>JAAONU010000005.1:27992102-28631990 GCA_012932295.1 Cyclina sinensis
GAAAGCTCACATGAACGTTATTGTAAGGTTGCAAACAACAGTTTTAGTGCTCCCACACGACACCCCTCTCTACTCAAACTTCTGTACCGCAAAAAGTGAAAGAATCTGAAAAAAAGACAAATATCACATTTTAAGGATATTATCATCTACAACAAATACAGACAAGAAAGTTATGCTATAATTTTATTTAATGCACTATCAAGCAACAGTGATTTGAACTTAGAGCGACAAATCTGACGCTTCTCCGAGCCCCAGTTCCCAACATTTTGACAGTGAATAACCATGTAAACCAAAACAATAGTGTCCATTTTACACCATATCTGCAGTCTGTACTCCCACAGTATTTTAAAAATAACCAAGACATCCTGTAACATCCTTGCCAATTTATTGCAATTGTTATATTTTTTACCCCCTTGAAATTTGCCAATCTCCTTGCACCGGTTACGTCACCCTTTGCTACTTTAACCACTGCCACTACTATAACCCACGTGACGATAGGTTATCATGTGACCAAAACAATCTACTTTCGTTAGTTTTACGAAATATTCTTTTTTTACATTATTTTTTTTTACCTTTTTGTACATTAGGCATAACAATTAAATGAAAGAAAACTAAAGTGATAGAGAGTATGAACATTTGTGAAAAAATGTACTCGGCTCTGTGACGGCCGAATTTTGCAGTGGTTTCTGTACTGATCAGGGGAAGTAACCACTGCGGGGAGTTTGGAAATTTGCTTCAATCCGCATTGAGTCGCATGATTACAAAGGTGTGAAACCACCAAATAGATTCCTTCTTTCATTCTATATAAAATTCATAAAGTTCACAGGGCTGTAAAACATAGCAAAACCTTTTTTAAATAGCTTTAACTTACATATTCTTGTAGATCTATATCTATACTCATGAAAAATAGCAAGAAAAATGGGGGTTGTGTTTCAAACAAGAAAGATATTTCTGCTCATGTGAACTTACCCATAAAATTAACAAAAAATCTGAGCTAATTTTCAGATTGGGGTATGTGAAACAATTTCAAATTGTGAATTCTATTCTGAATGCATATGAGCATAAAATTGCTACCAGGATATCAGAAATAGTCAAACAAAATGATTCCAGCAAAAAAAATACACAGATTAGGGCAAAAATGATAAAAATAGCCAAGAAAACTGAGAACTATTTCTAGCCGCCATTATGCGGGTACCATTTTTTCAGCTCAGATAGACTGAATTAGTGGTTTCATACCTACAAAATGCCTGCCAATTAAGCAGTTTAGATTCGCAATATTTATAAACCATTTACAACAATTCTCAAAAGGTCAAATATAATTTTCAGAATTAAATACAACCACAGTGCTAGATTTAGTTCCACAAAATACCTCTCGGCTCTAAATTTCTCAGGGCACAAAGCCACAGTTTCGCAAAAAAAACTGTTACGTGCTACCTAAATGCACACTCTTTTATCACCAAGACACATAAGTGAAATAGTTCAGAGTGATTGACATTAAAGCATGTAAAAAAACAAGGTTTGTTGTAAACAGAAAAGACGGGTTTCGTTTTAATGAGCAAGGCTTGAAGTTGAAGTGCATTTTGACATTTATACAAGGGAAAGGATTGGATATAAATTACGTACTGTATGTATGCCACTATTGTCTCATTATACATTGTGTGTAAAAGGCTAGTTGAAGCTAGTCACCACTTGCTTTATCTTGATATCTTACCTTTGTTGAATTTTTTTACTGTTTGGTATTCTACTTTATTTAGTCCTTGGCATATTTTCATTGTCATTTCAGCTTCAGTGTCCATTTGTCTCAATATTGTGACTTCCGACAGGATGCTGCCTTTCTGAAGGCGGATATCGACCATTCAAAACTTAGCACAATATTCAATGTTTAGCATGTTTAGAGCACAATTATTTGGACTACAGTGTCCGTATGATATAGCTGTAACAACCAACATCTGGATGTAGATAGTAACTATTATTTACATAGTAACTGTTATTTGCATGGACAGGTATTTATTTTAGATCCTATGGATCCCATGGATTTACAAAATCTGTTACAAGAATAGCTTGATGTTTAAAATTCAACTACCATATTTTAATATTGCAAGTCTGAATTATTCTTACAGATACATAGACTTAGGATTAGTATAACCATGTTTACAATTTTGAAGAACCACATATTTAAAAATCAGGTTTCTGTGCTCAGGTATTACTAGCATAAAGGTAACATTGGATTGGAGCATTATTTGCCAAGTGTTTTTAGAGGAAAATGGCTTTTGCACACAATATATCTTCGGCAAGATCGAACTTATAAAAAAAGCCAGGGGCCACTTGAAGGCATGAAAACTGTACAGAAGGCTCACACAGATCTACTGCTTTTGTATCAGATTCAGTTGTTCATGATAATTTATGAGATGCATTTTTCCCTCCTGCTCTTTTTGAGTTATATTAAAAAGAAACTCATAAAATTGACAAGAAATAGTTTAATGCAACTGGTCTGGTCTGAAAGGGCACAACAGAGTGTGAAAGAAAATGAAAAGGGAGCTACGCCCTGCTGTTCTGGAACATTGTCTTGTATGAAACTAAGGTTATTTATCACTTTCTGTAGCCAAACATATGTTCAGTATTTTCTTATGAGTTTAGTTAAAATAGGCCCTGACAGAGACATGCATGATACAGAAATCATACCATTTCAGAAAAAGTATATTTTATAGAACCCATACATTGATCTTTAATGTCACTCAGAAAGTCATTTAGCACTGGCAGAGCTTGTGACTAGACGTTGGACCCTGGATTTTAAGTCCCGACTATAACTCCATTCCAGAATCCATAAAAAAATTAATAAAATATAACAACAAATATGTAAGAGAACAGTATTTCCGGTTCTTAGACACCTTTGCTTCCAATAAAACTATATTGTTCTATATATATTCAGTGTAATGGTAGTGGTACATCTTGTTTTATTGTAACTAAATATTGTGCATAATTAAACTATAGATACAGCCCTCCATTTCAACACTTATAAATTGTTTTGCCAAGTTGGTCCAGTTTCAAAACTGATATAAATATACTTCTTTATTTAGTAGTGGTCATCAATCAGAATCTTTAATGAAGGCAACAAGAAAAGAAAAACAAGTCCTTGTAAAAACACTGATACAAAAAAGTATGAAGAATGCATGTTTACATAGGTATCTATATTGGCATGCATTTGTATTCCAAAGAACTTACAAGTTGCATCTTAGACCAGTTTAATATCATGAGGGGGTCACAACTTCAGGCAGCTGGTTTCCTTGACTTTCAGTTCAAGTAACATTAAAAAAAAACTTTTCTAATTGTATCCCAACATTTTGCTTAAAAAATCTGTCATTCAATAAGTTGGCATTACTTTATGGCAACTTGACAATTGGTGTACCTTTATAAAGTGTACTTGCATTTTCTGTCTGTATATGAAAAACTTAATAACAAAATGAGTTGCTTTCTTGTACATGTACATAGAGTTGTCACAGGTCTAATGCCTGTCACTGGTGTGGTCACTTATACCACAGTTGTTTTCTTTAAAGTAACTTAAAAGCTGCCTTTGTTTGAACACTTTATAGTTTGTAATACAGATTGAAAAGTAAATAAACTAAAATTCCATTTTAGGTTTAAATTTGAAAAAAGAAAAAAAAACTGTTTTCAAGAATTTCAAAGAGGTTGATGATTTTTATCATGCAGCAGCAAAAATAGTGAATAGTATATGCTGCTTGATATATTTTAGTGTTTACTCATCACTGTCCACGCAATGATTTTATTTTTTATTTATCTTTTTTCTCTTATAAAGTAAAGTAAAAGTAAAATGCATGTTTATTATAGTGTCACCCCTACTGAAAGGGCCAGCCTCCTGGGCTTATGAGACACCTCTATTAGTGTACACATTTACTCCCTGATTCTTTATCCTATGTGCCAGGCGCCAGGTGAACAGGCAATCTGTAACCATTCTTTAACTAGCTGGCGGCTCACCAGCCGGCCGCATCAGAACAAGCTCCTGACAGGACTCGAACCTTCTACCTACCGCTCTATAAGCGGATGCCTTAACCACTAGGCCATAGAAACAGTATTTTTTTCTTATATATATTGAAGTGTTAACACATCATTAACCCTATATCAGTTTTAATTATGTCCCCATTCCTGAATGAAGTTTTTTTCAGTATCATCTGTGGGATCAGAACCCTTCAGAAAACTTGAAGCTTCTTTTGTCTGGAAACATAAACATGAAACCTAAGCACTAATTTCAAAGTCACACTTTGGTGTTAAAGGTTACAGCTGCCACCATTTGAAATATGTCTGACTAATTAATAAAGAACTATTACTGGACTTGGGACTTATTCATATCTTGAAGTGATAACAGTTAAAAATATTATATTGTAGTAGATAAAACAGTTGTTACATTGTTCATGTTAATTGTTTACAAGAAACTCAAATCTAGGGCAAATTTGGGCCAACAGTCTGACATATGGGTAGTTTGTAGGCACAAAGAGAAATTTACTGGCTAATTTAAAATGACAAATGCAGCCTGTGCCAGTTTATGATGTCTTTTTATGGTCTGCATAGCTTCCTACTCAGTTTTTAAGATTTCATTTAATGAACCCATCATAATTGATATGCCCTTAATTATTGAGACAAATCAAATGTGTCAAAGTTAGAATAACAGAGTTATTTTATAGAATAGATACACTAGGTGTTTTTTAACAAATATGTTCAATATATTTATTAGTTGACTGTTTTAATGTATCCTTTTTTGTGCCAGTTACAAATTCTAGCAAAGGTGACACAAAACATTTCACTAAGCTTCACCTGAATTTTGATTAACTTTTTTTTTGAAACTCATCCTAGCTATTGAAATTAATGTCTTTCATGTGTTTTCGGTAACAAAACAGCATTTGCTGTGAATTTTAAAAACATTACTTTTTTAGGATACAAAAGGCTGAATACCTGAAGCTGGTCATGCAGACATTGTGCCAAAAGTTAGTAACAAGCAAAGTACACCCTCTTTGCAGAATGCAGAAAGTTTTTATCACTTATTTCTACAACTTGGAAACATCAGATGTCCCCAGTTGACAAGGTTGAATCGTAAATTTGGAACACAGACATTCTTGTGTGCATTACTTTTATGTGCAAATGTTGTTAAACTGAACAAACAAAAATATCCAGTTGTCAGTATTAATGTGGCTTTTCAGACAACACAAGCCAGTGACATTTCAATACTGGAATAACTTGGAACAAGTTGTGTAAAAGATGAATTACAAGTGTGAGAAGTGACTTGAACGAATGCATGTTTTTTTGTTTTTTTGCATAACAATGTTCATATTTTTTTTTGAAGAAGACTCACAACAGAAGCAAATAAACAAGCTATTTGTTTTGCTTTCTTCATGTCGCCAAAGGTAATGTTCGATCTTTAATGATTTAGAATTTAAGTCTTAGTCAAAATTAGTATGTCCAAACAAAATTGAACAGGTTATGCATCAGTAATTACTTCATATCTTAATTATGATATCTAAAAAAAAGTGAAAGCAATTTTCAAATTGAAGAACTTAAATTATTGTTCTTTGTTGTGAAGATATTGATTCTAGTAATTTCAAGTACAGAGACTCTATATGAAAAGAACTTAATGAGTAAATGGTACAGAATCATCTTACATTGAATCATGTAAGAAATAGATATAGAATCATCTTACATTGAATCATGTGAGAAATAGACCCATAGCTTGGCCCTTATTTAATTAGGTTTTACCCCATTGATAAGTTTGTCTGCTTATAATCTTGAAACTTACTGCGTGAGTTAACTGTTTCAACTTTCAACCATAATTATTTCACTTTAGCAATCATTGATGACAATGCAACAAGATGAAATAATATACAACCACTATAAATAACTGTAGATAAGACTGCATTTAAATCAGAATTTCAGTGAAGTTAAAGAATTGTTGTTTGGGAAAGCAGTCAGGTGCCATTCAATAATTTCCACTGATTTTCATAAATTTACCTGTTGTTAGTAAACATCGATAGTTGATAGCTTCTAGCAAGCTCTTCTTTAGGGTTGCTTAAGGGGTCACTGGGGTCAAAGGGCTTCTGTCAACAAAATAGAGTTTTGGTTTCGGCTCAATAGCTGGTTGTATTAAGACATAGTTATAAGGTAGATTAAACCATTACCTAACTTGGATAACTTTAGAGACCAGCTATACTTTAAATATCAGAATGGAAGTTGTTGTGAAATAATCATTTGAGTTATTAAAATTTGGACTTCAATCGGAAACAGTTGTGATGTTTTCAGCTTTTTTAACTTCTGCTTGGGTGACCATTCGAAGTAAAAAGGAAGTTAATGTAACGGTGTGCCTTTCAAAGGATATGTACGTCATCTTAAGCCATCAAGGCATTTGCAAACATGATCCTCGAAATATTGCATGGAACTGTTGTACAATTGTTGAAAGATTTACTAGCTTTTTTTACCAAGAGCCACTACCATAACATAAAGCCAACAATAGAAAACAATATGAACAAGACTAATTACATAGTTGTCTCCCCTGAAAATAATAAAAATGTAAAATTCCTCTTTGATTCATTATGTCTGTAATTCTTTTCAGCATCAAGTCAGACACTTTCAGCTAACAGACTGCTGCCATGAAGAGAAGATGTTGATGGAATATAATATTGGTAAGATATTTTAAAATAATTTCATGTACATAAACATGTGATGAAGTAACAAGTCCGAGTTCTACAGTAAATTCTGCTTGTAATGATTTTCAGGGAACCTCCAAATTAATATTGTTACATTTGGAAATCATTATATCCGAGAGGTAACTAAACAGGAAGTAGTAAATGGGCAAAGTGTACGTGCTTAATAAAGGCTAAGCAAATGACATACTAGAATAGTTATTTGATAGATTCATACAATTTATATGCAACTATATACATGTTATAAATTACAAAAAAATCAAACTGGAAGTAAGTAAATTAATAACCACAGAGAAAAATACGTTTTTATCATAATCAACTACATGCACTTTCAAATGCACTGGGGGTCAACGACAATCACTTTCATTAGACATTGTATACATCTTTGTTTTACTATTTAATACTTATTAGAAAGAGAATACAAAAGCTCTGTCTGTTTCAATGACAGATGTGTGGCTACTCCAAAATCCATTGATAAGCTTTAACAATAGCATCCCGATTTCTTTCTGTGCTCAGTGAATATTATTTTATTTCTAAGTAAGCAGCAATACCTATCTTTTTTTTTCTAAGTCTTGAATCAAATTCACACACCATTTTATATTTAGATTCTGGACTTAAATGTTTTAATCTTTAACTTGGGAACTCCACTATTATACCTTCACAAACGAGGTTTAGAGGGTATGTAGGAGTGAGCTTGTCGGTCAGTCCATTTCATGGTTTCCGGATGGCAACTCTTGAAGGAGTCAGTGGATTGTAATAATTTTTAGTACAAAGGTGTAACATCATAAAATACAGGTCACGTCCGAATTTGGGTTCAGACCACTACATTCTTACAGAGATATGGCCCTTTTTCATCTTAAGTTCAAAAATGGTTTCCAGATGATAACTCTTTAAGGAGTCATTTAATTGTAATAATTTTTAGTACACATGTGTAACATCATAAAATACAGGTCAAGTTTGAATTTGGGTTCAGACCACATACTTTTTAACAAAATTATATATGGCTCCTTTTCATCTTAAGTTTTGCAAAGAAAATATCATTTTCAGATAATAACTGTTTAAGAAGTCAACAACAGCATCGTTATAAGTGGTATATTATTACAAAACTATAAGTAAGGACATATTTGGTGTGTCCTTCTGTCAGTTCCTTCATCTGTCACATGGTGGCTTGGTGTCCATAAATCACTGGGTTTATTTTGGTAAGGTTTTCATTTGATATCTACAAAAATGTATAGTTCTTTCTAAATAGTTTTCAGGACAGAAGGAGATTTGTGCATAGCTTTGGTGTGCACCTATCCATGGATAACCTATAGCAGGAGCTGTGGGCACCAGAAAAGACAGCGATGTCAGAGAAGTTTATGAGGGGATTTATCCAGTTGGAAGGCAGTAAAGACAAATTTAATTGCATTGACATGTTATTGTCAGAAGGGGCAATGAGAACAAGAATCAAATTATTGTATTGAGAACAGATTTGGATATGGAAATTATTATACGGGTCTACTATGACAGTCTGTTGGCTTCACGGTTATTAGGTAAGGCGACAGTGTGCAAGCAGTAAGCATCAGCTGTAGGCCATTGTGTGCCAACTGAACTTGGCTTACACTAGTTGCTAAGGTCAAGAATCTTCACAATGCTTTATACAAATGAATGTAGTTAATACGTATTGTTTGCTTTATAAATCTGCTTGTTTTTGGCCCATTCATGATAAAGTAGTAGACCCAGGATGGGCAATACCTGGGAAAGGTTTGTTTATTATTGTGTGATTGGTTGAATGTAAAGTTTTAGAGACTTTTAGGGTCAAATAAGAAAAGTACCCTAGAAGGGGTACATAGACACACATTCATAGTAATGAATATTTCTTGTAAAGGATGACACATTAGTATTACAGTGGAATGTATTGGATTTTGTTTTTTCTTTATTTAATAAATCATTCTTGTCTTTGCTTATACAGATTTTTTTTCATTTCTTGCAGGAAGACACTGATAGATGTGTGACATGTGATGGGGAAAAAAGAGAAAACAAAGAAGAAAGTAAGTAAGTAGGTTACTTGGCCAAAACATACAAAAACCTATTCGTTGGCCTTCTAAAAAAATATTTTTTTTGAAAATTTATCAAAATTTGTCTTTATATATCGAGCTCATGTTCCGAAGTGTGTCACATTCAGTCATAAAGTAGATTACCATGCTAAAAGCCATATTTTGTACCTAAGATGATGACAAACTGTCAGAATGTCTTTCTTGATAATAACTAGGTCTTGCAAAAAGTGGGTCACGAGGGGGTAAAAAGTGTAATTCAGGAGGCTAGAGGAAATAAGTTCTAGATCATGTAGATGACCGTCATAATTTTTCACAATTACTGTCTTGTGATATACAGGTCATGTTTGAAAGTCGGCTATGCAGGGTCACAAAAGTAAGTCATCATACGAAATGCTATATTTCTGTTCTCATTCTTTCTGTTATGTGAAGTCAAAAAGTAGGTCATTTGGTTAGGCATTTTTCTTCATGATCATACAAAACACATTGTCAAATATTTTGTTTTAATACAACTTAAGTTCTGTTTCAAAGTATGTAAACGTGGGATACAACAATTCGGACAAAAGGCTTGGAGCCATATTTTCTATCGGAACTTCATTAACAATTGTCAGAATGTTTATTTTGATAATACCTGGGTCATATTCAAAAGTGAATCACGTTGGATGAAAAAATAGTCCACCTGGCAAGAGATCCAATTTTCTACTTGATCTTCTTGAAGTGTTACCAGAATGATCTTTGTCCTAATGATGTATAGGTTATGTTAAAAATTGGGACACATGATGTCCTGAAAGTAAGTCACAATTCTAGAATCATTTTTAGAACATAACCTGCCGTAACTAAATTTATCCAAAGTTTTTTTTCTCCATTTTTTATAAGGTAGGTCGTCAGGCAACCAAATTTGTGTTAGGGAAGCGTAAATTATTACTGTCTTTTAACCTCATATACAAGACATCAAGAAACATATTTCTACTTGCCTATTTCCTATGAAATTTTGTACTTAAATCATGATGTGTACGCGCATATGCAAGTCATTCGCACGCGCGGGACGTAGAAAGACTATTATAATCGTATGAGCGAGAAGAATAGTTTTGAATGTTTTATGCCTTAGGGTAAAATGACGTCAGCTTACCTTTAAAAAGTCATGCAGTTATTTTTCTGAAACACACATTCGAAGAACAGGAACATTGCCGTAATATTCTATCGTACAATTTTTGTTAACCATACACAATATTTCGTTGTCAGCTTCTACTGTTTGATTGAGAGGTTCAGAAACAGAATGGTAAAAGTTTATCATTCTTTCTGTGCTAGCTTTATCAATCTTATAATCTATGGGCAATTTCAGTTGAGAAGCTAAGTTACTAACTGCGTCTTGAATATGTTTTTGTTCAATGCTATTATCTCACAAACGTATGGCATAGGGGATGATTTTTTGTGTTTTATTTATAAATTATTTGCTATCAAAATATCGGTTAAAGCAATGGCGTAGCCAGACCTGTTTTTTGAACGAAGCAAATTAGGGGTGTCCGGGAGCATGCCCCGCAGAAATTTGTTTTACCTAGAACGTCTCTGGTGCGTTTTGGAGCACTCTAGGACAAGTTTTTGCCATTCTGAATCTAATCATCTTTATAACATTTTAGTAAATTTTACATTTTTATTTTGGAAAAAAAGAGAAAATTTTATGTTCTTTACAAGATTTGAAATACATTTTTTATTTATTTTATCTACTAGCTCAGGTTCACAGTTTCATGAATAGGCCAAGTCGATTCTTCTGTTTCCAGGAGAATCCCATAACTTTAAAATCTCATTATAGTCAAGTGACATTTGTTTATGAATATGTATCAAAGCTAGTCCATTTAATCTAGCATCCTTCATAGATGATCGAGTCCAAGTTTTCAGTCTACGGAGCGCACTAAAGCTTCTTTCACACGAACATGACCCAACGGGTAAACTTAGTATTAACTGAAAAAATGTGTGAATGTTTGGATAATACGTTTTATCAAATATTTCAAAACCTCCTTGGAGGGGCATTGGATTTTTAACATTTTGATAAAAAAATATCCATCTTATGAGCTCTGTTTCGTATTGACTCGCAATTGGAATGTCTGCAAAAAAAATGTTTCTTTGATCTGTTTTTGCACTTTATCTGTTAAAAGATCATGATGGCTCGGTAGTAGTAGAGTTCCATTTAAAACATCGCCCAACTCTTCTGGAAAACGAGAATCAAAATGATGAATCACGTGATCAAAATGTAGATAATAGTGATTAACCTTAAAGTGGTCTATTATTGAAGTATTATCCCCTGCGTTGGCACGATGTTTCTGTCTACCAACAACTTTTGGCTTTTCTGGTATTATTTCAATACTTTTAGCGGTAACCGTAGCCCTTTCATATATTTTTGTAAATGAGTCTTCCTTTGACCTGAACGATTTAATAATCTGTACTGTGTTCTTAGCGTCATTGTATGCCTTTAACAGATTGCAATTGTTTGCCTGTAAATTAACGGAGAGTGGTCTTCTGATTTAACTTATACTGGAGGCTTTTCTTTTTCATTTTTCTTTAAGACCGATTTTTCTACCTAATATATTTATTAGCTTCTCAAATTTTAACCGAGGTAACTGCCTCGGTTTGCCTCAGTGTGGCTACGGCACTGGTTAAAGCATATTTCCTTTGTGTCTACTTTTTGAAATGAAACACCATATTAATACTGCCATTATCAGACAGTAAAAGTTGTTAGAAATGTTTTGTTTTTGTTGTTTTGTTTTTGTTTTTTTTGTCTTGTTGCATTCAGAATACAACTAGCATACTGTCTTAACAGTTTGTAATATTTACCAGTTCACAAATTATTCCATATATTATGTACACGTCATTTTAACATTTTTTAAAGGATCTGAAATTTTTATAATTAATGGGTTTGTGTTCCATATTGTACGAATAAAACATTAACACTTCTAGCAGTAAATTTGGTTTATCAAAAGTGAATGTCATACAAGGTATAACACTTTTACATAATGTCAAAATTTGCTGAATAAAATTGAGTATCTAGAGCAAAAAGGATTCTAAAGATGTACCGATGTAATAAAGAATATGTAATAAAACTGCCTTTTAACAACATTCATTCTTCTTGTCTTCTTATTTGGTGACTTTGTTCAATGTGTTAGTATTTTGGTATCCAGAGTCAAAATTGCCATTATCATCAACATCTCATTCCAGGAGTATAAGCCAGTTCTCCAGCCAGCGTTAGTTGCTTCACAGGTTTGATCATCAGTGATATTTGTTTTACCTGCAATGACATTGTAACATGATACTCCAGCCTATGGAAACATTCCTTAGAACATGTGGCAAGATTTAAGGGCCCGTGTCATTAGAAAGACTAGCTTGATCACGCTTGTTGTATGCATATCCCCATATAGTTGTAAGGCGTGCCGTGAATTTTAATGATTTCCATTGTGTTCTTACATGGGCAGTGCAAGCATGTCGATTTGAACGGAATGTCACACGTACAGATAGCCCGTATGAAGAAGCAGCGACAAAAGTTACCCACTGAAGTGATTAAAAAAAAGCATTTAATTTCAGGTGCATAATAGTGTCGTCGTAATCGATCACACCTTTATTAATAATTATACCTGTCTACCTTGTTTCCTTTAGAAACATATAATACACAATATTGTAAAAAATATATGTTCTTTCAATCTTATTATATAGATACATACACTGTAAGACACTGTTTGGCTGTTTTCGGTCTTACCGGATTACTTTTGCGTGTTTCAAATTAAAATTGTCCTTTCAAAATATCACTTATGCTTCAGTTTTAGTTAAGAGTTAAGACTATGCTTCAGTTTTATTCTTAAAAACAATAAAGAATATCTAGTCTATTTCTCCCATAAAAACGAAATATATACTTTTGCATAATATTTATAATGTACCTATTGTGCATGGTTGACAACATTTTTTGCATTTGCCAACGGGGCTCCAGGACTGAGGACATTCTTCAAAACATTTACAGTCTTGTTCGCTGTCACCTGAAAGAGAAAATTCAGAGTTCGCACATAGCCATGCTAATTCTTGTAATTGTTTCTTTTCTTTCACTTTATTTCCAAGCTGAAAGTCGCAAAAAACAGGTAGACAAGTTCAAGACAAACAGGTTTAAATCTTATAACTATTGAAATTCTAGCGAGTACGAAATTGAACAATTTACAGACCGTAAAATTCCTACTCCTCACTTCTAACAATGCAAAATAGAAAAAAAGTGAAATTTATAATGAAATATACATTAATACAAGAACACTACAGTACAGTTTAATTGTTTATGAGAGGATTACTAGGGTCTTGCTTTAAGTTACCGATGTATGTCTCAATATTTTGCCTGAATACTTTTTTTATCAGACACTGAAAAATGAGTCAACATATTGCCAACGTTTCGGTTAAACATTTTTTACAGCTTATTTTAGATCATTCTTTCCAAATTTGCTTTTACCTTTGTGCAGTATGTTATTCAGCATGTGACATTTCTGTTTGAAACGTTGCAAAATTTATTAGTTCATATTATCAAATTCCTGTATATTTATTTAAAGAAAGATACATAATATCTACTGGAATTGCACACTATTGAATAACATATTAGCATTATGAAAAATAATATGGAATATAATTATGTTTGTGTCTTTTTTTCAAATTTTGGTACAACAAAGAGCTTAAATAATATGAGACACTGTGATGAAACCATTAAAACAAAGTGTGATAGAGACTTTTCATTGAGTAGCCAAACTTGTGTAACAGAAATGATTCCTCACCTTTACAACAGAAAAGCTTTTTAACGTCGCACTCACCACGATCTGTGTCATAATTCGGACATAGTCCTATACCAAGCAACGGAACACATTGGTTGATACAGTCTGTGTAAAGACAAAGAAAAAGGGACAGAAATACTTAAATATTTTCAATATAAAGTTATATGAATATATGTTTAACAACGGACTTATTTTTAATTTAATTCATTCTATGTTAATTGTCTTCGCTATTGCATGGATTGTCCAGGAACGATAAGAAATGAAGTTGGTTAATTAATGTCACATATAATACATTGTATCAGAGTTTATTGTTCATGAACACTTACAAAAATGTTTTGTGCCGTCTTTTATTAATTTTTATCATTCCATTTCATATACTAAAATCACATACGTACAAAAACATATTTCTGAAGAAAGCTTTTTTTTTCTAAATTTGAGATTAAGCTAGTTTCATATCGGCCTTTTATACAGTTTGTCGTCCGTCATCATTGTCCGTCGTAAAAGTATAGATTAAGAGTATTTTGAAGCAATTTGATTGATTCAGATATAACGAAACTTAGTGCTTTGCACTGCTTAATTTCTTAATGGTTTGAAACTTGGCCATGTGGGTTAAAATCTTGGTCACCGGCTTAAATCAAATGAGGTCATTATTAGCTCACCTGAGCACAACTTGCTCATGGTGAGCTTTTGTGATCCCCCTGTGTCCGTCGTTCGTCGTCGTGCGTCGTCAACAATTTCTTACAAACGACATCTCATGCATATTAACCAAACTTCACAGGAATGATCCTTGATTGGTCTCCTTTCAAAGTTCTTCAAATGGTTCCGGTCTGTTGCATAAGTAGGTCACAGGGCCAAAAAAGAAATTTCAAAAATGCGAATTAAGAAAAATCTTCTTGTCAGAATGTACAATGCCCAGAGCTTTTATATTTAATATATGACATTATCTATAGGTCCTCTACCAAAGTTATTCAAATTATGCCCCAAGTGTTAAAATTGGCCCCGCCCCAGGGGGTCAGATTTTTTCCTTATATGTATATAGTAGAAACTTTAAAAATCTTCTCCGCTGAAATGACAAAGGCTAGAGATCAGATATTTAGCATGAAACATAGTCTAGTGGACCTCTATTAATGTTGTTCAAATTATGCCTCTTGTGCCCAACTTGGCCCCGCCCGGGGGTCATAGTTTTCCTTATATGTATAAACTTAAAAAATCTTCTTCTCTGAAATGACAAAAGCTAGAGCTTAGATATTTGCCATGAAACATTGTGTAGGGAACCTCTATCAGACTTGTTCAAATTATTGTCCTGGGGTCAAAATTGTCCCTGGGGGTCACAGGTTTTCCTTAAATACATGTAGTAAAAACTTAAAAAAAATCTTCTTCTTTGAAACTGCAAAGGCTGGAGCTTAGATATTTGGCATGAAACAGTGTTTATTGGGCCTCTACAAAGATTGTTCAAATTATAGCCCTAGGATCAAACTAGTCCCGCCCCAAGGGGGGTCATTGGTTTTCCTTATATACATATAGAAAAATCTTTAAAAAAATATTCTGCTTTAAAACTGCAAAGGCTGGAGCTTTGATATTTCACATGAAACATTGTGTAGAGGACCCCTACAATTATTGTTCAAATTATAATCCAAGGGTTGAAATTGGCCCTGCCGAGGTGGAGCGGGGTCATAGTTTTCTTATATACATATAGTAAAAACTTTAAGAAAAACTTCTCTAAAACCACAAAGGCTAGAGCTTAGATATTTGGCATGAAACATTGTTTAGTGAACCTGTACCAAGTTTGTTCAAATAATATCCCTGGGGTAAAAATTGGACCTGCCCGGGGGTCAAAGATATTCATTATATACATACAGTAAAAACTTATAAGAAAATTATCCTCTGAAGCTTCAAAGGCTAGAGCTTAGATATTTGGCTTGAAACATTGTGGACCTCTACAAAGATTGTTCAAATTATGGCCCTAGGGTCAAAATTGGTCCTGCCCAGGGGGTCATGGGTTTTCTTTATATACATATGACCGACGTCACGGGAAAAAAGGCGCTCGGGCATTTGGTATACTACTGAAATATACTGAATTGAAAATCAACAAAAATGGCAAAATGTTTGTACTCTTCCAGTCTAAAATAAAAGTGAAATATTGATAGCCTTTATAATGTCCTTCACAAAAATGACCATTTTGTATCAAATGTCTTGATTTCCTTTACCATGGCAACAGTTTTTATGGACATTTCTTCCTTGTATAAAATGATACCAACTGAACAAAACACAATTTTGAATGATAACAATAACATTTTTGTAAAAATGTTGGATAAACTGAAAAGGTATAGAATCTTGAAAATAAAATTTTTTCGGTGTAAAGTTATGAAATGTGTACCTTGTGCACAGTTTCAGATGTAAAATTGAAATTTGATATAAGCTGACCCTAGATTCTGACCTAGTGACCTACTTCCTTGCCTTTTTTACGTACAGCTATGAAATATGGACCATGTGCACAGTTTCAGTGTCGAATTGAACTCTGATATTAGATGGCATTAATTTTGACCTAGTGACCTACTACTGTTTTGTTGTTTGATGTACAGCTTTGAAATTTGGACCATGTATATAGTAAAATTTAAAAATATATTTTGCATGAAGTATTTTCTAGTGACCAACATTGTTCAAATTCTTGAAATAAACACTAGCTTTCTCCGCTTTCACACAAATAACAGTCTGTCCTCAGGTGAGCGCTGGGGCACATGGCCCGTGTTTAACAAAACTAAAGAAACATCTGGCATGCTTTTGTTAATGATAATTTCCAATGAGTTTGAAACTGTGTTTATATGTGGCATATAAAAACTAAGGTACCCACTCTAAACTGTGTAAGAAACACATCATATTTAAAATAAAGCTTTATTAAAATGCTAAATTTTAGTCTTTATAATCTTTTTGTGGCAATATAAACTGGATAGCTCCCCCAAAAACTCATTGAGTGGTTAATTGCCCTATCAATCAAATAAATTGCATAAGGCTTTTTTTATCAAGACTTGGTCAGATGTTATGTGTAAGTGATCTCGAGGATTATTTGTCAGCTGAGATAAAGATTTAGATCACCTGCTCAGATAATTAAAAACAACCAACGGTACAGGTTTGACTACTTCGATGGTAGCATTTTAGACCAAGTATTCACGAAAGTTGAAAACAATTAAGGATGTCATATCATGAACTAAATTCTAAACCTTCTGTGCGAGATCACAAACTAGAATATGGTTTCAGTTGAAAAGAAATCTATATTTTCTAACACGGCGATCTCATTTGTTCATTTCATGAAACTACTGAGCTAGCAATATGATGACTTTGAAGCTATATTTACGGGGATAGGAGACTAGGACAAAGCTCATATAAGTAGAATTTTTTTTAACAATCTTAAGGTCACATGTTTGATATATTTCCTCTGATCAAATGTTTGATAACATTAAAGTTAATCATTTTGTATGAAAACTGGATCATAAGCCAACTTTATAAAAACACTCCAAGATTAATATAAAAGCGTATTGCCATCTGAGAGGAAAAAAAAAAAACAGTGTTCACACAATTTTCATTCCCCATTTACTAGACTGGGAAAATGTTTTTAAATTACTATATGATCTCTTAGAAGTGATTGGAACATGGTCACCTTGGATCAGAGTAATTTGCAAGTGAGCGATAAAGAGCAACAATGACCTTATCTATTTTTACGTTTTTCTACCTCTTATTCGTCGTTTAAACACTCATCCCAGCAATATATCTACTTAAAAGATTGTCTTTTGTGTCAGCAAGAAACGATTTTCTCTATATTTGTACCAAGAGAAAGCTTACCACAACATTGACAAACTGCCTCAACATGAACATGAATATACGGATTAAGGCCTGCACCACAAAATTCCTGGTCGCTGACACAAATACATTCACCAACTAAAGAAATATAAGAAACATCACGTATACAACCGTAAAGTATGAAGATTTGAAAACGTTCAATACAATCCTGCCTAAAGTTAAAGATTTAAAAATATGTTAAAAATGTTTTCTTTTGCAAACTAAATAGAACATCTGTTTCATTTTCAATATTTAGAAGACATTTTTTCCGTTTAGTTCCATTTAGCTCCATAAGCCCCAACAAAAAAATCAGCCTACCTACACAGCCAAACAGTAGAGGAAACATAGCATTAAATTCATTTTAACATCAGTTAAAGAAAAAAGGATAAGAACTCCACAAACAATAAACAAAATTGATAGCGAAATAAATAAATAAATAAATAAAAATAATAAAAAGGATAAACAATTCTTCCTACAGAATTAATCGAATATCCAGACGACTTTAGTAAATTGCACTGGTTTTTATTGACTAGGCAAAGACAAGGTTTTCAATTCTTTCTTTAAACACGGGAAAATGTTATATCTCTTATTTGTTGGTTTCAGTTTGTTTCCATTTAATTCTTGGTAAAAGCGAATCGATTGCGTTTAGAGAGTTCTCCTTTCTCTGATCCAGTGGGAGAAGAAAGTCGGAATTTTACCCGTGGTTAAACAGAATCAAGAAAGACACATTACCTGTCGTAAGGCAGAGTAGGTTATTCGTAATGAACCGTTAAAAATGCGAAGGCTTGTCATTTCCTCTGTTTCGTACACCGTTAGCCGTTAAGCCGTCTTAGAAGGTCAGGTTACGCCAGCTCAGACGACTCAATTCTCTACTCCTAATTGGTTTGGTATTAGCAACGCGTCCATAGCAAGGGAAGTTAAAACCAAAAGTAATCGGACCTACCGCTTTCGCAGTGGCGTCGATAAAAGATTAGCAAAAAACAACCTGCACACACTTTCACCTTCCTTTTGTGGTATGATAGTTTGCTAACGAATATGATAACATGCCATTTTAACGTACGAATGTGTACATATATAATATAAATTCAAATACCTGGAGGAAGACTGGTTTTGTACTCAGCCTGTTTACAACAAAGCACATCCTTACACTGGCCGGCGAATGATGTTAAACATTGATGCATCGGCACGCAAGTCCCGTGCTGTCCACAAATAGCTACCATAATTGTAAACAAAACATATCAAAAAAATACTAATTTAAACTCTCTCTAATTCGATCATGCACAGGGAAATAAGAAGAAAAAAAAACGAAAATAAGTCATCGTTTTCAATTTGTTCTGCCTGATTTCAAACCGCGAACGATACATATTTTTTAAATATATTTTATTCTTAAATAAACGTTTATGAATATACTTGAGTTACAAAAAACAAATAGCAAAAGACTAGTTTATCTCAAAAAGGCCTTCATTGAAGCTTTTTCTTAGATAATAGAAAAAAAAACATATAGTTCGTCTTTTTTAGTCACGGTTATTTTTACATATTACGTATTAAAGTCTGTCATTGTTTCCAAAATACTGATATTTTAAATAAATCAAAATGGTTCAACCAAGGAGTGAAAGTCCTATGGTCGTGCTAGACATGCAGAAGAGAACCAAAAACTGGTCAGACATAAAGGGGTCGACAAGATAACCTGATGTGTATCTTTACACCATGGCATAGTCAACACATAGGTAACAATATCACAGTTTTCTTAGAGAAAACAAATGTGCCCGAACTAAAGCGATATCACAACATATTCGCTGCTTCAGTGCTTTGTTATTCGTTTCGAATCATACAGATGTCAAATGTAAAATCACAGAAAATAATAGTTGCATGCCAAAACATGTTGTTTTTATCATTTTTCAATTGTCTATATACACGACAAGGAAACTGGAAATAAGTATAACACTCCAAAATGTAAGACTAATTATATGTATCGAAACAGGTATAAATAAAGCAAATCTTTGTTTTGTTTTTCTTTGTTCTGTATTTTACCCCTATCTTATTTATAATGCTATGTTTTATTGTGTTTAATAAAAACAACCATGTTTTGTCTTGCTGCATTAAGTTATTTTGTTTAGTACTGTTATCAGGTTATTTGTATGTAAAGTGTGAAAGCTGTTTCCCTATCTTGTTGAAATGAATTTAAAAAAAAATCAGAAATTATCCTTAATTTACAGAGCAAAATTTATAACACTAACTATTTTGAAGTAACACAAAAGTAATACTCTCTCTAAACGAATTGTGTAGGAACCACACTTACTGTGAACACCTCCATCCGTTTCGTCTATAGAAATCAAAAGTGACAGCATCAAAACCTAAAGGAAAAAAGCAGCTTTTAGATACTTTCACTGAATCTGAGGAAACAATACTATAGTAAAAAGCTGGTGTTTTTATATAAATAAAGCCGGTTCTTTTTTTATTATTAATAATGCATATTTCATATTATGTTAGTTTTCTCTAAAAGCAATCCTTCTATCAACCGAGTATTCATTAATACCGACCCACTAGCGCTCTAGAAACGTTTCCTAAAAAGTACGATAACTGATAACAATATTTCAAGACATGGTTTAGCAAACTGAAATGAGTGGCAAATCCATATAGTTTAAATCCTAACTGTATGTAGTTCAACATGTCAGTTAAAAGCCAATGTTTAACAAAATAGATTACTCAGCACAAATAATAATAAAGAAAAAGAAAAATTCAGAATCATTTTTTTAAGATGACCTACTTATTCCGCTTGACCACATGAGATTGGATTGTTTTAGTTCGTCCACAAAACAATGTACTTACTGTTTTCTTGTTCTTGTTTAAGCTAGTAAGGATAAATGGAAACAACTATTCGAATTGAACGTCTCAAAATCGTTTTTAAACAAACATTAAAAAGAATAATCTTTTGACGCATCTTAGCTCAAGATGTTTGACAAAAGTTATGCTGTTTTTCTCATTTCTTTTTACTACTAATTACATTTCGAACTTTAAGGTAAATGAATAAACAATATGATTTATGATGGAAACCGTATTAATTTATTAAAAGTATGAAAAGATCGGTGATAACATACGTAAGCTTTGCATTACATAGCAAATAGACTAAGATGTTTATTTCTGAAAGGGATTGATACAGCATCTATTCGTTAAGGACAAATCCGTCTCTGTATATATATGAGCATTTTTTGTGACCGAATATGTTTTGTCAAGGCACATCAGTTTTCATTTAATGCTCTGCCTTGTTACTGACGTTAACATCTTCTCGCTCAATTTATTTTCAGATGTCAGTATGCTTTCCTAGTAAGTCTTTCTTTCTAATAGAGATTTAGTGAAGGACCGAAATGTACTTAAATATTTATAAGTGCCTTAATTCTTAAAGCATTTCCGCACCTTCTTTACATGACTCCACTAGCAAACCATGCTTTTAAGGCATATCATGATAGCTGAAAGCAGACACTTATTGTTGGCTAAAACTAAAAATCTTATTTCTGACTAAAACAAAACAGTTTTTACGTCTAGAAGCGTCAGAAGTGTCTTTGATCTAACAGGCTTCCATCAAGTATAAAACAGAAACTTAAAGGTATTTAAGAAGAATTTAAAAACGTTTTACTTCAGACGTTTCTTCCTTTGTAATACATACGTTATTGTCTTTCATTCCAGTTATTATTCTTTTCAATATGTATCTAACAATAAGTTATACGTCTGCACATTTTCCGTTAGACGTAATATAAATTGTCTAATTGCTTTTTGCTTTTATTGCATTAAATGCAAACTGTTTTTTGATAAAATTTGAAGACTTTAAAACAATTTTAAAATCTATATTTTAGTTGCATATTTAACCGATATTTTAAAGTAACATCAGTAAATGATAAACTTAAGGTCGATTTTAATGCAAACTAATTATGTTTGCAAATATTCAGACATTAATGTTCTCAACGTGATACGATACATTCTGTTCCGATCTATAAACTTTCATGAAATCCATTTAAAATCGATTCAAATTCCATTACTTTAAAATACAACCTTGCAACATCAGTTTTTTTTTCCTGTGGCTTTGCCATAATGCAGTCATTTATTATGCAGCTGGGCACAGAAGATAAATAACGTCTTCATTAAACGCATTCATATTATTTTATAAAACTTTCTTATGATGTTGATTTATTAGAAGTTTGTAACCCTTTTTTATAAATAATTTGCTAGCTTCGACACCACGATGTTAACGTCATACAAAACATTCACTTTGATTTGTTTCAAGACAACTTGTACTTGTTTGTTCTAATGAGAACCTGTTTGGACAAGTGTGAGGTTTGTGCACCATAGAACCTGGTTTAGACCCGCCCGTGGCAAATGTTTTGTCACTGACCGTTCCAAGGATACCTAATGAACAGACCAGCCTTAGATCACCATTCATCAATTCACATGTATTTTAACAAATAATCTTTCACAAACTGAGGTAGCCTAAGCAGTCACTAAAATAGTCTTTGATATAAAATTGTCATACAGGTTTGCCAAAAACAACATTATCAAATTTTGTAGCTTTATTTTAAATGCTGATGTACTGCGATTTCTGATTTACGAATTAAATAAGTCCGTATTGCCCTTATATAACGGGCACTAAACACGAAGTAGCTATACCATAAGTGATTTCGTCAGTCATTACTTATTGACGTTTCTTAAAAATATTGGGTTTCTTAACATGTATTGTTTTTGTTACTTTACGAAATAAACAACCAGATTGAAATTGGTGATAAATGGCATTAAAAGTAAAACTCATGTACACTCTATCGGATATTTGGCTTTATAAAACTAGACTCTTGGACCAGACTGTTATGAAAGCACATAAATTTGCACAACCCATTGTATCAAATATATGAATAAAAGATAAAAGAACCACAAGTCTATAATAGTAGAAAAAATAAGCGCTTTTCTTCTTTTGTTCACCTTACTCTATAAGGAACAAAGGTAAGATGTCTTTCTTATATATTTTAGTTTTCTGTTAACGTTGACACAGTAACACCGCATATATAAGGTTCGTTCATTTTCTCAGAATTCCTTAATATCTGTAAATGGAATACATTTTCTGAACTGAGAATTCATTATATTCAACGAAGGGTTTTATTTTACATCTCGTGTGCGTTGATTTAAATTTAATATGAAAACAGGTAAGTAAGATAAATGTGCAGGATATGCTTTAACACATTTTGAATGACAGATTAAAATTACCTACAAAAAATATGCCAAGCTGTATTTCACTCAACTTTTGATTTAACTGTAACTGTTCTAAATAAGATAATAGGCATTAAATTACTTACATTCAAAATGACCGTCATATTCCGTCTGTGTTTCGAATATCAGAAAAAAGGTAAATGTAAAATGCAATGAAATTTATGTATCTATAGGCAATGGCTGAATGATCAGAAATATCAAATTGGAACGGTTGTTAATTTTCTCAAAGTAGTTATAGTGATTTCAGTTTTTACGCTTTATCAGGTCCCATGTTAAGTAAACAAAAACTTATTAAAATAATCTTATACAGTTAAAAAAGGAAACGCAATGTGTCAGTTACGCGTTTGTGCCATTTAGAGAACACTAATTTGTATTTGTTAAAACATGTGTTGTGTCAGAGTTTGAAGATATCAAACGTAATATAAAATGTTTTCAACACATACATAACGCAACTAGTTGAATGTAAAATACGGAATGCCAAAGCTGCCTTTGCAATTTATTTCTTACATTGTTATGTAGTCTGCAAAGTTTGGGATGTGCACTTCATATTTCGTGGGGTCAAATTGTTACATTATGTACAAGTTTCGACAAATGATGAAGTACAATTGACATATCTTGATGTGGATTTCAAATGTCGCGGAATGTTTCATTTGCGTCATGACAAAATCTCATTAATTCGCAAAGTGCTATTGTTATATTGTCTAGAAGTTTTAACCGATGGTGACAAGTTGTCATGTGGATTTTTTGTCCTGAAATGCTTAATTTAGGTCACGATATGAACTTATTATTTCCTGTAGTGATATCGTTATACTTCTAGTAGTTTAAATAGATGATTTGAAAATGACAAGTCGTGAAGTGGATTTAAAATGTCATGAAGTGCATAATTTACTTCTTAATGTTAAATTATTATATCGTGAAGTGAACTTGCTGTAGTGTCTGGTATTTCCAACAAATGGTGAGTTGCAATTGAAATAACGTGGTGTGGACTTCAAATGTCGTGAAGTGCTTTATATGTGAACATATTGTTTTGTCAAGTTAACTTATCATATCGTCTAGTATTTTTGACAGATTCTATAAGTTATGTTCATTTGACATATCGTTATACGGATTTCAAATGTCGTGAAGTGCATTATTAATTTCGTTAAATGATCTTATTATTTCGTGAAGTTTATTTGCTATATCGTCTAGTAGTTCCGACAAATAGTGATGTGCATTTGACTTATCGTTATTTCAAAGGTAATAGAGTGCTTTACTTACTTGGTGACCTGATTTCAGTATTTCGTTAAGTGACATTGTTATATCGTCTAAAAGTTCAAAAGGAAGGTGAAATGCAATGAATGGGTCGTGATGTGGACTTCAAATGCACATCATCATCTGTCTTTACTACCATAGCAAGTCTACTCCACGAAATAATTAGACCACATCTCAACATAAGTAAAGCAATTAACGACATTTGAATTTCACATTACGATGTCAGTTACACTTTACCATATGTCGAAACTACTTGACAATGTCAAAATTCCACTACTCGAATCACAAACCTGACTGACTTCATATAAATTTAAGATATATTATAAGAAGGCAGCTTTGGTTTTCCATATAAAATGGCTAGCTAATGTGCACACAAGATTCATGATTATCTTTTGTGACCACATTCCGTCCATTCCACACACGGCGTTTACCAACTGAAAGCACCAGAAAATCTCCAAACACCTCGTTAACAGAAAATTTTAAGAACGTTTCAACATTTCGTGGTAAATATTGGGTCGACAAGTTGACAATTGCATGATAATTATCGAGTCAAAAACTTCAGCATTTCTTTTTTTCGTGGATTTATTTCAACGCGAAAAGTAGAAATGAGAAGACCTTAAATCTATAAAATAGTAGGTTTTGATATTCTTCTTCAAGACATTGAAAAATGATTCTTACTGTTTTATATATAATGCTAAAAGTGTTCATATCATAGGAATAATGCTACCGGAAATTTCATTATTATTAATATACAAACTATATAAATCTAACTATTAATAAAAAATATTTCAAATCTTTGGAATAATATTAGCTAGGTTTTGATTTTTAAAATTATACAAATTAGATGATTTTGTTCCATATTTAATAAACAGAATTTCCCATATCGTTGGAACAACGTTACCAATGCTTTTTGTTTTTGTTTTTTGTTTTTAAATTACACTAAATTTTGTGTGCTTCTTCCGAACTTTTGAAGGCATTTTGTTCAGTTAAATGTCCTTGAAAACTGTGTTTCGTATGATAAACATGATGTCAACCAGATAAACATAAACATAAATTTAGTTTTTGTTGGTTGCTGTAAACAAGTTATTTGTATCTATTTTCAAAGTAACAAAACATATGTAATCAATACATCTTTGAAGAGGAATACCTTATAATTAAACTATAATTAAATGTGTTTCTATTTTATTCGCACATTTGCTATAAAAAAAATAATAATAATTGATCATTTCGAAGATTACCAACAGTTTATTTGTTGATAGTTATACACCAGAAATGTATAACAACAACCCTATGTTGCTGTAATCGATTACCTGTTGTACTAATTTAATTTTGTCTCAGAATAATTCATTCAATATCATTCAAACTAAAATGATGAATGAAAATATAATAATCCCGAAATTAGGGTACGCTCTATTGAGAAGATAGGAGTAAACAAAAATATAAGCGTTTTCATTTCTGCACTTGACAAACAATAAACCTTTCCTGAAACATTCTATAAATAATATCACATTTTTTTTCAATTTCAGACGATATTTGAGGATTTTAAATAGTCACTAATATAAAGACTCTTACAAAACTTTAATTATACATGTATAACAAGAATAATTTAAAATAAGAATTCATTTCTTTAAGACACGCTATAAGCACTTATTCACACTAAATCCCAGTTTGAAAAAAGCGTTTCTTAGAAACTGGAATGGCATTTGAGAATATGTTCAAAACCTCTCTGCGTACTTGCGAAACCCATGTAATTTCTGTATTAGAAGAGATGATTGATGGGGAGTTAATGTCTAGGCAGCTGTGCTTTGACCAATCTATACTATTCAAAATTTGATAGGGATCACTTATAAGAATGTGTATATTTACTACATAAGGTTGAAAGGTTACATTTTTTGTTGTGATTCTGAAAATAATTATGTTCATATGACAACTGTTTGGTACCAAAAAATAAGTAAGTCTGTAAACTGTTGAAGCGTTACAGAGAATGAGCCGTGGGAGGGGCACGAATTTGGGATAACACAGACAGGAGGTGAAATGGAACGTTTTGGAAAAATCAAGTCTATGGCCTGACTTTTGCTTTTATATCGCGTGTGGTGTCCGTTTGCTTGGATTACTGCTCTGCACCGGCTTCTCATGCTGTTAATTAGTCTGCGGATACTTTATTGTGGGAGTCGAGCCCACTCGTCCAGAAGTGCCTGCTGTACATAGTACAGGGACCGTGGTTGGCCGGACTTGGCGAGCAGATATTGCAGTCTGCAGCATGTCCTAGGCGTGCTCTATTGGATTGAGGTCTGGAGACTTTTCTGGCCAGTCCATTCTCTCTATGGCTGCTGCCTCAGGTACTCGTCGGTGACTCTTGCCCTGTGAGGCCGGGCGTTGTCGTCCATTAAAGTGAACTCAGGGCCTATAGCACCAGCGTACGGACGAACGTACACATCTAAAATCTCATTGACGTATCGTACAGCCGTCAATGTGCCGTTTTGAACAATATGCAGGTCCGTTATTCCCAGCATGCTTATGCCCGCCACACCATGACCGAGCCCTCGCCAAGAACGGTCATGGGTAGCAACACATAAGGGTGTCAAATGCTCATTGGCGGATATCCATACCCGCATTAGTCTATCAGTGAAGTCCACACAAAATCAAGACTAGTCAGTGAACAGCACTGGGGTCCAGTCATGCAGCGTCCACCTGGCGTGATCGCGGGCCCATCGAAGACCTGCCTTGATGTGGTTTCGCGTCAATGGGATTCGGATTGCTGGCCTTCTAGCCCTCATGCCAGCTGTATGAAAACGGTTCCTGATGGTTTGAGTGGAAAGTCTTACACCAGTGGCATTCTGGAAGTCATTTTGGAACGCAGTAGCGGTAACAAAGCGCTGACGTCGCTCTTGAATGACAATAAATCGGTCCTCACGAGTTGTTGGCCTCTGACGCCCTCTGCCATGCATATGCGTGACATGCCCGTAAGTTTGAAACGGTCGCCACATCCTGGCAACGGTGCTCTTGGACACCCTTAGGACACCTGCCACGTGCCGTTGGGAACGCCCTGCCTCAAGCATCCCTACCCCCTATTCATCTCCTCATCGTCAATACGCCGACTTTACCGTAGATTTGCCATGACCAGTGCTAGGTTCGATATAAACGTTACCATGCACAAGCGAAGTATGAATAAAACGGATGTGTACATGAAAGTACATGCCCGCGGTGCACCACTTTTCCAGGGGTATCGCTTTTCCTGTGCATCTCGAGCCATGTACAGGTAAACAATCGAAATATGCCATATGAATAAACTACTTGAATGAGAAAGTCTAGAAAAGTAAGAAATTTATAGAATCAAGAGCAACAGGATCCAATAAAAGAGTTATCTGATATATATTTTGTGGCTTTTCTTACAGCAATTCAGTAGCTTTTCTTAGACCTAATTTCGGAGAGTAGATTAAGAATGTCTGTGTTTTGGTCTTCAGTTTCATGACTGCCATCATCGTCAGGATATTAATCCATTGGTTAAAGCCAATGTTTCCTAGAGTTTCAGTTTTTTCACAGTATAGATCGTTGGCGAAATTGATGACAAATAAATCGGTTTATTCGGAAAATACTACCCAATAAACCTGCAGCAAGACCGGTTACTCTATGATTTCGTATCGTTGTAAATAGAGAATAATAGGTTAGTGTCTTAATTGAGAAAGTTTATCTGGAAAGGCGTAGGAATTTATCGGGTGAGTCGAAGGCGAAATTGAAAGCAAAATATATAAAGCAAAATTTATACGGCACCCCTTTATTGGGTCGGATATGAAATAGTTGACAGGATAATCTGCGTATCTCCTATTTCTTACACATCACAGTTTCATTGAATGCCCGTCCAGTGATGAACAAACAATAATGCATACGCTGAGTAAGTCGGACGAAATGACATATCCAAAAAATATGATTTTCTTGCAAAACACTCACATAGACGAATAAACTCTAGCTTACGACTTTGCTGAATGTTTGCAAATCTCGCTGAAAAATATGTCGTGTTTTTGTTTTAGTTGAAATCTATTTGAAAATGATGGTCATAAAAGCACAGCAGACGACACAGAATTATTCATTTGAGATTGGGTTACTTTTTTAAAATATAAAAAAAACCACAACAACTATTTTTGCTTTATCTCTTTTAAATATAATGTAATGTAATTAATACTTTCTATTCTCAGAATGAACTTTAACATTGAGAACCGTCCACGGCTGTTAGAAATGCTGTTTAACCTGCACAACAGGTCAGTATATTACACTTAAATGGGCGTGTCTTTTTTGTCTTTGGAAAAAGAATATAGTAATATAATTTTATATCATACTTCAGATGCAATTAGTTGACCTAAATTTCTTGAAATTCAATTTTATTCACACATATACTATAGCATGACTAGACGATTATTGCTGTAAGAAGTCATTACAAATCTTTTGTTTTCAAGCAACGTACGTTAAATAAAATTATATTTTTTTCTTATTTTGCTTTTGCTTTTAATGCTTTTTTGTCAGACAGTTGTCTGGGCGGGTCAACTTCTAAGGTTTCTGTGCTTTATAACTAATATACGCTCATTTATCCCGTCTGAATTTACTTAGCTTCTTGACTATGCAACGCTTCTCAGACTCGCTGCACTTCTGAACCTCGAAGCGTTTCTTTGACTCGCTCTGCATCTCAAACGTGTAGCGCTGTTTAGACTCGCTCTGCTTCACAGACTTGCTGTGCTTCTCAGACGTGCAGCACTTCTTAGCCGTGCATCGCTTCTTAGACTCACTTATGTCTCAGTCCCCATGCGTTTCGAAAGCAATGCTTCTTCGTCTAACTGCCTTTATTGTACTTTCTGGTCTAAGTCTGCTTCTACGTCTGGCTACGCTTCCTAGTTTTACTCTGCTTCGGAGTCTGGCAGCTCTTACTGCGATTCCTGGTCGTAAGCTGCTTCTTGAGTACTGTTTTAGACAATTCTGAGAGGTCTTCCCTCGGGAACTATATTTTTTTATTCTCGATGTAATACAAAGCGAACATCAGGCTTTCTTTTTCTTCAATGCCACATATAATAATAAACAGCGCGAACCGGATAGAAACAACAATAACGTAAAGTATCAAAACAAAAATGGCGTGGCGCCAAAACATGTCATTGTGTTACTTTAAAAATTCTTATATAAGAGTTTCAGACGTTTGAATAAACGTATCAAGTAGAGATGAACAATATAAACATTTCGAATAGTTCTTTCACATATCAAAAATAATATATTTATCTCGTTCGTGCTGTTTAACAATAAACAAAAACAAAGCACATTTTCTACAATAGAATAGATTTTGACACTTTTTTTCATGAGCTTGTTCAGTATTTTCTTTCAAATGTTCCCCGTCTTCATTTTTTTAAACAACTAACTAATTAAATCATATATGTTTACAATTTTCACAAAAAATATAAAGAACATTTTGATTCGATATATAACAAGTAGTTATGTCTTGTTCAGGATGGGAATTTTTTAATGATATGCATGTAATGTAATCAAAATAAGCATAATGAGATTTCAAACTAGATACTTCAAATATATTTACAAACAACATGAAAACGTCAATCAAGGGTAATAACTGCACAAGTGCATTGCGAATCGATAACACTTCAGAGTGCACAGAGGAACATACCTCGAACTACTCATTTCCACGTGCTGTTTAACCTTTTTAGTGAATTTAATCCAACTTTTACACTTAATAGAATACGCACGACACTAGATAGGTGTGGCGGTTTAATAGGCAGAAAGGCGGCTAGGAAGATGTATCGATGGATAAGTGTATGGATGAACACATGGACAAACACACAGATGGACAATACTTAATCTGAATGCCCCCTACTTAAGAAGGTTAACATTTGATTTACAACCCATTGGAACCCTGTTCATCTATCAGTTCAATCAGTTCTTTGAACTTCGTGAATACAACATGTTATTCTTAACTGCATCGAATTATTTTTTCCCGGAAAACGTATATTGGAGAAGCAGAAGATGCATACTACAAAACCTTGGAAGTATCTTGATGATGGAGCGCTTAAACGTAAGTCCTTAATTGAGCACTGCTTCATAACTGAGTCAATATGAGTCAAGATAATAAAAATCTCAACTCCAAGACTTTAAATGCTCTGATTAACACTTTCATAAGATTGCACTGTATAATTGTTGGAATTTGTAAAGTGATATCTTGTCTAATATGGTCTTGATCGGTTGATTTTGGTTTTTGATGATAGTAGGAATAGATAAAGGGATAAATGAAGTCGGATATGTCGTCTTCTTCATCATTATCTAGAAATCTCAGGTGTATTTCATCCGTACGAGTAAGGCAAAAACTTGCTTTATATTTAAGTGTTTAAATTGAATACCTTTCAAAATTCAACCCTTTCTGTTTACAAACTACTGAAGCGTCGTGTAAAAGAACCTTGTTTACATCGCAGTTGTCGCTTTGTAATTTGTTCTGATATAACACTGTCATGCGGAATAAAACGATCTTGAATGTAAGTGTGTAAATCTTGTACTAATAGTGTTTTTACTTTACTCAATGTCGCTCAGGCGACATATTGAGTTACAAAATGGTATTTAAATGATTTAATTCGTTTGTTATTATGATGACAGATGTAGAATAATTATTGAAATGCAAATTTTGTTTAGTGAGTTGATTGTCACGTCGGTGTTGCCATTCTGCCACTTAAAGTCAGTATAGGACACGTTAAAGATGTGTTCTCTAAATTTTGAGCATTTCGTTCAAAATTATATAACTGTGAATAATATTGAGCAAATTATTACCCGAGGTCTAGGTGTCATTTAACAATTCTAGTAGCAATAGGTATATTATAAACATTATTGTAAGTCAACAAGGATAGTTGTTGTTCTTATTCAAAATTTACTGACTGCCGATTTTATTAAAACTACACTTATGCATGGTGCATTTATATCCTACGGAAAGTTTTTCTGATATATATTTTGTTTTGTTTTACGTAATCATGGAAAATGATCTAATCGAATACAATGCAATAGTACATCAATGAGCAGTTCCAAGGCAGTATAATAAATAAATTCGATTTATATTTTAGGTTGTGGTTCTTTCGATTGTCATGAATGGTACGAGGGGAGATTATGACGGTATGTTTGCTGTTTTTTATTATGTGAAAAAAGATAAAATGACCATTTAGTATTTTAAGAAAATCAGTATGTTACAAAATTTATCGAAATGAAAACAAATCTCTCTTCGTTGTTTTGGATTTAATGCCAAAGTTTATCAAACTTAAAGGACAGGTTGGTCAAGACCAGAAGATTACCTCTATTTTTGTGGGTCACTAACTCATAGGTCAAAGCCACCGTGACGTTAAACATCAAAGCCGTTTCCGATCAATATCTGAAAAATGCTTTGGCTAAGACTCGTAAAACTTTGTTGAACATTTGAGTATGATCAATAGCCGACACCTTTTCTTATATGTCACTAGCTCAAAAGTCACCACATTGAAGTTCAAAACAGTTACCTATTAAAATTTAGAGAACATTTTAGCTAACAGTGCTGAAATTTGGAAGGTGGTTTACTAATGGCTAGACAATAATCTTTTTTTACGGACCACCAGGTCACAGTGTCATCGGCAGCAAAACCGTTTCCAGTCAAAATTTGCAGAACACTTCGGTACAAGTTTCTCAAACTAAGTTATTCTTTTGGACATACATTGACAACCCCCATTTTCGGTTCGATAGGTCAAATGTCATCATTAGTGACATTGGACAATAAAACCGTTTCCATTCAATATCTGCAAAATTTTTGACCTAGGTTCCTCAACTTAATATTCCGGTTTGTCATTACCAGTAGTTAACACACAATCTTTCGAATCACTGAGTAAATGGTTAAGACAACAATGACATTGAAGAGCAAAACTTTCTGATAAATTTCTTTGAAACACATGGGCCTATGCTTTGCAAACTAGATAGGCCGAATGGTCAAGACTTGGGTTTCGGTTCACCAGATCAAAGGTCAAGGCCATACTAACATTGAACAACTATCCGTTTCCTATTGAACGTTTTGGCCTTAGCTCCTCAGACAGGCAGACTATATTGATCGTGACCAGAAGATGACTTCTCTTGGTTTTTGGTCGCCTGATCAAAGGTAAAAACCAGAGTGATCACACAAAGTTTTATAATCATTAACTGAAAATGCTTGAGGCTAGTCTCCTTAAATGTAGTGAGCAAATTAGTTATGACCAGTACATTACTCCTATTATTGGGATCAAAATCTTTTGAGTCACAGTCTGCATTTTAGTCACAGCATAGCCTTATCTGGTTTACCACTACCCACAACAAAGTGCTTCTGGTGGCATATGCAATGTTTTTTGCAAACATCTTGATTTTATAAGTATTCCATATAAATTTAAACAAAGAAACAAATGAATCAATATTTGTGTTCATCTCCAGAATTTTTTTTGTTTTCATTTTCATTTGAAAATGTGCGGTCTTCTATGAGATATTTTACTAAATTAATGTTCTTTTGAGAAATAACAACGTTAACATAATTCAACAGTTTCAGTAATCTCCTGTGCATTGGTCGAATTTTTCACTTTCTTTCCTCTGTTTAAATTCAATTTTCAGAACGATATTTTTATTTTTAGACAGGGAAATCCACAGTTACTTTTCAGCCAATCAGTGACTAGCCTACAGCGAATCATCCATACATACATTTGACAAACCAAAATGTCAGCAAACAATGCATGTTTGCAGTTAACTTTGTATTCACTTTTCAAAGTGTCTTTAATATGTTTACGGAAATAAACTAGTGAAAAAAAACAAAAAAGGGTTAAAATTACGAACGTATGGTATTTTAAGACGTTTTATAGCTATATTAAGATGTAAACGTTAACCCGTAATTGAAATGGGTTTACAATATTGCCAGAAAACACCTGTCTATTTATAATTTTTGCAATCACATGATCGTTTCAACCAATGAAACATGGGTTCAAGATTTTTCGGTCGCGGGGATATTGGTGCACTTTCATTGGTTGTTTAAAATTTCATTGTAAAGGTTAATATCATAAATTTACTCTTATTAAAGCAGCGGTGTGAAGTAACGGTAGTGTATTCACATAGCTGCGGTGTGAAGTAACGGTAGTGTATTCACATAGCTGCTGAGGGAGCGTACAGTTTCAGATGATTCACAACATTTGTTGTCGTTTGAAATTCAGCCTGTTTGTCTAAGATAAGGACGCAGGAGCGAACTTTGATTATTCCAGATACGAAATGCTTTCCTTGTTTTTATTCGTTCTTTTGCAACGTTTCAAGCAACCTGTGGAGAGCATGGAATTTGCGTGCCTACATTTCAGTGCTTAAAACCACATGCAGGACAGTGTACGAATGTGTGGTGTTGTAAACAGGCTACGTATACAATGAGTCCACCTCCAGGTATTTGACTGCTTTATTATGTGTATATCACTAATCCGCATTTATACAATTTTGCATGATTCTGAATCTGTAAATAGTTTTGAATCAATATTATACTAATTCCGTGTTTATTTTGACACTATTTTAACAATTGACGTGTGAAATACCTATATTTGTTTTGTAGTACAAAGAAAAACAGCAGACTATATAGAATTAATGTAACACAAATAATTGTGCTCAAAACATTCAGCTGAGCTTTATTCACGACATATAAAGTGAGGGCTTATTAGACGACATGTCAAAACTTTAATTCGACATGCCGTGTTAACATCGATTGTTCTACGTTAATGTTTTGGCGTGTTATGATTGTTCAACTTCTGTAGAGGAAGAATGTATTTGTGTGAGCAACAAGGAAATTTGCGGAGAGGTCGTCAACCCCTACCTCCATGTTCATCTAGAGGCAAGTTGTCAATGTTGTGGTAAGCCTAATATCAATCATTAATTTTATTTGCGGGTACGAAAGTTGGTGTTTTGCTGTATATTTTATGACTCTGGATGTCTGGTAAGGCAAACGTTCGGTAACCTAGAACATAAATTTGAAATCTATAGCTCTATTCATAATTGCATTTACTTTTCTCCCAACATTTTGAATAATAATAATAACACTACTACTAATAAAATTTTATCTCTCTCCCTTCATCAAAGATATATTCAACTTCTAACATATTCTCTTGAGCATGCATAAATAAATAAGCAGGGAATAGAATTCGCTGCGATAACTAAAGTCATCATGTTAAGGTAAGCTAATTAGTAGCTGTTGAAAATGACCATCTGCGTACGCCCAAAATAACAGATTCATCGCAACAAGCTTCGTCGCTTAGTAATATTTTATATTTTGTCCTAAATTAGTGAAGTACTGTTAATAAGGATTTATTAAACAATCAAAACTAGTCTGATGTTTTTTGAAGAGCGAAATATGTCTCTTTCAAACACTTCTTGTTCATTTTTGTATTCGCACAGACTGTATAAATCAATGTGTGCCTTTGCTTACAAACGGACTATGTCCGAGTTACGAGAAGGATAGAGGAGTGTGTGACGTAGAAAAACATTTCTGTTGTGAAGGTTAGTAGAATAATATTTGTCATAAAACACGAGAATGGCTAAAATAATTTAATCTAAAACAAAACTAAAACAATCCGATCATTAAGGAAAATCATTCTAACATTTATGTTACAGAAAACAAAAGAACTTTTCAGTAACTCCTTTTCGTCATCAAGAAGATAAAGATAAATTTGCGACAGGTAAAAGTGATGGTGACCAAGTAAAACTTTAAGCACCATAGAAAAACCACAAATGATATCTTAAGTCACTACATTTGGAAGAGCGCTTTAAAATGTCTTTCATTGTTATGACTGAAATTGCTGGTTACTGTGGAGTTTATTACACGTCTGTACAAGACAACTGAAAGTCTGATCGAACTTCTGACCAGACCTCGAAAATTGATACCCCTTTTCGAACCATCAACTACAGTTCTTTATTGTAGCTGTTTCTTTTTTGCGCCCCCCCCCCCCCATCGAAGATGAGAGGACATATTGTTTTGCAAATGTCGTTCGGTCGGTGACACTGTTTCCGATCAATATCTAGAGAACCGTAGGATCCACCTACTTAAACTTGGTGGGAAGGTTGATCATGACCAGTAGATGATCTCTATAGTTTTTCTCAGATTATTAGGTCAAAGACCAAGGTAAGAGTGACCTTGAAAAGCAAAATAGTTTCCGATCAATAACTACAGACCTATTAGGCATAGGTTTCTCAAACTTAGTACGTACATTGATGATACCCAGTAAATGGCATCTATAGCTTATTAGATCACCAGGTCAAAGGCAAAGGTCACAGTCATCTTGAAAGGCAAAACTGTTCCTGATCAATAACTATAGAATGCTTAAGCCCAGGTTCCTCAAAATTGGTGTGAAGGTTGTTACCGTCAAGTAGATGACTCCTTTAATTTTTAGGTAACCAGGTCAAAGGTCACAATGACCTTGAAGTACGAAACAGATTCTGATCAATAACTATAGAAAGCCCAGGTTCCTTAAAAAATTGTATATATGTTGGACATGACCAGTAAATGGCCCCTATAAGTTTTAATGTCACCATGTCAAAGGCCAAAGTCATAGAAACCTTGAAAAACAAAACGGTTTCCGATCAATAAGTATAGAACGCCTGGACTGAGGTTCGTCAAAACTTGCTTTGTGGGTTGGTAATGACCAGTAGTTGACTCCAATAGCTTTCCAAGTCACCAGAATAAAGGCAAAAGTCACAGTGACCTTTAAAAGCAAAACGGTTTCCGATCTACAAGTATCTAAAAGCTTGGGCCCAGCTCTTCAAAATTAAACAGGTAGGTTGGTCATGGCCAGTAGGTCAACCCTACAAATTGTTGGGTCATTATGTCAAAGACAAAGTTATCTTGAAAACCAAAATGGTTTCCGATCAATAACTAGAGAGTGTTTGGGTTCAGGTTCCTCAAACTTAGTATGTAGGTAGTACATGGCCAGGAAATGACCCCTTTAGCTTTACAGATCACCAGGTCAAAGCCAATGTTACAGTGACCTTGAAAAGCAAAACGGTTTCTGATCAGTAAATATAGAATATTTGGGCCCAGGTTTCCTGAAACGTCAAAGGCAGGTTGGTCATGGCCAGAAGATCACCCCTATAGATTTTAGTGTCACTAAACAAAGTTCAAATGAAAATATCTTAGTGTCTTTCTTAGATTAGAAAGCTTTTGAAAATGGTTTAAACGTGAACATAACGACCTTGTCCCATATGCAAAGAAGCGCATTTGTTTTGATGTAGATAAAAGTAATACTGTATATTCGAACAAATATTTATCTACAGATGAAATGAACCTGTAAACCAAACTCAAAATGGATACAGCAACACTACTTTTGCATGGTCGTAACTGGTTCATTTTTTACAAACAAAAATCATTAAGCAAATCAAAACATTAAGAATACTTGCCTAATACGATTGTACAGTAAAATATCATGCTAATTTGATAAATAAATTACAAATATCAATTAAAAAGTTACATGAAAACACCTGAAATAACGTGGCTATATGTTAACATTGACTATTCCTTTGTAGAGGACACGGGCAACGAGTGCAAATGTTTTGAAGAATGTCCCGAATCATGGAAAGTCGTCGGCACATGCAAGAAATGTTGTTTACCCTGCAAAACAGGTCAGCATGTTTACACTTAAGCTATTGTCTTTTGTTTCTTATACCATTATACATTTGGAAATATAATGTTATTCACAAAGTGTACAATGATATTGCCATCCTATTACAATTGTATGAAATCTTTGTTGAGCATTGATTTTTCAAGCAACCGTATGTGCAAAACAAATACCACGCTTAAGAAAATTCCGTAATATTCAGAAGTAAATGCGTACATGTAAAATAACCGAAAGGAACTTTTTCAAGGTAAAAATGAAGGATTTTGCAAACTTGAAATGTTTCTCATTTATAAAGCTTTTTTTAAAAAAAATCGATTGCCATAATCAAATAACAAAGCTATTACGTTTGTACACGTAGGCACAGTTATGTTACCTCAGCTTTAAAAACATAGGCATAAGATATTGTTCGAAATGTTCTTGGGCAGCATCCATCTGTTCATGCTGTAATTATACTATTACAATGCCATTGCAGGTAAAACCAATGTCACCAATAATCCAACCTGTGAAGCAACTAACACCGGACAAAGGGCGGGATTATACCCTGTAGTCCAAGTCTTATTGGGTACGATGGTAATCATGACTCTCAGCACATAAATATAAAAACGTCGAATACATTAATAAAAAAAAATGTTTCTCTGCCATTATCAAAACACGACGAGAGAAGCGATCCAATTAACTCGACATTGTCTATCAGGTGATTTTTTGCGATGTACATTGTATTCATGTTTATTACCGATGTAGGTCTTAAGTACTACTTAATTTTTTTATTACCGGTCATGGAACCGAGTGTATAAATTTGTATTCATTCTTCATATGGAGAATGTCGTCATACCTTCATTTGTTATAAATCTTGTATTATATACATAATAGTTATAACATTTTAATTATCAATATCATAATCAAATATTTATGTATTAATTTTTATCCTACATGATCATATCTTCAAGCTTAAGAATTGTTTTTAATTAAATATACATTACCGATACTAGGTACTTTCTTTCTAGCAGGGAATAGCGTAAAACATGAAAGTACATACACAAGGGTTTTATTGCTTCCATTTCTGAAAGGAAAATACAGAGATTTTATTTACTATTCACAAACAATTCATTGAGTATTTCTCGGTTTGATTGGCACCATAAAAACACAAGTTTTCTTAGAAAGTACAGTCTATATTAATGTAGACTAAGCAGGCCTCCAATTCAAGTATAATACAATTTCATACAATAACAGTTTTTGGTTATGCCCCTTAGGGCATCACCCCTTTCGAACTGCGACAATGCTATAGACAAAAAAATACAGTGGAGTGTCTGAACCCGCAGTTATTCAGACATCCTTTAACGGCGGTCCAATTTGGGGCCCTATCCGCGGATCTAGTTGTAATGATATGAAATAGTTAGATGTTTCTCCATGTTTAGCATAGGAAGTTTAATAGGATGATACATTTGCTTTTGAATCTGTTACTGGCAAATGTTTGTTTGTGTGATGTGTTTAAATCTAACAGAGAATAGGAATGTTATAGCGTTGTAATTTTGCTAAATATTTATTTACGACAACAATAAGGTTGAAATTAATTACCCGCACACACAATTAACAATTCAGGCTATGGTGTTAAAAACATTAAGTGAAAACATTAGATGTGATATATTAAAAAAGAAGTAGCATTTAAGTACAAGCTTAGAACGTCAACAACTTGAACTATGCCCAATAAGAAAGTAAGAAGCATTTGAGAAAATGCTTATAATGCCAGAATAAAAACACTGCTTGCCCAGAAGACCGACCTTCATGAAGGTTAGTTATTTTAGGGTGTGTGGTATAGTGACAGATACATAAAGCATCCATGGGACCTCGGTTTAACATCTCATCTAAAAAAAAAATATGGTGGAGCGAAATCGCGACACCACCTGTTTACACTGATCCATTCTTTTTATTAGTGTATTGTCCTATAGGATGCCGACTTAATTAGATAATCTGGCGAAATTTGACAACTAAACATGTATAAGTGAATATAATACATATTGGAAGTGTTAGTGTTGGTAAATATGAAATTGTAACGATTCTCCCTTTTTAAATCACATTCAATTTGGTTTAACTGACAATGAGAACTAAATGTACTGATAGGATATATGATCGAACCATGTATGTTAACTTTAAAACAATGTAGACATATTCAAGTCATTTCTTCATTAAAAGGACTTTTTATATTTGTTTTGCATTATCATTGAAAAAAAATCCACTACATTTCAAACGTAATCATCGAGTTAAACAACAGTTAGGAATAATTTTGGTAGATATGAAGGTCCTTTCTGCCGGTAAGACATCTTCCTTCGTAAAATAAGAACCTTGGATTTTAATATTGTTTTCCTTTATAGCTTTGTTTAGGATACTATAATTACTGTAATCGAAAATTCGTTGATCGTAGCTAAGTTCTCAATGGTTGTCTTTTGTAATGTGTTCATTTGTTTCTTTTCTTGTCGAGACTTCTGATATATACTGTATTAAAATAACTTGCTAACTTCAATATAACATTCGAAAAATCCATTTAGTTTTTTCTTTCGTCCTTCATATAATATTTTACATTTATATCATATACATACAAGAATATTGTGTTTTTATAGAAAATGAACATGATTAAATGAATAGAAACAAGACATGTTTGTAAAACATACATGCCCCCAGCGCCTTATCCCTAAAAGTATCGGAAGGTGCAGGGTCATCTTCTGAACAGACCAACCTGTGGAGCAAATCTGTCAAACCAATGCTCGAAGGTTCTTTAGTTATTGCTTGGAAACAGTTTTTCTGTTAATGGTCGATTCGAGCTTGACCTTTGATCTAGTGACCCTAAAAACTAAAAGGGTTATCTTATGGACATGACCAACCTGCCTATAAAGTTTAAGGAATTTTGGGCCCTAGCATTCTATAGTCTATATTCTAGTTATTGCTCAGAAAATATTTTGCTTTTCGAGGTCACTGTCACCTTGGTCATTGAGCTGGTGATCTGTAAAGCTAAAGGAGTCATCCTCTGATCATAACCAACCTACATACCAACATACAAAGTGTGAGGAACACGAACTCAAGCGTTCGATAGCTATTGATTGGAAAATGGTTTGCACTTCAAGGTCAATGTGACCTTTGGTCATTGACCTAATGATCCTAAGACCTCGAACGCTACTGGGGTAATCTACTTGTCATGTAACCCTATATACAAAGTTTGAGGAACCGAGCCGAAGCGTTCTATACTTATTGATCGTTAACCGTTTTGCTTTAAGGTCGCTGTGACCTTAGCCTTGACCTGGTGACCTGAAAATTAAAAGGGTCATTTACTTGTCATGAACAACCTACTTACAAAGGTTAAGACATCTGGGTCAAAGCATTTTACAATTATTGATCGAAAACTGTTTTTTAGCTCTTCAGGGTCACTATGACCTTGCCATTTGACCTGGTGACCTGAAAAACTACAGGATTCATCTACTGGTAAGGTTCAACCTACATTCCAAGTTGAAGGAATCTTGGTTTAAGCGTGCTATAGTAATTGATCATAAACTATTGATTTTCAAGGTCACTGTGACCTTGGCCTTTGACCTGGTGACCTGAATAACTACAGGGTTATCCTAGTCATGACTAACCTACATACTAATTTTGAGGAAACTGAGCATTCTGTAGTTACTGGTCAGAAAGTGTTTTGTTTTTCAAGGACACTGTGATCTTGGCCTTCAATCGGATGACCTGAAAATCTATAGGAGTCATCTATATGATTATAGACAACCTACACAAGCCGGGAAGGTAGAATGGCGACACCAGAAATAAACAGAAAAGAAACACCAACTAACAATTTATATTTAATAAAAGAAAAAAAATATATGTGCATATTTTCAAAAATGAATAGATATAAATGAATGAAAGAAAAAAACATGTCCTAATTAAATGTCAAAATATCTTGAGAAATGTATCGTCTTAGAGATGTTGGCACTTAGCTGTATATGTAAAGAACTTGATAAAAAAGTTCCATAAACTTCAAAAAACTACTATCTTTTAAACCACTGCCTCCATTGGTATATGTGTTGTGATGGTTATAATGTATATCTAAGACGCGCCTTAGATAACCCTTCTACGAGACTGCTTTGGCTTGTTCAAAGGTGCTGAGGATACATTTTGTCGTCGTAATGCCATATGGCCGGTTAGAATCTGTGTCCCACCAAAACAAAGATGACCCTGCTACATCTGTCTGGAGGATCCGTCTGGGAATCTTTGTCCAATCAAATAAAAGATGACCCTGCTACATCTGACTGGAGGATCCGTCTGGGAATCTTTGTCCCATCAAGAAGCTTAAAAAATATAAACAGTCATAAATATCATGACAAACAAATATTGTTGACAGACGTTACAAATAAGCTTCTTTAAATAAATTACACAGCTAGGCCCGACTACACTGCGGTACCTTTATATAAATTATGTTACAAATATAGAGGACTTATTTAATGCCTCAAACAGTACACAATACTTATATGGATACACCATCTAACGGAACATTCAGAACACTATTGTGCCAAGTAAACAGCTCTCACTTTCATAACCAATCTTATATTAAAAAAAACAACTAAGTTTCCATTACTTAAATTGAAAAATGAACGAAATGATTAATTTATTAAAACATTTAAGCATACGCTATTCTACTCTGCAGCTATTCTGAATATTATCAAATAATACCACAGGTGCTTGTTTAGAGGTTATTTAAATATTTGTCTGCATGTGCACTATCTATTATAAATCGAAGATGACAATGTCAAAATGTAAACAAAAAATATTTCCGTTGATGTAAACAAAGTGCGTACATTAACCTAGCAACTACTGGCTTTGGGTGATAGAGGAACAGGTTATCTCTTGAACCCGAGCGATATCCATAAACATTTCCAGGTAAAAATACCAGAAACCATTAAACATTTCAATTGCACATTGTCTGCTTGACGGGGGCAGTTGCATTCGAATGGACCTCTGTTCGCTTTACGGTGTTTTACAGTTACAGCGCTGCCGGGTACCATAAATTACTATCAACACGTACATTGGTTTATAACATAAATCGAGAATTTCAAATTTATCCGTTACAGACGTTGACGGATTTGATGAAAGATTGTAAATCACTTAAAATGTGACCGCCGCAGTAGTGTGTGTCTTGGTAAGAATTATGTTTTGTCTGTTTTTCTGTCATTTCCCCTTTCATATCTGTAAAGAATTAAAACACTACTGCTGTGTCTGTCCCTACGTGATGCGGGTGAAAGGTTATGAAATTCATAGCGCAGTTTCATAAATTCATAGTGCGGTAAAAATCAGAGGGCATATTTAACGATAATAGCAGCTCTTGCTCTTCCGTTACTGAAAGGAATTCCTGTCTGCGGCATATACAGTCTGGCAAAGAAACAGCAGTGCTGTCAGTGTAAAAGTTGTTTGTTTTTTTTAACTTTAAATGGGTGTTCTTTTACCAAGTGCCTTTTGAAGTTTTTTACTAGCAACTGATCTACATTAACTGCACGACCTATTGCAACGTATATTTGTCCTGGAATGTTTGCATCGTTACAGTCAACTTCTACAGAATGTAGATTCATGCCTTGTGATTTATGTTTTGATATCTTTAAAGCAAGAATAAGCGGAAATTGCAATCTTTTGGCAAGAGTTATTTTGGAATCGGGATCTAGTTTCGTAAAGAAATGACATATTGAAACGGTTTTTTCCCCGATTAAAGATCACCTGAACTTCATCGGGTGAAATTTTAAAGACATGACCAATTAACCCATTTACTGAACTGTCGCTCACTGTGGTCAATTTATGACCACTAACATTACTGGACATCCGAAATTTAAGCCTTACCTTTTAGGAGCAGGGAATCTATTTAAATCAAAACTGTCACCCTCGTCGGTAGAATTACGTACATGCACACTTCCAGGCATTTGATTCAATATGTCGTACTTAAATATTTTTTTAGAAGTTCTAGAAAACAGATACAGTATTTTGAGTTTCTGGAATTTTTCTCTCGAGTGTTTTTTTTTTTTTCAGAAAGTAATTGTCTTATTGGCATTCCCCTTTCTAGTTCATTAACAGCCGTTACCAGCTATCATTAGACTGTCTGGAAATCTGTTCTAACTGTATATAATATACTGAGGTATAGCTTTAAAAAAGTATCGCGATTCAAAACTTACAGTATTTGCCATTGTCCCCATATAACAAATCACATACAGGTGGTAGCTGAAAGAAAATACTAGAGAGAATAACTTGCAAACCTCCAAAGTATCTGTCAGTTTTTCTTACAGCCTTATAAATTGCATCTATTTAAAGTAAAAACATTTTTTGCACCGCTACTTGATTTCTCTCAAATGAATTTCATCGCTTGTTTACAAAACTTTTCGTGATACCACTTCCGATTAGAAATTTAATTGTTGAACAAATTCAATCTAAACATCTCAATCTATTATCTCAATTTATTGTATAAATAAACTGAAGTCATTTAATTTAGTAGACTTTATTCTTGAAATGGGCCCTGTAGATAAACAAGTATCAGCTGATATACTTTCATTTTCAATGTTATGGCAACATTTTGACAGCGATATTTGGATGGACAACTTAATTTAATTTTGAAGTAAAATAAAGTATCCATAGGTTTGTTGCGATGGCGTGGTCTAAGGAAAGCACTTTCTTTGCATTGTCAGGCGGTTGTACCGTTTGGTGCGGGTTTGAGTTCAACTTGGAACTTGATTATTTTTATTTCCAACAGCGCTATCTGTGCAGTGTGGCGGCCGTAGAAAGTCTCCCAGTATATATAGTCGGTTTTATCATACATTTAACGTTTGTCGTTGTTGTGTTGTGAGGTTGACACTTATATCCCTGTTATTTGCCAAATCTTTTTGGGGGTTGTTGCGATGGCCGAGTGGTTCGAATCCGACTGGGTGATTAATTTTATTCATTCTTGTAAACTTTCTTACGTTGGTTGGTTTCGGGGAATTTATCTATAAAAATAATGCCCATGCGTTTTGGCCTAAAATTCATAAAACGGATATCATGTGAGTCCACGAATAGTGACTGTGACCAGTCATCTGACATCAAAAAAAATCGAAGTATAGGTTTTATACCGTTCGTAACTTTATAGCCTATGTTAGAGAAAGTACCCATTTTTACAAAAACGAAATGTTGCAATGGGTGACAATGCGTCTTTTTATGGGTATCGATAGACGAAAAAACACAGATAGTTGAAATAAAATTCTTAGTCAAAGACCATCTGTGAACGAGCTGCTTTAAACGAATTATGTCAAATGATAAACCAAAACACTTTTCTTTAATTTCCTGATCGCTGACGCAAATGCATTCACCCACTAAAGACATAATAAAATCGCATTAAGCATGAATTTAAATATCGTAAATAAATAAATAATAATCAAAATACTACTATTACTACTACTAATAATAAAAAACACTGTCTAAAGGTCTAAAAGTCTAATTAAAAAAAAAAACAGTTTAAAATATACCTTTAGACAAGGGAATGAACAAGAGGGTTTTGGGTTTCTATCAACTTATTCGTAGAGGTTTAGAATAGGGTGATATTTTGCGTTTACAGTTCGCAAGATAAACAACGTTTTGATTTGACAGATATGTTTTTCTTTCGTTTATTTCAATGAACCTGATCCAATGTCCGGACTGCTACAAGTGTCTGCCTTTTTTAGCTTGTATAAAATTAACGTGATTTTGCTAGCAAGATACAACAGAGGCCGAAAAGGAAACAAGCCGATTAGAGCAAAATAACGAAATAACACTGACAATCAAACACGCCATTGAATCGGTCGCAGCTGAATTCACAAAATAATGTCAATAAGGAAACATCCGAATCTTTCGAACGCTAGCGAAGACACTAACTGTGTCAATGAAACACCCCAATTGGCCGATAAGAGCCTGGCTAAAACTTTTGCTTACTTATGGTGATATGATATTTTACAAAAACAATTTTGTTTACAGTCATTTAAGTTAACTTGGCCTTTCGTTACAAAAACAAATTTGTTTGCAAATAATTACAAGGGGGCCATTGGCCCTAAAGCGCTCACCTGAGGACAGACTGTTATTTGTGTGGAAGGTATCATTATTTCTTGTAAATCTAAGCTCTAGCCTTTGAAGCTTCAATGGATAATTTTCTTAAAAGTTTTTACTATATACAAATAATGGATATTTATGACCCCCAAGCAGACCCAATTTTTACCTAATAATAATTTGTACAAACTTGGAACAGGTTCACAAGTAAATATTTCATGCCAAATAATTAAGCTTACGGTTTTGTCTTTTCAAAGGAGATTTTTTTTAAGGAAAACCTAACCCCAGGCGGCGGGGCCAATTTTGGCACTTGGGGCATGATTTGAACAGCTTTCGTAGAAGACCTAAAGATGATGTCATATACCAAATATCAAAGCTCTAGCCTTTGTCATTTCAGAGAAGTTTTTCTAATATTTTACTATATACATATAAGGAAAACCAATGACCCCCTGGGGCGGGGCCAATTTTGGCACTACGGGAATAATGTGAACAATTTTCAAAGAGGACCTATATATGATATCATATACCAAATATCGAATCTCTAGCCTTTGTCATTTCAGAGGAGAAGTTTTTGAAGTTTTTACTATGTACATATTTGGAAAACCTACTCCCCGGGGGCGGGGCCAATTTTTGCACTAGGGACATATTTTGAACAACTTTGGTAGAGGACCTAAAGATGATGTCATGTACCAAATATCAAAGCTCTAGCCTTTGTCATTTCAGAGGAGAAGATTTTTTAAGTTTTTAATATATACATATAAGGAAAACCTATGACCCCCTGGGGCGGGACCAATTTTAGCACTACGGGCATAATTTGAACAACTTTGTAGAGGACCTATAGATGATGTCATATACCAAATATCAAAGCTCTTGGCCTTGTGCTTTCTGACAAGAAGATTTTTTTGACTTGCATTTTTGAAACTTCTTTTTTGGCCCTGTGACCTACTTATGCAACAGACCAAAACCATTTGAACAACTTTGAAAGGGGACCACCCAAGGATCATTCCTGTGTAGTTTGGTTAATATGCAGTCATTTGTTTTAGAGGAGATGTTGTTTTTATGAAATTGACGACGGACGACGCATGACGTACGCCCAACGACGACGGACGCCGGACACAGGGGGGGGGGGGGGTCACAAAAGCTCACCATGAGCACGTTGTGCTCAGGTGAGCTAATAATGTTTAAAAATAACTCATACACCTCCAGGTGGACTCATTTCGTACACAGCCTTTTTACAACACCAGAACTCCTTACACCGTCCTGTTAATGGTTTTAAGCACTGAAGTGTAGGCACGCAGGTCCCATGTTTTCCACAGATTCCTAGACACTTCACAAAGCAATAATGGTTAAATTTCAAATTAAGATTATTCCTTGATTGCAAATGATATACAATTAGATATAATGTTAGCGTTAAATTTAGTGTCATGAGTTTTGATAAAAAAGTCATTTTCAAATGAAGAAATATATAACGAAATGAAAAAAAAAACACGTATAAAATAATTTTATTTTGTTGATTTGTTGAATTTATCATAATGTTCTGGCAACAATTCTTAACAGCATGTAGAACAATAGTTAAAACGGACTAAGGAAATGTGATTTCTGCTATGAAGAAATATGACCTCGAATTAAAAAATATGTTTCAGAATATAGGTAAAGGTTTTGTTCTATTTCACCTTTTTTTGTTTGTTTGCATTAAAAAATACTGCAGTTTTTTAATCACATTTTCTCACGTCAAAATGTTCATGAAATGCACACAGAAATGTAAAGATACAGAAGGTACCCTAAGATAAATTGACATCACTTAAATCTTTACCATGCCGACTTTGGTTATTTAGCAATTTCATTTTTTTCTTTTTATTCTCCCAGACGATGAAGATTGCATGAATAGCTCCAGATAGCTTGAAAACACACTTCGCAAGAGAGCCCCCTTCTATTTCATCGATACACATCAAAAGTGTGTTCCACCTTTAATATACAACCTTATTTTTCTCTAAATACTAAACGTCTGTCACATAAATATTCATAAGTATTAATCTTACAGTTTTATTCATTTTTTTCAAGTACGGGTTTTCGGGCGGTCTTGATAAAGATACGAAAACAATACAGAGATTCGTTATTTCTTGAAACATTTTAATTAAATGGTAAAGACTTACGAAACAAAATTGTTGAAAGAAATCAGTGTGTTATTCCAAGATTTGATATAATTCATGTACCTTAGTACAATAGTTGTGAATGACAATAAAATTTGCAGAAGCTATAAATAACTTACATTCATGACTATTTCCATGTTAACCGCAATTATCTGTATTTTCCTATTTTTGTCTTTTTAACTATGAAAATTGATCAAAACAAATTATATACATTTTCATTATAGAGATAATATTTAAAATCCAATCATTTTGAAAACTGGTCAGTTCATTTTTGATTATTGCTAGGTCAAAATTGAAACTGGGTTATGTGGAATCAAAATGTAGTTCATAAGGCTAAATCGAAAGTAAACCTTGTTAACACTTAAGAGACCATATGTTTGGTCAATTCTTAATTGAAACTGCTCAGAATATTTGCTTTGATGATCGGACGAGTTTCAAAACTGGGTTATATAGGATCAGAAGCTAGGAACCAGTTCATGTAGGATCAGAAACTAGTTCCTTTATACATTGTCTTACAAGTCCCGAATTCAATGAGATAGTCAACACAAAGGCAACATAAACATCATGCTTTTAATAGAGAACAAAGTACCGCAACACATTCGCTGCTTCTAAACAAACTTTTGCATGAAACATTTATCTTTTGTCATTTGCACTTGACATCTCTGTGAATCGAAAACCTTTTTGTCATTATCAATGGTATAATGTATATATTGACTGTTTTTATTTACAACAAGAAAACTGGAAACAGATAAAACACTTTAAGATGTAAGACTATTTATCTTAATGTATCAAAACTGAATGAATAAGGCAAATAACATAATTTTTAATATAGTTGATAAAACATGTTTGTTTTGCTGTCAAAATTTTTGTTTAGAGCTAAAATAAAGTTCTTTGTATGGACAGACAATCTTTTGAAAGAAAAAAACGGGTTTGTATCTCTCATAACGAGTTCAGTAGAATCCAAACTTATTGAGAACACCGCCGGCTGATGTCAGCGCCACAATTTAAACGTAACAGAAACGGATGTTTAGTGATGTAAATAAGCTAATATTATCAACAACAGGTAGAATTACACGCTCCCTTGGAAACTATGTGAACACACTGTCGTTACTTCACACCGGTGCTTTATCAATTGTAGATTTATGTATTGAACTTTACCATGATCTTTAAACGACCAATAAAAGTGTACCAATATTCCCACGACCAAAAATTCTTAACACCAATTGTCATTGGTTGAAACAATCACGTGACAGCAAAAAATAAATAAAAATAGAATTTTACACAGAACTCTGGTTGCAATGGCAAATGAAAGAGGAAAAATCCCATAAAATCTTCTTTTCTAAACGATAAGGCCTTAAGCTTCTGGGCTTTGATATTTTGTTTATAGTATAATCTAGTAGACTTCTAGCAAGATCTTACAAATTATTGTCCCTGGGTCAAAATTAGCCTGACTCAAGAATCTTTTGAATTTGAAAAGACTTTCATAGGAAAAACTTTCAAAGATCGTTTCCTCTTAACCCCATAAGTCTCTAAACCATTTATCACGCGGTACCACCTAGTAGCCCTTTTCTAAGATTGTTCAAACTATAGAATTGGGTTCAATATCGGCCCAGGGGGTTACTAACATTTGTGTAGATTTTCATGTAGGATGTTTCTTAATCTTCTTTACTGAAACCACAAGACCTAGAGCTTAGGTTTTTTTTATTGATTTGTTATATTATATATCTCTTATATCGTTTGTAATGGCGGGTATTATTTCCTTTATGTCGTTAACAATTTTAAGAATCTTCTTCTTAGATAGAGCTTGCCAGTTTGAAAATTATTTGGCAAAAACGTAAATATAAAATAATCCGTGATTATACGTGGCTCCATCGACGACTATGGGATCTCAATGTTCCAATTCATATGCCAGACATTTGACGTTTTACAGTTACAGTAATCCTATTACAGGTGGCAAGACAGTTTTACAAAATAAAAACTGTTTTTGTATCACTACGTGTTAATAAAATTTATAAAACAAGTGGCTTTTAAAGTATGTTTTACCGCCAATACGCACGTGCGTTAAGTCTAAGTGTCTAACGAAAACTACATGCGTCCGTTTGTTTTGACATGGTCTGTCTTTTTTTTTTAAAAATATACAAGTAGTATGTAATTTAAAAGTATAATTTAAAATCACTGTGGATCAAAACGCTGCTTTATTTGTATCTTCAAGTCTATGTCACATTATCTTTTTTATGCCAGTACATGTATTTATGCAGTTTACGTGACTAAGTGAGCACTAACAAAATAAGATAAAACGATTTCAAATGTGTTTGAAGTTTAAAATAGATATAATATTTTTGAATGAACAGGTTCAAAGTTTGTAATGCGAATGCTTTGGAATTCTGTAAAAGAATGATTGTCTGACACATAAAAATCATAATGCTTGTTTTAGCAAACTGTTGATTTGATACATCATTTGAGTAATCACATTTTGATTGGATTTTCTTTTAAAATTGCGTTAAAACTATTATAGAGTCATTTGCGGACGTTACCGTGAAACCCTTAATTGGCATGTTTGACACTGCTAATTGATTAACAAAGAGGCAAGATACTCTAGTTTAGATTCTATTAACACTATAGATTAAAGTAATTGACACACAATGCGATGTCGAGTAAGGTTCATGCAGTTGGCAAGACTAATAAATACGTGCGTGCGACAGATAGGTCTACGCTTTATCAATAAACCAGTGTCTTTCAAAAAGCTATTTGAAAGACTCTGAATAAACCAACTAAGGGATATGCCGCGGGCGGTCAATAGACGCGATTAAGTTTAGCGTTATGAAATTGCCAATTTAAATTATGTCAGTGTTTGATTTTTTTATTAAAGTTAAATTTCACTGTTACTTTTCATTTTGTATACAAATATTCGGATACCAACATAGTAACCGCATATCTGAGTACTCGGATACTCGTTGACATCCTTTGTTGTTTCTAGTGACAAAAAGGTGCAGCAGAGTGTTAGAATCTACAAGTGGTGCTCTTGTAAGAAAATGTTAGCATGCTTGTAGCCAATTGAATGGTATTACAGTCAACAATTAGTAAAATGAGAATCCTTGTAAATTACGAAGGGACATCAACCAATAAACATTGGTTACTATATATTTTTTGGCCAATACATTGTAGATTTCTCTACATTTTTCTCGTTTAGTTTCAAACAAACTGTAGCATTGTGTTTATTCAAGTCAGTTATATACCATTTTTTATGACATACATGCTCAGAAAATGCGAAACAGTACCGGTTTTTTGGGGGGTTTTTTTGGGCGGGACGAAAGTACTAGTGAGGAGAGTTGGCAGGAAGCCACTATTACATTTGCATATTCAGATGGTTTGTACTTGAATATATTTATAGCAGTGCATTTTATGTGGTTTTTGTTTTGGTTATTTTTCAAAAGAAGGCAAAAATCTAACTAATGTCAGAACTTCAGTGATGTTGCCTCACAAAATTTTTAACTGTTTTCATAACTTGTCTTTCAACCCAGCTGTATGAAACTGCAGTACCTAATTCTTATCACGCATGTCGACAGACTTGGTCTCCCCTTCTAACTGACCAGTGTTTGCATATACATGTCATGCTGTGGTTACACCTTGAAATGCATGCATAGCTAAAAAAATATTTGTGTGGCTGTCGGACTCTTGAGGTTTTTTTTTCATGCATGTGCATGTAAGTGATTGTGAACATGTTTGAGTATTGCCATTGTGTAAAGAATAATACTTACTTTATACTCAGAAAACCTTGAATACTGTAGTGTAGACTTCAACAAGTGTTGGGAACAGGAACATGAATGGTGTTGCAGATTATATTACTGCCCATAAACACCAAGGTTGTGGTTTTCTGTGACTTGTTTGAATATATAATTTCTTGCATGATTTTCTATTTTTAAAATGCAAACCCCAACCCAATCTCTTTTACAACTTCGAAATGAGTGCTTATACATGTTTTGCATTTTACATGTAAAAGTGTAATTTGTACCTGTAGATCAACTTATTTAGCTTTGATGAATATGTTCAACACATGTATTCAAGCTGGACTATTTTAACTCGAAGGAAATTGTTTTGCTTTTGTTTCATTTCTTAGAAATTAAATGAAAAAAAGCTGGGGCATTAAACCATTTTTGCATAATGTCTCTTTAATAGGACATTGGCGAATAGTGCATTTACATGTAGATACAGATATGAAACAGCACAATGCAACTGGATCAGCATGTACACTATTTACTTAAAGAATTCCTGCTTCAAGTCCCATGATTAGATAAATGTATACAAGACACGTGATTTGAAAAAAAAGTTGTTCAAATTCTAGGAAGTAATGCTAGTGGATATATTTGCATTATCATTGGCATGCTAAGTTGTTTTGAATTTTGTTTTTAGAATTTCCGTATTCATTTCTTTTTAGGTAGATGCTGCGTACAATGGAAATCTGATTGGATGATTTCAACGCCCAGAGTGTATGAAATGCAGAAATATGAACTTAGAGATTTAAAATAACATTTAATTCAAATATGGTGTTTGTGCAAGGGATGGAATGGCAGTTTGTGGCCTAAACACTCTATTTATGTGCATGTACCATTGGTGTGTTGTGTATTCTCTGAATATGTGGACTATATCAGATACTGTTGGATTTCCTAACTTTTAATCCCTTTTCTTTGTTACCAGTTTTTATATTCCCAAAAGCTTTCGTAGGAGGGGGACAATTACCTGTTTGTCCTTAATTCAGTCCATCACACTTTTGGTCCAATTCATCTATTGGCTTCATTCCTCGATTCCTCGATTTCAGTATTATCTTGCTAATGGATAACTAGCATGAACACCTACATGCAGGTGATCACAACGTCAGAGTCATAGTCACCATAACACTGAACTTAAGTATAGAACCTAGTACTAAGAAGTAGAAATAATTATGTCTGCTATGTGATCATACCTCTAACAGTTTTTTCTAAAAGTGTCACCGACGTAAATGTAACTAACTACCTATGTTTTTGAAGGCATAAAGTTAACAAACCATTGTTTTTTACCAATTAGATTATTTTGAGGTCAGAGTTTAACTTTTGTTCAATGTTTGTATTCACTGTGGACATAACAATATTCTGCAAAGAATCTGCTGTGTTTTCCTAAGAATCAGGAATATTATTCAAATACGTGAGAAAGAAGAAAGGTCCTCAGACAGCAATATGAGACACGCCAGTATTGTTGAATTTTGTTTTAGAAACAAACTTCAAACATATTGTTTTCAAAACAAAGAAAGTGTTGCCAGTGTTATTTACTTACCAAAATTACGTCAAATAATGTTCAGCTTCATATAGTCAGAATCATTTCAATTTAAATAAGTTTTGCCTATCACAGAGATAAATCACATTCATAAGCCAAACAGCATATTCAATGTCAGCGTACTGGAAAAAGGGTACACCTGATGTTGCAAAACTTTAAAACATGAGATTATAATGATATTGAAATGGGTTTTAACACACACTATAAATCCAAAAAGATTATATCACCCGGAGTACAAAAATGAAATGAAATGACGCTTGAAGAAAACTTGGTGATTTTGAGAGCGAATCAATGCAATGTTAATTTTGTGATTGAAATGTGTTTATCTGATGAAACACCTATTTCCATACAGTTTTGTGTTCAAGGGGAGTTAACAATAAAACTGTCTCATAAATGTGCAAATAGTTATGATAATTATATTACAACTTATTGTTCATCAACTGGCATTTACATAATAAAACTGGAAATGTACTTTGCCCGATTGTACAATAAAAACCTAAAACATTCTTAGGTATTATACTTGTAAATAAAATCGGTTGTTGCATAAGAGATACATAACGAATATTTTCAATTTCATAGGATATGCGAGAGTTTAGAAATTATTAGGTGATATGAAGATTCTAGATATATTTTTTATATAAAACTGATAGTGAAAACATTTAAAAGCATTTAACTTTGATGAAAATAATAAGTAAGTTCTTTAAGACGCGTTATAAACACATAGTTCACACTAAATCTCAGTTTAAAAGAAAATCTAATAGTTTAAAAACATCACAGGTTAGTTTCAAATCTCTTGTGAGCGTACTTTCAAAACCTTTGTATTTTCCGAAATAACAGAGCTGAGCTAATTGGGAGTTAATGACATTGACAAAGTAGTTAGTTATCTAGACAGACAGTTTAGCTATATATTCAATACAAAAGAGGAGGTATATATATATTCCAGTTGAAAGTGCTTTGCATTATTGAAATATAACAAGTTAATTAAACATATTTAAAGTTGCATATAGATGCCGATAGTGCAGAGTATGCTAAGAAAATGGATGCTGGATGGAACACATTCAGAAGTAAAACTTAAGTCGAGAAAATTATGAAGTTTATAGAATTTACGAGCAGAAGAACCCAATAAAAGAGTTTCTCGCATCTATTTAAGTAGTTTTGCTTAAAAGCAACTCAATATTTTTTCTTAGATCTTATTTCAGAGAATCGATTGTGTCAGACTGCGAGTTTTGTTTTTCAGTATCATGATTACCATCATCAAGATAGAGGTCCAGGGGTAAAAGCCAGTCCTTTCCATATGTTCCGTCACAGGTTGGATCTTTGGTGACAATGATTACAAAGAAATCGCTTCAATCGAGAAACACTACCCAATAAACCTGAAGGAAAATAGAAAGGCCGGTTACTTTATGATTGAGTATCGAGACGAATCATGCTTATAATATGAATATCTTCTCCTAGTTTTTAGACATCACACAAAGTTTTATGCCAGTCTTGCGATGAACGGACTAAGTAAAATATTTCCAAAAAGTAGATAAATGTTTCAGGATATTAAAATTGAAAGGGAAAGAATGAGCTGAAGTATTAGAAACATTTGCATAAACGGGTAGCGTTTAGCCTTGTGCTGGTGTATTCAGTTGAATATGTAAAGTTTTATAACGTCGTAAACGAGTGGGATTTGAAATCAGACGGATGAAAATACAAGTAAACTTTCTACCGCTTGCAAAACTAATTAGAGTTTACACTGTTAGGTAAAGAACGAAAAATCAATTAAAGTCCGCCCAACGTATTTCTTTTCAACTCCGCCTTCTACCTTCCAATAGTGTTATTCTAGTGTCATTCTGTGTAAGAAATTGAAAAACGATTAGGAAAATAAATTATTGAGTGAGGATTTCCGGTAGCAACGCAGCGACTTTTACGAAACAGCAACTGTGGCGCCGTCCAGGCACAGTTTTATTGACAGGTATAATTGAGAAAATTATCTCGCTGTGATTAGATGATCAGTAAAGTGACAGTTTAAGCTACTGAAATAAACATCGTAACGTTACTTTTTACCGCTTTCCGAATACGTGAAACTCTAATCAGCTTTGTAAGAGTAATATATCAATATATTGTTGAAACGGTATCCGAATTCACACTGCCAAATAAAACAAAAGTTTCATCTTTTGTTAGCTTCATTATGATAAGTGAAATCTAGAAAAAAATCAGATTTTCGAAATTTCTATTACTTGTTAAACTGTGCAATCTTTGGACACAAAATATATTTTGAAATAAAACAGTCATTTTAGGTTTTTTATGAGCTCTTCCTCAATAAAATCCATTATATTTAGCTAACAAAACTAACATCTATAATGTAATTACATACTCTTTTGTGTAGAGTTTCCGTTTGTTTCTCCAATTCAATATTTTAAGCGAATTGATTAAGGGGACCAGTATAATATTTATAAAATCAGAGTACTGAGGGTACAGATAGAAGGATTATTTTGGAATTAATGTATTCCGAAATTTTGCCATTGTCAAAACATTTGTTTGTCCATCCGGCTGTAAGTCGATATTTTAGAACATCTGGGCAGATTTACTAGTTTTGTAAATATAATGAAATTGTTAATTTGAATACGATTGATAAAACACATTATACAGATTCTAAAATGATTTCATACTTATAATACAGTATTTAACATATTATTATGTTGTTATGTGAGAAACTGTATTACATTTATTGCCAAATTTAGAGGAAAAAAACAGTTTTGCTCTGTCAGTTTTTCATTAAATATTTGCCAAAAAATGTTCTTTTGGTAAGTTGATTAGACATTTATCTTTTACAGTAGATGACTTTGACATCAGAATCTTGTGAACAAATAATCTTGACCAGATAAAGAGGCACTTCTATATTTTTCACTACCCTATATCCCTTGATTTTAGCCGATTTGTCATAACGTATATTGAGCAATTTAACTCCTTGGAAAACTGTATACAATAAGTTGATGCAAATAAAATTGATATTCTGCAAAGTCAATTTGTGCTGTCTGTTATTCCTTTCGAAATAAAAGTAATTTAGTCAAATTTTACTTGTTCTTCAAGGACAGAATCAAGCGCCGCGTTAAAACATCTAAATTATTGAAACAAGTTGTATCTTATTAACCAAAATAATATTACTAAAATATCCTGAAATATAAAATTATACCTTGATTATTTTTCAAGCTACAAATTAATTAAATGAATGAATGAATGAATGAATGAATGGATGAATGAATGAATGGTTGTTTGAGAAGAAACGTTAATTAGCAGATAAATAAAAAAGAACACACGGGAATTGAAAAACAGGAACTTTAGGATTAGAGTGCTTTATTTAAAAGATCATCCTTAAGTCGAAAATATCAACATCATTCTTTTAATGAAATATATCAATATTGTTTAATATATTGCAACAAGTTATCTTCATTTCGCTATCTACCAGTATAAGGAAATCTAATTTTGAGTATAATTTTTTGGTGTAACTTTAAACATATCATGCTATAGGTTGATAAGCTACATGTCGTGGTGTTTATCAACACTAACAGCATCATACGGCCACATCTGATATATCATCGTACATAAGTACGAACGCAGACAAGTATAACTATGGAACAAAAAGGAACGTCATTTGTTCCTTATGTTTTATGAAAGGATAATGAAATTAAAGTGAAAGAAAAAGGAATTAAGATAATAGAAATATTAAGAGAAATGTATTGTTTTGTTTTATTTTAAATCATTTAATATGTTGATTCAAGTACTTCCTAATGAAGTGACATTGATGCAAACTTTTGGTGAGTCAGAGTAGAGTGTTTCAGTTTTTTTCTTCCTTTTTAGTTTGGATTTGTTTTACATTTATTGATTCTTTATTCGAAATATTTAGCTGCATTTTTACCCACTTTTCCTTTAATATTTGAAGTATAATAATAAATGTCACACGTAACGAAAATTACTCACTCCGTAACCAGTTTAATTTTGTATGTGAGCAGAGACAAGACAAAGTCGGTATTTTGCAAATAAGAGTTCTTGGCATTTCAAACAGGAATAAACTTAAGCATTAATTCTAAATATTTAACGAACATTTAAATATAATGTTATTTAAGTTTTTCTGCAATAGATAGCCTGTAAGTTTTCCTTTCGTCGTGTTACATGTACATATAGGGTAAATTAAAAAAGACACAAGATAATTAGTGAGCGAGTGAGTGTCCATTGTTATCTATCCAGCCTATCGTAAGGACATTTTTTTCTCAGTTATATGCATGTTAACATATAAGTGTTCTGAAAAAGAAAGGCTATAATTCCAAAATGAAGAACTGTTATATGTTTTGATCCACAGCTAGAATGTCAACAACAAAAATAATATTTCTGTCATGTTTCCATGCAGAAGCGTTATTTTAAGTTTAGGTTATGTTTTGCCGTTAAGCTCTTCCTGTAAAAGACGTGCAAAATCGTTCACACATATCGCCAAAATAGTGTTCAAATTTTATGACAAATCTAACTGTCTCTTCCTCTAATCGGTGGAGCATCGCATTGTCAATCTGGACGATCCCAGTTCGATCACCATCAGGGCCGGCAAAATTTATCCGTGATAATTGATGTCAGACAAAGCGTCCATAGGTCATTTGTCCCTTAGCTCTGAAGCAAGTAAGGACGAGTAGTCAGTCACTTGCGGCGAAATTGGTTGGTAAACTGGTTGGATACCCAGGAACAGTGGTTAGCTGGACTGACCGCCGGGATATGACCTTAGCTGTTAAAACTGACGTTAAACCCCAACACATCCAAATCAAACAATTTCTCTTGAAACAAAAGTAAGGTCATAACTTAAAAAAAGATAAACCTCTTACTGTAAATAGGTTTCCTGTTACTGCTGCGTAACATTTAACTGAATAAATCAGATTTGTTTTTATGATAATTGAAATGTTCTTTATAACTAATTCAACTGTAATTTCATCTAGATAAAAAAAACTTAGAAAATAGATACAATATATATTTTAAATGGTTATTTTGTCTGTCCAAGGCATTCAACGAGAAAGAAGGTTATTCCTTGAAAGTGGAGAAAATAACATGGGGTAAAACATGTTAGGCAAAATCTATAACAAATCAGATACATCAGTAAATACAGCTGTATTTAGACAAAAGAAATAATCGGATAGAACATAATTTATTACATAATACATCATTATGCATTCGAAGATAACACGTGCAGTATGGTTGTGCATTTTGAAGGTAAAACATGGCAGATTTGCTGAGAATCAACACATCAGATATAAGCTTACAAACAAAGAAAAATGCAGAGCATCGAGACAAAACTAAATCCGGGATATGTGTTTCTGAATCTAATTAGATAGCTTGTCTACAACAGCAAGTGTTTGTCGCTAAAGTGTTTTTATGAATCTGATTAAGGTATCATTGCTTTCGTCCTCATGAACAAGACTATCATGGTAACAAAGACCTGAAGCCCGGAGTATAAGCCAATTTCTACTCCAGCGTTAGTTACTTTACACGATTGGTCATTGGTGACATTGGTTCCACCTGCCGTGCCATAAAAACAATGTACATTATAAATTGAGCATGCAACAAAATGAAAGAGACGGTAACTTAATTAACAACAATCAAACAATAAAATGCTTTTAATTTGTTTTCCTCCTAGTTCTAAGGCATCTAATGACGTCTAATTGAATGTTCCTCTGACAAATTGGACTTGGACCAGAAAGAAATGGTATAATGTTCGAACTGGCATACGTACGGATATTCCGCAGGAAGAAACGTTGAGCAAACTAAGTTTCGGAATGCAATTGAAACAGTATTTTGTATTTATATCTGAATTATTGCTTTGATCATTTTTCTTTCGAAAATATTTGATTCGCTTTTCTAACAGAAAAAAAAATCAGAGCATCAACCCTAGTAAACTTCTTGGCTGAATGCTTTCAAATACAGTAATAATGACTGTTTTGTTCATATGCATGGATGAAAACAGATATGCAGCGATGAAAACAGATATGCATCGATGCAAAACAGATATGCATGGATGAAAACTGATATGCATCGATGAAAAAAGGAAAGAAATTATAATTTAAACAGCTCTGTTTCTTATTTATATAATTTTGTATTTAAAATGAGAAATATGCCTTTTCAAATATCAAATACGTTTACTTATTACTTATGCTTGACATCTATTCTGAATTCTAATATTCTTTTGACAGAAAAATCAAAAACTTTTTGAAAAGCATTATGCAGTTAATGTACCTGTTGTGCAGGGTGAACAGCATTTCTTGCAGCTACCAACGAGGCTCCAGGAATCGGGACATTCTTCAAAACATTTACACTCTTCGTCGCTGTTTTCTGTAATTTAAAGCATTAAACACTGAAACTTGATACGTATTATTTTTGGCAGTCGTTATATTTTACGTCCGGCTTTTCTTCCTAGACGAACTAATAAGAACATGATTTTAAAAATGATGGGTATCTTGTTAATTACACAAAATCCATATGAGGACACGGTTGTTTTGTTTTCCTTATAGACTCTTGTGTACATTGTATTTGTGTTTTTATTCAACGGGTTGTAATGTAGAAAAAAATGCAGAAAAATGGTAGAATATTTGTTATGTTTATTATATCATTTTGTAAAGATTTATGATTTTACATCATCGAGGTATAAAACTATGACTACTTTAGCTAAACAATATGATATCCATATAAAAGTCAATGCCTTATAAATCAGAAGTATGTATTTCTATAAAGACATAAATACATGTTGAAAGACAACAATATATGTTTTGCATTAATTTATTGAATCATATAAAAATCTTGTTAAATCAGAAAATGTATGACATAATTGAAAAAAAAGATATGCCAGACATATATACAGACTTAATTTCTTGCTGTTTATCAATCATATCAGATACATTTTAGAAATATTAATAAAATGGATCTTAAAGAAAACTGCAAAAAAGACCCTTTGTTCTTAAAAGGGTGGTTCGGATTGGATTAGAAATATTCGAAATCTATCTAGATGCATGGCTTGTCAATAATTTTACATCCGTAATTACCTTCAGTGATGGCCATATCTTAAACCTTTTCCAAGCTGAAGTTAATCTATATGACACTGGACCATAATAAAACATGTGTCTAAAAGCAGTCGGGTTCCTTAACCAGTACGAACCAGTACAAAATGCGATTACTTATTTTCATTGACTTACATACAGTTTATTTTTCAGAGTAATATTGCACTCACCTTTACAGCAGAAATGTCTTTCTACGTCACATACTCCACGATCCTTTTCATAATTTGGACATAATCCGTTTAGAAGCAAAGGCATACAATAGTTTTTGCAGTCTGTGCAAAGATAAAATGAAACAACATTAAATCATTGAATAATAAGTTTCCTGATATATCAAAATAAACAAAGAAGAACATATTTATATTGAAATTTATGCAGTCATTGTTTTCAATTTCTGGTTGCATTGTCTAGCAAGGACCACATACTGATACATTAATTTTTTATATAAATAAATATTGGCAACACATGTTATCATTTGATCTTATCTGTCTTTCTGATGCACTTTTAAATGATTGTCAAAATAAATTTGTATTCACTACTTTCTTATCCATATCCTGAATGACACCCTTTATAATGAATGTGTAGGCTTACCACAGCATTCACAGTCGGCCTCAAGATTAACGTGGTTATACGGATTACCGTCTCCTCCACAATTTTTCAGTTCGCTTACGCAAATGCATTCTCCCGCTGAAGAAATTTCACAAATAAGAAACCTGTGAATATTTTATGTCGTGTATGACATGGCTGCATGGAGATACAGCACATCACTATTGCCCTCGCCATATGTCTGATCGACAAAGTCCTCAGTAAAAAGTTAGCAACATTAATGCAACTTGACTATTGACTGCATCTAATAATCTTTTTGATTTTAGCTTCACTGAGGCAATCTTATTTCACAAACTCCTCTGATAAAAAGGTCTCTAGGTAGAAATATTCATATACTTGTGAAATAATACTTCTTTTAACAAACACTGTCGTCCACCTGTCCATCTATCTGTCTGTATGTCTTGTTTTTTGTTCCTTTTTCTTATATAAACGTATGGTACACGGAGCTGGAACGCAGGTTTTCCTTAAGGTTTTGAATAACTAGACTCAAACTTAACTAAATTGTTGATTTCCATTCCAGTCTGCATGAAAAGCAAGTCATCCATATATATAGTTATATTTAGTTTTTACATAGATACTTAATAATTTCCTTTTGGATGAAATACTTAAAAGTGGATGTAACATTATGATTTTGATGACTCACTGTTATTTATTTTTACAAAATATGTGAAGCTTAGATCACAAAGGTGTTTTTGTACTAAATCATGCATACTTTGAACATGTATGTCTTTTTTACGGAAAAAAAACTGTATGCATACATAATTCGAAGGCCAAACAGACCATATTCCCTTTTGCTTTTTATTGGTTAAATATAGTTTCGCTCACAGATAAGTTTTATTTAATAATAGAAAAAAGAATACATTTACAGACCGCATTTATCAAAGACAAATTTATTATAAATCGAAAAGTTCAAAATACCTGGAGGTGGTTTTATTTTGTACTCGGCCTGTTTGCAACACCACACACTATTACACTGTCCTGTAAATGGCTTTAAGCATTGATGTCTCGGCACACATGTTCCATGCTTTCCACAGATTGCTAGGGCCATTGAGAAGTATAAAGTGGACTTTATGCAATTTTACCGGGAAATTACCCATCAAATTATCATGAAACGTTAGATGATTTTTTGGTATTGTCTTTCTGATTATATTCTTAAATGGTGCAAACTTTTTAGTTGGTGGATTCATGACTGAAAATCAGATGTAAGTTTCTTTAAAAGATAAATAATTTACACCACTTGAAATAACTGATACTGCAGATTTTTGAGGGATAGATTTTATTTGAACATATATATTGAATTATTTTGAGTTAAAGGTTGAGCCCTAAGCACTTCAAAATAAAACTCAATTCAAATTATTAGAATTCGGCCTTTCGATGTGCTACTGTTTAGTAGATTCCCATTTAAATTGACATCACAACATCTTTTAAATAAGTCGCCATTCGGTTTGCATAGACTATATCCGCAAATAAAATTTTCATGATTCTTTTTTTAACAGAATGCCGCAGCGAAACAGAATTACATATCTAGACAAAAATATCCAGTCAATATTCAATGACTCGTGTGGATTGAACTCCATAATTTCTTTACTTTATTTTGATTTTCCTGTTTCAAGAAAACTAAGGTACATACAGCCGGAACTCCCATCGTGTTTTAGTACAATTTTATGGTGTAACGTTTTATTTACCGTCTTTAAAATACTTTGTGTGCAAAAAGTTATTCATACAGTTATATACATTTTTATATATTCTTTATGTCTGCACATTTCCATAGATATATTCTAAAAAAACTGTCGGTTGCAATATTTATGAACTGCTAGAGACTTCAATATAACGCTATTTGTGTACATATTGCCGGTATTGCAGTGGAAATAATAGTCTACAGCTTTTTTGACATAATAGTCAACAACTTTTTTGACATAATAGTAAACTGTTTTTTCGACATATCCTTATTGGTTGTTTTAACCGCCTTAAATGTTATTTGATGTCACGATACACAGGCATATAGTATCTATAAAAACGGTTATGACATCCCTGGATAAAAGTAGACTCCGCAAAATTCGTTTGTATCTTATAGCATCCCAACTTTACTTTGCTGCACCGGTCTTCCATCCTCATTTTGATAATGGGAAGTGACAATTAAATTAACCCCAGAGGAAAAACAATGTATCGCATCACTTTCACAACAAATATTGCCCAGTGATAAAAAAGTCTATTTTAAAATTATAAAATAAGTAATTACATATTATACACAAATAACGTAATGAGTACCAGGATACATGTCGAATAATTTCCGAGCAGAAGTAAATCTAACAGCCCTATTGGCATCATGGTAGTCTTCAGGCGAGTGTCGCATAATGGCAAGCAGCATCCAAAAGTTTGCGGTCGGATTTAAGATAAAGTAATTACTGCTTTTTAGATTGATAACAGGACTTATCCAAATTAGAAAAGTGATATCAATCTCCGATTGTCCCTTCGATCGATATATTTTCATAACAATCTCCGTAAAAGGAAATAATTGTATAATATCTTATGGTACTGTTTTTTTTAATACACGTGTTATTAGGGTTATCAGCAAATGTCAATGGATAGCCGAACTGTTATGAAAGATAAAATGTAAATAATAAATAAATGAATAAATAAATAAAATCACATTGTAATGGATTCTAGTTTCTATGTTCCAATCATCATTTTTTGTCAAGGTAAAAAAGAAAACGTACCCATAAAACTCCCTTTTGTGCCACTTGTAAATTATAAAAGAATCACAACCTAGAAATAAAAGACATAAATTAATTATTTGCTTAACCGAACACTGTCAGCCTGTCAACATCGGGTTATATATAATTTAATAGAATATCTGTTACTGCCGACAAAAAGGGCAAACATCAGATGTATTACTTTCCAATTTTCTCACATAATTGTAAATGCAATGCGGTTCCTTATAAACATTGTGTCAAAGAACTAAGTATTTTTTTTTCTTCTATGACTGCTGTTTTTTCTTTAGCTTGTCCCATAGGCGTCGAGAAAATACGATAACAGATCACCGAGTAAAGGTAAATTCACAGAATATCCTTAAATTGCTATAAACAATAGTAGGATACTATGTCATCGCCGGCTGTTTTATGCTCTCTCAAAGAACAACAATCCGTTGCTTGAAAGGTAAAATGATCTTTTTTCAATAAAAGATCTGTAGAGTTACAAAAAATAATGTTGTGCACCGAAATTGGCTGGTGAGCTTTGTATTTACGCAAAGATTTTTTTATAATGTAAATTTCTAGTTTAGGCCTGAAAACGGGTGAACTTTTTTCTGGACGCATCAAAAACAAAAAAATAACTTTCACCGATTTTCAGGCCTAAACTAAAATTTTATATTATAAAAATTCTTTACGTAAATACAAAGCACACCTCCAATCTTTGGTGCACAACTCGATTTTTTGCAACTCTTTAGATTTCTTATTGAAAAAGACCATAACCTTTCAAGTGACGGAATGTTGACAAAAAAGGTCCGCGGGAGAGCATAAAACAGGTGCGCGATGACGTAGTATCCTGCCATTGATAAATATCAAATCAAATTTGTTGAAGAAATAATTGTCTTTATACCAAGTTGTGATAAGAACTCATGTACTTTAGTACAATAGTTTAGAATATATAATTCTGCAATATAATTTGCAGTAGCTATAAAAAAACTTACATTCATGACTATATCCATGTTAAGGCAATTTTCCGTCTTTTCGTGATTTATCAAATGTAAGATGATATATGTAAAATGCAATATAATATATAGATTTATTACTCGAAATATGTTTCGGGTATTTGGTTGAATGATCAGAACATTTAATGTGAACGGTAAATTTGAATGCAGGAGAGTGACGTAGCCTTCTAATTCTGGCTATATAATTTCGCTTTGTAAATTGTTGGTTTCATTTACAGACGATATGAGGAAATTCTCAAAACTGACAAGCGAAACAAGTAAGATCACAGTAGAGACCAGTACGTATTTCATTTTCCTTGAATATTGACATATTGGACCCTTTGTGTCTGCATTCATGTAGATTATTTTGTTAAACGCTTTATTTAAACTCACACATTTTCAAGGACATTTAACAATAATCATATTTATATAAATATCAAATAGAAACACAGTTGCAAACAGCGACATATTTAGTTTTGTAGGTGAAATGATCGAACCATGACGCACTGACAATGAATAGCTTCTTTCTGCTCAACGATTTGCGTTATATGTTTTTGAAAACTGTCATTATATCTGTGCCAGATGAACGTGACAATCTGTAGATAAAAAGAGGAATGAAACATTTATAAAAGTGCCAAAATAATGAAAGCTTATCCTTAAGTCATGAGTTACACTACATCACTTTTCAATATCAATGTTTCCTCGACATTTTTTTTGTACATCGTATCTCACAGGAAACCCCATTTTAACTGTTTTAATATACATTTAATATTTAATTGGAATATTGGTATTCTCAGCGCCACATGACAAGAAATAACAGCGAATCAACAGAAATACGGGCAATTGTCAAGAAAAAACAAAACAAGAAAAGCATTATGCTTTTCCATCAATTTTTAGCTCGGCACTTTTCGAAGAAAATGCAAGGCATTATCATTGCTCTCTCGTCGTCTGTGTCGTCGTTGTTTGTGTGCAAAATATTTTCAAATATTGCTGCTATGGTTTCACATATCTCTTCTAACTAACACTACCTATTCATTATCCCACGTATAAACCTATTTAAACTTAATTCCTTAAAATTCAACATAATTTGCATTTTGTTTGTTTATACTGAACATATTTAGGAACCTTCCAGTCTTCCACTGCTTGTAAATTCTGACAAGCTACTGTTATAGAACAAGTAACATAACTCTGGCATCTTTTTTTTCTGGACTTTCATTCGCTTTTTAAATTTGAATATTGATTAAAATAAGTTGTATACCTTTTTACACTCTAGTGATAATTTAACATTTAATGATTGTGAAAAATTGGTCCCAATCTCTTATTTATTGCTAGGTCACATTTTAAACTGGGTCATGTGGAATCAAATTCAAGGTTAACAGGTTAAATCAAAGGAACGCCTTGTTAACACAATGGAGACCATATTTTTTTGATCCAGTCTTATGTTTCTCAGAATTGTTGCCTTAGTGATATATCGGACGAGTTTGAAATTTGATCATTCAGAATCAGAAAATAGAAATTGGTATATGTAGGATCAGAAACTAAGTGATCTGTTTACACGCTACTGGTCACATTGTCTGTACAATCATCACAAAAATTCATCTAACTGTTTGTCTTGAAGATTTTTTAAAGAAACACACTATCGTTACTTCACACCGCTGCTTTATCAATTGTAGATTTATGTATTGAACTTTACCATGAACTTTAAACGACCAGTAAAAGTGTACCAATATTCCCACGACCGAAAATTCTTAACACCAAATTTCATTGGTTGAAACAATCACGTGACAGCAAAAATTAAATAAAAATATAATTTCACACAGAACTCTGGTTGCAATGGCAAATGAAAGAGGAAAAATCCCAAATCTTCTTTTCTAAACGATAAGGCCTAAAGCTTCTGAGCTTTGTTTATAGTATAATCTAGTAGACTTCTAACAAGATCTTACAAATTATTGTCCCTGGGTCAAAATTAGCCTGACTCAAGAATCTTTTGATTTTGAAAAGACTTTCATAGGAATAACTTTCAAAGATCTTTTCCTCTTAACCCCATAAGTCTCTTAACCATTTATCACGCGGGACCACCTAGTAGCCCTTTTCTAAGATTGTTCAAACTATAGAACTTGGTTCAATATCGGCCCAGGGGATAACTTACCTGTGTGTAGATTTCCATGTAGGATGTTTATTAATCTTCTTTACTGAAACCACAAGACCTAGAGCTTAGGTATTTTTTTTATTTGTTATACTATATATTTGTTATATCGTTTGTAATGGCGGGTATTATTTCCTTTATGTCGTTAACAATTTTAAGAATCTTCTTCTTAGATAGAGCTGGCCAGTTTGAAAATTATTTCGCAAAACTGTAAATATAAAAGAATCCGTGATTATACGTGGCTCCATCGACGACTGTACGATCTCAATGTCCCAATTCCTATGCCAGACATTTGACGTTTTACAGTTACAGTAATCCTTTTACAGGTGGCAAGACAGTTTTACAAAAATAATAACTGTTTTTGTATCATTACGTGTTAATAAAAATTATAAAACAAGTGGCTTTTGAAGTATATGTTACCGCCAATACGCACGTGCGTTAAGTCTAAGTGTCTAACGAAAACGACATGCGTCCGTTTGTTTTGACATGGTCTGTCTTTTTTTAAATATACATGTAGTATGTAATTTAAAAGTATAATTTAAAATCACCGTGGATCAAAACGCTGCTTTATTTGTATCTTCAAGTCTATGTCACATTATCTTCTTTTATACCAGTACATGTATTTATGCAGTTTACGTGACTGAGCACTAACAAAATAAAATAAAACGATTTCAAATGTGTTTGAAGTTTAAAATAGATATACTTTTTTTGAATGAACTGGTTCAAAGTTTGTAATGCGAATGCTTTGGAATTCTGTAAAAGAATGATTGTCTGACACATTAAAATCATAATGCTTGTTTTAGCAAATTATTGATTGGATACATCATTTGAGTAATCACATTTTGATTTGATATTCTTTTAAAATTGCGTTAAAACTATTATAGAATCATTTGCGGACGTTACCGTGAAACCCTTAATTGGCATGTTTGACACTGCAAATTGATTAACAAAGAGGCAAGATACTCTAGTGTAGATTCTATAAACACTATAGATTAAAGTAATTGACACACAATGGGATGTCGAGTAAGGTCCATGCAGTTGGTAAGACTAATAAACATGTGCGTGCGACAGATAGGTCTACGCTTTATCAGTAAACCAGTGTCTTTCAAAAAGCTATTTGAAAGACTCTGAATAAACCAACCAAGGGATATGCGGGCGGTCAATAGACGCGATTAAGTTTAGCGTTATGAAATTGCCAAATTAAATTTTGCCAGTGTTTGATTTTTTTATTAAAAGTAAATTTCACTGTTAATTTTAATTTTGTATACAAATATTCGGATACCAAATTAACATCCGGATACCAACATAGTATCCGGATATCCGAGTACTCGGATACTCGTTGACATCCCATGTTGTCTCTAGTGACAAGAAGGTGCAGCAGAGTGTTAGAATCTATAAGTGGTGCTCTTGTAAGAAAATAAGTTAGCATGCATGTAGCCAATTGAATGGTATTACAGTTGACAATTAGTAAAATGAGAATCCTTGTAAATTACAAAGGGACATCAACCAATAAACATTGGTTACTATATATTTTTGCCAATACACTGTAGACTTCTCAACATTATTCTCGTTTAGTTTCAAACAAACTGTTGCATTGTGTTTATTCAAGTCAGTTATATACCATTTTTTATGACATACATGTTCAGAAAATGCGAAACAGTACCGTTTTATTTTTTTTTGGCGGGACGAAAGCACTGGTGAGGAGAGTTGGCAGGAAGCCACTATTACATTTGCATATTCAGATGGTTTGTACTTGAATATATTTATAGCATTGCATTTTATATGTTTTTTGTTTTGGTTATTTTTCAAAAGAAGGCAAAAATCTAACTAATGTCAAAACTTCAGTGATGTTGCCTCACAAAATGTTTAACTGTTTTCATAACTTGTCTTTCAACCCAGCTGTATGAAACTGCAGTACCTAATTCTTATCACGCATGTCGACAGACTTGGTCTCCCCTTCTAACTGACCAGTGTATACATGTAATGCTGTGGTTACACCTTGAAATGCATGCATAGCTAAAAAAACATTTGTGTGGTTGTCGGACTCTTGAGGGTTTTTTTTCATGCATGTAAGTGATTGTGCACATGTTTGAGTATTGCCATTGTGTAAAGAATAATACTTACTTTATACTCAGAAAACCTTGAATACTGTAGTGTAGACTTCAACAAGTGTTGGGAACAGGAACATGAATGGTGTTGCAGATTACATTACTGCCCATAAACACCAAGGTTGTGGTTTTTTGTGACTTGTTTGAATATATAATTTCTTGCATGGTTTTCTATTTTTTAAATGCAAACCCCAACCCCATCTATTTTACAACTTCGAAATGAGTGCTTATACATATTTTGCATTTTACATGTAAAAGTGAATATTTGTACCTGTAGATCCTCTTATTTAGTCTTGATGAATATGTTCAACACATGTATTCAAGCTGGACTATTTGAACTCGAAGGAAATTATTTTGCTTTTGTTTCATTTCTTAGAAATTAAATGAAAAAAAGCTGGGGCATTAAACCAATATGCTTAATGTCCCTTTAATAGGACATTGGCAAATAGTGCATTTACATGTAGATACAGATATGAAACAGCACAATGCTGGATTTGTCTTATCTGCATGTACACTATTTACTTAAAGAATTCTTGCTTCAAGTCCCATGATTAGATAAACGTATACCAGACACGTGATTTGAAAAAAAGTTGTTCAAATTCCAGGAAGTAATGCTAGTGGATATATTTGCATTATCATTGGCATGCTGAATTGCTTTAAATTTTGTTTTTAGAATGTCCGTATTCATTTCTTTTTAGGTAGATGCTGCGTACAATGGAAATCTGATGGGATAATTTCAACACCCAGAGGAGTGTATGAAATGCACAAATTTGAACTTAGAGATTTAAAATAACATTTAATTCAAATATGTTGTTTGTGCAAGGGACGGAATGGCAGTTTGTGGCCTAAACACTATATTTATGTGCATGTACCATTTGTGTGTTGTGTATTCTCTGAAAATGTGGACTATATCAGATACTGTTAGATTTCCTAACTTTTAATCCTTTTTCTTTGTTACCAGTTTTTATATTCCCAGAAGCTTTCGTAGGAGGGGGACAATTACCTGTTTGTCCTTAATTCAGTCCATCACACTTTTGGTCCGTTTCATCTATTGACTTCATTTCTCGATTTCAGTATAATCTGTCTAATGGATAACTAGCATGAACACCTACATGCAGGTGATCACAAAGTCAGAGCCATAGTCACCATTACACTGAACTTAAGTATAGAACCTAGTACAAAGAAGTAGAACTAATTATGTCTGCTATGTCATACCTCTAACAGCTTTTTCTAAAAGTATCACCGACGTAAATGTAACTACCTATGTTTTTGAAGGCATAAAGTTAACCAACCATTGTTTCTTACCAATTAGATTATTTTGAGGTAAGAGTTTAACTTTTGTTCAATGTTTGTATTCAATGTGGACACAACAATATTCTGCAAAGAATCTGCCGTGTTTTGCTAAGAATCAGGAATATTATTCACATACGTGAGAAAGAAGAAAGGTCCTCAGACAGAAATATGAGACATGCCAGTATTGTTTAATTTTGTTTTAGAAAAAAACTTCAAACATCTTGTTTACCAAACACTTAAAGAAAGTTTTGCCAGTGTTATTCACTTACCTAAATTACGTCAAATAATGTTCAGCTTCATATAGTCAGAAACATTTCAATTTAAATAAGTTTTGCCTATCACAACGATAAATCTTATTCATAAGCCAAGCAACATATTCAATGACAGCGTACTGGAAAAAGGGTACACCTGATGTTGCAAAACTTAAAAACATGAGATTATAATGATATTGAAATGGGTTTTAACACACATTATAAATCGGAAAAGATTATATCACCCGGAGTACAAAAATGAAATGAAATGACGCTTGAAGAAACACTTGGTGTTTTTGAGAGCGAATAAATGCAATGTTAATTTTGTGACTGAAATGTGTTGATTTGATGAAACACCTATTTCCATACAGTTTTGTGTTCAAGAGGGGTTAGCAATTAAACTATTTCATAAATGTGCAATTAGTTATATTAATTATATTACAACTGATTGTTCATCAACGGGCATTTACATAATAAAACTGGAAAATGTACTTTGCCCGAGTGTACAATAAAAACAATAAAATATGTATAGTATATGTAGTGTTAGTGTATATATATAATTTATATATATAGTGTTAAAATCATTGTTTGAGTTAGCAAGTTATTCGCATTAATTAATGTGCTATCAAATGAAAAGTTTATTTATCATTTGAAGGGATATTAGACTTTTGGTAACTGTTCATTTGTAAGAAACAGTTATCCATCAAAAATTGTATGAAATGCACATATAATACTGTATCTGTGTACCAGTTCTACTTATAATTTTGGCCCAGAATTATTCATTCATTATCAATCACACTGGTAGGATTATTCCTAATTTTAGGGTATGTCTTTATAGATTTGCAGGATTGAGAAAATAGGAGTAAAAAGAAACAAAACTGTTCATTTCTGCACGTGATATTAACATCAATCGTTTTCTAAAACATTCTTAGGTATTATACTTGTAAATAAAATCGGTTGTTGCATAAGAGATACCTAACGAATATTTTCTATTTCAAAGGATGTGCGAGGGTTTAGAAAAAGTCAGCGATATGAAGATTTTTAAGATATATTTTTTTATATAAAACTGATAGTGAAAACATTAAAGCATTTAGCTTTAATGAAAACAATAAGTAAGTTCTTTAAGACGCGTTATAAACACATTGTTCACACTAAATCTCAGTTTGAAAGAATATCGAATGACCTTTGAGGAGAACCTCAAGAGTTTATAAACAATCACAGGTTATTTTCAAATCTCTTAGCGTACTTGCAAAACCTTTCTATTTTCCGAAATAACAGAGCTGAGCTAATGGACAAAGTACTTAGTTATCTAGACAGGCAGTTTAGCTATATATTCAGTATAAAAGAGGAGGTATACATATAATCAAGTCGAAAGTGCTTCGCATGATTGAAATATAACAAGTTAATTAAACATATTTATAGTTGCATATAGATGCCGATAATGCAGAGTATGCTAAGAAAATGGATGCTGGATCGAACACATTCAGAAGTAAAACTTAAGTCGAGAAAATTAAAAAGTTTATAGAATTCACGAGCAGAAGAACCTAATAAAAGTGTTTCTCGTATCTATTTAAGTAGTTTTCCTTAAAAGCAACTCAATATTTTTTTTAGATCTTATTTCGGAGAATCGATTAAGTGTGTCAGACAACGAGTTTTGTATTTCAGTATCATTATTACCATCATCAAGATAGAGGTCCAGAGGTAAAAGCCAGTCCTTTCCATATGTTCCTTCACAGGTTTGATCTTTGGTGACAATGATTACAAAGAAATCGCTTCAATCGAGAAACACTACCCAATTAACCTGAAGGAAAATAGAAAGGCCGGTTACTTTATGATTGAGTATAGAGACGAATCATCCTTATAATATGCATATCTTCTCCTAGTTTTTAGACATCACATAAAGTTTTATGCCAATCTTGTGATGAACGAACGGTTACACATACAACGAATACGTCGGACGAAACGGCATATCCAGAAAAATATGATATTCGTGCAATCTTATCGTATAGACGTATAACCATAGCCAACATCTTGACTTGGAAGCATAAATCTCGCTGCAAAAGATGCCGTGTTGTTCGTAGGAGACTCCTAAATTATATTATTAGGTATTTCAAAAAATGTTTGCAAAATGAATGACGAATCAATTTGGTTCTAAACCGTTTTGTATTTAAATGAATTTCAAGGTTATAAGCACTCTTATTTAGATTGTCGTATACAGCAAGTCTGTTTTATATCCGAATGAATCACAGTGTACGTTAAATGCGATGTAACTACGTGAAATATTTCTAAACAGTAGATAAATGTTTCATGATATTAGAATTGAAAAGGAAAGAATGAGCTGAGGTATTAGAAACATTTGCATAAACGGATAGCGTTTGGCCGTTTGCTGGCGTATTCAGGTGAGTATGTAAAGTTTTATAACATCTTAAACGAGTGGAACTTGAAATCAGACGGATGAAAATACAAGTAGACTTACTTCCAGTTGCAAAACTAATTAGAGTTTACACTGTTAGGTAAAGAACGAGACTCGTTGGTACACCTGTCAAAATCAATTAAAGTCCGCCCAATGTATTTCTTTTCAACTCCGCCTTCTACCTTCCAATAGTGTTTTTCTAGTGTCATTCTGTGTAAGAAATTGAAAAGCGATTAGGAAAATTAATTATTGAGTGAAGATTTCCGGTAGCAACGCAGCGACTTTTACGAAACAGCAACTGTGGCGCCGTCCAGGCACAGTTTTATTGACAGGTATACCTGAGAAAACTACCTCGCTGTGATTAGATGATCAGTAAAGTGACAGTTTAAGATACTGAAATAAACATCGTAACGTTACTTTTTACCGCTTTCCGAATACGTGAAACTCTAATCAGCTTTGTAAGAGTAATATATCAATAATTATATTGTTGAAACGGTATCCGAATTCACACTGCCAAATAAAACAAAAGTTTCATCTTTTGTTACTTCATAATGATAAGTGAAATCTAGCAAAAAAATCAGATTTTCGAAATTTCTATTACTTGTTAAACTGTGCAATCTTTGGACACAAAATATATTTTGAAATAAAACAGTCATTGTAGGTTTTTATGAGCTCTTCCTCAATAAAATCCATTATATTAAGCTAACAAAACTAACATCTATAATGTAATTACATACTCTTTTGTGTAGAGTTTCCGTTTGTTTCTCCAATTCAATCTTTTAAGCGAATTGATTAAGGGGACCCGTATAATATTTATAAAATCAGAGTACTGAGAGTACAGATAGAAGGATTATTTTGGAATTATTGTATTCCGAAATTTTGCCCTTGTCAAAACATTTGTTTGTCCATCCGGCTGTTAGTCGATATTTTAGAACATCTGGGCAGATTTACTAGTTTTGTAAATATAATGAAATTGTTAATTTGAATACGATTGATAAAACACATTATACAGATTCTGAAATGATTTCATACTTATAATACAGTATTTAACATATTATTATGTTGTTGTTTAGAAGAAAAAAAGTTTTGCTCCGTCAGGTTTTCATTAAATATTTGCCAAAAATGTTCTTTTGGTAAGTTGATTAGACATTTATCTTTTACAGTAGATGGCTTTGACATCAGAATCTTGTGAACAAATAATCTTGACCAGATAAAGAGGCACTTCTATATTTTTCACAACCTTATATCCCTTGATTTTTAGCCGATCTGTCATAACGTATATTGAGCAATTTAACTCCTTGGAAAACCGTATACAATATGTTGATGCAAATAAAATTGATATTCTGAAGATTCAATTTGTGTTGTCTGTTATTCCTTTCGAAATAAAAGTAATTTAATCAAATTTTACTTGTTCTTCAAGGACAGAATCAAGCGCCGCGTTAAAACATCTAAATTATTGAAACAAGTTGTATCTTGTTAACCAAAATAATATTACTAAAATATCCTGAAATATAAAATTATACTTTGATTATTTTTCAAGCTACAAATTAATTACATGAATGAATGAATGGATGAATGGATGAATGAATGAATTGTTGTTTGAGAAGAAACGTTAATAAACAGATAAATAAAAAAGAACACGCGGGAATTGAAAAACAGGACTTTTAGGATTAGAGTGCTTTATTGGAAAGATCATTAAGTCGAAAATATCAACATCATTCTTTTAATGAAATATATCAATATTGTTTAAAATATTGCAAAAAGTTATCTTCATTTCACTATCTACCTGTATAAGGAAATTTAATTTTGAGTATAATTTTTTAGTGTAACTTTAAACATATCATGCTATAGGTTGATAAGCTACATGTCGTGGTGTTTATCAACACTAACAGCATCATACTGCCACATCTGATATATCATCGTACATAAGTACGAACGCAGACATGTATAACTATGGAACAAAAAGGAACGTCATTTGTTCCTTATGTTTCGTGAAAGGAGAATAAAATTCAAGTGAAAGAAAAAGGAATTAAGATAATAGAAATATTTAGAAAAATGTATTGTTTTGTTTTATTTTAAATCATTGTTGTTGATTCAAGTACTTCCTAATAAAGTGACATTGATGCAAACTTTTGGTTAGTCAGAGTAGAGTGTATCCATGTTTTCCTTCGTTTTTAGTGGGATTTGTTTTACATTGATTAATTCTTTATTCGAAATATTTAGCTGCATTTTTACCCACTCTTCCTTTGATATTTGAGGTATAATAATGTCACACGTAACGAAAATGATTCACTCCGTAACCAGTTTAATTTTGTGAGTATGTGAGCAGAGACAAGTCAAAGTCTGTGTTTTGCAAATAAAAGTTGTTTCTTGACATTTCAAACAGGAATAAACTTAAGCATTAATTCTAAATATTTAACGAACATTTAAATGTAATGTTATTTAAGTTTTTCTGCAATAGATAGCCTGTCAGTTTTCCTTTCGTCGTGTTACATGTACATATAGGGTAAATTAAGAAAGATACAAGATAATTAGTGAGCGAGTGATATCCATTGTTATCTATCCAGTCTATCGCAAGGACATTTTTTTTCTCAGTTACATGCATGTTCACATATAAGTGTTCTAAAAAAGTAAGTCTATAATTCGAAAATGAAAAACTGTTATATGTTTTGAACCACAGCTAGAATGTCAACAAAAACAATATTTCTGTCATGTTTTCATGCAGAAGCGTTATTTTAAGTTTAGTTTATGTTTTGCCGTTAAGCTCTTCCTGTAAAAGACGTGCAAAATCGTTCACATATATCGCCAAAATAATGTTCACATTTTATGACAAATCTAACTGTCTCTTCCTCTAATCGGTGGAGCATCGCATTGTCAATCTTGACGATCCCAGTTCGATCACCATCAGGGCCGGCAAAATCTATCCGTGATAAATGATGTCAGACAAAGCGTCCATAGGTCATTTGTCCCTCAGCTCTGAAGCAAGTGAGGAGGAGTAGTCAGTCACTTGCGTCAAAATTGGTTGGTAAACTGGTTGGATACCCAGGAACAGTTGTTAGCTGGACTGACCGCCGGGATATGACCTTAGCTGTTAAAACTGGCGTTAAACCCCAACACATACAAATCAAACAATTTCTCTTGAAACAAAAGTAAGGTCATAACTTAAAAAAAGATAAACCTTTTACTGTAAATAGGTTTCCTATAACTGCTGCGTAACATTTAACTGAAATATAAATCCGATTTGTTTTTATGATAGTTGAAATGTTCTTTATAACTAATTCAACTGTAATTTCATCTAGATAAAAAAAACTTAGAAAATAGATACAATATATATTTTAAATGGTTATTTTGTCTCTCCAAGGCATTCAACGAGAAAGAAGGTTATTCCTTGAAAGTGGAGACAATAACATGGGGTAAAACATGTTAGGCAAAATCTGTAACAAATCAGATACATCAGTAAATACAGCTGTATTTAGACAAAAGATATAATCGGATAGAACATTATTTTTATTACATAATACATCATTATGCATTCGAAGATAACACGTGCAGTATGGTTGTGAATTTTGAAGGTATAACATGGCAGATTTGCTGAGAATCAACACATCAGAAATAAGCTTTCAAACAAAGAAAAATGCAGAGCATCGGGCCAAAACTAAATCTGGAATATGTGTTTCTGAATCTAATTAGATAGCTTGTCTCTAACAGCAAGCGTTTGTCTCTAAAGTGTTTTTATGAATCTGATTAAGGTATCATTGCTTTCCTCATCATGAACAAGACTGTCATGGTAACAAAGACCTGAAGCCCGGAGTATAAGCCAATTTCTACTCCAGCGTTAGTTACTTCACACGATTGGCCACTGGTGACATTGGTTCCACCTGCCGTGCCATAAAAACAATGTACATTATAAATTGAGCATGCGACAAAATGAAAGAGATGGTAACTTAATTAACAACAATCAAACAATAAAATGCTTTTAATTTGTTTTCCTCCTAGTTCTAAGGCATCTAATGACGTTTAATTGAATGTCCGTCTGACAAATCGGACATAGACCAAAAAGAAATGGTATAATGTACGAACAGGCATACGTAAGGATATGCCGCAGAAAGAAACGTTGAGCAAACTAAGTTTCGTAATGCAATTGAAACAGTATTTTGTATTTATGTCTGAATTATTACTTTGATCATTCTTCTCTCGAAAATATTTGATTCGCTTTTCAAACAGAAAAAAAATCAGAGCATCAACCATAGTAAACTTCCTGGCTGAATTCTTTCAAATACAGTAATAATGACTGTTTTGTACATATGCATGGATGAAAACAGATATGCATCGATGAAAACAGATATGCATCGATGAAAACAGATATGCATCGATGAAAAAAAAGAAATAAATTATAATTTAAACAGCTCTGTTTCTTATTTATACAATTTTGTATTTAGAATTGCGAAATATGCCTTTTCAAATATCAAATACGTTTACTTATTACTTATGCTTGACATCTATTCTGAATTCTAATATTCTTTGGACAGAGAAATCAAAAACATTTTGAAAAGCATTATGCTGTTCATGTACCTGTTGTGCAGGGTAAACAACATTTCTTGCAGCTACCAACGAGGCTCCAGGACCCGGGACATTCTTCAAAACATTTACACTCTTTGTCGCTGTTTTCTTTAATTTAAAGCATTAAAAACTGAAACTTGATATAGAACTGATTATTTTTGACAGTCGTAAAATTTTACGTCCGGCTTTTTTTTTCCTAGACGAAATAATAGGAACATGTTTTTAAAAATGATGGGTATCTTGTTAATTACACAAAATCCATTTGAGGACGCGGTTGTTGCAGAAAAATGGCAGAATATTTGTTATGTTCATTATATTATCTTATAAAGATTTATGATTTTACATCATCGAAGTATAAAAATTTGACTACTTTAGCTAAACAATATGATATCCATATAAAAGTCAATGCCTTATAAATCAGAAGTATGTATTTCTATGACTATAGAAATACATGTTGAAAGACAGCAATATAGGTTTTGCATTTATCTATTGAATCATATAAAAATCTTATTAAATCAGAAAATGTATGACAAAATTGAAAAAAAAAAACAATATGCCATTACAGATTTAATTTCTTGCTGTTTATCAATCGTATCAGACACATTTTAGAAATATTCATAAAATAGATCTTAAGGGAACTGCAACAAAGACTCTTTGTTCTTAAAAGGGTGGTTTGGGTTGGATTAGAAATATTCGAAATCTATCTAGATGCATAGCTTGTCAATAATTATGTCTCCCCCCTCTCCTGTCCGTCCGTCCGTCCTTCTGTCCGTCTCTCACACTTCGCTCAATAACTAGACTACCGTTTGACCCAGAGTCTGAAAACTTCATAGTGTGATTGCCCCCATTGCGTAAAAGAACCCTATTGATTTTGGGGTCAGTAGGTCAGAGGTCAAGGTCATAGGGCCCGAAAAGTGAAACGGTTTCCGCACAATAACTGCAGTTTTATTTCACCCAGAGCCTTCAAACTTCATAGGGTGATTGTCCTTATTGAGTATAAAAACCTTACTCAACGTCACAGGGGCCCGAAGAGTAAAAACTGCTTACCTGGATGATCTTTTATTTAGGCAGTGCTTACCTTGATGATCTACTCATGATTTAGTAACCACATACATAGATGATCATGCCATATTTAGTTATGTATCCACCCCTCTGGGGGAGACATATTGTGTTTACCCTGTCCGTCTGGCTGTATGTCCGCCTGTCCGTCTGTCACACTTTGTTTTCCATCAATAACTGGAGTACCGTTTGACCAAGAGCCTTAAAGCTTCATAGGGTGATTGCCCTTATTAGGTGGAAGATCCCTATTTATTTTGAGGTCAGTAAGTCAAAGGTCAAGGTCACAGGGGCCCGATGAGTGAAAACCGTTTCCGCTCTATTACTGGAGTTCTATTTCACCCAGAGCCTTCAAACTTCATACTTTATATATAATGATATAATGATATGTATATGTATAATGTTCTTACTTATACCATAATAAATGACAGCGGTATCTGTTTCAGAATAGTGATATCTTTTTCTTGGCCTTCCTTCCATCGGGGGGTGCAGGGAGGTGACATGCGTTTTTCACAAAAAAACATCTAGTTTTACATCCGTAATTACCTTCATTGATGGCCATATCTTAAAAACTTTTTTTCAAAACTGAAGTCAAACTATATGACATTTGACCATAATAAAACATTTGCCTAAAAGCAGCAGCGTTCCTTAACAGTACGAACCAGTACAAAATGCGATTACTCATTTTCATTGACTTACATACAGTTTATTTTATAAATATTGCACTCACCTTTACAGCAGTAATGTCTTTCTACGTCACATACTCCACGATCCTTTTCATAATTTGGACATAATCCGTTTGGAAGCAAAGGCATACAATAGTTTTTGCAGTCTTTGTAGAATAAAAATGAACCAACATTAAATCAGTGAATAATAAGATTCCTAATATATTAAAATAAACCAAGAAGAACATATTTATATTGAAATTTATGCAGTCATTCTTTCTTTTCAACTTCTGATTGCATTGTCTAACAAGGACCACATACCAACACGATTAACATTTTATACAAATAAATCTTGACAACACATGTTATCATTTTGATCTTATCTGTCTTCTTGATTCACGTTTAAATGAATGTCAAAATAAATTTCTATTCACTTCTCTTTCATATACATTTCCTGAATGACACCCATTATAATAAAAGAGTAGGCTTACCACAGCATTCACAGTCAGCCTCAAGATTAACGTGGTTATACGGATTACCGTCTCCTCCACAATTTTTCAGTTCGCTTACGCAAATGCATTCTCCCGCTGAAGAAATTTCACAAATAAGAAACCTGTGAATATTTTATGTCGTGTATGACATGGTTGCATGGAGAAACAACACATCACAATTGCCCTCACCATATCTCTGAACGACACAGTCCTCTGTAAAAAGCTAGCAACCTTAATGCAGCTTGACTATTGACTGCACTTAATAATCTTTTTGATTTTGAACATCACTGAGACAGTCTTATTTCACAAACTCTTCTGATACAAAGGTCCCTAGGTAGAAATATTTATATACTTGTGAAACAATACTTCTTTTAACAAACACTGTCGTCCACATGTCCATTTATCTGTTTGTATGTCTTGTTTTTTTTTTCCTTTTTAAACATAAACGTATAGTGCACGGAAATGGAACGCAGCTTTTCCTTAAGGTTATGAATAACTAGACTCAAACCTAACTAAATTTTTGATTTCCATTCTGGTCTGTATGAAAAAAACAAGTCATCTATACGGGTTATATTTAGTTTTTACATATATACTTAATAATTTCCTTTTGGATCAAATACTTTAATGTGGATGTAACATTATGACTTTGATGACTCACCGTATTTATTATTACAAAATATGTGAAGCTTTAGATCACATAGTTGTTTTTGAGCTAAGTCAGACATACTTTGAACATTTATGTCTTGTTTACGGAAAAACTGTATGCATACATAATTCGAAGGCCAAACAGACCGCATTCCCTACTGCTCTTTATTAGTTAAATATAGTTTCGCTTACAGAGTAGTTTTATATTTTATAATAGAAAAAATACACTTACAGACCGCATTTATCAATGACAAATTTATTATAAATCGAAATGTTCAAAATACCTGGAGGTGGTTTTATTTTGTACTCGGCCTGTTTGCAACACCACACATTATTACACTGTCCTGTGAATGGCTTTAAGCATTGACGTCTCGGCACACATGTCCCATGCTTTCCACAGATTGCTAGGACCATTGGAAAGTATAAAGTGAACTTTATACAATTTAAACGGGAAATTAGCCATTAAATTATCATGAAACGTTAAATAACTTTTTGGAATTGCCTTTCTGATTATATTTTTAAATGTGCAAAATATTTTCAACGAAAACCCTCACAAGTGAAACTAAAATTTTAGTTGGTGGATTCATGACTGAAAATCAGATGCAAGTTTCTTTAAAAGATAAATAACTTACATCACTTGAAATAACTGATACTGCCGATTTTTAAAGTCTAGATTTTATTTTGATATATTTATTGAATTATTGTGAGTTAAAGGTGTGGCCCTAAACACTTCAAAATAAAACTTAATTCAAATTATTAGAATTCGGCCATCCAATGTGCTACTGTTTAGTAGATACCCACTGAAATTGACATCACAATATATCTTAAATAATTCGCCTTTCGGTTTGCATAGACTATATCCGCAAAGCACAGTAAATACAATTTTCATGATTCCTTTATTTCAGACAGAATGCCGTAACGATACAGAGTTACATAATAATTATCTAGACACAAATATCAAGTCAATATTCAATGATTCGTGTGAATTGAACTCCAAAATTTCTTTACATTATTTTGATTTTCCTGTTTCAAGAAAACTAAGATACATACAGCCGGAACTCCCATCCTGTTTGAGTACATTTTTGTCTTGTAACGTTTTATTAACCGTCTTTAAAATACTTTGTGTGCAAACAGTTATATAAATCTCCATATATGCTTTATGTCTGCACGATTCCATAGAAATAATCTAAAACAATCAATCAGTCGGTTGCAATATTTATGAACTGCTAGAGACTTCAATATAACGCCATTTGTGTACATATTGCCGGTATTGCAGTGGAAATAATAGTCTACAGCTTTTTCGACATAATAGTCAACAGCTTTTTCGACATAATAGTCAACTGTCTTTTCGACATATCCTTATTGGTTGTTTTAATCGCCTTACATTTTATTTGAAGTCACGACACAGACGTATATAGTGTCTATAAAACGGTTATGACATCCCTGGATGAAAGCAGACTCCGCTAATATCGTTTACATCTTATAGCATCCCTACTTTACTTTGCTCTTTCATCCTTATTTTGATAATGGGAAGTGACAATTAAATCAACCCCAGAAGAAAAAACATGTATCGCATCACTTTCACAACAAATAGTGTCCATGATAAAAAGTCTATTTTAAAATTATAAAATAAGTAATTACATAGTATAAATAAATAACGTATTGAGTACTAGGATACATGAAGAATAATTTCAGAGCAAAAGTAAAGCTAACAGCCCTGTTGCCTTGATGGAAGTCTTCAGGCGAGCATCGCATAATGGCAAGCAGACTCCAAAAGTGTGCGTTCGGTTTTAAGATAAACCAATTACTGCCTTTTAGGTTGATATCAGGAATTATCTTAATTAGAAAAGTGAGATCAATCTCCGATTTCATTCGATCGATACATTTTCATCACAATCTCCGTAAAAGGAAATTATTGTATAATATCTTATGGTACTGTTTGTTTCAATACACGTGTTTTTAGGGTTATCATCAAATGTAAATGGATAGCCGAACTGTTATGAAAGATAAAATATGAATACTAAATAAATAAATAAATAAAATCATATTGTAATGGATTCTAGTTTCTATGTTCTATTCATCTTTTTTGTCAAGATAAAAAAAGAAAACGTACCCATAGAACTCCCTTTTGTTCCACTTGTAAATAATAAAATAATCACAACCTAGAAATGAAAGACATAAATTATTTGCTTAACCGAACACTGTCAGCCTGTCAACATCGGGTTATATATAATTTAATAGAATATCTGTTACTGCCGACAAAAAGGGCAAACATCAGATTTATTACTTTCCAATTTTCTCACATAATTGTAAATGCAATGCGGTTCCTTATAAATATTGTGTCAAAGAACTAAGTAATTTTTTTTTCTTCTATGACTGCTGTTTTTTCTTTAGCTTGCCCCATAGGCGTCGAGAAAATACGATAACAGATCACCGAGTAAAGATAAATTCACAGAATATCCTTAAATTGCTATAAACAATAGTAGGATACTACGTCATCGCCGGCTGTTTTATGCTCTCTCAAAGAACAACAATCCGTTGCTTGAAAGGTAAAATGGTCTTTTTTCAATAAACGATCTGTAGAGTTACAAAAAATAATGTTGTGCACCGAAATTGGCTGGTGAGCTTTGTATTTACGCAAAGATTTTTTTATAATGTAAATTTCTAGTTTAGGCCTGAAAACGGGTGAATTTTTTTTCTGGACGCATAAAAAACAAAAAAATAACTTTCACCGGTTTTCAGGCCTAAACTAAAATTTTATATTATAAAAATTCTTTACGTAAATACAAAGCACACCTCCAATCTTTGGTGCACAACTCGATTTTTTGCAACTCTTTAGATGTCTTATTTAAAAAGACCATATAACCTTTCAAGTGACGGAGTGTTGACAAAAAAGGTCCGCGGGAGAGCATAAAACAGGTGCGCGATGACGTAGTATCCTGCCATTGATAAATATCAAATCAAATTTGTTGAAGAAATACTTGTCTTTATACCAAGTTGTGATAAGAACTCATGTACTTTAGTACAATAGTTTAGAATATATAATTCTGCGATATAATTTGCAGTAGCTATAAAAAAAACTTACATTCATGACTATATCCATGTTAAGGCAATTTTCCGTCTTTTCGTGATTTATCAAATGTAAGATGATATATGTAAAATGCAATATAATATATAGATTTATTACTCGAAATATGTTTCGGGTATTTGGTTGAATGATCAGAACATTTAATGTGAACGGTAAATTTGAATGCAGGAGAGTGACGTAGCCTTCTAATTCTGGCTATATAATTTCGCTTTGTAAATTGTTGGTTTCATTTACAGACGATATGAGGAAATTCTCAAAACTGAAAAAGCGAAACAAGTAAGATCACAGTAGAGACCAGTACGTATTTCATTTTCCTTGAATATTGACATATTGGACCCTTTGTGTCTGCATTCATGTAGATTATTTTGTTAAACGCTTTATTTAAACTCACACATTTTCAAGGACAATTAACAATAATCATATTTATATAAATATCAAATAGAAACACAGTTTGAAACAGCGACATATTTAGTTTTGTAGGTGAAATGATCGAACCATGACGCACTGACAATAAATAGCTTCTTTCTGCTCCACGATTTGCGTTATATGTTTCAAAACTGTCATTATATCTGTGCCAGATGAACGTGACAATCTGTAGATAAAAAGGAGGAATGAAACATTTATAAAAGTGCCAAAATAATGAAAGCTTATCATTAACTCATGAGTTACACTACATCACTTTTCAATATTAATGTTTCCTCGACATTCTTTTTTGTACATCGTATCTCACAGGAAACCCCATTTTAACTGTTTTAATATACATTTAATATTTAATTGGAATATTGGTATTCTCAGCGCCACGTGACAAGAAATGACAGCGAATCAACAGAAATACGGGCAATTGTCAAGAAAAAAACAAAACAAGAAAAGCATTATGTTTTTCCATCAATTTTTAGCTCGGCACTTTTCGAAGAAAATGCAAGGCATTATCATTGCTCTCTCGTCGTCTGTATCGTCGTTGTTTGTGTGCAAAACATTTTCAAATATTTCTGCTATGGTTTCACATATCTCTTCTAACTAACACTACCTATTCATTATCCCACCTCGCATAAAAATAAGAAGTTACGTAACTATGTCTTCTTTAGTTTTAGACGTATAAACCTATTTAAACTTAATTCCTTAAAATTCACCATAATTTGCATTTTGTTTGTTTATACTGAACATATTTAGGAACCTTCCAGTCTTCCATTGCTTGTAAATTCTGACAAGCTACTGTTATAGAACAAGTAACATAACTCTGGCATCTTTTTTTTCTGGACTTTCATTCGCTTTTTAAATTTGAATATTGATTGAAATAAGTTGTATACCTTTGTACACTCTAGTGATAATTTAACATTTAATGATTGTGGAAAATTGGTCCCAATCTCTTATTTATTGCTAGGTCACATTTTAAACTGGGTCATGTGGAATCAAATTCAAGGTTAACAGGTTAAATCAAAGGAACGCCTTGTTAACACAATGGAGACCATATTTTTTTGATCCAGTCTTATGTTTCTCAGAATTGTTGCCTTAGTGATATATCGGACGAGTTTGAAACTTGATCATTCAGAATCAGAAAATAGAAATTGGTATATGTAGGATCAGAAACTAAGTGATCTGTTTACACGCTACTGGTCACATTGTCTGTACAATCATCACAAAAATTCATCTAACTGTATGTCTTGAAGATTTTTAAAGAAACACACTATCGTTACTTCACACCGCTGCTTTATCAATTGTAGATTTATGTATTGAACTTTACCATGAACTTTAAACGACCAATAAAAGTGTACCAATATTCCCACGACCGAAAATTCTTAACACCAATTTTCATTGGTTGAAACAATCACGTGACAGCAAAAATTAAATAAAAATATAATTTCACACAGAACTCTGGTTGCAATGGCAAATGAAAGAGGAAAAATCCCAAATCTTCTTTTCTAAACGATAAGGCCTAAAGCTTCTGAGCTTTGTTTATAGTATAATCTAGTAGACTTCTAACAAGATCTTACAAATAATTGTCCCTGGGTCAAAATTAGCCTGACTCAAGAATCTTTTGATTTTGAAAAGACTTTCATAGGAATAACTTTCAAAGATCTTTACCTCTTAACCCCATAAGTCTCTAAACCACTTATCACGCGGGACCACCTAGTAGCCCTTTTCTAAGATTGTTCAAACTATAGAACTTGGTTCAATATCGGCCCAGGGGATAACTTACCTGTGTGTAGATTTTCATGTAGGATGTTTATTAATCTTCTTTACTGAAACCACAAGACCTAGAGCTTAGGTTTTTTTGTATTTGTTATACTATATATTTGTTATATCGTTTGTAATGGTGGGTATTATTTCCTTTATGTCGTTAACAATTTTAAGAATCTTCTTCTTAGATAGAGTTGGCCAGTTTGAAAATTATTTCGCAAAAATGTAAATATAAAAGAATCCGTGATAATACGTAGCTCCATCGACGACTGTACGATCTCAATGTTCCAATTCCTATGCCAGACATTTGACGTTTTACAGTTACAGTAATCCTTTTACAGGTGGCAAGACAGTTTTACAAAAATAATAACTGTTTTTGTATCATTACGTGTTAATAAAAATTATAAAACAAGTGGCTTTTGAAGTATATGTTACCGCCAATACGCACGTGCGTTAAGTCTAAGTGTCTAACGAAAACGACATGCGTCCGTTTGTTTTGACATGGTCTGTCATTTTTTAAATATACATGTAGTATGTAATTTAAAAGTATAATTAAAAATCACGAGGATCAAAACGCTGCTTTATTTGTATCTTCAAGTCTATGTCACATTATCTTCTTTTATACCAGTACATGTATTTATGCAGTTTACGTGACTGAGCACTAACAAAATAAGATAAAACGATTTCAAATGTGTTTGAAGTTTAAAATAGATATAATTTTTTTGAATGAACTGGTTCAAAGTTTGTAATGCGAATGCTTTGGAATTCTGTAAAAGAATGATTGTCTGACACATTAAAATCATAATGCTTGTTTTAGCAAATTATTGATTGGATACAACATTTGAGTAATCACATTTTGATTGGATATTCTTTTAAAATTGCGTTAAAACTATTATAGAATCATTTGCGGACGTTACCGTGAAACCCTTAATCGGCATGTTTGACACTGCAAATTGATTAACAAAGAGGAAAGATACTCTAGTGTAGATTCTATAAACACTATAAATTAAAGTAATTGACACACAATGGGATGTCGAGTAAGGTCCATGCAGTTGGTAAGACTAATAAACATGTGCGTGCGACAGATAGGTCTACGCTTTATCAGTAAACCAGTGTCTTTCAAAAAGCTATTTGAAAGACTCTGAATAAACCAACCAAGGGATATGCGGGCGGTCAATAGACGCGATTAAGTTTAGCGTTATGAAATTGCCAAATTAAATTTTGCCAGTGTTTGACTTTTTTTTATTAAAGTTAAATTTCACTGTTAATTTTAATTTTGTATACAAATATTCGGATACCAAATTAACATCCGGATACCAACATAGTATCCGGATATCCGAGTACTCGGATACTCGTTGACATCCCATGTTGTTTCTAGTGACAAGAAGGTGCGGCAGAGTGTTAGAATCTATAAGTGGTGCTCTTGTAAGAAAATAAGTTAGCATGCATGTAGCCAATTGAATGGTATTACAGTTGACAATTAGTAAAATGAGAATCCTTGTAAATTACAAAGGGACATCAACCAATAAACATTGGTTACTATATGATTTTGCCAATACACTGTAGACTTCTCAACATTATTCTCGTTTAGTTTCAAACAAACTGTAGCATTGTGTTTATTCAAGTCAGTTATATACCATTTTTTATGACATACATGTTCAGAAAATGCGAAACAGTACCGTTTTTTTTTTTTTTTTTTTTTTTTTTTTTTTTTTTTTTGGCGGGACGAAAGCACTGGTGAGGAGAGTTGGCAGGAAGCCACTATTACATTTGCATATTCAGATGGTTTGTACTTGAATATATTTATAGCATTGCATTTTATGTGTTTTTGTTTTGGTTATTTTTCAAAAGAAGGCAAAAATCTAACTAATGTCAGAACTTCAGAGATGTTGCCTCACAAAATGTTTAACTGTTTTCACAACTTGTCTTTCAACCCAGCTGTATGAAACTGCAGTACCTAATTCTTATCACGCATGTCGACAGACTTGGTCTCCCCTTTTAACTGACCAGTGTATACATGTAATGCTGTGGTTACACCTTAAAATGCATGCATAGCTAAAAAAACATTTGTGTGGTTGTCGGACTCTTGAGGGTTTTTTTTCATGCATGTGCATGTAAGTGATTGTGCACATGTTTGAGTATTGCCATTGTGTAAAGAATAATACTTACTTTATACTCAGAAAACCTTGAATACTGTAGTGTAGACTTCAACAAGTGTTGGGAACATGAACATGAATGGTGTTGCAAATATTACTGCCCATAAACACCAAGGTTGTGGTTTTCTGTGACTTGTTTGAATATATAATTTCTTGCATGGTTTTCTATTTTTTAAATGCAAACCACAACCCCATCTGTTTTACAACTTCGAAATGAGTGCTTATACATATTTTGCATTTTACATGTAAAAGTGAATATTTGTACCTGTAGATCCTCTTATTTAGTCTTGATGAATATGTTCAACACGTGTATTCAAGCTGGACTATTTTAACTCGAAGGAAATTATTTTGCTTTTGTTTCATTCCTTAGAAATTAAATGAAAAAAAAGCTGGGGCATTAAACCAATATGCTTAATGTCCCTTTAATAGGACATTGCCAAATAGTGCATTTACATGTAGATACAGATATGAAACAGCACAATGCTGGATTTGTCTTATCAGCATGTACACTATTTACTTAAAGAATTCTTGCTTCAAGTCCCATGATTAGATAAACGTATACCAGACACGTGATTTGAAAAAAAGTTGTTCAAATTCCAGGAAGTAATGCTAGTGGATATATTTGCATTATCATTGGCATGCTGAGTTGCTTTAAATTTTGTTTTTAGAATGTCCGTATTCATTTCTTTTTAGGTAGATGCTGCGTACAATGGAAATCTGATGGGATAATTTCAACACCCAGATGAGTGTATGAAATGCACAAATATGAACTTAGAGATTTAAAATAACATTTAATTCAAATATGTTGTTTGTGCAAGGGACGGAATGGCAGTGTATGGCCTAAACACTATATTTATGTGCATGTACCATTTGTGTGTTGTGTATTCTCTGAAAATGTGGACTATATCAGATACTGTTAGATTTCCTAACTTTTAATCCTTTTTCTTTGTTACCAGTTTTTATATTCCCAAAAGCTTTCGTAGGAGGGGGACAATTACCTGTTTGTCCTTAATTCAGTCCATCATACTTTTGGTCCGTTTCATCTATTGGCTTCATTCCTCGATTACAATATAATCTGTCTAATGGATAACTAGCATGAACACCTACATGCAGGCGATCACAAAGTCAGAGCCATAGTCACCATTACACTGAACTTAAGTATAGAACCTAGTACAAAGAAGTAGAACTAATTATGTCTGCTATGTCATACCTCTAACAGCTTTTTCTAAAAGTATCACCGACGTAAATGTAACTACCTATGTTTTTGAAGGCATAAAGTTAACCAACCATTGTTTCTTACCAATTAGATTATTTTGAGGTAAGAGTTTAACTTTTATTCAATGTTTGTATTCAATGTGGACACAACAATATTCTGCAAAGAATCTGCCGTGTTTTGCTAAGAATCAGGAATATTATTCACATACGTGAGAAAGAAGAAAGGTCCTCAGACAGAAATATGAGACACGCCAGTATTGTTTAATTTTGTTTTAGAAACAAACTTCAAACATTTTGTTTACCAAACACTTAAAGAAAGTTTTGCCAGTGTTATTCACTTACCTAAATTACGTCAAATAATGTTCAGCTTCATATAGTCAGAAACATTTCAATTTAAATAAGTTTTGCCTATCACAAAGATAAATCTTATTCATAAGCCAAGCAACATATTCAATGACAGCGTACTGGAAAAAGGGTACACCTGATGTTGCAAAACTTTAAAACATGAGATTATAATGATATTGAAATGGGTTTTAACACACATTATAAATCCGAAAAGATTATATCACCCGGAGTACAAAAATGAAATTAAATGACGCTTGAAGAAACACTTGGTGTTTTTGAGAGCGAATAAATGCAATGTTAATTTTGTGACTGAAATGTGTTGATTTGATGAAACACCTATTTCCATACAGTTTTGTGTTCAAGAGGAGTTAGCAATTAAACTATTTCATAAATGTGCAATTAGTTATAATAATTATATTACTACTGATTGTTCATCAACTGGCATTTACATAATAAAACTGGAAACTGTACTTTGCCCGAGTGTACAATAAAAACAATAAAATATATATAGTATATATAATGTTAGTGAATATATATAATTTATATATATAGTTTTAAAATCATTGTTTGAGTTAGCAAGTTATTCGCATTAATTAATGTGCTATCAAATGAAAAGTTTATTTATCATTTGAAGGGATATTACACTTTTGGTAACTGTTCATTTGTAAGAAACAGTTATCCATCAAAAATTGTATGAAATGCACATATAATACTGTATCTGTGTACCAGTTCTACTTATAATTTTGGCCCAGAATTATTCATTCATTATCAATCACACTGGTAGGATTACTCCTAATTTTAGGGTATGTCTTTATAGATTTGCAGGATTGAGAAAATAGGAGTAAAAAGAAACAAAACTGTTCATTTCTGCACGTGATATTAACATCAATCGTTTCCTAAAACATTCTTAGGTATTATACTTGTAAATAAAATCGGTTGTTGCATAAGAGATACCTAACGAATATTTTCTATTTCACAGGATGTGCGAGGGTTTAGAAATAGTCAGCGATATGAAGATTTTTAAGATATTTTTTTTTTATATAAAACTGATAGTGAAAACATTAAAGCATTTAGCTTTAATGAAAACAATAAGTAAGTTCTTTAAGACGCGTTATAAACACATTGTTCACACTAAATCTCAGTTTGATTGAAAATCGAATGACCTTTGAGGAGAATCTCAAGAGTTTATAAACAATCACAGGTTATTTTCAAATCTCTTAGCGTACTTGCAAAACCTTTCTATTTTCCGAAATAACAGAGCTGAGCTAATGCGGAGTTAATGTCATTGACAAAGTACTTAGTTATCTAGACAGGCAGTTTAGCTATATATTCAGTATAAAAGAGGAGGTATACATATAATCAAGTCGAAAGTGCTTCGCATGATTGAAATATAACAAGTTAATTAAACATATTTAAAGTTGTATATAGATGCCGATAATGCAGAGTATGCTAAGAAAATGGATGCTGGATCGAACACATTCAGAAGTAAAACTTAAGTCGAGAAAATTAAAAAGTTTATAGAATTCACAAGCAGAAGAACCTAATAAAAGTGTTTCTCGTATCTATTTAAGTAGTTTTCCTTAAAAGCAACTCAATATTTTTTTTAGATCTTATTTCGGAGAATCGATTGTGTCAGACTGCGAGTTTTGTATTTCAGTATCATTATTACCATCATCAAGATAGAGGTCCAGAGGTAAAAGCCAGTCCTTTCCATATGTTCCTTCACAGGTTGGATCTTTGGTGACAATGATTACAAAGAAATCGCTTCAATCGAGAAACACTACCCAATAAACCTGAAGGAAAATAGAAAGGCCGGTTACTTTATGACTGAGTATCGAGACGAATCATGCTTATAATATGAATATCTTCTCCTAGTTTTAGACATCACACAAAGTTTTATGCCAGTCTTGTGATGAACGAACGGTTACACATACAACGAATACGTCGGACGAAACGGCATATCTAGAAACATATGATATTCGTGCAATCTTATTGTATAGACGAATAAACCATAGCCAACATCTTGACTTGGAAGCATAAATCTCGCTGCAAAAGATGCCGTGTTGTTCGTAGGAGAGAAATTATATTATTAGGTATTTCAAAAAATGTTTGCAAAAAGAATGACGAATCAATTTGATTATAAACCGTTTTGTATTTAAATAATTCAAGGTTAAGCACTCTTATTTATGATTGTCGTATACAGCAAGTCTGTTTTATATCCGATTGAATCACAGTGTACGATAAATCCGATGTAACTAAGTAAAATATTTCTAAACAGTAGATAAATGTTTCATGATATTAAAATTGAAAACGAAAGAATGAGCTGAGGTATTAGAAACATTTGCATAAACGGATAGCGTTTGACCGTGTGCTGGCGTATTCAGGTGAGTATGCAAAGTTTTATCACATCTTAAACGAGTGGAATTTGAAATCAGACGGATGAAAATACAAGTAAACTTACTACCGGTTGCAAAACTAATTAGAGTTTACACTATTAGGTAAAGAACGAGACTCGTTGGTACACCTGTCAAAATAAATTGAAGTCCGCCAAATGTATTTCTTTTCAACTCCGCCTTCTACCTTCCAATAGTGTTTTTCTAGTGTCATTCTGTGTAAGAAATTGAAAAGCGATTAGGAAAATAAATTATTGAGTGAAGATTTCCGGTAGCAACGCAGCGACTTTTACGAAACAGCAACAGTGGCGCCGTCCAGGCACAGTTTTATTGACAGGTATACCTGAGAAAACTACCTCGCTGTGATTAGATAATCAGTAAAGTGACAGTTTAAGCTACTGAAATAAACATCGTAACGTTACTTTTTACCGCTTTCCGAATACGTGAAACTCTAATCAGCTTTGTAAGAGTAATATATCAATATATTGTTGAAACGGTATCCGAATTCACACTGCCAAATAAAACGAAAGTTTTATCTTTTGTTAGCTTCATTATGATAAGTGAAATCTAGAAAAAAAACAGATTTTCGAAATTTCTATTACTTGTTAAACTGTGCAATCTTTGGACACAAAATATATTTTGAAATAAAACAGTCATTGTAGGTTTTTTATGAGCTCTTCCTCAATAAAATCCATTATATTAAGCCAACAAAACTAACGTCTATAATGTAATTACATACTCTTTTGTGTAGAGTTTCCGTTTGTTTCTCCAATTCAATCTTTTAAGCGAATTGATTGAGGGGACAAGTATAATATTCATAAAATCAGAGTACTGAGAGTACAGATAGAAGGATTATTTTGGAATTATTTTATTCCGAAATTTTGCCCTTGTCAAAACAATTGTTTGTCCATCCGGCTGTTAGTCGATATTTTAGAACATCTGGGCAGATTTACTAGTTTTGTAAAGTAATGAATTTCAAATTGTTAATTTGAATACGATTGATAAAACACATTATACAGATTCTAAAATGATTTCATACTTATAATACAGTATTTAACATATTATTATGTTGTTATGTGAGAAACTGTATTACATTTATTGCCAAATTTAGAAGAAAAAAAGTTTTGCTCTGTCAGTTTTTCATTAAATATTTGCCAAAAATGTTCTTTTGGTAAGTTGATAAGACATTTATCTTTTACAGTAGATGGCTTTGACATCAGAATCTTGCGAACAAATAATCTTGACCAGATAAAGAGGCACTTCTATATTTTTCACTACCCTATATCCCTTGATATTTAGCCGATTTGTCATAACGTATATTGAGCAATTTAACTCCTTGGAAAACCGTATACAATATGTTGATGCAAATAAAATTGATATTCTGAAGAGTCAATTTGTGCTGTCTGTTATTCCTTTCGAAATAAAAGTAATTTAATCAAATTTTACTTGTTCTTCAAGGACAGAATCAAGCGCCGCGTTAAAACATCTAAATTATTGAAACAAGTTGTATCTTATTAACCAAAATAATATTACTAAAATATCCTGAAATATAAAATTATACCTTGATTATTTTTCAAGCTACGAATAAATTAAATGAATGAATGAATGAATGAATGGGTGAATGGATGAATGAATGAATGGTTGTTTGAGAAGAAACGTTAATAAGCAGATAAATAAAAAAGAACACGCGGGAATTGAAAAACAGGAACTTTAGGATTAGAATGCTTTATTTGAAAGATCATCCTTAGGTCGAAAATATCAACATCATTTTTTTAATGTAATATATCAATATTGTTTAAAATATTGCAAAAAGTTATCTTCATCTCGCTATCTACCAGTATAAGGAAATCTAATTTTGAGTATAATTTTTTTTTTTGGTGTAACTTTAAACATATCATGCTATAGGTTGATAAGCTACATGTCGTGGTGTTTATCAACACTAACAGCATCATACGGCCACATCTGATATATCATCGTACATAAGTACGAACGCAGACAAGTATAACTATGGAACAAAATGGAACGTCATTTGTTCCTTATGTTTCGTGAAAGGAGAATAAAATTAAAGTGAAAGAAAAAGGAATTAAGATAATAGAAATATAATGTTCTTTATAACTAATTCAACTGTAATTTCATCTAGATAAAAAAAAACTTAGAAAATAGATACAATATATATTTTAAATGGTAATTTTGTCTCTCCAAGGCATTCAACGAGAAAGAAGGTTATTCCTTGAAAGTGGAGAAAATAACATGGGGTAAAACATGTTAGGCAAAATCTGTAACAAATCAGATACATCAGTAAATACAGCTGTATTTAGACAAAAGATATAATCATACAGAACATTATTTATTAAATAATACATCATTATGCATTCGAAGATAACATGTGCAGTATGGTTGTGAATTTTGAAGGTATAGCATGGCAGATTTCCTGAGAATCAACACCTCAGAAATAAGCTTACAAACAAAGAAAAATGCAGAGCATCGAGCCAAAACTAAATCCGGAATATGTGTTTCTGAATCTAGTTAGATAGCTTGTCTACAACAGCAAGTGTTTGTCTCTAAAGTGTTTTTTATGAATCTGATTAAGGTATCATTGCTTTCGTCCTCATGAACAAGACTGTCATAGTAACAAAGACCAGAAACCCGGAGTAAAAGCCAATTTCTACTCCAGCGTTAGTTTCTTCACACGATTGGTCATTGGTGACATTGGTTCCACCTGCCGTGCCATAAAAACAATGTACATTATTAATTGAGCATGCAACAAAATGAAAGAGATGGTAACTTAATTAACAACAATAAAATGCTTTTAATTTGTTTTCCTCCTAGTTCTGAGGCATCTAATGACGTTTAATTGAATGTCCATCTGACAAATCGGACATAGACCAGAAAGAAATCGTATAATGTACGAACTGGCATACGTACGGATATGCCGCAGAAAGAAACGTTGAGCAAACTAAGTTTCGGAATGCAATTGAAACAGTATTTTGTATTTATGTATGAATTACTGCTTTGATCATTCTTCTTTCGAAAATATTTGATTCGCTTTTCTAACAGAAAAGAAATCCCAGCATCAACCCTAGTAAACTTCTTGGCTGAATGCTTTCGAATTCAGTAATAATGACTGTTTTGTACATATGCATAGATGAAAACAGATATGCATCGATGAAAACAGATATGCATCGATGAAAAAAAAGAAATAAATTATAATTTAAACAGCTCTGTTTCTTATTTATATAATTTTGTATTTAGAATTGAGAAATATGCCTTTTTAAAATATTAAATACGTTTACTTATTACTTATGCTTGACATCTATTCTGAATTCTAATATTCTTTGGACAGAGAAATCAAAAACATTTTGAAAAGCATTATGCAGTTCATCTACCTGTTGTGCAGGGTAAACAACATATCTTGCAGCTACCAACGAGGCTCCAGGACTCGGGACATTCTTCAAAACATTTACACTCTTTGTCGCTGTTTTCTTTAATTTAAAGCATTAAAAACTGAAACTTGATACAGAACTGATTATTTTTGACAATTTTACGTCCGGCTTTTCTTCCTAGACGAACTAATAGGAACATGTTTTAAAAATGATGGGTATCTTGTTAATTACACAAAATCCATTTGAGGACACGGTTGTTTTGTTTTCCTTACAGACTCATGTGTACATTATATTTGTTATTTTTTTATTGAACGGGAAAAATATGACTTCTTTAGCTAAACAATATGATATCCATATAAAAGTCAATGCCTTATATATCAGAAGTATGTATTTCTATAAATATAGAAAAACATGTTGAAAGACAGCAATATAGGTTTTGCATTTATTCATTGAATCATATAAAAATCTTATTAAATCAGAAAATATATGACATAATTGAAAAAAATGCCATTACAGATTTAATTTCTTGCTGTTTATCAATCATATCATATAAATTTTAGAACTATTCATAAAATAGATCTTAAAGAAAACTACAACAAAGACCCTTTGTTCTTAAAAGGGTGGTTTGGGCTGGATTAGAAATATTCGAAATCTATTTAGATGCATGGCTTGTCAATAATTTTGTCTCCCCCACCCTCCTTTCCGTCGGTCCGTCTGTCCTTCTGTCCGTCTGTCACACTTTGCTCAATAACTAGACTACCGTATGACCCAGAGCCTTCAAACTTCATAGGGTGATTGCCCTTATTGAGTAGAAAAATCAAATGATTTTGAGGTCAGTAGGTCAAAGGTCAACGTCACAGGGGCCCGAAGAGTGAAAACTGCGTACCTGGATGATCTTTTATTTAGGCAATGCTTACCTTGATGATATACGCATCATTTAGTATCCACAAACATAGATGATCATGCCATATTTACCCTCTGGGGGAGACATATTGTTTTTGCCCTGTCCGTCTGTCGGTCTGGCTGTCTGTCCGTCTGTCCGTCTGTCAAACTTCGTTTCCCATCAATAACTTGAGTTCTGTTTGACAAAGAGCCTTAAAGCTTCATAGGAGTATTGCCCTCATTGAGTGGAAGAACCCTATTGATTTTGAGGTCAGTATGTCAAAGGTCAAGGTCACAGGGTCCCGATGAGTGAAAACCGTTTCCGCTTAATAACTGGAGTTATATTTCACCCAGAGCCTTCAAACTTCATAGTATATATATATAATGATATAATGATATGTATATGTTCTTACTTATACCATAATAAATGACAGAGGCATCTGTTTCAGAAAGGTGATATCTTTTCCTTGGACTTCCTTCCATCGGGTTTAGGGGGGTGACATGTTTTTTTCACACAAAAAACATCTACTTTTACATCCATAATTACCTTCAGTGATGGCCATATCTTAAAAATCTTTTTCAAAACTGAAGTTAAACTATATGATATTTGACCATAATAAAACATGTGTCTAAAAGCAGCCGGGTTCCTTAAAAGTACGAACTAGTACAAAATGCGAATACTCATTTTCTTGACTTTCATACAGTTTATTTTGTAAATATCGCACTCACCTTTACAGCAGTAATGTCTTTCTACGTCACATACTCCACGATCCTTTTCATAATTTGGACATAATCCGTTTGGAAGCAAAGGCATACAATAGTTTTTGCAGTCTGTGTAGAATAAAAATGAACCAACATTAAATCATTGAATAATAAGATTCCTGATATATTAAAATAAACAAAGAAGAACATATTTATATTGAAATTTATGCAGTCATTCTTTCTTTTCAACATCTGATTGCATTGTTTATCAAGCACCACATACTGATACGATAAACATTTTATACAAATAAATCTTGAAAACACATGTTATCATTTGATCTTATCTGTCTTCTTGATTCACGTTTAAATGATTGTCAAAATAAATTTTTATTCACTTCTCTTTCATATCTTTATCCTGAATGACACCCTTTATAATAAAAGTGTAGGCTTACCACAACATTCACAGTCGGCCTCAAGATTAACGTGGTTATACGGATTACCGTCTCCTCCACAATTTTTCAGTTCGCTTACGCAAATGCATTCTCCCGCTGAAGAAATTTCACAAATAAGAAACCTGTGAATATTTTATGTCGTGTATGGCATGGTTGCATGGAGAACAACACCTCACAATTGCCCTCACCATATCTCTGAACGACATAGTCCTCTGTAAAAAGCTAGCAACCTTAATGCAACTTGACTATTGACTGCACTGAATAATCTTTTTGATTTTGAACACCACTGAGACAGTCTTATTTCACAAACTCTTCTGATACAAAGGTCCCTAGGTAGAAATATTTATATACTTGTGAAACAATACTTCTTTTAACAAACACTGTCGTCCACATGTCCATTTATCTGTCTGTATGTTTGTTTGTTTTTTTCCTTTTTCTTATATAAACGTATGGTGCACGGAAATGGAACGCAGCTTTTCCTTAAGGTTTTGAATAACTAGACTCAAACTTAACTAAATTTTTAATTTCCATTCTGGTCTGTATGAAAAAAACAAGTCATCCATACGGGTTATATTTAGTTTTTACATATATACTTAATAATTTTCTTTTGGATCAAATACTTTAATGTGGATGCAACATTATGACTTTGATGACTCACCGTATTTATTATTACAAAATATGTGAAGCTTAGATCACATAGTGGTTTTTGAACTAAGTCAGACATACTTTGAACATTTATGCCTTGTTTACGGAAAAACTGTATGCATATACAATTCGAAGGCCAAACAGACAACATTCCCTTCTGCTCTTTATTAGTTAAATATAGTTTCGCTCACAGAGTAGTTTTATATTTTAAAATAGAAAAAATACACTTACAGACCGCATTTATCAAAGACAAATTTATTATAAATCGAAATGTTCAAAATACCTGGAGGTGGTTTTATTTTGTACTCGGCCTGTTTGCAACACCACACATTATTACACTGTCCTGTGAACGGCTTTAAGCATTGACGTCTCGGCACACATGTTCCATGCTTTCCACAGATTGCTAGGACCATTGGAAAGTATATAGTGAACTTTATACAATTTTAACGGGAAATTACCCATTTAATTATCATGAAACGTTAGATGACTTTTTGGTATTGCCTTTCTGATTATATTCTTAAATGGTGTAAAATATTTTCAACGGAAACCCTGACAAGTAAAACTTAAATTTTAGTTGGTGGATTCATGGTTGCAATATTTATGAACTGCTAGAGACTTCAATATAACACCATTTGAATACATATTGCCGGTATTGCAGTGGAAATAATAGTCAACAGCTTTTTCGACATAATAATCAACAGCTTTTTCGACATAATGGTCAACAGTTTTTTCAACATATCCACATTGGTTGTTTTAACCGCCTTACATATTATTTGAAGTCACGAAACACACGCATATATTATCCATAAAAACGGTTATGACATCCCTGGATAAAAGTATACTCCGCTTATATCGATTACATTTTATAACATACCAACTTTACTTTGCTGCACCGATCTTCCGTCCTTATTTTGATAATGGCAAGTGACAATTTAATTAACCCCAGAGGAAAAAAATTGTATCGCATCACTTTCACAAAAAATATTGTCCAGTCATAAAAGTCTATTTTAAAATTATAGAATAAGTAATTAAATATAAAAAATAAATAACGTATTGAGTACTAGGATACATGTCGAATAATATCAGAGCAAAGGTAAAGCTTACAGCTTTGAGGCCATCATGGCATATTCAAGCGAGTATCGCATAATGGCAAGCAGCGTCCAAAAGTGTGCAGTCGGTTTTAAGTTATTACTGCCTTTTAGGTTGATATCAGGAATTATCCAAATTAGAAAAGTTATATCAATCTCCGATTTTCCCTCGACCGTTTTCATACAATCGATATATTTTCATTACAATCTCCGTAAAAGGAAATTATTGTATAATATCTTACGGTACTGCATTTTAGTAGACGTGTTATTAGGTTATTGGCAAATGTCAATGGATAGCCGAACTGTTATGAACGATAAAATGTAAAGTAAATAAATAAATAAATTGATGAATAGATAAATAAAAACACATTGCAATAGATTCTAGTTTCTATGTTCTAATCATCATTTTTGTCAATATAAAAAAGGAAACGTACCCAGATAACTCCCTTTTGTGCCACTTATAAATAATAAAAGAATCACAACCTAGAAATAAAAGAAATAAATTAATTATTCCTTTCCAATTTTCTCATTTTATTGTAAATGCAATGCAGTTCCCTATTAAAATTATGTCAAGGAACTAACCAATATTTTTTCTTCTTCTATGATTGCTGTTTTTCTTTAGCTTGTCCGATAGGCGTCGAGCAAATACGATAACAGATCACCGAGTAAAGATAAATTTACATAATATCTTTAAATTGCTATAAATGTCAACTCAAATTTATTGAAGAAATTGTTTTTTATACCAAGCTGTGATAAGAACTCATGTACTTTAGTACAATAGTTTAGAATATTCAATTCTGGGATATAATTTGCAGTAGCTATAAAAAACTTACATTCATGACTATATCCATGTTCATGCAATTTTCCGTCTTTTCTTGGTTTATCAAAAGTAAGATGATATATGTAAAATGCAATATAATATATGGATTTATAACTCGAAATATGTTTCGGGTATTTGGATGAATGATCAGAACATTTAATGTGAACGCTAAATTTGAATGCAGGAGAGGGACGTAGCGTTTTAATTTTGGCTATATAATTTCGCTTTGTAAATGTGTTGATTTCATATACAGACGATATGAGGAAATTCTCAAAACTGAAAAAAAGCAAAACAAGTAAGATCATAGTAGAGACCAGTACATATTTCATTGTCCTTGAATATTGACAAATTGGACCGTTCGCGTCTGCATTAATACAGATTTTTTTGTTAAACGTTTTGTTTAAGCTCACACATTTTTAAGGACATTTCACCATAATCATACTTATATAAATATCAAATAGAAACACAGTTTGAAACAGCGACATATTTAGTTTTGCAGGTGAAATGATGGAACCCTGACGCATTGATAAGAAACAGCTACTTTCTGTTCAACGTTTTGCGAAATATGTTTCAAAGCTGTTATTAAATCTGTGGCAGAAAAACGTGACAATCTATAGATAAAAAGGAGGAATGAAACATTTATAAAAGTGCCAAAATAAAGAAAGCTTATCCTTAAGTCATGAGTTACACTATATCGCTTGTCAATATTAATGTTTTCTCGACATTTTTGTTGCATTTCCAATCTTACAGGATACCCCATTTTAACTGTTTTAAGATACTCTCATACATTTAATTTATATATATTTTATATTTTTATTTATATTTAATTGGAATATTGGTATTCTCAGTGCCACGTGACCGTCTCGCAATATCAAGATATGACAGCAAATCAATAGAAATACGGGCAATTGTCAACAAAAGAAACAAGAAAGGCATTATGCTTTTCCATCATTTTTAGATCGGCAGTTTTTGAAGAAAATACAGGGCATTGTCATCACTCCCTCGTCGTCTGTGGTGTCGTTGTCTGTGTACAAAATATTTTCAAATATTTCTGCCATGATTTCACATATCTTTTCTAATTAGCACTACCTTTTCGTTATCACATCTCGCATCACAACAACAAGTAACATAACTCTATCTTGTTTATTTATAGACTTTTACACCTGTTTAAATATCAATCCTTAAAATTCATTATAATTTGGATTTTGCTTGTTTATTTGGAAAATAATCGTCAACTTCTAAAGTTCTTGGATCAATGCAAATATTAACAAGGCAGTCTGAAGGACAGCCAAATCCCGCAGCAGACATGAATATGTAATTCTTGACCTTTAACAAACCATGACCTTGATGTTGTGCCATGCATATTATAAGCACATAGTCTCATGATAGTAATTATTTGTGCCAAGTTATTTAAAATATATCTATAAAGTCAAAAAGTTATGGAGAACATTTAAGCTTGACCTTGGGAGTAGCAACCTGGAAGTTGGTTTCTGCACATCGTGTCATAGTGGTAATCATTTGTGCAAAGTAATTAAAAAACATTTTTGTTACCCAAGTTAGTAAGTTATAGAGAAGACGTAAAATGTGTATTTGACCTTTAACTGTGACCTTGACCTTGTGGGTAGCAACCCAATTATTGTGCTCTGCACATCGTCTCATAATGGTGATCACTTGTGCCAAGTTATTTTAAAAAAAAATCAGTGGTTTAAAAGTTATGGGGCAGACACGAAATGTAGACTTTTAACACTTGACTTTTAAGTGTGACCTTGACCTTGAGCTTAGGGGTAGCAACCCAATTATTGTGCTCTGCACATCGCCTCTTAATGTTGATCACTTGTGCTAAGCTAATTAAAAAAAATCAGCGTTTTAAAAGTTATTGAGTGGAAACAAAATGAAGGCTTTTTAACACTTGACCTTTATGTGTTACCTTGACCTTGTGGGTAGCAACCCAATTATTGTGCTCTGCACATCGTCTCATAATGGTGATCACTCGTGCCAAGTTATTTCAAAAAATGTTCAACAGTTTAAAAGTTAAGGAGCGGACACAAAAGCGTTACGGACGGAAAGACGGACGGACAGACGGACATATGTTGGGTTCTGAACATTGTATCATAGTGGTGATCACTTGTGCAAAGTAATAAAAAAACTTTTCATAATCCAAGTTAGTTAAAAAAAATTCAGCAGTTTAAAAGTTAAGGAGTGGAAACGAAAGTGTACAGACGGACAGACGGACGGACGGACAGATGTTGGGTTCTGCACATTGTGTCATAGTGGTGATCATATGTGCTAAGTAATAAAAAAAAATCGAATGCCAAGTTAGTAAGTAATAGAGCAGACGTGAAATGTGGATATTTGACCTTTAACTGTGACCTTGACCTTGTGGGAAGCAACCCAGTTATTGCGCTCTGCACATTGTCTCATAATGGTGATCACTTGTGCCAAGTAATTTCAAAAAAAAAATCAGCGGTTTAAAAGTTATAGAGCGGACACGAAATGTAGACTTTTAACACTTGACCTTTATGTGTGACCTTGACCTTGGGGTTGCAACCAAATTATTGCGCTCTGCACATCGTCTCATTATGGTGATCACTTGTGCCAATTATTTCAAAACATTTTTAGCGGTTTAAAAGTTATGGAGCGGACGCGAAATGTAGACTTTTTAAAACTTTACCTTCAAGTGTGACCTTGACCTTGGAGCTAGCAACCCAATTATTGCGCTCTGCACATTGTCTTATAATGGCGATCACTTGTGCCAAGTTATTTTTAAAAAAATTCAGCGGTTTAAAAGCTATGGAGCGGACGCGAAAGTGTTACGGACGGACAGACGGACGGACGGACTGACAAACGGAAGCCATTCCTATAATCCCCTTCCCGTTTTGCGGAAGGGGATAAAAAATTAAGTTAAAAAGGCATCCATTAAATCAAATATATATTTCATATGCACGACCTATACTTGAGTATGCATCTATTGTATGGGATAATTGTACTTTACAAGAAAAGGAATCTTTAGAAAAACCACAATATGATGCTGCATGGGTAGTAACTGGTGTAACGCGTTCTGTATCTGTAGACAGACGTTTAAACGAAATTGGATGGGTATCATTATCAGATCGCCGGAAAATGCAAAAAATCTACAAGGTATAACAATTTAACATAACGTCATAGTTTGCTTAATACTACTGAGTATCTAGAACAAAGAGATTCTAAAAAAGTACTGATGTAATAAAGAATATGTTATAAGACTGCCTTTAAACAACATTCATTTTTCTTGTCTAAATTCTTAGTTTGGTGACTTTGCTCAAAGTGTTAGTTTTTTGGTATCCATTGTCAAAATTGCCATTATCATCAACATCTCATTCCAGAAAATTCAGTGTTCGCACATAGCCATGCTAATTCTTGTAATTGTTTCCTTTCTTTCACTTTATTTCCAAGCTGAAAGTTGCAAAAAAACAGGTAGACAAATTCATAACAAACAGGTTTAAATCTTATAACTATTGAAATTCTAGGGAGAACGAAATTGGAAAATTTAGAGACAGTAAAATTCCTACTCCTCACTTCAAACAATGCAAAATAGTTAAAAAGTGAAATTTATCATGAAATAGACATAAATACAAGAAAACTAAAGAACAGTTTAATTGTTCATACGAGAATTGCTAGGGTCTTGCTTTAAGTTACTGATGTATGTCTCAATATTTTGCCTGAATACTAATACATCAGACACAGCAAACTGAGTCAACATATTGCCGAAGTTTCGGTTAAAACATTTTACAGCTTATTTTAAATCATTGTTTCCAAAGTTGCTTTTACCTTTGTGCAGTATGTGATTCAGCATGTGGCATTTCTGTTTGAAATGTTTCAAAATTTATTAGTTCATTTGATCAAATTCCTATATATTTATTTTAAGAAAGATACATTATACCTACCGGCATTACACACTATTGTAGAACATATAAGCGTTATGAAAAATAATATGGAATATATGTTCGTGTCTTTTTTTCAAATTTTGGTACAACAAAGAGATTAAATAACATGAGACACTGTGATCAAATCATTTAAACAAAGTGTGAGAGAAACTTTTCATTGAGTAACCAAACTTGCGTAACAGGAATGATTTCTCACCTTTACAACAGAAATGCTTTTTTACGTCGCACTCACCACGATCCGTGTCATAATTCGGACATAGTCCTATATCAAGCATAGGGACACATTGGTTGATACAGTCTGTGTAAAGACAAAGAAAAAAGGACAAAAATATTTAATTTTTTCAATATTAAGTTACATGAATATATGTTTAACAACGGACTAATTTTTATTTAATAAATTCAATGTTAATTGTCTTCGCTATTGTATGGATTGTCCTGGAACGATAAGAAACGAAGTTGGTTAATTAATATATATATATATATATATATATATATATATATATATATATATATATATATATATATATATATATTGTATCAAAGTTTATTGTTCATGTACACTTACAAAAATGTTTTGCGTCGTCTTTTATATTTTTTTCTCATTCCATTTCATGTACTAAAATCACAGACTTATATACAAAAAGATATTCCTGAGGAAATTTTGTTTTGTTTTTTGTTTGTTTGTTTTTTAGTCCGATGTAAAAGGGTCGATTAATGCTTAATTTCTTAATAGTTTGAAACTTGGCCATGCGGTTAAAACTTTGGTCACCAGCTCAAATCAAATGAGGTCATTTTAGTTTACCTGAGCCAAGGTGCTGATGGTGAGCTTTTGTGATTCCCCTTTGTCCGTCGTCCGTCGTCGTGCGTCTTGCGTCGTCAACAATTTCTTACAGACGACATCTCTTCTGAAACCACTAACTACACATTAACCAGACTTCACAGGAGTGATTCTTGGGTGGTCCCCTTTCAAAATTGTTCATATGGTTCTGTTCTGTTGCATAAGCATGTCACAGGGCCTAAAAAAAGAAGTTTCAAAAATGCAAATTCAAAAAATCTTCTTGTCAGAAAATGCAAAGGCAAGAGCTTTGATATTTAGTATATGACATTATCTATAGGTCCTCTACCAAAATTATTCAAATTATGTCCCTAGTGTTAAAATTGGCGCCGCCCCGGGGTGTCATAGGTTTCCTTACATGTATAAAGTAAAAACTTAAAACATCTTCTCCTCTGAAATAACAAAGGCTAGAGCTCAGATATTTAGCATGAAACATTGTCTAGTGGACCTCTATCAAATTATGCCTCCAGTGTCAAAATCGTTTCGTCCCGGGGTGTCATAGTGTTTCCTTACATGTATAAACTTAGATAATCTTCTTCTCTGACATGACAAAGGCTAAAGCTTAGATATTTCCCATAAAACATTGTGTAGTAGACTTTTACCAAGTTTATTCAAATTATAGTCTTGGGGTTAAAATTGGCCCTGCCCTGGGGGCCATAGATTTTCCTTAAATAAATGTAGTATATTGAACTTAAAACAACTTCTTCTTTGAAACTGCAAAGGCTAGAGCTTAGGGGGTGTGGGGGTGCATTGGTTTCCCTTTTATACATATAGTAAAATTTTCAAAAATATTCTGCTTTAAAACTGCAAAGACTGGAGAGCTTTGATATTTCATTTTGTAGAGGACCCCTACAATTATTGTTCAAATTATAGCCCAAGGGTTGAAAATGGCCCAGCCCAGGGGGGTCATAGTTTTCCTTATATACATATAATAAAAACTAAAAAAAACACTTCTTTTCTAAAACCACAAAGGCTTCAGCTTATATATTAGGCATGAAGCATTGCCTAGTGAACATCTACCAAGTTTATTCAAATTATATCCCTGGGGTAAAAATTTGGCTTGCCCGGGGGGTCATAGAATTTCATTATATACATATAATAAATACTTACAAAATATTATCCTATGAAGCTTCAAAGGCTAGAGCTTAGATATTTGGCATGAAACATTGTGGACCTTTACAAAGATTGTTTAAATTATGGCTCTAGGGTCAAAATTTGCCCTGCCCTGAGGCCCATGGGTTTTCTTTAGATACGTATAAAAAGTGATATCTTGATTAAGTGATAAACTTAAGGTCGAATTTGATGCAAACTAATTATGTTTCCAAATATTCAATCATTCATGTTCTCAACGTGATACGATACATTCTGTTCCGATCTATAATCTTTCATAAAATCCATTTAAAATCGATTTAAATTTCATTACCTTAAAATACAACCTTGCAACATCAGTTTTTTCCTGTGGCTTTGCCATAATGCAGCCATTTATTATGCAGCTGGGCACAGAAGATAAATAACGTCTTCATTAAACGCATTCATATTATAAAACTTTCTTATGATGTTAATTTATTAGAGGTTTGTAACCCTTTTTATAAACAATTTGTTAGCTTCGACACCATGATGTTAACGTCATACAATGACAGATTAAAATTAACTACACAAAATATGCAAAGCTGTTTTTCACTTAAATTTTGATTTATCTGTAACTGTTCTAAATATGATAACAGGCATTGCATTACTTACATTCAAAATGACCGTCATATTCCGTCTGTCTTTCGAATATCAGAAAAAAAGGTAAATGTAAAATGCATTGTAATTTATGTATCTATAGGCAATGGCTGAATGATCAGAACTATCAGATTGGAACGGTTGTTTATGTTCTCAAAGTGGTTATAGTGATTTCATTTTTATGCTTTATCAGGTCCCATGTAAGATAAACAAAATCTTATTAAAAATAATCTTATACAGTTAAAAAGGGAAACGCAATGTGCCATTTAGAGAACACTAATCTGTTATTTGTCAAAACGTGTTGTGTCAGAGTTTGAAGATATCAAACGTAATATAAAATGTTTTCAACATATACATAACTCAACTAGTTGAATGTAAAATATGGAACGCCAAAGCTGCCTTTGTAGTATATTTCCTAGATTGTGATGTAGTCTGCGAAGTTTGGGATGTGCACTTCATATTTCGTGGGGTGAAATTGTTACATCATGTACAAGTTTCGAAATATGATGAAGTGCAATTGACATATCTTGATGCGGATCTCAAATGTCGTAGAATGTTTCATTTGCGTCATAGCAAGATCTCATTGTTTCTTGAAGTGCTATTGTTTTATGGTCTAAAAGTTTAGACAGATGGTGACGTGCAATTGACAAGTTGTCATGTGGATTTTTAATGTCCAGAAATGCTTAATTTACGTCGCGATGTGGACTTATTGTTTCCTGTAGTGGTACCGTTATACTTCTGGTATTTTAAACAGATGATTTGAAAATGACAAGTCGTGACGTGGATTTCAAATGTCAATATTTCGTTAAGTGGCATTGTTATATCGTCTAAAAGTTCAAAAGGATGGTGAAATGCAGTGAATGAGTCGTGATGTGGTCTTCAAATGCACATCATCATCTGTCTTAACTACTATAACAAGTCTACTCCACGAAATAATTAGACCACATCTCGACATAAGTTAAGCAATTCACGACATTTGAAATTCACATTACGATGTCAGTTACACTTTACCATATGTCGAAACTACTTGACGATGTCACAATTCCACTACACGAATCACAAACCTGGCTGACTTTATAATAATTTAAGATATATTATAAGAAAGGAAGCTTTGGCGTTCCATATAAAATGGCTAGATAATGTGCACACAAGACTCATGATTATCTTTTGTGACCACATTCCGTCCACTCCACACACGGCCTTTACCAGTTGTAAGCACCAGAATATCTCCAAACACCAGAAATTTTAAGAAAATTTTTAGTTTAATCTTTGCCATTTACTTATCTAAATTATGTATAAAATATTATGTTTTATGTATCGAGAATCATTTCAAGTGAATGATTTTTACTAATCAGCTTATTTGATCATTATAAGTTGTTATAATGGGTTCTACGCTAAGAAAAAACAACACTGACGTCAATATCATAGTCAGAGGGGGAATCGCGTGACGGTATTATTGGGTCTCAAGATAGTCACGCCCATGTAAGTACACATTTTTCATCCATTTTGGCTTTTCAAAGATATTTCTGCATAAATTATATAACCTATATCCTAGCCGTCTAATTTCTGCTTCATATGATGTATAACTTTGAACTGTATACGCAATAGTTTTTGTAATTACCTTGTGCAAAATCTTGAAGCGAGGAATATTGTCCCAAAAAGTTAAGGTAATATTGGGTCCCTTGTCGAGATTTTGTCGTTTTTCTTGTCAATCGCATAGTAATTGCATGTGAAAATATATTCTAAGTTTTCCTTAACTATAGATATTTATTGCTTTACCGCTAGTTCAAGTATCTATACAGATTTGTTTGCAATATTCGGCTTAAAACGCAATGATAATATTGGGTTACAATTTATCGATGGTAACATTGGGTCACCATTACAGAACATTATGAGTTACAAAAGTCATGTTGATTGTTCTGGTTCCTATTTATGATTCCTATTACTATAGTAACATAATTTAGTTAATTAACGATCAGATGTGTTCACAAAAGGCATGATTTTTTTTAGAATAAAACCACAGCGAATATTCGCACGATTACGATCATATATCTTATCTGTTTTGATTTTTCAGAAAGTTCTGTTACTGCACTTCGAAAACGAAGGTATAATGAAACGGTGGATGAAGCATGCAAAGAAACTGCCCTGCATGGTAATAGGTCGGTTAGTCAGATATATCACATCAGTGCCTTGCCAGACCGGATTCAGACAAGGTATGAATATAATAGAAGTAAAGTATATTAGAGACCGTATTATTCTTTCACAGACAATCTCATGATCATGTTATGACTTGTATCATCTACTGCAAAGTTACACATAGCAAATATTTATATAGATCAGGCATCACTCGAGCCAGTCTGTAACATATAATGCTTTCCTTTATACACAAACAGGGATCATACTTTTGATATGCCACAGCGGAGAGGACTTGCTGAGACCTCAGGACCATGTGTCATTAGAAAGAAATGAGGTACTTATGGGCTCACCAGGTGTAAGCTTACTGATGGAACTCACAAACTACAGCAAAATGCCGCCGACAACAGATATGGGAATAGGGTAAAAATCAGTTATGCAGTCGGCTAGAGACTGTTTTATAATGCTTTACTATAATATTTTGTTATATGTATAGCCCTGTTATCACCATATGATTATTCTGTTGCTTATATAGTATGTATTTTGTATTTACCCAGAAGAGTACGATTGGGCAGCAATAAAAGACATACTCTCAGCTGTGTTCAATCCTTTTAGTGGAATAACTATAAACACCCCAATATATGACATGGTGTCAAAATAAAAGGGATCTATTTAATGATTGTGGAATTATTTTGTAACTCTGTTGGTTAAAATACATTCCTGTTACAAGTTAGACGGAATTAATATTTATATTAAATTCCACAATGGATTTATCTGGAATTACTACTCCAAAGATGGAGTGGAGCAGCGAGAACCTGCTAGAAGCTTTCAAGAAATTCAGACAACATATAGAGCTTATTTTTGCTGGTGCCCTGAAAGACAAATCAGAGGAGGTCAAAGTTATTTATTATTGTAGGTAGAAGAGCGTGGACGAGAGATCTACAATACATTACAGTTGACAGAAGATGAACAAAAATCAACAAAATTGATTTCGGATAAATTTCAACTCTATGTTCAACCAAAATCAAACCAAGTTTTCAGTCGTTATAAATTAAAAAAAAATGAAAAACTAGGAGACAATATCATTGAACAATTTATCACAAGCTTGGAAACACTTGCTGTTGATTGTGCGTTTGGAGACACATACAGAGGCGACATGATTAGGGACCAAATTGTTTTTGGAATACAGTCTGAAAATTAGAGAAAAAACTTATTACGGAGGTAGATCAACTTACACTTGTTAAAGCAGAAATAATATGTCAGTCTAACAAATAGGCTCAAAAGCAGCTACAGACAATGAAATCAGCAAAACCATCAGTTGAATATATCAAAACCGCACAAAACAACATAACCAAACACATCAAGCTGCAAATAGAAAACAACCACTAATGTCACAAAATCTTCAGCATCCTAGACCAAAGAAACATTCGAACTGTCAAAAATGTGGACAACTTCATACAAGGAAAATATGTTCCGCAAAAGGAAAACGCTCTACCTTTTGTAAAAAATTCAATCATTTTGAGGCAGTCTGCAGACAAACACTCTCAGTGCATGGTGTAGATACTGATGGATTACCAGAAGTGTTCAGTGATGAAAGTGTTCATAACAGTGATTTTGAAATTGACAGTGTTAAGCATTCAGGTCATCAGGTTTATGCCGAGATTCAGGTAAGCCTGAAACGTTGTCCTCTTTCTATGAAAATAGACACTGGTGCTTCTTGTAATATTCTTGCTGAAGAAGATTTTTATAGTTTAGGTCTGAAGCTTCCACTGTAAAGAGCGTCTTGCAATCTTACAGCATATAATGGTGCTAAGCTTGACGTTATTGGCCAGATAAATCTGAAATGTTTTTATAAGGCCACAAAAAATGTTGATTTCTTTGTTGTACGCAAAAGCAGATGCTCAATCTTAGGTCTCCAGTCCTGTCTTGAGTTCATTCTGATTAAGATAGTCATGTCAGTAAACGAAAAGATTAGACCTTTGTCGAAGGAAACAGTATTTGCTGACTATCCTGATTTATTTACAGGCATTGGTCATCTTCCGGGCAAAGTTTCATTGAAACTTGTTCCTAAAATCCAGCCAGTTGTGCACCCACCTTGAAGAGTACCTGCCTCCCTTAAAGAAAAAGTTGATACTGAGCTACAGAAAATGGTCAAAGCCGGTATTATTGCAAAGGTCAATACACCTACTAAAGGTCAATTCAATGGTTGTTGTAAACCAGGGTCGGATAAGGTCAGAATATGCCTAGATCCGAAAGACCTCAACAAGGCCCTATATCGTTCTCATTATCCAATAAGATCTCTTGACGATATTCTTTCCCAGTTATCTGCAGCTAGGTACTTCACAGTTAGACTGCAAACAAGGTTACTGGTCAATGGAACTCGATGAGGAATCGTCATATTTAACTACATTCAATAGCCCTTTAGGTCGTTTCCGCTATACCCGAACACCTTTTGGTCTGGTCACAAGTCAAGATGATTTCCAGCGTCGCATAGACGAATGTCTTGAAGGACTGAAGTGTTGTTCTGCAATTAGTATGGGGTCAACACGAGCAGAATGTGACAAGAACCTAAGAAAAGTTCTCAATAGATGTCAGCAGAAAGGCATACATCTTAATAAAGACAAAGTTGAAGTTGGACTTACTGGAGTTCAATATTTTGGTCACATCCTCTCCTCTGAAGGTTTAAAGCCTGACTCAGAAAAAGTGTCCGCAATTTGAGACATGGAACCACTTAAGGACAAAGCAGAACTAGAAACATTTATGGGCGTAACGTACCTGTTCAGGTTTGCACAAAATTTGTCCGAGGTTACTACTCTGCTACGCCAAATCCTGAAGAAAGATATTCATTTTAATTGGGATGCAGCTCGTGCAGAATTTTTTCAAAAGGTCAAAGACATATTGACACAAGCGCCTGTTTTAGCCTACTATGATCCCAGTAAACCATTAGTGTTGCAATGTGATGGTTCCAAATTTGGTCTTGGTGCTACTCTTCTCCAAGACGAAAAGCCAGTTGCATATGCAAGCAAATCACTTACACAGTCAGAGGTAAACTGGGCCCAAATTGAAAAGGAATTGTCTGCAATTCTATTTGGTCTAAATCGTTTTAAACACTATGTGTATGGTCGCCATGTTGTCGTAGAGTCAGACCATTTACCTCTTCTTGCCATCATGAGAAAACCTACTTATACCGCACCTGCAAGGTTACAGCGCATGATGCTGCAGTTGCAAGGTTACGACTTTACATTAGTCCACAAGTCTGGCAAGCAAATTCCTTTAGCAGATACTCTGTCTAGGAAATTTCTGTCCAACTCATACCCTGAATTGTCAAAAGTTTCTGATTTGCATGTTCATTTTGTTATGAAATATACCCCAGTAGGTGACAGAAAATTGAATAAAATCAGGTCTCACACCCTTAAAGATAATAATTTGCTGCTTCTTAAGGACGGAATTCAGTCAAGATGGCCTGAAAAGCGTCAAAATTGCCCGTCAGAGTAACTTGATTACTGGACCATAGAGATGAGTTGACAGTGCAAGATGATTTGATTATAAAAGGCCACAAAGTACTAATTCCTAGTACACGGAGGCTAGAAATGTTGAACATTTTCCATAAGGATCACTGTGGTATTTCAAAATGTCTTAGACGAGCAGCAGATACTATGTTCTGGCCTGGCATTACAGCAGATTTCAATGAAAAGGTCAGCAAATGCTCAGTTTGTCTAGAACATAGATGTTCAAATCCCAAAGAGCCATTGATACCTTATGAAATACCAGACCGCCCTTGGCAAAACATGGCCACTGATGTTTTTTTTACATTTGATGGACAAGACTACTTACTTATAGTTGACTATTACAGCAACTGCTTTGAGTATGCTAAATTGCCACGCGTAACAAGTAATGTTGTTATCAGACAAATGAAACAATGGTTTTCATGTCATGGTATACCAATGAGATTAGTTTCAGATGGTGCTTCTTATTACACATCTCAGCAGTTCAAAGACTTTGCTAAAACATGGGATTTTGAGCATGTATTCTCTTCTCCTTGGAATAGCCAAAGCAATGGGTTAGCAGAGGCTCATGTTAAGATTTGCAAGAAAATTTTGAAAAAAAAAATCAAAAAAACAAAAAGCTCTTCCACAGATCCAGTCATTGCTTTGCTTGAGTATTGTGCAACCCCATTAAGTTCAGGTTATACGCCTGCTGAATTGTTGTTCGGAAGGAAAATTAGGTCATTTCTACATAGTACAGGTGAAAAGTTGAAACAAAAGACTCCAGATCCCCTAAAGTTTAGAAACAAACTAACTGAACAAAACCAGACCCAAAAGAAATACTATGACAGACAGGTCACACCATTAAAGTCATTGAGTGTATGTGAACCAGTTCGCATTCAGCAAGGTGCATTATGGAAACTAGCTACTGTTATTGCACAAAATAATGCACGTTCATATACGGTAAAAACACCCGAAGGTGCAGAATACTGTAGAAATAGGCGTCTTCTCAAATCAAATGAACCTCAACATCAGCCTTTTCTTCCTGAAATTAATCTTCCATAACAAAGTCCTGACGAAACAAAACCTTTGCAAAAATTCTAGTCGATACCCCTATACCTCTCAAGTGAAAAAACAAGTTCACCTATTTCCCACGATAAGCCTGAATCATCAATTTCGGCACAACCTTATATCACAAGATATGGTCGCATTGTTAAACCCAGAATAAAGAAATCTATATGAAACAAAGATAATATATGAGAAACAAACCTGTTGTTAATTATTTGAATACAAAAATATGAAGTTAACTATTATTATGGTCCACCAGGAACAGAAACACTGATAAGTAAAGAGACAATACTGAGATTATTACTCTTAATTAGTTTTTCTATGCTGATAACAATTAATGATTGTACTACCTCACAGAGAGTGGTAGATAACAGTGACAGAATTGTGTGTGAATTTTCTCTGCAGAAAAATTGAGAAATTCACTTTATTTTACTTTATAATATTTTTTAAACAAAGGGAGATGTTGTATAATGCTGTACTATAATATTTTGTTATATGTTTACCCCTGTTATCACCATATGATTATTCTGTTGCTTATATAGTATGTATTGTGTATTTACCCAGAAGAGTACGACTGGGCAGCAATAAAAAATATACTCTCAGCTGTGTTCATTCCTTTTAGTGGAATAACTATAAATCCCCAATATATGGCAGAGACTAACTGTTGTATTTAAATGCTTGAGAACAAGTGCAGTCAAGCTATCGTAACGTTTGAAATCAGATACTGTATGCAGGTTCCATACAGAACTCGTTTGTATAGAATTGTTCCACAAAAAGTAACTTAGCCTTACTTATATCTGCATCAAGTAAACACAGCTATGTTAAGAGTTTTAATTGTTTATGTGAAATTTTGTTCACAACTGTATTTGGAAGTAACTGTAACGCGGTGTTTTAGTAAATGGACAGTGTTTTCAGTGCTTATTAACAATTGTATTTAGCATTAACTGTGAAGTAGCGTTGCTAGAAATGAAGAGTATTTTCAGCGCTTATTTACAATAGGATTTTCTCATTAAAATCTACTGTGAGTCAGTACTATAGTTAATACATTTTGTTTTCAGAATTACAGAATTACGTGTTTAACTTACTATGAAATTGTATTGTCGTCCGTAAATAGATATTATATCAGTTCGCTGTACTTACTGTTCTAAACAGATATGGTGATTTTAGTTTTGTCACTGTCATGGTACCATACATGATAAGCGAACTACAACATTTAAGTAAATTGGTTAAATTGTTCTTGGCAACGCTCAATTTTCTCTCGGTACTATAGCTTACAAAAACATTATATCAGTAACAGTTTGTACAATTGTGTATGTACCTCATCCTATTCTAAAGCGCTTGCTCATTGTGTTGAACCTATGCAATAAGGCCAAAGAAATAATCACAAGAAAGTTATACTTTGAGATATTTATTGTAAAACATAATTTGTTATCCTGTTTCTGGTATGAAAATTTACCAAAAACATATATTTGTAACAATGATAAAGTCTTCCTGAACTGTGAAACAATAAATAAACACATCAGACATTTGTGTTGTTTAATTATTGTAAAAAATGACAGGGAAGAATGATGTCAAACACTATTATCAGCATATACGTAATTAGAAGCACTTTAAGTATTTCAGTCATAAAAGAAGGTAAAGTATTAAGGGGAAGCTGGTGTTAGGTGAAACTCCAACCCTTAAGTGTAATAAGTGGACGGGTCCCGTCGTGTGTCTTAATCTGTTTTGAATTTGTGAATGTAATATTGAGCATGTATTTCCGTGTAACCAAACAACCAGTTATAAATATGAAATCACGAAACCAAAACATTATGCAAAATAAGGAGATATTTGTGATCATTATAGATTAAAGAGATAAAAGTTATATATGGTTAAAATGTAACATGGCTAGAACTGAAACAAAAACCAGATCATCAAATCCTCATCATAAAACAGTAAGTCTCTAGCGGATTGCATAACTTATGTTCAACTATAAACCCATATGTTTTGTCGGCGATATTTTGCTGTAGTTGTGCATTCCTTTCCAAGCTTACGCCTGGTGAGCCCATAAGTACTGCATTTCTTTCTGATGACACATAGTCCAGAAGTTTCAGCAAGTCTTCTCCGCTGTGGCATATCAAAAGTATGATCTCTGTTTGTATTTAAAGAATATATATGTTACATACTGGCTCGTGTGATGGCTGATCTATATAAATATTTGCTATATGTAATTTTACAGTAGATGATACAAGTCATAAACATGATCATGAGATTGTCTGTGAAAGAATAATACGGTCTCTAATATACTTTACTTCTATTATATTCATACCTTGTCTGAATCCGGTCTGGCAAGGCACTGATGCGATATATCTGACTATCCGACCTATTACCATGCAGGGCAGTTTCTTCGCAAGCTTCATCCACCGTGTCATTATACCTTATTTTTCGAAGTGCAGTAACAGAACTTTCTAAAAAATCAAAACAGATGAAAAATACGGTCGTAATCGTGCGAATATTCGCATGTGGCTTTATTTAAAAAAAATCATACCTTGATAATTGATACTGTTTAGTTATAACGCCAGATAACAAAGTTTATCAGAAACAAAAGGAAGTCTAAAGTAAACACATCTGATCGTTAATCAACTAAATTATTTTACTAAAGTAATAGGAATCACACATAGGGAACAGAACAATCAACATAACTTTTGTAACTCATAATGTTCTGTAATGATGACCCAATGTTACCATCGATAAATTGTAACCCAATATTATCATTGCGTTTATAAGCCAAATATTGCAAACAAAACTGTACAAATACTTGAATTAGTGGTAAAGTCATAAATATCTATCGTTGAGGAAAACATTGAATCTATTTTCACATGCACTTACTATGCTTCAAAATTTTGCACAAGGTAATTACAAAAACTATTGCGTATACAGATCTATTGCGTATACATCAAATGAAGCAGACATTAGTTGGCTAGGATAAAGGCTATATAATGTATGCAGATATTTCTTTATAAAGCCAAAATCGATGAAAAAATGTGTACTTACATGGGCGCGGCCATCTTCAGACTCAATAACACCGTCACGTGAGTCCCCCTCTGATAGTGTTGATGGTATCTTTGCATAAATGAATTGAAAGGCCACAGAGATAATAATTCATAAAGGAGTTACATGTCAACCACGCCAAGCAGCATATTCAAAGACGGCGTACTGAAAAAAAAATAAAGTGTACACCTGATGTTGCAAAACTTGTATTTAAAACATTAAAAAATTTAACGATCTTGCAATATATTACTACACATCACAAATCTGAAAAGAAAAACCAAATTAAAATTAGATGACGCTTGAATAAATACTTGGGGGTTTTGAGTGAGAATCAATGCAGCACGTAATTTCATATTATTTTTTTACTTGTTTTATAAAACCTTTATTTATATGCAGTTTTATATCCAAGGGGAGTAAATAATATAACTATCACATAAATGCACAATTAATTATTATATGACAAGATAGATTAAGCATAAACTGGCATTTAGATAATGAATTTTTAAGTTATCTTTCGCAGGTTGTATAATAAAAGCAATGAAACAGACTAAATCCATCAAAATTAAAAGACACACTACGGATAGATAAAATTGTTAGAAACATAAAATAGTTTCTAAATTTTATTTTTTTATTTGTTGTAGAGCTGACGCTATTTATTTGACGTCTATTTGACGTCTATAGCCACGTGACGTTTTCCGGCGTCCAGTGACGTCAACGTTATAATTGTTATTGTATTTTCGCTTCCGCCCGAAGGTTTGAAAGTTAAACGTAACAGAACTGTGGACATTGATTTAATTATTTCTGCGAGACTTGATGAGAAAGAGACCAAATTCAGAAACTAAATGATAACAAAATTAGTATATAAATAGTGAATAAATGTATATAAATATTTCTGCATGTGTTTGAGTGTATGGCGTTGTTTGATATATGAGTCATAGAATTATGTTGTTAATATATGAGTTATAGTACAAAATGTTGTTTGTATATGAATGTATGTACATGTATTACTGATGATCCTTAAATAAATGTTGTTTGTATGTATGGTTGCTTGTTTTAAAGAGGATCGATAAGAATAAAAATAAAACAGTTATCGGCGCATCTCTTGTTTGATCAGTTGATCCAAGTCCCAGAAACAATAATTTTGTCCAATATTAAAAAAAAGAAAGAAAGAAAAAGTAAATATAATTATTAATAAAAATAATAATAATTAAAAAAATCTATAAAACAATACGTTTTGATATTCTTCTTCAAGACATTGAACAATGATTCTTTCTGTTTGATATATAATGCCAAAATTGTTCATATTATGGGAATAATGCTACCGAAACTTTCATTATTATTTTATACAAACTAGGTAGATCTTACCGTTACTAATAAATAAATATATTCCATTTCTTTGGAGCAATGTTAGCTAAGTTTTTTATTATTAAAATTATGCAAATTAGATTATTTTGTTCGATATTTAATAAACATTTTTCATATCGTTGGAACAACGTTACCAAAGTTTTTATAAAATACACATTATTTGTGAGCTTCTTTAGATCTTTTGAAAGCATTTTGTTCAGTTAAATGTCCTTGAAAACTGTGCTTCGTATGATAAACTGATGTCAACCATATAAGCATAAACATAAATTTAGGTTTTGTTGGTTGCAGTAAACAAGTTATTTGTATCTATTTTCAAATTAACCAAAAAAACAAAAAACAAATAATCGGTACATCTTTAAAGGGGAATACCTTACAATTAAAATGCAATTACATGTATATCTATCTTATTAGATGCATTTGCTATTAAAGGAAAAAATATCTGAAGATTACCAACAGTTCATTTGTTGGTGATTATACACCAAAAATGTATAACAACAACACTATATCAGGACAAATATTGCTGTAATCGATTTCCTGTTGTACTTTTAATTCTGTCTCAGGATTATTCATTCAATACCAGTCAAACTAATATGATGAATGAAAATGTAATACTCCCGACATTAGGGTATGTCTTTTAAGAATTACTGAATTGAGAAAGTATGAATAAACAAAAACATAATTGTTGTCGTTGCTGCACTTGATAAATATAATTCCTTTCCTAAAACATTATGTAAATGATATCACATTTGTTTCTCAATTTCAGAGGATATTGTGAGGATTTAATATAGTCACTGATATAAAAACTCTAATGATACATAAATTTTATAACACAGTTAATTGAATGTAAAAAAACATTTAGCTCAAGTGAAAATAAGAATTCATTTCTTTAAGACGCGTTTTAATCACAGTGAATTAAACATATTTCAAGTTTTCAAATAGATGTCGGTTAGACATATTATGCAAAGAAAAGGCATGCTAATTCGACCACATTCAGAAATTCACCTTAAGCCGTGAAAAATAAAAAAAATCAATAGAATCAAGAGGAAAAGGATCCAATAAAAGAGTTATCTTATATCTAAATGACTTGTGGCTTTTGTTTCAGCAATTCGATACTCTTTCTTAGATCGTTTCTGATATTGATGACAAATAAATTGGTTCAGTCGGAATACACTACCCAATAACCCTGAAGCAAAATGGAAAGACCGGTATTTTAATATTTAAATATTTTTTTTACATTTAATAGTCATTTCGTATCGTTATGATACGCGCATCTCCTTCTATTTCTTATACATCACACTTTCATTCAATGCCAGTCCTGTGATGTTTGATGGCCGAACGTTTATATAAATGTTTAGTACGTCAGACGAAACGGTTTATCCAAGAAAATATGATTTTCTTGCAATTTTCTCACATAGAGGAATAAACCCTAACTGACGACTTTGCTGCATGTTTTCAAATCTTTCTGAAAAAGATGTGTTTTTCTAGGTGTCTAGTTAATGGCTCTCTTACAACCCGTCGTGCGTGCTTAGAGATCGTGCGTCCTCAGAGCTCTTGTCAGGCGTAGCGTTGTCGCAGGATGAAAATTAAATCGCTGCGGAAGTACGTAGTAAGTACTTTATGAGTAGGTGTGTCGTGCTCTACACGTGGGGCCCGCAAGTGGTCTGTACGCCTTTTTGGAAGTAGGAAGAAGTAAGGAGTACGTACGATCTGTACTTGTGTCGCACACAGTGAGTGAGATAAGCGTACGTGTATTGCAAATGAAGCGTACGTTTTCAGAAATCGTACTTACGAAGTAAGAGAAAAGTAAGAAAAACGTAATAAGCACGGAAGTGTTAAGCACGACACTCGTGCGTCAGATTGCTGGGACGCACGGATAGTCAAAATAATATAAAAGGGAGCACCGAGTCTCTTCATCATTCACTGTTTTGGCTTCCAAAATGGCACTTTCAAGAAGGATGCGCCATCGACTTCTAAAGCTGCTTATGCTAGAGAAGGCCGAAGATTATGACGCAATGCTGGTAGTGGTTGCTCGGGATCGCCTGCAAAAGAGGCAAAGAAGAAGGAGGCGTTATTGGGTGAAGCCATGGCTGACCAGAAGGCCTGTCTTCTCTTCTCGTTCTTTCCTCTGGTTCATCATCCTTGCTCTTCTTCCCTTTTCTGCAAGCTACTTTTGTCTTTGGAGCCATTGTTCACACTGCCGAAGTCGACTTTGAACTGAGAGCAGACTGTTAGTATCAGCTTTGATATAGGCGCACGATGCAAAGCAAGTACTTGTGATCCACTTTTATCGTGCTGGTCACGTGTGTCGTCTTAGTGTGACGCACTTCACAAGTACGGTAGAAGTACTCGCCCTGCACTTTGAAAGTAAGATAAACGCACGGAGGAAGTGCGCTCATCCCCCTTTTTGTTAACACGTACATTGAAAGCAAGTTGAACGTACGAGTTTCTTGCGTGGTAAGTACGTCTTCGTGGTAAAATACCCTGGAATTTGTGCATGCTTTTCCTGCGTTACACGCACGCCTAGCGCACTTACTCAGTACTTTTGTCTTGCGTGCTACGAGCGTGCTCCAGGCGTTCTAATTGTCGCAGACAGGTCGTAGCGAAAAACTGGCCGGCCAGTTTTCGGGCTGCGTGCTTTACGTCGTGTTTGCGTCCACGAAAAAAGTACGTTCTACGTGCGTGTATCTTACTACTTGGCCATTTGTTTGCACGCAAACCGCTCGTAGAAGCACGCATGACCGGTTGTAAGAGTAGTTTAAAAACTATTTGAAAATGACTAAAAACACAGGTTCACAGAATTGTACGTTAGAACTTGTCAATGAGATAAGTATGTTTAAATAAAAAAACTAATGCAAATATGTATGCTTCATATCTTTTAAATGTATTACAATATACTTTATATTTTCTATTCTTCTAACAAAAGAAACAAAAAAATCTGCTTGTGTATCACACGAATCTTGTTTCTATTTTGCAGGATAATATCTTGCTATTGTTAACAAGTTTCCAGGCCTACTTGACATTATTCGAAAAAAATTAAGAATTTGTAACTGTTCCCTGCAATTAACTATTCAATAGTCAAATATATTTTCATTGCTTTCTCACATGTTAATTATTTTCATTATTTCCGTGTGCAAATAATTTAACAGGGATTTCACTCAGTGTTTAAACAGTAATTCTTGTCGAATCATTAAGTTTATTCCTTTGAGTCAAGGTCTACATTTTAGGTTAAAGTCTGATAAATGTTACAGAAATGGTCTCGATAAAAACTTAAAAGCCATGACCCACTTACTGTGGCTCTGTTTCTATTAGCAGTTCATTTAAAAAAAAAAAAAAAAAAATCTTCACCTCTTCTACAGTTTTTTCGAGTTGAGATCTATGTATGTTTTTAGATTTTGTCTGTTTTGAAGCTTCTATGACGAACAATAAAATTAAATACCTGTGTGTCTAGTTATATCTTATTTTTTTGTTCTAATTGTATATATCACATAGAATATAAATATATATGCAGGAATATTGGATAAACTGAAAACAGTACACATGCGTTGTATCATAACGACCGTTTTAATATTCTGCCGCAGCTTGCCGAGGACAAATAACCCAACTGTCTCGGCTGGAGAAAATGATTATTATATTTTCCAAGTGTCTGTAAGAAATAAAGCTAACAGTTGTATAAGCTAGAAGTCTGAGTCGTGTGAAAACAATAGGCTTTATCCTGGATATATGCGAGCATTGGAAGACAGCGATAAAATAGTAAAATAACGCATATCAAAAAAAAAAAAAAAAAACAACAGTCAGAAAACACCGCCTCCCTACACAGTAAAAAGGTAGAGGAATAGAGTGTACATGTTTTGAAAAATGCACTTAATCATGAAATACAGTCGGCGACTGCTAGAGGTGCTGTTTATCCTGTACAACAGGTCAGTATATTACACTTACATTGGCGTGTCTGGTTTCTTTGTAGGAAGGATACAGTAATTTAATTTCAAATTATACTTCAGATCACTGCGAAAAATATGTAGATATACGGGAGTGTACGGAATTCCGTATATCATTAATATACGGATAAAAATACGGAAAACATAAAATACGGAGGTGTACGGTGTCGTATATTCATCAAATCCGTATATGACCAAAATACGGTGTTCCGTATACTTACAAAATACGGAAAACTAGATATACGGTGTCCGTATTTTTCTAAAATACGGGAACGTCATGATAAGTCCGTATATTACTAAAATACGGTATCCCGTATTCTTACAAATACAGGAGTGTGCTTGCAAGTCCGTATATTACTCGAATACGGCATTCCGTATATTTCAAAATACGAATATAATATCGGTCATAGTTACACAGTTACAGTTATATAGAGTTATAATGACTAGTTGAAACAAAGGATCTTCATATAGCAAAATGTTTTCTTTTCGTAATAATGTTTTTCCTTTTTATCTTTTTTCTTTCTTTTTTGGAGGTTGGGGGCGCGGGGGGGGGGGGGGTCTGTCAAAACTAAATTCCATTCTTGATTTTATGCCGGATATAAATCATTATCCAATGCAGGCGTCTCAAACTTGAAAACTTAATTTAAATGAAACCGACTTAACTTTAATTAGTCTGCCCGTGTCTATTTTCTAATTTTTATCTCCAAGATGATCAGTGATGTGCTTTATTGTCTTAACCAATTTGAAGTATTGGATTGTTAAAGCCGGATATGGATCATAGTTCACAGCAGGGTTTTCATGTTTTTAACTAAATTTAATCAAACCGTGCCTCTTGTTAAAATTTTCTTTGCTGGCTGATCTAATATTGCGTAACAGTGATGTACTTTATTGTCTTTAAACAACATTGCGATTTAAAGTAGGTTTTCTATGATGATATTATTTATACTTAAATGTGCTCTTAGGTCTGCCTGTGCTTCTGTCTTTTAGAAAATAAAAACTAAACTGTAATGACTTTTAAAAAGTAAAAACAAGTGGCAGGTTCAATTATTCTTAAAAAGACCTTCTGTTGAAATAATTAGTTTGCCTTTGCTTTAATTACATCGAGCATGAAGATCTTATTTATCTAAACTGTCATGTTTATGGTTAGACATCTTTTTTCACCTATGATGAAACATGATTACTTATAAACAGCAAAGAAATTTAAGCCAGTAATACAACATTTAAAATTTTGCTTCAGAAAGTTAAACAGCTTCATAACATTAAACTAGCTTAACCAGTTTGCTGTATGTTATAACAATGAACAAAAAGTTTGTTTGCTATGAGATATCAATTATCAATTAATATATAGAACGAATAATCAATTTACAGTTACAATTTACTTAGATGAATCATAGATAACATCTCAATCTGATGAACTGTTAAATTAAGCTCTTGTGATATTCTCCGGTAGATTAATTCTTCTTATTTTATCAAAATTTCACGAAAAACTGCTTTTAAGAAGTACATGTTTCTATCTTAAAAAGAAATCTGTATAAAAGGGTACAGTTACATGGGTGTCATAATTATTTCGTTTTCCGTAGTACAAGAAATATCATCAACAATAATATTTAAAATAAGAAGGGGGAAAAAAGCAAACATATTATTTGTAAGATCAATATCTTACAAACGTGTGCATTGAAGCTATTATTTTTTTCTGCATACACAAACTCGAATGCTGTACATATCAATACTTAGCAAAAGAAATCCGAAATGCAAGAAATAAATATTAGAGAAAATGTCTATTCAGCAGTAGATGCTAAATTTTATATAACAATCAGGAACAAATAAAGACCATGTTTTGTAGCCTTCAGGCATTTTCCCAAGAGCAAATTTTGTTACTAAAGTGACTAATCAAGGAACACCGACAAAGACAATTAACGGTGACTTATCAAAACAAAGCCAGTATGTCACCCCCATATTACGTAATCACATCCCTTCACCACAGGACACCGCGAAAGACAAAAGAGTGTGATAATAATAGAAGCGCTAAATAATGCACTTTTATTGACAAGTATTGTTTGAAACTGTATCATAGAATAAAACAATTTTTACTTAACATTCTACATCAACATGCGGTTGATGAGCGAAATGTTTAATTTTGTCCATTTTGTAATCTTTCAGAGGTGTTCAAATAATTGAAATCCTATTTTCAACTTTTGAAAAGGAACAGTTATATGTGTTTTACACAACTCAATCTTTAATTTTGAACCGTCAATGGTCTTTATTCACCGTCTTTCGTGTATTAAATAATTGAAGTTAATAACATGTTCAAGTCAGGAATAAAACAAACAGAAAAGTAATAATAATACAATAAAATGATGTCACAGAATTCACGCGATAAAAGACAAGCATGTCACCTTGAAAAGTGCTAAAGTTATACAAAGTTTTACGGGACTTAGGCATCACAGCAAAGTTTAGCAGCCTTTTAATGGCGGACAGTCACGTGACCTTTATAATGGCGGCGTTCAATTTATCAATTATGGAACGGTCTATATGTGCGCTAAAACTTCAGAAGCAGATATAAGATTTTCGGTAATGATCAATATTCATACATTAACAACAGCTTTTTAAAGGCTAACAGTTTATTTTCAAAGAGGTTCACTCAGTTATTATCATAATTTAGGCATCACACAAAGTCAGGGGTGTTTAAAGTCTTCGTTTTTATTTTATTATTTGCAAAGATAGTATTTTATTGTTGTTGTTGTTTTCTTTCTCTCAAGACTAGCCCTACAAGATAATGTTTTTTGCGCAGGTGGATCGAGATACCAGGGTATTTTGGCGACAACATCAACCAAGAAAACCATATTCATCAAGTTTTATTTACTAGATTGGTTCTCTTTTATTATAAAAATATTAGTTCCCCAAGACGAGAAAGAGAAATATACTGTACCAGTCAGTGTAACAAGCCACATAGCATGTGACCAGATCGCCCCAGTCAAAGGTAGCGTGGGTTTATTCCATATGATCAATCCCACCAATCAAAGGAAGCGTGGGTTTATTTCATGTGATCAGATTGCACCAATCAACTAAATCTTGTGTTCACCTATCCAATCATTTCTTTGGGCGCGAAATGGAAGAAGCAGATTTCAGCAATTCATGTCTCAAAAATTGCCTTTTTTCGAAGTATTCGTCGTTTTGAAAGTAAGATGAGGTAAGTCAAAGTTTTTGTATAATACTTTTCAGTTTTACTGAACTCATGCTTGGAATTAAATGCTTGATCATGCCCTGCAATGAATGGCTTATGATGATCTTTGTATGCTTCCGTTTTTAAACGGGTGTTGGTAAGTTCGGTAAAGTGTTGTTCAACGTCAAAATTAAATTCGTATTGCAGATATTAAACTGAATTTTCTTTTAATAAATATTTAGATATTATATCAAATGACAAGCTACGATTATGATCACATACTTTAGAGATAGAATTAGGAAGGTATAATAATGTAGAAAGAGATAAAAGATTGTGTAAGGTATGTAATCAAAAAACAGTAGAGTCAGAAGATAATTTTATTTTATGTTCCTCAGGATACAGCTATATAACACCAAACACTTAGGTCAATGTTCATGGTCTACTATACAAAAGTTAAATGCATTTACGTCATCTCAAAGTAAAAAATTGATGTATAATCTTGCAAAATATATCAAAGAAGCCTTATGTTTAAGACAGATAGTGATTAAGTTGGTGTGAAAAGCACCTTTGATGACGAAATTAATTGGTGTTTTTGTGCATTTTTTATAAATAAATAGTTGTATATAAAAAGATATTAGTTATTGATGTATCGAGTATTGATGTGTTGCGGTTTACTGTTAAAGTTTTATATATTTTAAATGTGTTTTCATTTTAATACATTGCAAAAAATGCATTGTAAAAAAGTTACTATGATTATAAAATATTAGAATCAGTTATAATAATTTTTATAATGACAATTGCATGACAAACACAAATTATATAATTACCTGCGGAGACAAATTAATAACCTATTTAACGACCGACACGTGTCGTTAGCACCTTTCAATGATCAGCAGTGTACCCCAGCATGCCTTTTCACATCTACTTTATCACCTTTATGGGTACACACCGTATTTTTATTGTTACCATTTTTTCCTTTTTTCACTATATAAAATTATTTTACCGATATTTCGTTAAATCATTTGCATATTAAGAGATAAGTGAGACTGAATAGTTTTTTGAATAAGCCCTGATAGATAATTGATTATTTTTTAAATATTCACAAATGTCGGCGATTAGATAATTAATTATTTCATGATCGAAATCAAAATTAAGAAAATTAAAGATTTTATTAATTAAAAATTTTCAGAAGAACAGCTTCTTTAAGTAATACGCATAGTTCCCGTTTTTTACATTCATAAATATATTTTCTTCAATGTAATATAACTAATGAATTTGTTAGTGGAATAAAGATTAAAAATCTGTTTTTTACCCGTCTTCTGTGAAACATAACATCCCTTCACGTGCTTCGACAGGTCACGTGCATCACTTAGTAGCGGTATATAATTCATTCTTTCAGAGAAATGTAGGACGAAGAATTAAATAAATCACATATTCAATATGTATGAAAATGATAATGGCAGTTATATTTACATTTCTTCTCCTTACTTATCTTTTCTTTGCTTTACTTATATTTACCTTACTTTTCCTTACTAATCTCTACGCATCCTTATTTTTGATATTTATGCATCCTTACTTATCTTTATGCATCCTTACTTCTTATTTGTCTTTATGCATCCATACTTCCTTACGTTTATGCACACCATGTTTTTTGCAAAATGCGCATGTGCAACTTTTAAACATGTGAAAAATAATTCTATGTAAAACTGTGAACACACAAAAAAGTAAGAATGAGCGTAATTAATTGATAAAATATGCAACTCTTAATCATTCCAGCATCTTTCCATGACAATAACAATTTCGAAATAGGTAATACATTTTTTATGCAAAAGCGATCAAACACGGACAGTAAATGTTTAAAAGTAATAATTGAAAATTAATTAAAATACAAAATCAATACTATCATTTTGTATTTTCAGACAAATGGACCTTCATGATGCCATTGCAGAGCTGCAGGAGCAGATGTGAGTCTTGCACGAGTCCCAGAAAAAGTCACAGTCACAAGACAATGAAGCAAAATAAAAGAACAAAAAGAATAAACTTTATGAAATGCATGTTGTAAATGTATGTCCTTGTTAGAAACAGTGAAATAACTCACAATAATCATATAAATTAAGTATGTTTATCTGTGCAAGTGAAACTGGGTCTTATATATAAGCTGTGATCGTAGCAAGTAAAAATGCCACTTCCACAAAGTTTTATAAGATTTTTAAAAATATTTCTCATTTATATGTAGAAAAGCTAAACAATGACCCGTGACTACATACACATACAGTGATACTTGGATTTCTGTTGATTAACGATAACGTATGAAACAATACCAATGGCATGAGCTGACAAATCTTTGATATTACATATGTTATTGTAATTTGAATATATGTTTCCAAGTGGCCAAGGTTCACTAGTCATTGTTTGCATAACTTCAAGATTGATTTCAGTTATGTTCTTATCATTGCAATATGCTTGGTTTTATTATTGATTGTTACTCTTTTATGATCATATTACATTTATTAATAAACTTGTTAATAAAATACTATTCATTAAATTTTTGTATTACTATTGTTTGTGCACATCCTCATCCTTTACAAGTTACTGAGTTAATTTTTATCATGCTTATGGCATATTTCGTGTACGCCAACGTAAACTTTCTGTCAGTATATCTATTTAAAAAGGTATGTTTCCTACCGTTCCCTCAGACATTGCAGGTCTTAATATTTTTTTTCGTATGATTCAAGTAGATACGGTGAGGATCTTAACTAGTGCGTTCTAGAAATGAGTAGTAACAACATATATTGATCCCGCACATCATGTACATGTAAATTATCGGTCTATATTTGGTTCCCGTATTCTGTAAGATATCATGTCCGTATTCTTGATCCGTACATGTTATATAATAAGTCCGTATATGTGTCATGTACGGCTTTTAGCATTCCCGTATTCATTGAAAATACAATTCCGTATTTCCTACGTATATTTACAGTATACAAAGTCCGTATTCTTGCCCCGTATTTGTGTCATATACGCTTTTAAGCATTTCCGTATTCTATGAAAATACATTTCCGTATATTCGTCGTATATCTCTAGTATACATAGTCCGAATTCTATCCCGTATATGCATCATGTACGATATTTAGCTTTCCCGTATTCTATAAAAATACAAGTCCGTATATTGGTAAACTAGATGTTGTTATAGCCCGTATATGGCTGATATACGGGTTTCGTACTGTGCGTATATTACAAATATACGGACACATATACATACATGTATATTGGAAGAATACGGAATTCCGTATTTGTATGACAAATATACGGAGTTCCCGTATACCCGATGTTCCGAATACGGATTAGTATATTATGTCCGTATATGATGCGAATACGTCCCGTATATGCCCGTATATCTAAAAAATACGGGACCGTACACTTCCGTATATTGATGCATTTTTCGCAGTGGATGCAAGTAGATGACCTTACTAGTTTCTTGACATATAATTTTGTCCACAAATATATTATGACACGACTACCTGACTTATTCTGTTGGAAGTCATTACAAAATAAAAGTTTTCAAGCAAGCGTACGCACAATGAAATCCTAACACGATCCATTTTAAAAAGGGATTTTCCAACAAGTCCCGAAAAAATGCCCATTTTAAGCAAATTTCGTCTGGTAAAACAGGCTAAATCATAGGCTTTTTTCATGGGTTCAGACAAAACAACAACTCACTTCTGTAAACCAACATGTATTCACACAGCATATCAACAGAAAATAACCGAAAAAATCATAACATAATTTAATTCTTTTAGAATATTCTAAACAAAGAAACATTTTCTTAGGACATTCTAAAAACTTCTGTTTTACCCTAAATATATACATAATCAGATATATTCTTTAGAACGTTTTGAAACAGAAAAACGAAACATTCGAAAAGGAATAGAGATCAGATTTCATTCTTTAGAACGTTCTAAAAAGAAAAATGAAAAAGTCGAAAAAGAGTAGAAATCAGATTTCATTCTTTAGAACGTTCTAAAAACTAAGCGCGCAAAAGATGAAAAACAACAGAATCAGATTTCATTCTTTAGAACATTCTAAAGACTAAGCGCGCAAAAGATGAAAAAACAAATTCAGATTCCATTCTTTAGAACGTTCTAAAAACGTTATACAGAAAATTTGAAAACAACAAAACCAGATTTCATTCTTTAGAGCGTTCTAAGACAAACAACGAAAAGTTGAAAAAAAAACGTAAATGAAATTCCATTCTTTAGAACGTTCTAAAACAGAAAAGTTGAAAATAACAAAAACAGATTTCATTCTTTAGAACGTTCTAAGAAAAGAAAAACGAAAAAGTCGAAAAAGAATAGAAATCAGGTTTCATTCTTTAGAACGTTCTAAAAACTAAGCGCGCAAATGATGAAAAACAACAATCTCAGATTTCATTCTTTAGAACGTTCTAAAAACTTAATACAGTGGGTCAAGGTCAATGCAACCTAAGGTCAAACTTGTGATCGGCATGCTAAGTAGGTCAGTAGGTCAATGTCAGTTTTAGTCAAAGATGAAATCTGCGTGCACAATTATAAGTATTAATCAAATTTCCATCCTGTAGCTGTAATAACAAGAAAGTAGGTCAGAAGCTCAAGATCATATTGGCTGGAACAAAGTCTAAATCTACATGCAAAATTGTAAGTATATTTCAAATATCCATATTGTAGCTGCAAAAACAAAGGAGTAGTCCAATAGGTCCATGTAAATGTAGGCTTATGTTGCATTTTAAATTTGCATGTAAGGTTATAAGTATAGTTCAAATTTCCATACTCTAGCTGCAAAAATGAAGAAGTAGGTCATTAGGTCAAGGTTAAAATTTTTAAAGTATTTCTTTTGTTTTTCCATTTAAGTCTTTATAAATTTAGTATTCTTCCCACCCCATGTGGAGTCAATTTTGACCCTAGGGAGATAATTTGAATGATCTTTGCTACAAATCAAACAAGCATATGATTTCAGACAAGATTTTTTAAAATATCTATTTTAAATAAATAAGACCACAAGAGTGGGGACATATTTTACCCCTTGGTTTTGGACATGTTTTTTTTCAAATATGGTGGAGGTCTACTTAACAATACTACAAATAAAATATATTATCTCCAGAGCATACAGTTCAGACAGGAAGATTTTCAAAGTATTACGTAATTGAAAAACAACTGACTCACCCCCCCCCCCCCCCCCCGATTTTGACACCAGCGAAAAAAGAACAATCTTTGCAAAAGTAAGCAATACAATGCTACATACCAAATATCTACGGCCTACGATTTCTGAGTAGAAGGTATTCAAAGACTTTTTATTTTTTTTTTACACAAATAAGACCCCTCGAGCGCGGTAAATTTTCACCCCGTGGGTATAATTTAAATTGTCTTGGTATAAGGCGTCTGGGCTACAATCCATGCAAAATATCTAAGCCCTAAGCCTTGCGTTTTTAATCTGTTTCATACTTTTTGAAATATGCTAGACATTTTATTTACAAACCCTTATAAAGAGAAATAACTAAAAAATAAGGGGCAGGTAGATATATTATTCTTAAACATTTCACTTTCTACTGCTTCCCTTTATCTATTTACTTCATATTAACTAAATGCCTTTGACAGTTTTAGAGTTATGCCCCGGAGAAACAAAATGTACGAGGGAGATATAATGAGAAAACTAGTCAAGATGATTTACGGTTCTTGTGCAATGCACTTACTCTCAATGTCCGCTATCATATTTTGAAGTTATAATTAATTCCCTTCTTTGGTTTTCGATTCATACTCCTGACAATATCTGACAAAAAAATGGAAAATGAAATAAAAGGAGATAACTGAAAAATGAGACAAGGTAGAGTTACAATTATTCAACACTGCACCTCACCTCAGGTATACACTCTTTATCGATATCCTTAAAATCAGCTAAATTTCATTGATAATGTAGCAGTTATGCTTTGGACAAGCATTATAACAAGAACCTCAAATATAAGTAACAGAAGAAAATTAAGCGTGTTTCTTCTTATGTTTAATTAACTCTGTAAAGAACGTAGGTAAGATATATTTATCACATATTTCAGTTTTCTGTTAACGTTGACACATTAACACCGCAAATATTTTATTCGTTCAGTTTCTCAGTTTTTTCTTAAATAACTATAAATGTTTTCTTTAATGAGAATTCGTGATATTCAACGAAGGGTTTAATTTAACTTCGAGTGCGCAGTTATTTTAATTTAAGTAAGATAAGTCCATAAGATACACTTTAAAACATTTGGCTTTTTGCAATGAATGATAGATCAAAATTAACAACAAAAATGTAACTATCTGTTCTGTGTTTCACTTAACATTTACCTTAATTGCAACTGTTCTCAACAAAATAAGCAGACCTTATAATACTTATATTCAAAATGACCTTTATCTGTCCGCCTGTCCTTCATAATATCAGTAATGCGTAAATAATGTATCGACTGCTGCTTCACTGTCTGGCTGAATGATCATAACTATTAAATCAAAACGGTTTGTAATTTTCCAAAAGTAGTCAGAAGTGATTTCAGATTTTGCTTTATCAATTTCCCATGTAAAAAAAAAAAACAGAACAAAATAACCTTATAGATTAAAAATAGAGAAACGTAACGTGTCATTCACCCTCTACCATTTAGAGAACACTAATTTGTTATTTAATAAAACATATGTTTTGTCAGGATCTGAAAATATCCAACGTGATATTAAATGACATTCAATACAAACATAATACACCTTATTGAATGTAAAATGGCTAGCCGATGCACAATACTCAGGATTAACTTTTGTGACCACATTCCGTCCACTTTACATACAGTGTCCGCCAATCGTCACCCACTACACCAAAATAAATTCAAAAATTGTGTTTACTAAAAACACTAGAAGAACGTATGCAGTGGTGCTTTGACATTAACTTACAAGGAAGTTACATGTCAACTAAGCCTGGTGGCATATTCAAAGACGTACTGGAAAAAATACACCTGATGTTGTAACTTGTATTTTAAACATAAGATTATAATGATATTGAAACAGATTTCACTACATATCAAAAATCGAGTAAAAAAATAATAATAATGAAACTTGAAATAACACGTTTAACTTTTGAAGTAAGAAGCCTGCCCGCTTAGCTCAATAGGTAGAGCACAGGATTTGTAATCCATGGGGCGATGGTTCCACCCTTGCCAGGGCAAAATTTCTCCGTGACAATTGATCTCAGCCATTGTGTCTAATGTTCTTTTGTCTCTCACCTCTGATACGGAGTAGATCATGTGGGAACAGTAGTCAGTCACTTGCGGAGAAAATGGTAATTACTGGTTAGTTATCCAGGAAAACCGGTTAGGTAAAGCACATATTACTGCTTTATGTTTACCTGCTGTCCTTATAATTCTTGTTTGAGAACTTGACATCTAGAATTATTATTTCAATATAAGTCACAATAACAGGAATTTAAAGGAAGTAGCATACTCTTGGTCATAGGGTATATCGTTTAGGAATTGCAAAAAAGAGAACATCTTAGTTATCATACGTTTAAATAAAATGGGTTGTCGCCTAAGGTGCAGAAATACAGATACACTGCTGAGCATCGACGTCAACAGCCGAGTTCCCATTGGTCACAAGGTGTTTCGCCCCTTATCTCGGAACACCTTATCGATAGTGGGTCAAGTGATAGGGACAGACACCACTTCGTCTATGTTGACTTCTGTTTTCCTACGTAGCTCCCATAACCAACAATATGCTCTTTCTGCTGCTTTTGCTAGAGCGTGTACTGCAGCCTTACGGGTTCTTCCACAGATGCCCAAAGCTCCAAATATTTTCCATACAGACTGGGCAGGAAATCTTCTGCAACCAACCTCTACTGGAAAGATCCATGTTTTCCATCCATTGTCTACACACCTCAGCCAGTTCTTGGTACTTCAGTGTCTTAATTCAAAGGCTTCCTCAACCCTTTCTTCCCAGGGAACTGTTAGTTCCACTATGATCACTCCCTTTGGGGATCTTGACCATAACACAATGTCTGGTCTTAAGGTTGCCAGGGCTACATCCTCTGCGATATTGAGCTGGTTCTTGAGGTATACCCTTATTTCCCGAGTTCCTTGCTTCATCCAGGATGCAGGTCCCGGTTGTCGTTTTAGCAGCTTTCTTTGCTCTCCACCTCCTCCCTCACAAAGTGTTTGAACTTTAGGCCGATTTTGTTCTGAGGTCTGTCCTTTTTTCTCTTCTTCTCCGTGAAGTGTGCGATTTCTCCCAAGACTTGGTCGTGCCTCCATCTATATCGCCCCTGTGACAGTACAGTTGGACATGTCGATTAGATAACGCATGGTTCCGATTTTGTCACACAGTGGGCAAGAAGAATCTTCTGACAACGTCCAGAGATGAAGATTAGTTGGAGATGGTAAATAATACATAGATCGCAAGAGGTAACTTAACTGAAGTGGTTCATAAGTCCACAGTTCCTACAATGTAAGTTTCCTTTCTTGGAGGCTCCATCTGGTTCACTGTCCTTGTTGAACAAGTTGTACTGCCTTAAGTAGTTAGCTAATCGTTCATGATCTTCTATTTCCCTGATTTCCCCTATCACTAAGGCTATTTTATCTACCTTATTAGCATGTATCTATCATAGAAATAAATTACGATATGTTTTGTTTTTTTCAGTGGATATGAGAGGGTTTAAGAATTGTCAACGATATGAAGATTCCTCTGAGGATGAGCAGTGATCGAGGGGTTAAAGCGCCGGACTCCGGATCCGAGATGTAACTGGCTCAAATCCCACCAGGGGTGAGTGTCAACAGTCTCTTTTCACATGCCTCACCGTCAGCGCGAGTGTTGATTTAAACACAGGAAGCAGTTATGAAGAGTGATTAATTTAAGTTGCAAAAACTTCTTCCAATCGTTATAAAATAAATAAGTTTTAACTAAGAGTCTTAGATACATAAATAACTGAACTAATAGAATATGAAAACATTAAGCTCAAATGAAAACAATAATTCAGTTCTTTAAGAGACGTAATAAGCACGTATCGTCTACACTTAATCTCAATTCGAAACAAAGTGTTTCTAAGACACTCGAATAACATTCAAAAAGAATTTCAAAATTGTAATTGCTATTATAGGCTTTTTAAAACTTCTTACCATACTTGCAAAATCTTTGTAGCGGAGATGAGTCTAAGGGTGAGTTAATGTCACTAACAATCTAGAGTTATCTATAAAGACAGCTGTGCTTGACAAAAATATATTCAATAAAAAGTAAAAGTAAACATATTTTAAATTTGAGAGTATATCGTTTGACCTAAATTCAATACTTTCAAACATATTGAAAGTTGCATACTGATGCCGGCGAGGCAGAGTATGCCAAGGAAATGGATGCATAATCGAACACATTTAGAAATACAATCTAAGTCGAGACGTGTAAGAAATTTATAGAATCAAGAGCAAAATATAAAAAAGTTATCTGATATTTTACTAATTGGCCTTTTTTCTTACATTTAGTATGTTTCTTATAAGATATTTTGGAGAATCGACTAAGAGTGTCAGACTGTTTATTTTGGTTCTCAGTATCATGATTGCCATCATCGTCAACGAGTAACAGACATTCCTTTTCTTAGTATAAGTTTCTCCACACGTTGGATTGTTTGTGACATTGATGATCAAGGCAGAGTATGCTTAAAAAATGGATGCTAAATCGAACACATTAAGAAATAAATTTTAATTCGAGAAGTGTAAGACATTTATAGAATCAAGAGCGATGTATAAAAATATACTTTTTCTCTTATACCTGATTTCAGAAAATCGAGTACGAGTGTCACTGAGTGTTTTGATTTTCAGTATCATGATTGACATCAGAATCAATATGTGCATCAGGGGGTAACAGACATTGCGTTCCTCAGTATAAATTCATTTACAGGTTGGATTGTTGATGATATTGATGAATAAGAAATCGCTTTAATCGAAAAACACTACCCAGTAAATCTGCAGCAGAATGGAAAGGCTACTCTGTATTTAAGTATCAAGGCAAATCATGCTTGTTATAATTACGCGTATTTCATAACATGAAGTTTTATCGAATGCCAGGCGTCCGATTGACAAACGTTCTACATTTAGTGAGTACGTTGGACAAAATGGCATAATATGGATATTATCCAGGAAAGTATGATTTACTTGCCATCTTAGCACTGAGACGAATTAACCTGCTGAATGTTTGTGAGATTTCATTGAAAAAGCCGTAGTATTTTTTGCAGGTATGTCTTAACAACACAGGTACCGACAGAAAAGTGTGCATTTAAAATTGAGATATTTTTCTTTCAATACCAAAACTAATGCAAATCCTTCTGCTGAATCTCTTTATCTATAATATCATATAATAAATATGCTCTATACTTCTGATGGAAAAACAGAAAGCTACTTATCATATTGATCGTGTCCCTATCTTTCTAGGTAATCAGCATGTTTTGCTGTTGCTCACTACTTTCAATGCCATATTGAAATCATTTAAAGCATTTACAGAATTTTTCTACACTGCAATATAGCCTTGTTAGTTCTTTTCGTTATTTCCTCACATGCTAGTTATTTTCGTTATTTCCGTTCACAATTCAGTTTACATGGATTTAAATTGTGTCACTCCTGATAAACCAGTAAGATATTTCTTTTCTTTGGTTCATGGATTCAACTTTAGGGTTAGGTCTGATAACAGTTTCCATAATAGTCTTATTGACCAGATCCATGATTCACTGCTGGTTGCTCTGTATCTACCACACCTTAGTCTATTAATCAGTATCTTTGGTTAATTTGCAATTACAGAAAACGAAAGAATTATCTTATAATTATCAGCTGACATTAGCAAAACCAATCATGGTATAAGTGGACTTTAATTAGTATCTCTTTTTCTTTCTATACCGGAACTATAATTGATCTATACTGATAATTTCTCTTAATATCTTATAAAGTGAATACCCTTTATTAGTTATATATTAAACTTTCTGTCAGGTATGCTAAATTTTACCAAGTTTCAAAAAGCCTAATTTAGATTGCATAGCTGCTAGTTACATTTGTGAAAAGGTTTATTCGCCAACCTATGATTATTTTGGTAGATATTTACTTTCAGTAAGTTAATATTCATGAAAAGCACATGCAGAAACAAACTTGGTGTTATTGTGCATTTCACCATCAGGCCTTAAAAGCCATCGCTGATCGTTGTAGATACTTGCCAGTCACGACAAAATAACAACAGAAGCAGTGAAAAAATATGAGAATTATGTAGTCCGAAAAATGTTTAAGGTCAAGATTTCCGTACTTAGACCGCATTTCACAACAGGACTAGTTATATCAGTATATATATGTTAGACACAAAAGACCTATAAATTCAGGTTTGTTTAGTAATGAATCTTGGTTTTGCTTCTGTCGGGAAGATAGTCGAAAGCATTTTAACAGACAAAGGAATGAACGTTACTCTGACGTATTCCTTCGACAGGGCGACTGTTTCTGATGGTCGGGATTGAATATCTCGCGCATTCACAAAATTAAATTGAACAGGCAGATATATTGTGATTATATCTTGAGACCAGATGTTGTTCCATTATTTACAGTCCTTAAGTTAGTCCAAATGTTTCAGGGCTCGCATACAAAGTGATTACCTTCGGGCTGCTACTTTGGAACGCACCCCCATCCCCGCCACTCTCGAAGACCTGTCAAGATCTGTACGTTTTTGAACTGTTGCGCGCGTAGAACTAGGCAGACAGGTCAAGAGCTTACATTCGATCGCATCATGTTTATCTTTAAGACAAGCCTTTTGGAATCCATTGAGCATAAAAATTCTCGAAGCTCTATTTGATTGGTTGGTTTTTAAAAGCAAGCGCTGTTTTGTGGGTGGAGACATAAATAGTATCGTCAAAACATAATTCCATACATGAAATAAATTAATGGCAATACCTATACGCACCATATCAAAGAAATCTTAACCATTACAATAAAACTACGTTTTTCAATGGTTATCATAAAATTAACAGGAAATAACTTTTTCATTTATTGAAGTAACGATACAAATTAAGGAAACTATATTTTGAATTCAATAAAATGTTGTTAGGGAAACTTATTCGCACACAGTGCACAGTCTGAAATATATTGATTAATATTTCTTTATTGTGTGTTTGTTAAGACAGAGTAGGAAAATGACACTTGATTGGTTATTCTTGATACAATAATTCTTCAGTATGGGATATTTAACAATACTTAGCTTCATTACCTATTGGTGCTTGATGATGAAAAGCGGTAAATATTATATATTTTTACGAAGTCTTTTAACGGCTGCTAAAAACGATTGATGCAAAACTGTTGGGACACAGTAACAATGTGTTGAACATATCTTTTAGCAATATGTCAGTACTAAGTGATATCTGTTTCAATTCCGCGAAAAAAATGGAAGAAAAGAAGCATGTAGATTGATAACGAAGCTGTAGCATTCTTATCGTGTTACAGTTACATTAATTCATTCGCTCGTTTGTTTTGAATTTGTTGCTTTTTCAGCAATTTTTGTTCAACGGAATTTCTAGTTTTCATATGACATACATATGATACTAAATGGCTCATAAAATTACAGGTGTCCTTTCAGTAACTGTAACATTAGAACCAAAAGCGATATATGTCACAGAAAATGCTGACCTCACACTTAGCTGCTTTTACGATGGTCCAGGGAGCTCAAGTGAATCACTATGGACATATTCGAAGGGGACCTCAACTGGTGTGATATCATCTACCAACATTAGTTGCATCGCTAGTGGATTTTTAATGAACAAAACAATGTATGCATACAGTTGTCAAGAAGACAGTAAGTACTCTGTGACGTTGAAGAAAGTCGACCGTAATCGAAATGGAGAGTTTTGGATTTGTTGGCAAGGCAACACGGGAAGTAACATGGTACATGTTGCTGTGAAAGGTAGTTAACAAGACAAGTAGATAATGCTATCTAGAATGTTGTGCGAAAGTGTAGAGTTACATTCAGCTGTCTAAATTTAATCTATAATAATTATCTGCAGCTAAATAGCGACGAATGTTCCCTATGGCAATTAAAATAAAGTATTCGAGAACGCTCCAGATAGAATAAATTACTGGAGAGTTGGGTTAATTACTTTAATTACTGGTTTCCATTAACAGCTCGGTTAACTGAGAGATGGTTTCACAAATTTTTGCCACGGCTAGGATTCGAACTACAGGGTCATCCTTTTCTCACGCTCTATCTTCAGAGCTATTAAGGTCCTAAACACTACGGGCATATTGTGTCAGACTGCCGTTTAGGAACAGTAAGACATAATGAATGAAATCTGCAGTTAAAAATTACTATTATACTTTTATTTTTTTAAACATTTTAAACCTTCTGTATGTTTGAGTATTTGCCTTTAGTATAATTTTCAAGCTAAAGATACATTATACATGTATTAAGAAGGGATTTAAAACACCCGCTCTCTTGCATTAAAGAGAGTGATAATAACTGGTATATTGATGGAAGTCCTACAATGTTATATTTGTTGCAACTCTAAAGATACATTATACACGTAATAAAAAAGGGGATTTAAAACACCCGCTCTCTTTCATTAAAGAGTGTAATAGTAACTGGTATATTGATGAAAGTCCTACAATGTTATATTTGTTGCAACTCCATCTCTAGTGCCTGTTGATATGGTTGAAATCGGAGCACCAGTTGGGAATACCGTATCACTACAAGAAAACTCCTGTGGAACATTCAAGTGCTTTACGTCATACACTTTACCGCCATCGGAGATCAATTGGTGGTTCGGCAATGGCACGCTTAACAATACTGATGTTGAGATCGGGGTTGAAAATGTAGTCCAGTCCAGCACAATAAACACACACGGCCTGGTGTCTACACAATCTACATTAATATTAAAGGCTGGCAGATCTATGAATGGTTTGCGTGTGTTCTGTACAGCTAACAACACTGAACAAAATAAAGTGAAATCAAGACTCGTACTACTTAAAGTTGAAAGTAAGTTTTAGTAATATCTAGGCTTACCTCTACTAGGCATACTTTTAAGGTAATGCAAATGCTGTTATACAAGCAGGACTTGACCCTTATATTCAATATTGCAATGCAAGAAATTCACTCATTAGTACAAAACTGTGTCATTTGTGTCCTGTTTGATATGGAATAACCTAAAAGTTAAATATTTGCGTCAACAGAGATCCTGTATTGCTACTGATCGATTTACCATCTATATACATAAAGTCTAATTCACTGTCTTTGATCCAAAGCAATTACAAATTACGCAGCATATTTTTCCCTTATTATATTAAAAGCGAATCTTGCAATAACAAAAGGAAATATTGTGAAGATCAATATTATAGATTTAAAACTTAATACGGACGTTTTATGTCATAAAACACATCTTATCAATCCCTGTTAATTTCAACAGAAACGTTGAACTGCAATTGATTTTTTTAATCAAACACACACCCCGAAAACTTTTTTATTTTCCTTTTTTCACGATATTTCCGGGTTTTTACCCAGTGATTTCTTTATATCCTAGTAAATTTTGAGTTTTGCAAATATTTAACTAGACTGTGTAAACAAAAATGAAAATTAAAATAAATGAAATAAATGCATAAATAAATAAAATAAATAAACAGTTGCAATTGTTAAATGCCAAAGCCTAAATAGCGAATTGATCATAGCAATTGTATATTGCTTACTTTGTGTTGAAATATAATATTTACTCGTTTTGACAGATTCTCCAGACAAACCTGAAACACAATTAGAAGTAATAGTTATAGCACTAGGAACTATTTCTGCACTGTTGCTCATAACTGCTATAGTGGCCATTGTCATCGTTGTGCGATCAAGACGAGAACTATCAGTGTAAGAATAAGAGTTAGTTTCGGTCATATTTTTACTACATTAAATTCCTTAGCAATGATAATGAAGATATGCATTTATAGATAATAAAATGTAGTTTCATAACTTAATAAATATTTTCACCAGTATCTAATTCATCATGACAACAGGCACACGAACGGTAAGGTATCTTACTGGTTATAGTTTTACAGTCATAATAAATTATATATAAAATGTTTGATTATTTTGTAACCAGCGACCCTTCTGATAATTGTTTCCTAAAACAATATTATTGCATTTGTTTTTTGCTTCATAACTTCCAATTTTCCAAAAAAAAGTACTTTGAAGTATTTTCTTTTTCTTTTTTTCCTCTTTTTTATGTACACTTTCTGTCACTCTTGTAGCATTTTGTTTGATTGTTTTTCAGTTTTCTTGTATTTATATCATTTATTTAGGGTAAAGAGTGCGAACCATTCCCCGGAAATGCACAGGAACCCCACAGGTATACAATTTATAAAACTTACTTTACTTAATATATTGCATTGCTCTACAGTTTTTATGATGCAGTCTGATAACTGAAGGATAATATTTCAGCAAATTTCATTTAGCTTTCTATTTCTATCTGACTGAACTATCACAGATTAATTCCTGATTCGTGACTCATTCAATGAATCGCTATTATTTGTGACTCAAAGGTAAACGACGAAACTAAAATTGTTTTGACATCGAAGCCTGCTAATTAAGATTTAAACTATTCATTTTTTCATCTTGCTTTCAGATGTAACGTTTCCAGTGTACGGCAATATTGATGAAAGTAAGGCTTGCTGCTTATTGATTTTCTGAAATTGACTGTCTGCTGACCGTCTGCCAGTATATGTTAGGTTATCACTCAGCCAACAATGGGTATATAATAACTTGATTTTATATATTTGGTGAACGTAGAACCTTATGGGAATATCTTGACAACAACAACAAAAAACATTCGAAAGAATTTATTTTTTTCTTCAGGTTATTAAAGTAGTGGTTGTTTGGTTGCGGTTAAAATTTGTTACTTTATTCCAAATACTTACATATTTAATCATAATTACTGATCTGCAAAGTTTTAACGGGATGGGGAATTTTTCAACTAGGGATAAGAATGAAGAAAAATATTGTTTTTTGAATATATATCGATATGCACAGTCAGTGCGTCGTATTACTGTCGTATTACTTGTCACAGAGTTTGACCGCCGGTTGTTTGGTTTTAAGTCAATTGAACTTGTCACGTAAGAAATGTAAGAAGATGATAATAATATACCAAATTTACTTACTAAAAACTCGAGCATATCGATAAGTTTGTCAGAAGGTTGTCACTTTCTTACTTTTGCGTTGATAAACTTGTAGCTTAATGCTTCAGTACAACATTTTAAACCACAACATTTTTTTACTTATTTTTAATTACAGAAAAAAATGTTTTCTTTTCTTCATTTTTTTGTGTAATATAATCTTACGAAGACAATTTATGAAAAATAACCCATGGCCATTTTCACATTTTGGTAGTGTCAAGGAAAGATCATGCATTGTTAGATTTGCGAAATAACAGAGGACAGTATGAAAGATTGAATTCAATGACAGGTAAATATTTACTATTTCACAGGTCAAATGAAGATAGAATACTCAGACTGTTAAAAAATTAGATATCTAAATGCCTCAATAAACGAAAAACTAAATATACTACGAATATTTCCCACACAATGCATTTCATTTACATTGTTCGATTGCTATGAATTTCTTTTAACTTGATATTAAGAACATATTTGCTTACAGGTCCTATCTATGCTGTTACTAGCTTGTCCTCAGAGACAACAGATGAACGCAACACAGGTATAAATCACGTTCAATTTAAAAGATTTTCCATTTCATTTCCACAAGATAAGAGCTTCATCTCGTATTGTCATATAAAAGTAAACGTCAATAAATAAAGAGAAAAACGAACTCTGATACAAATTAAACACTGATCTATTATTTCATTTCGTTACTCTGCTTTATTTTCTTTACAAGCATGTTCGTTTCTAGTTGTTCGGTTCCCCAGACGCGGACAGCTAGAAACGGCATTTCCAAGCCTTACAGATACTGGGAAACCGAAGTACTGCGAAAGTAGTTCGTAATTAAATCACTTCCCAGTTTTGAAATGGTAAAAAATACTGTTGAAAAAAAATGAAGCAATAGCTTGGCCAATATTTCATTTGAAGGACATCAAAATTTAAGACTGTAATTGCCGTTTAAAAACGTTTGAAGAGAAATACTGAGATCACGTGGTTTAATGTGCGAAACAGTGCTTAGAATTATGGCAATATAATTCTACGTCTATTCTTGTAAAGGCCCAGTGAAAACAGAAAATTAATCAAATGAATAAACGTTCAAAGTTATTTTTAAACTTGTATACGAATACAAATTTCTCGTGGATTAACTGTTGTCAATTTTCTCAGTATTACTATTAATAGAACAATTCCAATTCGACCCACACCTTTTGTTTTTTTGTGTGTTGACGAAATCGAGGATAGTGCGGCATACGACAGAACATCTTGCATTTTGTTGTAAGTTTAGAATTATAACCCAGTATCCAGGCGTCAAAAATTCTAAGTAGAACAGACAAACTGAAAACATTATTTTTAGATTAAATATAGAGAATTGTTGTTTAACCATTGCTTGTTTGAAACAGTAGCATTTTATTCCAAATGAATGCTTTCATGATATGATATAGTTTAAAGGAGAAAACCAGCTGGACAGGTTCTTCTTTCAGTTATGGATTATCTTTTATTTTTTATCAAACAAGCTATTCAAATTGTCAATTTGTTGGAAAAATATCAGAACATAGGCAAAGCTCCAAGCCTGGCACAGATGCATATCAAGACAAAAAATATTTTGGCTATGGAACCCAATGTCTACATGCCAGAAGGCGGCCTTGACAAAATATTCACATTATAAGAGTCAAATAGAAGGTTCGTATAACTACAATTACACTTATATTGCATCCAGTTATAATTTTACATAGAAGATTATTCATTACTGGAAATAATAGACGCCAGTTTCCTATTGTAATGATGTCAATTACTTTCTGTTTTCATGCAATAAAGTGGTAAAGTAAAGAGATAAAACAGTCTCTATAACAGCAATGTAGTTATATATTATAACGTTTTTTCCCCATAATATATTTCATTTATTGCTTAATCGTTAGAGCATCGGATTGTCAATCTTGACGATCCCGGTTCAATCCCCATCAGGGCCGGCAAAATTTCTCAATGATAATTGATCTAAAGATCATTTGTCCCTCATCTCTGAAGCAAGTGAGGAAGTAGTCAATAACCTGCGGAGAAATTGGTTAGTAAACTGGTTGGATACCCAGAAACACTGGTTAGGTGGCCTGACTGCCGGGATATGACCTTAGCGTTTAAACCCCAATAAAAACCAAATATTTCATTTATTTAATTCATTTGTTTTTAATCCTGAATAGACTCTTAATATAAATTGGAATAATTGATAATGATAATTGAATGGTATCCTTTTAAAGGGAATTTAAATTAATATCACCAGGCTTCATGTTTATTCAGAACTTTTCCTGTAGTTAAGACAATTCCTGCATGATGTATGAACTGCCCTTTCCTCTTTGAAATCTTACGGCTGTTTTTAGGCTACATGGATCATAAAAGTCCCAAACGATATCAAGTCTCTCTACATTGGAGAGTTGACGACTGAGAAATGGCTTGAACACGAAGTCTGCATAGTCCTGGAAAAATTTAACATCCTGTAGGTTACAGCATGTTAACGTTAGCAGTGCCATCCAATGCGGCACCAATCCCTGGGGCCTCATGCTTGACTTATGAATAAACCTCAAGACAAGAAACAAGAACGGACTTTGGGATGTTCGAAAATGTTCAATTTTCATGGACACAGAACGCAAGGTTTCCCTTGCAAACCTGACATGACACAAATAGTCTGAAAAAAGTGTGGTTTAATATCGGGGACTTGCTTCTGTATAGAGTAGTAGTCTTATTAATTTATGCATCATGAAAGAATGGTCCAAACCGCAATCTGGATGGAAAAAACTGCAGGATTTGAATGGACGGACTGTCACAGTTATTTTTATTTTTTTTAAACAGTACTCTTCAATAATCATTATCAATTATTTTATGTTATTATAGTCTATTCAGCAGTAAATATAAATAATCTGAATAAACAAAATATTATAAAAATATTAAACAAACTGTATCGTTGTAATAGAAGCTGCTCTACTTTAGCTGTTACCATGGAAACAGAAAGCAAAACACAACATTTAAAAAGTTAACTGGTGTCCATTTTTACTAACACACAATTTTCTATGCGAACTTTTAACTGGGTGCATTTCAAGTGTAGTAATAGTTATACGAACCTTCTATTCGATTCTTATGATATAAATATTTTGTCATGGCGGCCATCTTGGCATATAAAAAATGGGTCCCATAGTCAAAATGTTTCTTTTGTCTGGATATACATCTACTCCAAGTTTGGTGCGTTTCCCATATTCGGAAGTATTATGTCAGTTTTTGTTACAAATTGACTGGACTATTAATAAATTGTTATGGTTATTATGGACGTCTAAATTTGTTAAATCATGAGAATATGAGTGTGTAGATTGATCAGTATAATGCTTTCTTTTTGTTTCCATGATTGAACAGCATTGAAATTTATTCACTCTGAAGTAGGAACTTGAAGTTCAGAGTAAAGAAATCTAGTAATGGCACTGGTCTCGGGTGTAGGAGCTAAGAAGCAGGCCGCGAGATTGAGTTTTTGCCAAAATACAAAGGTAATGACAGCTTTCTAGCTATAGCTGATTTATGTGTGCCATAGCAAATGAACAAGATGCAAGGGTGTTTAGGTTTTGTCTCAGGAAATTACATTTTGAACTATCAGTCTGTTTCATAGAATTTGCCATAGCAGTAGCTCAGAAGTTCGCGCTTAAGGTCTTTGTTCTTGCAGTTGATTTTTCAAGACCAGTGTTTTGTCTAATATTTATGTTTTTGTTATAAGTTGTTTTCACTCCTGTCACAATAACTGTGGTTCTTTTTTCAGGTTGATGCATTGAATGCAACAGAGATTAAGGAGGAAATAAATTGATATTTCAGTAAACCATCAATGGCTAAACAAATCAACAAGAGGTGTTACTTCTGTAGCATGGCATGCCCTGTGAAAAAAATACCTGACATGTATAACATATAACATTTGGCAGTTTGGTAAAGTTGTCTATAGTATTTGCTTTATGCAGTATAATTGACGACCAAAAGAGGAAATTTGTTAAAGTGCACTTTTACCACCAATGACCAATCTAGTGAAACTAGATAATTGGTAGAATGCAGTTGAAGAGTAGAAAGAACAGAAATGCAGTTATAGTCATATCGATAAAAAATATGGAGGCCAGACAGTGAAGTTTATATCATTAAAACAAGCATAATGCTTGTAAAACTTTTCAAAAGTAACTTGCCAAGTTTATCCTGCAAAACTAAACAATGATGTCAGTGTAGTCATAAGTACACTTTTTCTGGAGAATATATATTTTATATTTTAAATGGTTTCTAATCTATTCTCATATCATAATTTTTCCAGAGATTTTGTGAAGTTTGACAAAGAATACCCATACTCAAAAAGAAAACTAACCTGATTGTCTGTGATTGTGAAACCTTATTAGCATGGACAGGCGTATAAACAACAACAGAGTCTAACTATTGACAAAAAGAGAAAACGCATTTAATCAAAAATCACTTTTCGTTGAAGACGAAGCAAAGGCGATGAAGTAGGAGTTAGTGTGTTAGATAGCTATCCTTTTCTGTCAATGGAGCCGTCAACAATTTACAGATAAAACTAAGTTTCCTATTTAAACAGAATATATGCTTTGATCACGCACTGCTTGAAATTATGTCTGTAGTCCATCTGTCCAATAACAATGGCATTCAAGGATATCTATGAAACCACTGTGTTTCTTTCAGTGAAATTGAGTTCCTTGCAGAACTGTTTTGCGGCATTCAAAAGATAAAAATTAAAAGCTCTTCTCGTCAGCCATGTCTTGACTAACTTGAAAAAAATAGCACATTTTTGTCAGTTCAAAACATGGCAACCAAGAGTTACATGCCTATATTGGAATCTTTATAGACATTTTCCCCTTAGAAACTGCTGACTTGATTTGAACAAGATTTGGCGCAAATTGTAGTTTGTATGACCATCTGTTTACATTGTGGAATTTATTTTGATCTATGAAAAAAAATGGTCAACAGGAGTCAGGCTTATTTTCATGAAATGTCTGAAAACGTAACTGCAAGACATTGGCCTCAATCCTTTTAAGATTGTTAACCATGGACAAGGTCATTTTAAGTTGTGGATTAAGGTAAAGTAAGAAAATTAAAAAGTAGAAAATAGTGCTGACATAATTAAATGAAAAAAAAACAACATTAATTACAGGGCACGAGCGAATAGTCTTTATGTTATTTCCAGCTTTTATTTGAGTGTTTTTGTCAAGTGCTTAAGGTGATTATATAGATTGTATGCACCTTGAATTTGAAAACATTAGCACTTTAAAATTTATAGGGGACACGTTGAGAGGTTTTACTTGACACCCTGAGTACCTCACGCTTTAGTGTACAACAATATAAAGCTGCCATTACTCTCTTGTTTAGGGACACTTCTTATGTTGAATTCATTTTTACATAAAGTAAACCATCATCTTTTACAATAGGATTTTCAGTATTAAATCGATAGTTGATAACTTATAACTCAACTAAGCGGGTGAGCATTTTTGGTCCCCGAGTGTCATCATGTGCTAACTGACTTTCATTATTTGTTCCAGACAACATGTCCTCTTAAATGTTTGTGTCAGAGCTGATGACACGGGTGTTCCTTGCTTGAACTTTTATAAAAGTTGTTTAAAGTTTACCATTTCATTCTGAACTCAATTGTTGTTATGCCAGCAAGAATTAAAACCTAAAAAGATTCATGTCTATAACCACCAAGCAAAGAACTCTGAAAGCTGGCGCGTAGCATTGTCTGGTGAATTTCTACCAAGACTGTTCAAATATCCTTTAATTTTTGTATTTGGCTTGCTTCCTTTCATGTTGGTAATAATCCTGTCGTTTTAGCCGTTACACTAAGGTAAGCCATTCAGTGCAATCATGTTTGTATATATCAAAGGTCATGTAAAGAAAAATCTTGATATGCAGTGACATATTTTTTAACCAGGTTTTCAACGAAAACTAGTTATTGTAATGCTAAAGTCGGCGGACAGGCGGGCGGGCGGGCGTCAACTTTTGGTTTCCGCTCAATAACTTGAGTTTACTTTGGCCTATTGACGCTAAACTTGGTGTATGGGTAGCTTATATCAAGAGGCAGCTTTGGATTGCTAACCAGGTGTCTGTGATCAAGGTTATGGTCACTGTTGCTAAAAATAGAAATTCAGTTTCTGCTCAATAACTTTAGTTTGCTTCGGTGTATTAATGCTTAACTTGGTTTATGGGTAGCTTATATTAAGAGGCAGCTTGGGATTGCTACCCAGGTGTCTATGGTCAAGGTCAAGGTCACTGTTGCTAAAAATAGAAATTCAGCTTCCGTTCAAATACTTGAGTTTGCTTTGACCTATTGACCCCAAACTTGGCATATGGGTAGCTTATATCAAGAGGCAGCTTGAGTTTGCTACCCAGTTGTATGTGATCAAGGTCAAGGTCACTGTTGCTAAAAGTAGAAATTCAGTTTCCGCTCAATAACTTGAGTTTGCTTTGACCTATTGACCCCACACTTGGTGTATGGGTAGCTAATATCAAGGGGCAGCTTGGCATTGCTACCCAGATGTCTGTGTTCAAGGTCAAGGTCACTGTTGCTAAAAATAGAAATTCAGTTTCTGCTCAATAACTTTAGTTTGCTTTGGTCTATTGATGCTAAACTTGGTATATGGGTAGGTTATATTAAGAGACAGCTTGGGATTGCTACCCAGGTGTCTGTGATCAAGGTCACTTGCTTACGATAGAATTTTTAGCTTCTGCTCAATAACTTCAGCACACTTTGACCTATTGATACTCAAATTGGCATGTGTGTAGCTTACATGAAAATACAGCCTGGCATTGCTACTCAGGTATCTAATTTATTTTTATTTTGAACTATTGAAACCAACTTTCTGTGTTGGTACCAAAATAACAGCACCATTTTACTTCACTGCCATATTTCTTCCTAATTCCTGTCACATCAATACTTGGTCGTTGAATACCTAGTTTTCTTCGCATTGCGGCGGGTCTTGTTGTTGTATTGAAAATCTGTTTAAACAGAGTAAGTGTCTTGATATCTTGCCTTCCTTCTAAATGTTAGATATCTGGTGTTTATAACTGGAGTGAGGTTTAAATAGATTTAGTTGTTGTTGTTACTTTTTTTTAAAAATCTTATTTTACTTGGTTTTCTTTTAGTGAATAATAGAAGGCTGCACTGATCTAAGTGGTATATAAAGCATTTAATTTTATTTGTTTTGCAAACAGGATTATAATGATGCAAATTATTAATTTGTTTAACTGTGACAACTATCAGAGAAACTGTATAAACTATAACCGTTTAACAGATAAATGAAGTATTTCATATAATGTGTTTTTCTTCCTGCTTCCTGTATCAGTTATGAAAGATCCTGTTGTAGAAGAACAAGTCCACTTATGAAAGAACCGGTTTTGTCTGTTCTGTAACTTGCCCATTTTATTAAGATTTTAATATTAGATCAGTGTGCGAGAAATGTTGAGATGACTTTTACAAAAATACATTTTCACAGCACTAATTGAACGTTTCATATTAATGATACTTCTTGAAGCTCAACACTTTCTATAGACTCTGTGTACCCTTAGGGATTTTTAATTTCTAACAAAGACGGCACTTGTTTTAGATTATATTAATGTTTGCGATTAAACAATGTATTGTTTCGGGATTCGAGCTGGATTTAAACGCCATGACTTTACGTTAAAACTTTGCTCTTTGCTTTTGATGTCTGTTGTTCAAATGCATCCGATGTATAGATATTTACCCTTACTTTTATTTAACAGCCTGCATGTTGTAAACATAAATCATTCATGCGAGATTCTTTCCTTTCCTTTATTTCAGGTCCAGTCACTGCCCACTCTTACGCAAACTTGCAACTACTTAATGTCTTTGGGAAAAGACACAACATGACCATGTGACACTTATGCGGATTGAAAACATTAACCAAACATTAACAGTAGTTATAAAAACTGTTTAATACAGAGTTTGGAATAAAAACATATTGTTTTTATATGCACTTTTCAATTGCTTGAATCAAAGCTCTACATTTTATGACTTATTCAGACTGGCGATAACAGGGAATTTCGACGGATAGAAGTCAGTCTTAGCAGGCTAAAAAGTTAAATACGACTTATTGAACAAAAGATCTAGACTGTCTAAAGTTATCAAACAGATTGTTCATGCTTGTAATTTGTCCAGTGCTAACCAATGACTTGGGGATTTTGGTTTTGCGAAAGCTGTGTAAAAGATTTCTCTTCCTCTGCCATTTATTACTGAAAGCCCTTCATGTCAATAATAAATCGTTTAAATATTTCTTTTTTAAGGAAGATTATGCAACTGAGTAGGATGTGTATCAGATAAACGTGCACATTTTTTTTTTATTTTAAGACCATGGGAATAACAGATATCGAATTTTAAGTCAACATTTTCTTAGTTTGTTGTTCTATTAAAAAAGTGTTTTTAATTAAAAACAAGTGATAAAGGTATGTGTAATCGGAAACAGTTTCAAATCTTGAATACAAGACCACTTAGGTGTGGAAGTAAATGACATCATACGAGACAACACTTATAATATATAATAATGAAACTGAAACTCTCAAACCAAACAGGCAAAAGATTATTATCATAAAGCTTCGGAACGATTGATAATTTATAGTGAAATATAATTAATAGTACTGTTGTAAATCGATCTAGTTGATTTGTATCGAGTGATTAAAACAAACCTACTTAATGTTGCGCCTTGGGTAAATGGTTATTAAACGTGAAAAGAACATTGTATGCAGCTAATGTAAATAATATTTTGTTTTTAATTTCTAAAAGATAGTTAAGTTTAAAGATAAATGCATTTTCTGTAGGAGAGAATAAGATAAAAACAATCACACCTTCTTTTATATGGTGGGAGAGTTTATAAATTACCTTTATGACATTGTGATACATATTTTTCAATAAAAACTCTAAATAAATGAATGCCAATTGCGTTAAAGGAACGTTTCTGGATGTAACGTATTTAATATGGTCGTTAGTAAAGTTCGGAAACACTTAGAAAATACTAGATCCGCATATACTTTCAAAATGGTGTTTTTATTTAGTAATGCATCTTGATTTATCCTACCCTGACAATTTACAGTATATAAATCCTCAAAAGATTTAAACGATTCCACGTTTATAAGCATGAGTCCTTCATCATCTCTTCCTTTCTTACCCACATTACCTAGCACCGTTTCTATGGAAATTGTCCAAATTTAAAGAACCTATAGCCATAGGAAAATTCAACTTTCAAATTTTCCTATTATATTTTCCCATTTGTTACCGTCAGAATATTTTTCACTAAAGGCACTTACTTCTATTGCTAAACTGAGAAGTTTGCTCTCTGCACTATTTTCAGAAAACAATGATTGAATTCAACCATACTTTGTGTAAACCTAGATGCACATGTCGAGATACTCATATTGTCGGGATATACCGTATGGATACTTTTCTTTTCGCAATAATGACATTTTCATTGTCAGACAGAACATTTGCCTTTCAAGGATATTTTTCTCAAGACCAATGTTTGTAATTCAAATATTTCTTTGAAATAGTGACATCCATGATTACATAGTTAAACTTAAAGAAAAAAACTCTTTTCTATTTGTTTGGTCTGTTTTAATCCTTGTGAATCAAATAGTGTTTTGCCCTCTTCCTGTTTAAAAAAGTAATATATAATAATTATGTTTGTTTTAATTATTATAAAATCACGGAAGATATTGCCAAGTAAAAAAAAAATTAAAGTGCAAGAATGATTTAATCGGTTATAGATGAACAGAAAATACTGCCGAGAGCATAAACACTAGCTTTGTTACTGTTCTACATTTTGTATTGTATTTAATCTTTGGCCGTTGGTACATTGTTCATATGTTAACATATACGTATTTGATCACTTATGTCAGAGAATAGATTATCACAATATTTTACATGCATTATAACTAGGTGATTTATTTTTCTATGTAAACAGTTTTCTTATCTAAAACTTTTACTCTTTCAATACTTTTTTTCAATACATTTATCCAGATTATCAAATTTTACAGACAGTATCTGCTCACGTTATCTGTATCAAAGACAAATAATTAAAATTGGCAGGTATTGCTGTAAGAATGTTATTGTTATGTTAAAGATGATAAAATTTTTAAAAGATACACTTACTTAATGTACACGTATTCACACACCTCTGCCGATAACATATTTCATAAAAGGTTTACCTGGCGTCACTGTCAGCTAGTCAGTTCTTTACGTTATTAGAGTACTTAAAAACATTGTGTCAGCACTCACTGAATTGAGTGTTTTAAGAAATGACAAAATATAGACTATATACCACACTTTTACCATGGGAGTTTCAAGAAACGACTATTATTCACATCAAACCTCACATGACTTAATGGGTTTGTAAGGTGTAGAGAAACACAATGTTTTGTTTTTTTCTAAGACTGACTATAAAACAAGTGTTACTTGCTATGTTATTATTTTTAATCGTGTACTGTTTTGAACAAATCTGCAAAATATAAATGTCTTAGCCATCTACTTTTGGAGACATTAATAACTGTAATAACAAATACACATTTTTTTATCAATTTACCATGATGTTGAAAAGCTTTGTTAAAACTAAAGTATGTTTATAAAGAAAGAAATTGAATTTAAATTCTATAAAAGTTACTGTTGTTAAAATGTCACAAACTCGCTGGGCGGGGCATTATATGCCCTAAGTGAGTTTTTTTGCTAAGTATTGCTAAGTACTTTTGCTAAGTATCATTTGTGATATAAGGGAGGATACCTTACGCTTTCGAATTAAGTGATTTGCTTTAAATTTGGAATTGTTTTGTTTATAATATTTTGATTTTTAACATTTTATAATTTTATTTTTTATAGATCTTTATCATATCTGAATTTTAGGTGATATATTTTGTATAAGTGTCAGTCTTTTAGATATGATGTTCATACTGTGATGCATTGTTATGAATTTGTAGTGCAGAAATATTGATTTTTTAGTTGACTGTCACCTTGACTTTTTATGTACTTACCCCAAACAGTGTAGGGGTCATGTAATCAATGTTGGCAATCATCCTAAGAAGTTTGAAGTCTGTATGGGAAGTAGTTGCCAAGTTATACAACAGAAATGCTTTTCAATGTTTCGGTCATCATAACCTTGACATCTGACCTACTGATCATAAGATGTACATGGGTCTCAATGTAATCAATCATCATATGCAGTTTGAAGTCTTTATGACAAATGGTTATACAATTTTACAGCGGATATAGCTTTCAGTGCTTAGTTCACTGTGACCTTGACCTTTGACCTATTGAACCAAAAGTCAATAGGGGTCATTCACTCAATGTGTGTAACCATTGTATGAATTTAAAGTCTATTGGACAAATGGCTGTCGAGTTACAAAGTGTAAATGATTCTAAACATTTAGGTCAATGTGACCTTGACCTTTGTCATATTGACCCCAAAATGTATAGGGTTCATCCACTCAGTTTGCGCAATAATAACATGAAGTTTTAAATCTTTTAAAGGCTTGGTATGTTTTTCAGCTACATTTGTTAAAATCAATGATAAGAAAGAAAACACAATAAAACTTATATTTGTTCTTTGTGTATGAATTCGTCCGCCTATCGTACTGTTTTCAAACCTAATCATTGCTACTTATAATCTTTGCAGCCTTACAAACAAGAAAGTCTATAATATAAAGATGCAATGCATCTTAGAATACACAACCAAGAACGGGATTCGAACTCTGGGTTCAGCGCATCAAAGGCAAACATTCTAACCACTGAGCCAAATTATCCATTCCCTGGCGCAGTTGTCAGATGTTGTATTTTGTCGAAGGCAAACATTCTAACCACTGAGCCAAATTATCCATTCCCTGACGCAGTTGTCAGATGTTGCTACGCTGTAATACATCCCCTCTTGAGAAAGTCAACGAGTGGTGTTCTGTATTTTTAGATAAGAAGAACGGACAGAAATCTTCAAATATTTTGTTTTTTTATTTATTTTTTACAACTAAGTCTAGGACAGGTTATCCCGGACGAGCCCCGATCTTACGAATATGAAAGTCCGTAACTGAAAGATGTAAAGCATCTTCGAATACACAACCCAGAGCGGGATTCGAACTCCTATCTAGACGCATCGAAGGCCAACACTCTAACCACTGAGCCAAAGAATCGATTCTCTGACGCAGTTGCCAGAGGTTGTATTTATATAATTATACGAAGGTATTGCCATCAAAAAGGGAACTATCATTGTAAGAAGTAGAGTTAGTTTCGGTCATATTTTACTACATTCTCTATAGCCCTCAGCAATGATAATGAAGATAAGTATTTACAATTATAAAACCCACAGAACACCCCCAAGGACTACTGTTTGTTCTTTTATAAATAGAATTATCCAGCCATTTTGTTCTACTTCCTGCTAACGTAGAGTTTGTCAAAGCATTATCTCGAGTATAATAGCCTTCACCATTGTTATTTTTTTACGAAGAAATACCATTTATCCAACGCATTTTATACTACGCTACTATTTTTCATTTTGTCGTGCCGAAATATTATACGGTATAATGATACCTCGGAATTACTTCCGGTGAATTATCCACCCAATCACAATACTCCACTACCTTTCTACCATACAAGCAGAATACTTAAACCACCATCCGACCAAAATACTTCACACCATTTTCCATAACTCAACCTTCCTTTAACGAGCGAAGTTTTAAAATCATAGTATCGCAAGAAACGTTACTTCGGGAGATTTTGGGACACAACGGCGGAAATAGTTTGGATAGCAGAACTCAAAATTCATCTGTTAGTGTACATTGACCTACGTTGGATTCAGCAATAATGATTCTGTTAGCGGAAATTTTCGTTTATTTGTCAAGTGAGTTGTAGTTCTTTTAGATATCTTTTTAGCTCACCTGAGCACAAAGTGAAAAGTGAAAGTGCTCAGGGTGAGCTTTTCTGATCAGTCTTTGTCCGTCGTCCGTCCGTCCGTCCGTCATCAACTTTTCATTCAAATGACATCTCCTCTGAAACCAAAGGGCCAAATTAAATGAAACTTGCCTGGGATGTTCCTTGCATGAAGCTCTACCAAAGTTGTTCAAAGAATTCAATTCCATCAAAAACTCTGGTTGCTATGGCAACTTAAAGGAAAAACTTTGAAAATCTTCTTGTCTGAAACCACAAGGCCTAGAGCTTAGATATTTGGCATTTAGCACCCTCTAATGGAACTCTACAAAAATTGTTCAAATTATTTCCCTGGGGTCAAAATTGGCCCTGCCCCAGGGGTCACTTCGTCTTACATATACTTATATAGGAAATCTTTAAAAATCTTCTTCTCAGAAACCACAATGCCTACAGCTTAGATATTTGGTATGTAGCATTGTATAGTGAATGTCTACCAAGTTTGTTCAAATTATGTCCCCATTGTTAAAATTGACCACGCCCCAGGGTTCTCTTGGTTTACAAATAGTTATATAGGAAAAACATGAAAAATCATTTTTCTCCGAAACTAATAGGACTAGACCTTAGATATTTGGTGTGGAGTATTGTGTAGATAACCTTTACCACAACTGTTTAAATGTTGGCCCTGGGGTCAAAATTGGCCCCGCCCCGGGGTCCCTCAATATGTAAAAAAGGAAATCTTTAAAAATCTTCTTCTCAGAAACCTCAATGTCTACAGCTTTGATATTTGGTATGTAGCATTGTCTAGTAGATGTCTACCAAGTTTGTTCAAATTATATCCCCTGGGTCAAAATTAGCCACGCCCCAGGGTTCTCTTGGTTTACATATAGTTATATAGGAAAAACATGAAACATCTTTTTTCTCCAAAACTAATAGGACTAGACCTTAGATATTTGGTGTGGAGTATTGTGTAGAGAACCTTTACCAGTATTGTTTATATGTTGGCCCTGGGGTCAAAATTGGCCCCGCTCCGGGGGCCCTTAATATGTAAAAAAGGAAATCTTTAAAAATCTTTTTCTCAGAAACCACAATGCCTGCAGCTTTGATATTTAATATGTAGCATTGGCTAGTAGATGTCTACCAAGTTTGTTCAAATTATGTCCCCTGGGTCAAAATTGGCCACGCCCCAGGGTTCTCTTGGTTTACATATAGTTATATAGGAAAAACATGAAAAATAATTTTTCTCCAAAACTAATACGAGTAGACCTTAGATATTTGGTGTGGAGTATTGTGTAGAGAACCTTTACCACAACTGTTTAAATGTTGGCCCTGGGGTCAAAATTGGCCCCGCCCCGGGGTCTCTCAATATGTAAAAAAGGAAATCTTTAAAAACCTTCTTCTCAGAAACCTCAATGTCTACAGCTTTGATATTTGGTATGTAGCATTGTCTAGTGGATGTCTACTAAGTTTGTTCAAATTATATCCCCTGGGTCAAAATTAGCCACGCCCCAGGGTTCTCTAGGTTTACATATAGTTATATAAGAAAAACATGAAAAATCATTTTTCTCCAAAACTAATAGGACTAGTCCTTAGATATTTGGTGTGGAGTATTGTGTAGAGAACCTTTACCAGTATTGTTTATATGTTGGCCCTGGGGTCAAAATTGGCCCCGCCCCGGGGGCCCTTAATATGTAAAAAAGGAAATCTTTAAAAATCTTCTTCTCAGAAACCACAATGCCTACAGCTTTGATATTTGGTATGTAGCATTGTCTAGTGGATGTCTACCAAGTTTGTTCAAATTATGTCCCCTGGGTCAAAATTGGCCACGCCCTAGGGTTCTCTTGGTTTACATATAGTTATATAGGAAAAACGTTAAAAATCATTTTTCTCCGAAACTAATAGGACTTGACCTTAGATGTTTGGTGTGGAGTATTGTGTAGAGAACCTTTACCAGAATTGTTTATATGTTAGCCCTGGGGTCAAAATTGGCCCCACCCCGGGGTCCCTCAATATGTAAAAACAGAAATCTTTAAAAATCTTCTTCTCAGAAACCACAATGCCTGCAGCTTTGATATTTGATATGTAGCATTGTCTAGTGGATGTCTACAAAGTTTTTTCAAATTATATCCCCTGTGTCAAAATTGGCCACGCCCCAGGGTTCTCTTGGTTAACATAAAGTTATACAGGAAAAACATGAAACATCATTTTTCTCCAAAACTAATAGGACTAGACCTAAGATATTTGGTGTGGAGTATTGTGTAGAGAACCTTTACCAGTATTGTTTATATGTTGGCCCTGGGGTCAAAATTGGCCCCGCCCCGGGGTCCCTCATTATGTAAAAAAGGAAATCTTTAAAAATCTTCTTCTCCAAAACCACAATGCCTACAGCTTTGATATTTAGTATGTAGCATTGTCTAGTGGATGTCTACCAAGTTTGTTCAAATTATGTCCCCTGGGTCAAAATTGGCCACGCCCCAGGGTTCTCTTGGTTTACATATAGTTATATAGGAAAAACATGAAAAATCATTTTTCTCCAAAACTAATACGAGTAGACCTTAGATATTTGGTGTGGAGTATTGTGTAGAGAACCTTTACCACTACTGTTTAAATGTTGGCCCTGGGGTTAAAATTGGCTTCGCCCCGGGGTCCCTCAATATGTAAAAAAGGAAATCTTTAAAAATCTTCTTCTCAGAAACCTCAATGTCTACAGCTTTGATATTTGGTATGTAGCATTGTCTAGTGGATGGCTACCAAGTTTGTTCAAATTATATCCCCTGGGTTAAAATTAGCAACGCCCCAGGGTTCTCTTGGTTAACATATAGTTATATAGGCAAAACATGAAAAATCATTTTTCTCCAAAACTAATAGGACTAGACCTTAGAGCTTTGATATTTGGTATGTAGCATTGTCTAGTGGATGTCTACCAAGTTTGTTCAAATTATGTCCCCTGGGTCAAAATTGGCCACGCCCTAAGGTTCTCTTGGTTTACATATAGTTATATAGGATAAACATGAAAAATCATTTTTCACCAAAACTAATAGGACTAGAGCTTAGATATTTGGTGTAGAGTATTGTGTAGAGAACCTTTACCAGTATTGTTTATATGTTGGTCCTGGGGTCAAAATTGGCCCCGCCCTGGGGGCCCTTAATATGTAAAAAAGGAAATCTTTAAAAATCTTCTCAGAAACCATAAGGCCTAGAATTTTAAAATTTGGCATGAAGCAAGCTTTATCAAATTATTAGATTAGGTTAAAGGTCACGGAGGCTTAAAATAGATTTATCTACTGTACCTCATAAAGCCTTCATTTATAGACCAATATCTTTGATATTCAATATATAGGTTTCTTGCATGGACCTCTACCTATGGGTAGGGTTTGAGGTCACTGGGTCAAGGTCAAGGTCACCATAGCTTATAATAGATAATTTTATACTTTCTGTCATACAGCCTTTATTTATTGACTGATATTTTACATATTTGGTTTGTAGGCACTTATATATTTTCAATTAAAAAATGAAATACTGCTTAACAGCAAACCTACCGCCAAAGTACTCAGGTGAGCGATCCAGGGCCATCATGGCCCTCTTGTTTATTGATTTCCTTAAATGAAAACTCAATTTTAGTCTGGCAGAGACATATTCGATTACTGTATTTAGTCAGTCAAAGCAAGAACAAGACACAGGACTTCTTTCTTAATCTATAGACACAACGCACTTTATATTAGAAGAATAGATGATTCGTTTTTTTTCCGTGATTTTATGGCTGTTTTATGGCCATATCCTGTCAAAACAGTTTTGGCACGTTCGTTAAAACCAAAGGCAGGTCAAAATTAAAGTTCACGCACAAACTCGCAGAGTGTCCAGGGGGGGGGGGGAGGGGGCACGTGCCCCCACCCCTCCTTCCCGCTCTTGTAGGTACAGTGCAGAGCCTTTCCAGGATGCTCTACAGATTTTTTCATTAAGAGATGATCAAATTATGTAGTGTAATGTATTTTTCTACCTGCCGGATCAAACTGTACGCATGTGTGTATTCGGGGTACAGGCAGCTACGCCACTGTCAAGTTGCTCGGTTTCTAGAAATAAGGACAAGTGCGCTGGTGGTCGTGTGTTCCATTAGGTTCAATTTTCACTCTTAATTAAGTTACTATTGAAAATGATTCAGTTATTTCAAGTCATTTTTTTCATCCTTTCACAGGGGGATGGGGGCACTTTTGTCTCTGATCAGTTGTTATACAGGGACTTAAACCATGACCCTAGAGGTTAGTGCAGTATGTGGTCTACTTACCTGTTTAAGAACACAAACGGAAACTGTCCATTTTTTTTTCTTTTTTACCTGAACATACTTTTTATGTTGTTTATGTCAATTTTGTACATATAATGTTTCGATGACGTTGTGGTGCACTTCATATGGTTTTGACCTTGATGATGAGCACACGTTTGGTGTTAGGAACCAGGGTCAGATCAGGTTTTGTTATTCGTGTGTTTTCATTGAGGTGCATGTATTAATATCACGCTAATGAAGGGTTGGTGTGAGATTATCCCGTATACCCTTTCCACACTGGATATCAATATACACAAAAAGTACGATAAATATTTATTTTATATGAAATTGTTGTCCAGACAAGAGATAACATGTTTGAATGTGTGTGTCTGACTAGGACCAGATAAGTCCCAGTTGAAATTTCAAGGCTGACCATCAGACGTTAATTGCAACGGTTATACAGACTTTCTGAAGAATTAATGAATTATGATGTTATGAATTTGAATGTACAGAATTTTTCGAAGTAGTTATTTGAGAATTTTGTTATAAAATGTACACATTTGCCCTTGGGATTGAGTTGTGTGCGGGCCAAGATAATTGACATTTTTTAGTTCAAATCCCACCCTAGAGAAATGTTTTATATATCAAATGACCTACATGTAAAAATCTGCCAAAGTCCATATCATGTGATCTTTCTGTCTGTCAAAGTCCCACCTGTCGGGAACGGTCGTAAGCCAGAAGTTCCACGATACCCGCCACTCGCCCCTGGGACAAAAAATGAATAGAGGCAAAATGTCAAAGCTATATATCTCAATGTATACTCTACGTCAGTGTATTTCCTTGGGAGTAGGTAAAGTCTGTTTGAGAAATTTGTTTTTCTATTTGTTTATTACACTAAAGGGGAAGAATCAAGTTTTCACACTAGCTTTTATTTCTTATTCAGATCCAATGATCTGAAGAGGCAACTGACAAGAACATTTGAGTTCTGTTGTCTAGAACACTTCATTGTTAAGACTACTTTTTGTCTATGCATGACAGCTTGTTAATGAGATACTCTTTATTTCCTGTATATGAGTAAATGACTCTGATCTGATGATTTATATAGTCTTATGAACTGAAAGAACAATAGACACACAACAATTAAAATAGGCATTCTAGACTGACCCTCTTTCAGTGGAACACTGAATTTGTCCAGACGTTTCCGCTATTTGACATTCCCAGAATCATAGGCTGGGGAGGGTTTTTTTTAAGTTTTCTTGCCACTGCCAACCATTATTCAAAGCTGACTAGTCATGACCCATACCGTCGACTTACTTATGAGGTTGAAATTTTATTTAAGTAAATCATTGAGTTGAAATAAATATAATCTCGTTTTTATCGTATTTTCTTGGTAATTTCTTTGCTATATTCTCAATAAAGTAGAGGCATAGTCCTAATGTGTTCTTTCAAAAATGTCTTTAGGGTTTCCAAAAAAAGACTGGGTCAAATACAATAACAGTACCTTCACTAGGTATGTAAGGATTTCATCATACTTATGTTTTATTTAAATTAGTTGTAGTTATTTTAAGTGTAGCAGCCAGGTTGTGTACTTTAACAGTTATTAAATTTTGAACAACATTCATTTCAAGAACTTTTTAGTTACGCGTAACATTGGATTGTTTACTGTATCTGTGCCTCTAGAAATACCTATCCCATATTAACACTAAACGTTACATCCGGGCAAAGAAATCGTGCTCATACCTTATCACGTAATCTTATTCAAGTTTCCTTAGATATTATATTTATGTATTTAACCGGAAAAGGGCTTGCGTTTTCAACTGAGATAAACAAAAATAACTACTTGATATTTTGCGCTGAACATGAAGACATAAAGTAAGAGTATTTCGCCAACAGTTGTTCAGTGTTTGTAGCCATTTTAAATACTGGGATTTAGTTTGATTCCTGTTATCAAATGAAATTGAATTATAGGAGGGTTTTGTACTTCAACAGCAATACTTATTTGAAAACTTATCCTTAGTGTTTTAAACAATAATATTTTCAGTACTTCTAGTACACTTAGTACCTGTATTACAGCTTTGCAAATTTCCCCAGGATTGTTCTTTCAATGTTTTCTTTGAAAGTTCCGTTGATAAATATTGATCGAAAATATCGTCCAAATATTACTTAAATAATGCTTCTTCAAAAAATAAAAAATAAATAAATAAATAAATAAATAAATAAATAAAATATAGACTTTTTTCAACTGAGTATTGCCATTATTATAAATTTAAGAAGGTCTGAAATTAATTGAATGAATTACAATAACCTGTCTTGTTTACCTGCCAGGAACCACTCAAAGCTAAGGAGAAGCTTAGCTCTTAATAGAAGGTATGCATTTGTTGGAGAGGGGGGAAACAGGAGAAAGCAAACGTGTAAAGGTCCAAAAGCAGTTGTAAGTAATTATCTACTTTTTCAATTGTTTTTCAGTATTGTTTCACCACTGCAGTTCTTGTTTTGCAATTTGGGATAGAGAAAACAACCCTAGTTTGTTTCAAAACAATGTTTATAGTCATAAAACTAAAGCCTGATAGCATACTGAGTATTTTCTGTCATTTAAAGTTCATAAAAAGGAATCCTTCTCTTTCACCATTATTCATACTTAAAAGTTTTCACCTTGTCTTTTGTCTGTTTTGCAATATGCATCATTCCAAAGAATGGTTAAGCTTTTTGATAAGGATAGAGTTTGATAAAACTTAAAAGAGATAATTTATAGGAATTATTTTGTTTGTTTTTTGGGGGTTTAACGCCGATTTCAACATATGTTATATCTCGGCGGTCAGTCCACCTAACCGGTTTTCCTGGATAACTTACCAGTAATTGCCAATTTCTCCGCAAGTGACTGACTACTGTTCCCACATGATCTACTCTGAATCAGCGGTGAGAGACAAATGAACATAAGACACTTTGTCTGAGAACAATTGTCACGGATAAATTTTGCCCTGCCCAGGGGCCGAGCCAACGGCCGATGGATTACTAATCCAGTGCTCTACCTACTGAGCTAAGCGGGCGGGCATGGAATTATTCTCCTTATAAAAATCTAGTTGCCATGGTATTTGGACTCCCTATTTAGATGCAAACATATGTACGAACTGAACATACTTTGTTATTTTCGGAAATAACTCAAAAATAATAAAAGATATGTCCAGGCCAAGTTTTACCAGTTATCCTTGGCCTAGTGCTATAAAAAGTTGTTGTGACACTCGTATAATGGCATTAATTCAACAGTGAGATATTTGTATCATCAGTTTTGAATGAAAAACAAATTACCCGCATTTTGTATTTTGATGGCCTGAAAGACGCTATATTATAAATTATCCATTTTGCCATATTGTTTATTCAAATAAAAGTTATTTTGTACTCTGCTTGCACTGTACTTTTAAAATTTTTGTTGCTGCCTTTTGTTGTTTATGTCACAGACTATAGGTGTATAAGTCCTGGATCAAAAAGAAAATCTTCCAAGAGAAGCATTCAAAACACAATTGGGTAGTGTGGGAATCTTACATTTAGATGTAAGCAGTGGCTCTGGTGAGTCTTTATGGATATAAGAAATGACAAAAATGTTTAAAATTCAGCCCAATAATCCTTGAAACAAATTGATTCACAGTGCCAGAACACAAGCTGACAATGAAAGGTTTGGAAAGGGACAAAATAAAGAACGGAAATTTACACAAATCAGGCTGCATCTTTTAACAGAAGGGATCGATAATCATAGTATGGCTATTTGAGTCTTGCTTTAACCATGTAACAGTTGTCAAACATATTCCTTGTACCATCAAGATCCTTACTGTACCGTTGAATGAATATCAGGACACAATATCTTGTAATCTCAATCATTAGTGAAAAGGAATTGTGCATCCTGTTTATGCCCACAATGGGCAGTTTTAATTTTCTTGTTACTAATGTGTTTATGACAGTTTTTTTTATAACATTATGGTGCTTTTACTTATGTTAAGGATTTGATTTTTTAAGTTCAAGTTACTAGCATCAAAATGTTATATGGTTATACATTACTTTTCAAAGGAGTGCAGACTGATTTACCAAAAATATCTGGTAAATGATTTACTACAGGAAAGATGGAAATTAAGAAAAAAAAACAAGCTTTTAAAGGAAATGGTAAACAGTGGGTAATTATTGTTATCAGTTGTTGTTCTGTTCTCAGTTTAACGACAGTTTTGTTAATAACATCCATGCTGCTTGTAACCAAAAACTGGGGTAATTACATGACATGACTTAAAAAAACAATTGATTTTCATATGCAGCACGTTTATAGGTGTAACAACACTCGGAATATATATTTAAAACAAAACATAACTTGTCTACTTCCAATAAGATGGTAAGTGTTGATACCAAAACAAACAAAGAAAAGGCTCAAGACATTCAAGTGGGGGTCAAAACTACGCACTGTCTCTTAAACTGTCTCTTGCCAAAAAATATTGAATTGAATACTTATCATGAAGGAAATACTGCATGACAACCATAGTACCTTATGAACAGCTTTGTTGATTTAAGCCCTTGTGAAATACATGTTTACAAAAAATGGCATTTTACATCCAATACTTTCAGTCAGGATACATTTCAGTGATCTAACTTAGCCAGAAAATGACAAGCTATGAAACTTACCATCTATAGATGAAGACCCACATGGTGCAGTTTCAAATGTTACTCTAACAACTTGTTCACCTTTTTAGCCCACCTTTCATGCAGGTGAGCTATTGTGATCCCCCTCCGTCCGTCGTACGTTGTCCTGCGTCGTCAACAATTTCATTCAAACGACATCTCCTCTGAAACCCCTAGGCCAAATTCAATGAAACTTGCATGGAATGTTTCTTGCAAAATGCTCTTCCAAAGTTGTTCAAATAATTCAATTCCATGCAGAACTCTGGTTGCCATGGCAAAACAAAAATAGAAAAAAAACTTTAAAAATCTTCTTCTAAAAACCACATGGCCTGGAGCTTAGATATTTGGTATGAGGCATCATCTAGTGGACCTGCAACAAGATTGTTCAAATTATGACCCTGGGGCCAGAACTGGCTCCGCCCTGGGGGTCACTTGATTTTACATAGAGTTACATAGGGAAAACTTCAAAAATCTTCTTGTCAGAAACCACAACACATGGAGCTTAGATATTTGGTATGCAACATTTTCTAGACCTCGGCCAAGATTGTTCAAATCATGGCCCCCGGATCAAAACTGGCCCCGCCCCAAGGGGTCACATGTATTACATAGAGTTACATAAGAAAACACTTTAAAAATCTTCTTGTCAGAAACCGCAAGGCATGGAGCTTAGATATTTGGTGTTGAGCATTGTCTTGTAGACCTCTATCAAGGTTGTTCAAAGCATGAAAGCATGGGTCAAAATTGGCTCCGCCCAAGGGGTCACATGTTTTACATAGAGTTATATAGAAAATTCTTTAAAACTCTTCTTGTCAGAAACTGCAAAGCCTGGAGCTTAGGTATTTGGTATGAGGCATCATCTAGTGGACCTCTACAAAGTTTGATCAAATTATGGACCCTGGGGTCAGAACTGACCCCACCCAGGGATAACTTGATTTACATAGAGTTAAATAGGGAAAATGTTAAAAATCTTCTTGTAAGAAACTACAAGGCGTGGAGCTTAGATAGTTGGTGTTGAGCATTGTGTAGTAGACCTCTACCAAGATTGTTCAAATCATGGCCCCTGGGTCAAAACTGGCCCCGCCAAAGAGGTCATATGTTTTACATAGAGTTATATAGCAAAAAAACTTTAAAAATCTTCTTGTCAGAAACTGCAAGGCCTGGAGCTTAGATATTTGGTAGTAAGCACCACAGTTGGGTTATCCCCCCTCCCATGGGGGTCACCCCCGCCCACATTTTTTTTTCTCTTTTTTAAAGTTTTTCGCTATGGCAATAAAATTTGGACCATTTGTACAGTTTTTCAAGATTATTTCAAACACATTATTTCTTGATTTATATTTTTGACCTTGACCTACCCTTTTTTTTTTGTTAGCTACAGCAATGAAATTTTGACCATGTGCACAGTGTTTCGTTTCGATTTCAAAAATGTCATCGCATGACCTATATTTTTTACCAACATTTTGTTTTTGGAGCTATGACAATGAAATTTGGCCCATGTGTACAATGTTTTGTTCCGATTTAAAAAAGTCATAGCATGACCTATATTTTTGATCTACTGACCTACTTTTTTGTTTTAAAGCTACGGCAATGAAATTTGAACTGTGTGTACAGCTTTTCGTTCCGATTTCAAAAATGTCATCTCATGACCTATATTTTGACCTACTGATCTACTTTTTGTTTTTGCATTGGTCCATTTCTGTGATATGCATCATTACATTCATAAAAAATTCTTTCATCTTTGAACCCAGGTGAGCGCTTAGGGCCATTGGCCCTCTTGTTTAATTACTACAGATTACATTTTTTTCCAGAAAATGTGAACCTATCCTTACAGTTTAGCACCAATAAGTACTATTGTCTTGGATCTAAAGCAATTTCAAGCAAATAAATTTTAGATGCTCTTCAACTGAAGTCTTGTCTGCATGAACATTGTCCTAACAATTGCCCTGTAGACGAAACATGTACAGACAGGTTATAAAATGAAAACGAAGAAGGAATGCCACAGGCAGCAACAGCTTTAAGCTTCATGTCGCTGCTACACTGAAACTGTATTCTGTCTCCATCAGGTTTGTTACATTGCCACGCAGAATTCTCTGAAATAATTGGAGCTCTTGGGACAAAAATATCAGTGTCAAGAACAAAAAAACCTAGGGAGAATACTAACATCTGGTAAAACATTATTTACTGAATGTTGCAAAGAAGACAAAGTAAAACCTGTTTCACTAGTTCTGTATGTAAAAAAAAAAAAAAACTTTTGCAAGTTACATTCAGCATTAAAATACTCTTCTGTCATAAAAGTAAACCGTGTATAACTTGCACACAACAAAATAAAATCTCATCGTTGTCAACAACATCAGCATAAGATATAAACAGTTAAACAGGTATTCTTCATGTGCTTTCAATGATACACGTTTCGCAACTTAAACAACTGAATCTGCTGACAACAAGCAAAAGCCTCCATTATCAAACTAACAGTCTTTAAAATTATGTTCAATGAATTCAAAACATGATCATACACAATTACATTGTATATCTGGCATTTTTATCTGCAATGCGTAAAAAGCTAAAAACATTGTGATGTGTAATATTTTCTGTGATATAATTATCACATTTAAGTGAAAACTCATCCACAAAGACAAAAAAGTTCTCAGTATTAGCGTCTGGAAGAGGACATGTAATGCCATACAAGAAACGCACAATTCCATGTACAAGCTCATCTTTAAATTGGTCACGTAAAATTTCCTATATAGAATCCTGTCCAGTCTATACATCATTAAGTTTACTTTCAAAGAAATGACCATTTAAAGAAAGGATTATTGAATGACACTGGAAACATGCACCAGACTTTAACACCATTTTTACCTCACATCTCTGCTTATTATTCAGTGCTATCTGTAACTCAATGCTAATGTCACACATTTTAAATCTCTAATAAAGATGGTTGAAAACTTAAAAGGTAGTCTGAAAAAACAACAGTGGCAAGAAATGGTAATTTAGATATATAGTATTCATTCATTGCTAATACTTGTTCAAAAGGGGTTGCATTATAGAGCAAACACAATTAAAACAGTCTCAGTACCACTTATGTTGAATATATCCAGGTATAAATTCTTATTCAAATTCTTATGACTACATCTTTTTACTAACCATCGTAAGTGACCAAAAGCATAACATAAATTAGAAAAGTTGTTCTAGTTCCGCCAGTAATGTCGTCAGTATTCCTCCTTTAATCTGTGTTTGGTTAACTGTGTTTTCCTGCTCTTTTTGCACTGAATTCACTGAGTGATATGTAAAAAATGCTCACTATCGAAAAAATTGGTTTGATTAAGCTCTCTTCTTCTTTTATAAAGTCTAGAGTTTATTTCCAAAATACAAATATATTTCTAGCTATAAGCTATGTGTACACGATATATATATCGTATTGGACCCGATGCCGTGGAAAAATAACAGGGCCTATATATCAAATCACTTTTTTCAATGACAATTTTATTGATTAACAATTAGTTTTCTAAAGAAATGACGTACATTCTACCTTAAAAAAGATCGGATTATATGTGGTTAAATGCAAGATTTGCAGCAAAGTATTTGACGGAAAAAAATATCTGCATTTTAGTTTAAGAAATTTAGATAGAATGTATTTTCACATTCTTGAAAAACTGAACAGTTTTAATCTTTGAAGTTGATGATAAAATTGTGTGGTATTCTATTCTAGTTGTTGATATAAACTTTAAGATTCACCTTAAAAGCAGACATCACAATTATAGCGGAACTACTTTTTATGTTCTGCCGAGATAAAATATACAACTGTATCAATTTTTACGTGAAAAAACTTTGCTTGACATTTGTTACAAAGTACCTAATTTCTAATCTTTAACTGAATGACATTTACAGGCTATTATTATTTTTCTTTGGGATTCTTGAGAGCTGGAGTTTGCACAGAATTTCATTTTACCAGAAATGTCTGTTGTTCCTCCTGTAATACTTGCACTGCACAATACTTCCAATGGATTGTTTTTGTTTTGTTTTTTTTGAATCACTGAATGACACACTTTTTCTGACATCAAGCATGTTGTTATTATGAACAGTTGTTATCTCTGACATAACATTGTCTGGAGCTATTTCTGACAAATTTTCTACACTTGTAGAATCTTCAGTGCCAACATATGGCAGCATCACATTAGGAATGATATCTGATGCTGAGGCCTGCTGTTCCAGAGATGGTGTTGAATAGTTATAAATAGTTTGAATACTTTTGAACCCTCCAAGATGAGCAACCTGCCCTGGGGGTCGGCCACCATCCACAAGTGTTTGAGCGAAGGTTTTTCTTGTAGAATTATTTACTTTGCGTATCATGGAATATAACAGTTTTCACCAAAAACACTGCTATTAATCCAGTATTGTTTAATGAATTCAGTAAAATAAACAGTTTAAATACATTGATTGACAAATCCTGTTTATGGCGTTTTACCGTCTGTTTGGCATTGGTTGAAACAAAATCGAAAAAGAAATTGTTTTCTTGACTAATTTATTCTGTATTTGATAAATAGATAACAACTTGATTACATGTTTTTGTTTTGTTGTACTTTTTCCCAATAAGCCTTTTCATTTACCTTATCCCTTTAGATTCTTTCTTTTCGAAGATAAAACATGGTTAAATATTCTATCCTTCATCACACTTAAGTTTGCTCTCTTTTCTTTCAAATATCGATCGATCAGTGGAGTACTAGATATTTGTGAGAGCCACTGGTTCTTACTCCAAACCGCCAAGTATGTGGATAGCGAAAAAAATATATTCAATAAAATATTAGAGTAGGTTTAGGTAACAGTGTACAATACCACTCCCCGCTTAATGGATGGAAACACAGGCTTCATTGAACAAAATGCAACTGAACAATGCAAGTTTTGATAAATTAGAGTTAAAAAATGCACACTGTGACAATTACAGCACTGTTTATCTCCTGTTAATCCAGAACGCCATATAACTCATACCCATCAGGCACTGCGACGTTGAATCAATGTTGAATCAACGACATTTTTCAACGTTGAAATAAGGTTGAATTTATATTTTATTTTGAAAGTTTAAATAACGTTGAAATCCTAACGTTGATTTAACGTTGATTGCAACCATTAACCAAAGTTTATTAAAGTTAACGTTGTTTTGACATTGAATAAACTTTTGAATCCAGTATAGTATAGTTGAATAAACGTTTATTTATGGTTTAAATTTGTAAAGGGTATTCATTGTAACATTGATTTTTCGCAGAAGCCGAGGAATATAAGTATTGACACGATTCTACTGGCATTTTTACAGTATTAGAATATTAAAATACAGGCAAACGACATAATTTGGTTTTATTGTTTTATTATTAACCATTATTATGGGAGCAAACACTGTGATAACTAGTACACTATCAACTCAACAAAATTGTCTTGTAATGTTCTGTATCTTTTACTCTATGTTCTTCCTCCACCTCTAGCCCTTCTGGTGCATATTTTGAATATTTCATCATTGTGGAAGAAAGTCTTTTACGGTCATTTTTTTTTCTATTTGATTTCATCATTGGATCTATAATAAAAGAAGAAAATAAAATAATACCCTTCCCTAAGCTACATGTAATGCTTTATAAACTGACAAAAAAAACATAATATTCCTTGATTAATTTATTTGCTAAGCTGGATTTAGCACCAGTTTTATCTATCATATAATGAAGTACACAATGACACATATATAACAATAATAATATACTACTCAAAGTTTGATAGGGATCGCTTTTTATTACTTAAATATCTTTTTAATGATAACCTCAAGATAACTGATTTTTTCTCTTACATGTAGTTTATTCATATGGAAAAGCCGACATGTCCAGCAGATTTTGATTGTTTACCTGTACATGGCTCGAGATGCACGGGAAAAGCAAAACCACTGGAAAAGTGGTGCACCGCGGGCATGTACCTTTCTGTACACATCCGTTTTATTCAGACTTCGCTTTCGCATGGTAACGTGTATATCGAGCCTAGCACTGGTCATGACAAATCTACGGCAAAGACGGCGTATTTACGATGAGGAGATGAATAGGGGGGTAGGGATACTTGAGGCTGGGCGTTCCCAACGGTACGTATCAAGTGTCCTTGGGGTGTCCCAGAGCACCGTTGCCATGATTTTGGGACGGTTTCAAACTTACGAGCATGTCACGCATAGGCATGGCGGAGGGCGTCAGAGGTCTACAACTCAGCGTGAGAACCGGTTTACTGTCGTTCAAGCGCAACGTCAGCGCTTTGTTACCGCTACTGCCCTCCAAAATGACTTCAAGAATGCCACTGGTGTAAGACTTCCACTCAAACCATCAGGAACCGTTTTCATACAGCTGGCATGAGGGCTAGAAGGCCAGCAATCCGAATCCCATTGTCGCGAAACCACATCCAGGCACGTCTTCAATGGGCCCGCGATCACGCCAGGTGGACGCTGCATGACTGGACCCCAGTGTTGTTCACTGACGAGTCTAGATTGTGTGTGGACTTCACTGATAGGCGAGTGCAGGTATGGAGATCCGCCAATGAGCGTTTGGCACCCGTATGTGTTGCTACCCATGGCCGTCATGGCGGGGGTTCGGTCATGGTGTGGGCGGGCATTAGCATCCAGGGAAGAATGGACCTGCACATTGTTCAAAACGGCACATTGACAGCTGTACGATAGGTCAATGAGATCTTAGATGTGAACGTTCGTCCGTACGCTGGCGCGATAGGCCCTGAGTTCATTTAAATGGACGACAACGCCCGGCCTCACAGGACAAGGGTCGCTGACGAGTACCTGGAGGCAGCAGCCATAGAGAGAATGGACTGGCCAGCAAGGTCTCCAGACCTTAATCCAATAGAGCACGCCTGGGACATGCTGCAGACTGCAATATCTGCTCGCCCAGTCCAGCCAACCACGGTCTCTGGGCTACAGCAGGCCCTTCTGGACGAGTGGGCTCGACTCCCACAACAAAGCATCCGGAGACTCATTAGCAGCATGAGAAGGCGGTGCAGAGTAGTAATCCAAGCAAACGACACCACACGCGATATTAAACAAAATTCAGGCCATATACTTGATTTTTCCAAAAAGTCTCATTTCAACTCTTGTTTGTATTATCCCAAATTCGTGCACCTCCCAGGCTCAGCCTCTCTCACGCTTCAATGGTTTACATACTTACTCATTTTTTTGGTACCAAACCGTTGTCATATGAACATATTTTCAGAATCACAACAAAAAACTTTTCATCCTTATGTAGTAAATATACACATTCTTATAAGTGATCCCTATTAAATTTTGAGTAGTATATATAGTAGGCAAAATAGCCAGGGTCGAAATGACTGGGGAGGAAACAAAACATGCATAAGTTTGTGACTTAGCTATTTATATACAAGGACAAAGAAGCAACGATGCAATGCATTTGGAATAGAGAATATCTTGAATACGTACCCGTATTTTTCTCTGCAAATATTTAGTGAATATTTTCCAAATTTCCAAAATCCACTTTCTCCTGTTCGAATATGACGTCAATGTGTGTTGAGCATGTGCGGTTAAAGTGAAAGGCCCCATGACGAACGGACGACAACTGTGTAAACTGGACAACCAAAGTTTTTAAAAAAGGCCGAATGAAAGAAAGATCACTCTTGTATAAATTATAATTATTCGTTTATAAACCTTTTAAAACTTTCAACGTACGATCGAATTAGTAAAATAATTAACGGCTTCCAGAACTTCATGATACATTAATATTGCATTTAGCGGTATCAGAGACATACGTACGTCGCTAGCGATATTTTACATTCTATGTTCAGTGTTACAGTTTGTCAGTTCACACTTTTTTTCAATATTTTATCGACTTCATATTACATATCTTTTATAAGAATTAACTTTACTTCTGACCAGTTTTAAACTTTGTTTCAATGTCAGTCTTCAACCATTTAGCAACAAACATATTCTAGTTAGGTTCATGTATGTTGAAATAAGGTGAATCAACGTCACGACCAAAACTCAGTGTTGAAACAACGTTGAATCAATGTTGTGTGCCTGCTGGGTATTTATACATGTATCAGTCTAAACCTATGTTTGTGAAATTAACTTAAAATGTCTTGTTATCTTCACCTGTCGTGGATTACTTATTTTTTGGTAGAGCAATCTTACTTTCATTTGTCAGAAAACATATCATCTGTAATCGAGAAGGTTATCCTGTTCCTGGGAAAGGATTTCTGCCAAATCGCTTAATTCATGCACGCTGTGTTTCCAATCACTGAATATTTTTATGTGACTTCTTGTTTTCGTGGTCGTATTTTTATTTGCATTTGTCTAATAAACTCTTCACAGTCTTCTTCAGGTATTTTCTTGAACCGCGAAGAATCAAACTCTCTAGCCTGGTTCTAACCATATGCATTTATCAGAAATTCCTCAAAATACGCGTGTCTTTCCATTTCAGATAGTTGACCAAATTTTGATAAATTATTTGCGAGCATCTAAGGTATCTGCTCACCCTCATTCATCATGAAAAGTGTGAAACTGAAATTCTTTAGAAAGTAACAATTTTTAACGGATCGTACCCAATCTCCCACGCAGTGACCTCCCCTTCCAGGATGAGATCTCTGCCGTCACAACATTATGGTAAGGATTTTTGAAGATATGATTTTTTTTTTTCAATTCTGATTGTTTTTAAAAAAGTAAACACGGTTTACTCAAATAAAAAATAATCTCGGAAACATAAAAATTATGAAAAAAAAAATATCGCACCGTTTATTTTAAAACAATATGACCGGTTTTGAAAAAGAAATCATTCAAGTCACTAATATACTAAAGTTCTTTTTAACACATATGAAAATTTGTCAATCATATCGGCAGACTTGACACCAGAGCTCAAATTATAGTGTCCCTATTTATCACAGATGAAACAATTTTTTAACGGTTTCTTTGGCGTATCCGCCATCTTAACACAATCATGTGATAAGACCATCATCACGTGATTCGTGTGAAGGCAGTGGTTACTGAGCGTAGCGTAACCGGTGCGCGGAGTTTGGAACGTGACGTCTACTCATGATCATAAGAATGAAAAAACAAATCGGCTATTCATACGTATACCGTATTAAAGGTCATACGACATAAGTAGTCACTTCGCACCTCTAAACAGAAGAGAAATTAATTGATCTATTTTAAAAAGTCCTAGAAAAACATTGCAATCGCTAAGATAAAAATATTGTTGCCGTTTTAACTTGATTCTTTATCTCTTTTTCAGCCCTATTATATAAGCCTTTCAAATTGCACCATAGGAGGCATCGTCTGATACCCGCGGCTACGGTGGCACAGAGATGACATGCACAACTTTTTTTTTTTAAAATTGCACTTCTTTTTTATTCATCTCGTTCCCTCGAGATACTAACTCGAGTGAAAGACTAAGTATCTCGCTCTCAAGAGTAACTAGTCATGGGAACGAGACAACAAAAAAGAGAAGTGCAAATCTGAAAAAATGTATCGCATTTGAAAAAAAAAAGTGTAGCGCAGTAAAAAAAAGAATCATTAGCTATGTAGTGGGAACAAGTTAGCTATGTCGTGGGAACGAGAAAACAAAATATTGTGCTACACTTTTTTTTGCAAAGCAATACCTTTTTTTAATTGCACATCTTTTTTCTTTGTCTCGTTCCCATGAGATAGGAAACGACTTAGTATCTCGTGTAAACCAGGTATTAAGTCGTTCCCACGACATAGCTAACTCGTTCCCACGAGTTAGTAAGTCGTTCCCTCGACATAGCTAACGTGCACTGTTCTTTTTTATAACACAATTCTTTTTTTTTACTGCGCTACTCTTTTTTCAAATGCAATACTTTTTTTTAGATTTGCCTTTCTCTTTTTTTATCTCGTTCCCACGACTTAGTAACTCTAGGGAACAAGATGCTAAGTCGTTCCCTCGAGTTAATATCTCGTGGGAACGAGTTAAAAAGAGAGAAGTGCAGAAAAAAATGTGCATGTCACCTATGTGCCACCGTACGCAGCCGATCAATTAACATTTATCATTTTTTACAATGACATGCAACAATAAACCGTGGGTTTCTGACGATGCATAGGAGTGGTAATATCAGTTCACTTTTCCGGCCCGGGTCCGATCAGTGTTATTGTACAGTCATATTTTATTGTGTGTACTCGTTGTTTATCATCCACGCGTGTACTTGTAACATTTTGTACAGACATATTTTATAACATCCAGATAATGGAAATCTAGTTAAGACAGTTTTCAATAACTTTGCTTTTTTATAAACTTATGTGCTTTAAACGGCTTTAGTTTTGGTCTTCGTAATTTCAGCATTTCAGTTTGTGCAAAGCTGGACGAATCTGCACTTAAACTACAAATTATCAGCATCTTTAAATATATTTATAAATTTTACTTCTAGTTTTATTGGTTTAACACATTTTCTTGTGGACACTATACTTTGCTTAACATTTTTTATGATTTATTACAAAATGCAAATATAATATACAGTGACACTGAGTTGAGGAGAACGACATGTATAAGGTATTGTTTAATTTCTAAAATTCATATTCATCCTAAACAAAGCAATATGATTGTCTTCAAGATACGATTGTTGAAAGAATCACGGAAGATAATACATCGTATTTACAACTGAAAAGGTAAAACAGATGATTTTCTCACAGCAAAACACAATATAGTTTAGGGTGGGGCCGAGAGAAGACATAGTTTTGTTCATCCGGTTAAAAGTTTATTTAAGTTATAGCTGAACCCGTATGAACAGACACATATTGGAACTAGTGATGTCAAGATATGTAACACAAATTATAACTTATTTCAAGGTAAGATCTTTCATTATGTTTTGCCCTACATGGAACGACTACTAGTACCCTTACGCATGGTTTTATTGTGACCTCTGAAGAAGCTGTAGTATATTGTTTCGCTCATGCCTGTCGGTCCGTCGGTAGACGAAGTAGTTTTCGAACACAGCTTTGAAGAAATAACCATACTCACTTATCATTTAATGTATATTTTAAGCATCATGTGTATATAAATCCTATTGATCGGGGGTCCGTTGTGTCGGAGGTAAAGCAAACAGGCATCCGCAGTTTAAAAGTGATACCTGATCAATAAGTCTAAAAGAAGTGTACCAAAGTCCTTAAAATTTACACAGTTACACAAAAACGAGCAAATCCGCCAATTTTAAGTATACATAAAGTTCAGTTTATGAGTAGATAGTTCCAGATAATTTAGTTTTAGGCTTACATTGCTGTCATTCCATATTGATCTTTGGGATTTCTGATGCGCGTAAGGTGAAGTCTGCGTCATTGTTACAGGTCTTATTGTTTGCCTCTATGACAATAAGATTGTTTTATTATGTGTGTTAATTCTCCTATGTATTTTATCTAGAAACGATTACTGACTTTGACAATGTAAAGTAAAAAAAGAAGAAAAAAGGGTTTTTGAAGGTACAACAAACACAAACTACTATTTTTTTCTCATTGAAACATGTTTTGAATGATATAAAATTATATTGTCATTGCCAAACATATTTATGCCTCTATACTAAGTTTGTATTTTGGGGTCAATCCAATTTTTGTTTAGTCTTGTGTATTTTACAGATTGTGGTGGCATTTGGATTGGCAGAAGAACAATGATGAGCTCCATTTTTATAAAGATATGTTTTTTTACATTGGCAGTTTTAGAAGTATTTCAAGTATTAGGTAAAGAACTGTTCTTTATTATGTTTGCCTTGCTTCTTCCAGTGATTGGTTCAAAGATCTTGCTGCAGTATTTGTCGTGAAAAATGTGTATATTCAACGCGCATAGTTACAATCTTGATATATCGATATATCGTATTTAAAAAAAAAAAAGACAGATTAAGGTCACTTAACTCTGTACACAAGTTTGTATTATCATAGTGTACATGTGTAATTTTATTTTTTTTCTTTCAAAATATGCTCTATGACAAACATCTGTTAAAAAGAAAGAAACCCACTCAAATGAAGTAGCCCTGAAATGTACAGATGAATGATATGCAGCATTCAAAATTTCAATATTGTGTAGCATTTTTTACATGTTGAAGCTAATATTCAGTTTGTACTGAAAGACATTATACTGTTTTGTTTTCAGGAGTAACAAACGACTGTCAGGGAAGAACAGACTGTGCATGTTGTAAAAACAGACAATGCGGTTTGCATTCATCATTGATGATAGATAAATATTGTTTCAGCGGATGTATTGATGGCTATAGAGGTGCAAGATGCTATATTCAGTGTGCAGACAATTGTAAAGCATGTGATCGTAATCAGGAAGGGAGGTGTAAAATATGCCGTGATGGGTATTATCTGGAAAATATTGGAGAATGTAGAAAATGTCCAGCAAACTGTAAAACTTGTACCTCTACATCAGTTTGTTTGGACTGCAAAGAAAATTATTACAATGCATATGGAGTTTGTAACTCGTATTGTCCATCTAACTGTGTATGTAGAAAATCAACTTGTATCGAATGCAAATACGGATTTTACAACATTACCAGTTTATGTAACAACACGTGTTTGCCGAACTGTTTGTCATGCTCCTCTAGTGATAAATGTGACAAATGCAAGACTGGATACTATGGTCCACGTTGTGAGCTGAATTGCTCTAACCACTGCTTGAATGGAACATGCCATTTTGTAACGGGTGTTTGTGAAGAAGGTTGCAAGGGCAATTATTCTGGAGACAGGTGTTGTACACACGCAAACACGTGCTTAAAATGCAAGACAAATAATGAATGCATCAAATGTGACGCTGGTTACTACGGACAATTATGTGAACACAGATGTTCACCAAATTGTGTGGATTCTTGCAATATGTCTGGCGCGTGTCTTTCGTGTAAAAAAGATTTTTATGATAGTCAGTGCAATTTTGATTGTCCAAAGATTTGTGCAGATTCTCGAAATAAAAGCAACTGTGACCAGTTTACTGGTCTGTGTACTGACGGCTGTAATGCTGGTACATTTGGCACGTCTTGTAATATGACGTGCAGTCACTACTGTAAATACAGATTATGTGACCAGTACAATGGAAAATGTTTGAACGGGTGTACAGGTGGTTATGATCCTTCGGTCTGTCCAGAGGTAATTGGTAAGTGCCTATTTTCGATTCAAATTGTAAGGGAGCCAATCATTTTGAGGTTACGTCACATCTAAGTTTATCGAGAACATTGGAATAAAAAATTAATATTCATTGTAACTGACGAACATGTCATTCACTCTCTACTTTAAAAGTCGTTATTCAAGATGCATTTGCTGTCTCAGCATTACAGGACGCACATATGGTAAAGGCACACTAGATTTATTTCAAAATTTGCTTCTTCAGAAATGGAAAACTCTCAGAAGCGTTCCGAGTCTCCAACTAATACAGGGATCATTGCAACTGTAATAGTTGCAATAAGTGTACTTGTGACAGGCGTATGTTTTGCTGTTTGGTATCTTCGTCTTAGGTAGGCTAAATGTTGTTTATTTTATTATGTTTGGTCATTTTAAATAATTGTATAGCTTCACCAAAAAGTTCGAGTGAATGTCAAAAAAGACGGTGGTTATTAGCATAATATTTGAATGCAAGTTCATAACTGATCAAATTATTTCTTTTTATTCAGAGTTGCATGCAGAAAAACAGATACAAAACTTCAGAAGAGTGACAGACATGGAGTAATGGAAAACAAACAATTTTACGTGAATAGCTTATTTTCAGGTCAATATAATCAACTACTTTACTAAGATAAATGTAATGCCAGTTTATCTAGACATCTTAGAGTTATGTTGATTTGACTGGATTTGTTTCTTTTATTTGGTATTTCACTTTACGGATTTGGTGCTGGATATTTCTTAGAAACACTGCAAGACCGCGATGGTCTCTCTTTTTTAGGAGATAAACAAAGCAATGCGGGTGAGTTAGAATGCCGTATCCTTCATGGATCACACAGTGAAACGGACCTATTAACTGAAAAAGGAGAGAATGAGAAACGTCTGGGAGAAACAAGCTACGGAACTAATAATGAAGACAGCATGTATTACGATTTCGGAGGTAGAAGTATTGTTGTAAATGCTTTCCTTAAATACGTGATAGAGATACCACTTGACGAAATGAAACGCCAATTTGAGGTAAGAAAATTCCTTCCATTTAAAAAAAACTTAAATCAACAACTGAGTTAAATATGTACTTTTTTACTCCTCACAGTCATTTAACGTTACAATACTGGCCTTAATCGTCATAGAAATAAACCAAATAAGAACTCAAGAATGCTTAAAAACATTATCAACACCCTATCTGCATGGTTATTGTTCGTGGATGGCAAGATGTTCTTGAGTTACATCAGGATTGAATCAGCATACATGTTTTATGACACGCCAGCCTAAAATTACTTTGGAAAATGTCGAACGTGCCTCGCGAATATCCGTAAACGAGTAGTCAGTGCATCATGACCAGTTTTGAATACCTGACGTAGACAGCCATAGTGGATCATTCAAAACGTAAATTAATAAAAAAAACACAGATAGACCATAGCGTACTTGGAAGCGTGGTCGTCAAAAGCTTAAAATACGTAGAGAAAGCTATAAAAATACAGTAAAAGTAGTGAGATCTGCCGAGAATACTTATCGGCGCTAAATTTGTCAGGTCCTGTTAAATAAATGAACTGTTGTTTTTAAAAATAACTTACGTATGCAAATTAGAATATTCCTATTAAATCCGATCAATGGAGGAGAGGTTACAGAAACGAAAGTAGGTGTGTTTATATACACGGGCATGCACATATTCAAGTAATAAGTGACAATTAACAGCAAATCTTCTTTTTAGCAAGTTGCCTATGCATTGGTGTGAATATTTTCCTGAATTGGCGATGATATTATATTTGTGTTAATGGGCGGCATTATAACTTTAAGATTTCAGTATTGAGACTCTTCATTTCTGTTTAAATTTATCAATCTCTGGTTTTCAGAATCTTCCGAAGGGATTAACAATGCCATATATGGTATCACAGAGACAAAAGCATATTGCTATGAACAGATTCAGTGGGGTATTTCCATGTATGTAAACCTCATTTAGTGATTGATTTTTTTTATCAATTGGCTCGTTTACATTTTTATTCTTAAAACATACGTTTTGATTGCAAGAAATATAAATTATTACAGAGTATCTTTTTCACTTCTGATTGATTTATAATTGATATAGTGAAATCATGCAAACAGAATTGCGAGGCAGTCTAAAATATGTCTGCATATATGATGATAATAGTTTTCAAAATGTTAGGGTTTCCTTTGGCGTTAGATGTAAGCCGCAATTGTTAACTAGAAACAAATTATTTGAATGTTTGATTTCTTTTACATAAATGGAAGACAAAACATATCAGTTGTCATTTTCAGATGACCATTCTCGGGTGAGAATTCGAGATCAACCGAGGTTCTTCATTAATGCATGCTATATTGACGTAAGAATATAATACTGATAATTGACTAAAAACTTGGGTAAAAATGTAATATTTTTATGCCCCCCCCCATTGATTGAGGATGAGGGGGCATATAGTTTTGCAAATGTCGGTCGGTCGGTAGGTCGATCGGTCGGTCCGTCGGTCGGTCCGTCGGTCGGTCCGTCGGTAGACACCTCGTTTCAAATCAATAACTAGAGAACGCTTTGACCTAGGTTCACCAAACTTAGTATGCCGGTTGGTCATCACCAGTAGATGACCCCTATTGATTTCGAGGTCATTAGGTCAAAGGTCAAGATCACAGAGACTTTCATCTTAAAAACGGTTTCCGATCAATAACTAGAGAACGCATTAACCTAGGTTCACCAAACTTGGTATGCTGATTGAACATCACAAGTAGATGACTCCTATTGACTATGAGGTCATTAGGTCGAAGGTCAAGATAACAGAGACTTTCATCCTAAATACGGTTTCCGATCAATAACTAGAGAACGCTTTGACTTAGGTTCACCAAACTTTGTTTGCTGGTTGGTCATCACAAGTTAATAAGCCCTATTGATTTTGAGGTCATCAGGTCAAAGGTCAAGCTTAAAAGAACCTTCATCCTAAAAACGGTTTCCGATCAATAACTAGAGAACGCTTTGACCTAGGTTCACCAGACTTGGTATGCTGGTTGGTCATCACCAGTAGATGACACTTACTGACTTTGAGGTCATTAGGTCAAAAGTCAAGATCACAGAGACTTTCATCCTAAAAATGGTTTCCGATCAATAACTAGAGATCGCTTTGATATAGGTTCACAAAACTTGGTATGCTGGTTGGTAATCTCCAGTAGATGACCCCTATTGATTTTGAGGTCATTAGGTCAAAGGTCAAGATCACCGGGCCCTTCATCCTAAAAACGGTTTCCGATCAATAACTAGAGAATGCTTTAACCTAGATTCACTAAACTCGGTATGCTGATTGAACATCACAAGTAGATGACTCCTATTGACTATGAGGTCATAAGGTCAAAGGTCAAGATCACAGAGACTTTCATCCTAAAAACGGTTTCCGATCAATAACTAGAGAACGCTTTGACTTAGGTTCACCAAACTTTGTTTGCTGGTTGGTCATCACAAGATAATAAGCCCTATTGATTTTGAGGTCATCAGATCAAAGGTCAAGCTCAAAAGGACCTTCATCCTAAAAACGGTTTCCGATCAATAACTAGAGAACGCTTTGACCTAGGTTCACCAGACATGGTATGCTGGTTGGTCATCACCAGTAGATGACACTTACTGACTTTGAGGTCGTTAGGTCAAAAGTGAAGATCACAGAGACTTTCATCCTAAAAATGGTTTCCGATCAATAACTAGAGAACGCTTTGATATAGGTTCACAAAACTTGGTATGCTGGTTGTTCATCTCCAGTAGATGACGCTTATTGATTTTGAGGTCATTGGGTCAAAGGTCAAGCTCACCGGGCCCTTCATCCTAAAAACGGTTTCCGATCAATAACTAGAGAACGCTTTGACCTAGGTTAACCAAACTTGGTATGCCGGTTTGTCATCAACAGTAGATGACCCCTTTTTATTTTGAGGTCATTAGGTTAAAGGTCAAGGTCACAGAGACTTTCATCCTTAAAACGGTTTCCGATCAATAACTAGAGAATGCTTTGACCTAGGTTCACCAATCTTGGTATGCTGGTTTGTCGTCACCAGTAGATGACCCCTATTGATTTTCAGGGTCATTAGATCAAAGGTCAAGGCCACAGGGACCTTGATCCTGAAAATGGTTTCCGATCAATTACTAGAGAACGCTTTGGCCCAACCACAAGCAATTAGGTGCTGCTGGGGGCATGTATGTTTTACAAACATTTCATGTTTGTTATCGTGCTTTATTTCTAGAAATAAAAATGTATTCAGATTTAGTAACTAATTTATGAAATATCTTGTAATAAAGTAGTGGAGACAGTAAAGTAAGAGGGAATAAAATAATGTCAGCTGAAAGGAAAATTTTAAAGTGAAGGGAAGTCAGCATATACATGCACATTTTAATATGGTATATTCTAAAGACATTTTTAAACTGGAAACTCAAATCAGTTATTTAACGCACATTATCGAAAATATTACTTTACATTTATATAATATATTGCGTTCTTTACAGAGTTATAGCAAGAAAAAGGCATACATAGCCTCTATAGGTAACGTACTAAACTTTGTGAATAACATCTCAAAATTTGAAATTAATTACTTAAGAATGCAATGGTTAAGCCTAATAAATAATTCATTTTGATTATTGAAGTATGAAATACATATTACAATACAGTCATGAGTCGTTAAGACTTATCATTTAACTTTTCCGGTTGTTTAGTTATATTTTTTTCCCGATTTTGCCTAGTTGAAGCTGTTCTTTGTAGTAACTTACTTTTATTCTAAGGTCCAACTGCACAGACAACTGAAGGATTTTCCACTTTCTGGCAAATGGTTTGGAACGAAAAGTCAAACATGATTATCATGTTGACGAAACTTCATGATGTGACAGTAGGCAATTTGGTTATTTACATATATCGTCGATAGATTTGAGTCTTTTACAAAAGAGTTCATTGATAATTTGATATAGATGGTGAATTTAAATGTAGTATGCATATTTTACTATTCTCGACATACTACTAAACTGTACAAGGCTCAGTTTCACTTTCAAAGACAAAGAATATAAAATAGCAGGATTTACATGTTTTACAACTGTGCTTCTAACGAGTATTCTCGTTATACAAACAGCTTAATACAGCTTTATTTCTGAACATCTATATTTCCCTAAAGAATGAAACTTCAGCCTAATGCAACTTAGCTGTGGTATGGTCAATGACGAAGCGGATCTTGCGAACAAGACATTTTTAACAGAAAGATACAATGCATCTTAAAAATGACCAAAATTCTAACTTCTAACTTTTCCTGCATTGAAAACCAATGCTCTAACTATTGAACCAAAGAACCAATACCCTGACACAGCTTTTATATGTTGAATAAATACAATTATAGGCCGTTGTGCACTGAACCATATCACACCCCTCTTTAGGAAAGCCATGTGAATGGTGTGAATGATTAAATCAGAAATCTTTCAAGAATTATGATTATTATTATTACTATTATTATTATTAAATCCAGGAGGGGTCATCCATCCCGGACGAGCCCTCATTTTACGAACATGAAAATTCCTGACAGAAAGATGCAGTATATCTTAAAAATAAACAACCAAAGCGGGATCTTAAGTGCGGTCTTCCCGCATCGAAAACTAACGCTCTATCCACTGAGCCAAACAATGAAATCTTGACACAGTTGTCAGTGGTTGTAATTTTACAATTTTAGGCCGATGTGCGCGAAACCGAAAAACACATCTCTTGAAAAAGTCATCTTTTATGATGACGAATGGTGTGATGTATGATAATATAAGAAATCATAAAAGGATAACCATTTAGTTTTGTTTAAATATCTTAATTACTTAGGGTGTACAGTGTGCGGAATACTGGCCCAAGGTTCACTCTACAAACGTGTATGGTAGCATTATTGTCACTTGTCTGAGTATTGAGGAGTTCGCTGAATACAGTATTAGAACTTTCAAGTTGTCAAAGGTAAGAACTTAAGTCATTGAGTGCAATTAAAAATAAAATAACAAATAATTTCTGCAAAAGAACTAATAAAAAACGGAAGCATAAACGACGTTGCATTAAAGTAATTCGACTTTTTATAACAGCCATATTAGAACACACGGCCTGTTTTATATAACAGTGGCGCTTATTTCTACAAGGAGTAGTAAAATAAACGCGACATTACATAAATAGTGTTCATTTTCATTCTGAACAAAATACCTAGAAGAAACATTTCTTTTATTTACATATGACAAAACAACGAACAAAACAACGGGGTCTTCAGTAAATGATGACACACTAAAACCACAAGGTTTTGTTCTTACCACGAAAAGAATATACATAAAAAACTTCCTCAAAAATATTATACAGTTACAACAAGTCAGTCAGTGGATTTTATAACTTAAAGTTCCTGATACATTTTGAGTATTATCCAGAAATCAGAAAATTCAGAAATGATTTGACAATAAAATTTATACGGTTTTATAGTATATAAGCCTTTACGTAGTGTTCTTGTCGAACATATCTTTACAAAACACTCCTTATGCAGTAGCCTAAATGGTATTTCTGCTTACAGGCTAATGAAAGAAGCCGAACTGTGTATCAGTGTCAGTTTACTGCATGGCCAGATGAAGGAATACCTGATTCTGTAACTAGCCTGATAGAATTTAGACAGAGAGTAAAGTCGGTTCCAGTGGTACTGAAAGGTCCTGCTATAGTTCATTGCAGGTATTATATGCAAAACGTTACATCCGAGACCGAGTTCATCCAACAAACAATTATTTATTTTTAAGCTATTTTTCTGAGCATCTCTTAACGTGTTTTGACAATTTCTTTTTTCCTGTTTAATAAGTATGGAATTGTGCAGTATTGTTTTTAAAAGGCTCAGTACTAAAAATTATAAGTATATAGTTGACTGTTTACTTTGTTGACAAAGCTCTTTTCTTACTACTTTTGTAGAGAGAAAAAAACCTTTATAATTTATATATTTAAAATGCACATTAAGTTGAGACGATGTGTACTGCTCATGAAGTTAAATGGACTTGAAAGAGCGATAAAAGCGAAAAAGGAATTATTAAGATTACCAAGAAAGCCTTTCCAGTAATAAATCGTATCAGGTATATATCAGTTAATTCTTTTTTTGCGAGCTCGAAGAATTGATACATTTTTTTTAAGATTTGATAGTTTTGGCCTCCTAAACTGATTAACAATAATCTAATTTTTAGTACTGGTACCGGCAGAACGGGCACATATATAGCTGTAGATCAATTGACAGAAGAAGGAAAAACAAGAGGTCATGTGGACGTGTTTGGGTGTGTAACTAGGCTGAGACAGCAGAGGGTTGATATGGTGCAAACACTGGTAAAATATAACGATAAATTCTCAAATATGTTTGTTTCAGACATTGACATTAATCTTTGCAGTAACATTTTTTATTCGTAGATAATGCGAAACATTATCACGGCAGATATTGAAACATTTTGTTTACATGTATAAGATTCGATATATTTCGGTTCTCAGTGTACCAGTTATACAGAATAAATATCTAAAAAAGAATGTTTGGGTGAAGATGAGCAATACTTCAGTTCAATAGTTCGTTCGAGGAGCTTATGGTTTACAATAAGAATAGTGTTAATATGCTAATATGCTAATGAATAAAAAAGAGTAGAAATGTGCAGAATAGTAAAATGAACCACAAGCACTCTATTATTAGTTTGTTTTAACAGAATTTCGATTAGCTTGTAGACACTAGCATGGTTATGTATATATTTGGATATAAACTTTACAAAAGTTATCAACCGTAAATAACAAATTGTTTGAAACTGGTGTCGGAAAAAAATGACAGTTTTGTTATATGTATTTTGTGTAGATCCGTAACCATGTTTTTTCACAGTTATACACAATTTTTTGTGTACATCCGGTTTTAAATGTTTAAAAGCGTTTTGTTTTTACTGATAACGTTTGGATGTTAATAAGCGTAATATGACACTTTTTTGCCAATCGCGTTCTGATATCTTTATAGCCACAGATACCATTTTTATGAAGGAAATAAATATATCCTATAGTTGATTTTAAAGTATATCAATAATACGTTCCATGCGACTTGCAGCTATCTACCATACAAAAGTGATGCGGATCACTGTCATAAGAAACTCTTAATATCAAGGAGTATTTTAATTTCAGGACCAGTTTCTATTTCTGCACAAGGCTTTGGCGCATTCCCTTGTATTTGATGATGAAATTTTATCAGCAGAGGATGTCAAACAGTATCTTTACCTCACAACTGACATTTCTTTCTCACGGAAGTTTAAGGTTGTTGTTTACTAAACCACGTAAAATATCATGTTTTATAGAAAATATACTCCGACTATCATAGGTATACAAACTTGGAGCATTTTAAAACAGTAACATACTTAATTTCTAAAGAAACAATTAAAATTCCTCCCCTTATAATAATCGACTGGCCCTCTTTCATACACCTGCAGGTTATTTTTTGCAGAAACTTGCACTCGAACTTGACATGGAGTCAAAAGCAGAAACTGAATCACAACGGGAAATCAGTCACCAAGCTAAGAACAGGAAAGGAGCTGATATTCAAGGTAACACAGTTGAAATATATCTTTTAAGAGACCATATACAATATGTGATAACTTTTATTCCATTTTTTTAAAGGAAATGATATGTTCCTGTACTGCAAATTTTCAAGCAAATGCACATGCATATTTAACTATTTTGCTTATAAATAGATTCCAGACATCTTCGTCTATCATCGAACAAAACAGAAAAAGACGCTTCCGACTACATCAATGCTGTGCATTTGAATGTAAGTATGGATTCGGATATGTTTCCCATTCCATCTTCATTGGCAAAAGCGTTTCTGTTCCTCTTAAAAGATATGTAGCCGGTTAATAAAGTCTTTTTTCTATCATATATCCAGCGTTGACTTGTCTCTTTTTTAAGGTAAACAAACACGTATTGCAATTGTCTTGTTGTTTTGTAACTAACTGTGTAACAGATCAGGTCGGCTATGAAAAAAATCTGTTTTGAATCGATAATGAATTTGGTGAATTATAAAATCCCATTCAATTATAGTGTTCGAATTGTGTATTTCCTGAACATGACATAAAAATTCAGAATCTGATAAATATACGTACATTATGATTCTAATTATGACTTTCTCAGAGTTTCAAACAAGAGGATTATTTCATCGTAGCGCAATCTCCTCTACCGTCGACTGTCGATGATTTCATTAACATGGTCTATCAGAAGAGATGTTGCTGTATTGTTTCCCTGCATGATATGTCAAAGAAAACAAAAGTATGAATGCATTAAATCTCGACGTTCCTTATTGTTTTAACGTGCTACATTTATACAATAAAATATTGAAAATTTAAGCTTTTAACAAACGAATATTTTATGACAATATAACACGCTTTTTTAAATACATCACTGTACAATTCATTTTTGCTTACTCCTACGGACATAAAACTCGTAACAGAAAGATAGCATGCGTCTTTGAAAAGAGCGGGATTCCAACTCAGGGCCTCCCCTCATCGAAAACCAACGCTGTAGACCACTAATTTAATCGGTTCCTTTTACGTTGTTGTCAGAGCTGTTTTTTGACAGTTGTATGTCGGTATGCACTAACAGTATCTTACGAAGGATATCGGTGGATCATAACTTGTTCTCCAAAAATAGCTGTATGTAAATTGTTGTTTATAAGAGCTCATAAACATTTATAGAAAGAGAAAGGACACATGTTTTTGGAACGACATTCACAGTTTTGGTCTTAAAAAATGACAGAAAAGGTTGCTGGGTAGCTAGTTGTTATCACAATTAATAAAAAATGTTAAATGTGTGCTGTAAAGTGATCTTAATATTGTAGCTAAATTGTCAGTACGATAAAGACTTAAAAATATTTGTTTGTTCACTTTATAAAAAGGATGTAGGGATATATCTTCCTGTAAACAATGAGCCCATTTGTGTCGGACCGTTTGTCATAACAAGTATGAACTGTGAAACAAAGGATCAGTATGTGAGGAAGGAGATAAAAATTCAGAACAAAGGATGCGTAAGCTGTTTCAAAAAATCTTTTTAAAGTTTAAATTATAGTTCATTAATATAAGACGACGCAAACGTAGAATGAATTTTACATTGCTATATAATTTTATATGTTTCTCCTCTCGGTTGACGTTATATAATTTATTTGTATATGGACGTTCCAATAAACACAGTTAACGTTTGTGTTGTATGTTTATTCATTTCTAGTATTTATCAAGACCATTTTGCAGTGTACAGTATTCATTTCTTTATGTCATAATTTGCATTCAATAAATTTACAGTTGCATTTCATAAGTCCCAATACCGTCAGTTTCTATTTTAAGTACATATTACGTTTTTCCCCATTTATGTGGTCCATTTTTATTTTATATAAATTATAAAAAAAAAATGTACGGTAGTATTAAATTTTGAACTCATTGATACTGTTTTCGTTTAAAATTTATATTCTTTAATTGAGTTTTGGGTTGGTTTGTTGATTTTATTGCGATATATTTTATCGGCTGATGGGAAACAACATTACAGCCTCCATGTAGGAACTGTGTGCCATCTGGTTAAAGGGGTGATTAGTGAAATAATTGGCGTCTCAATACTGATACCGGGTCCTCATGTTGGTTCCCTTCAGCCGGCAAGATCCATCGTCACTAAATAAATGCAATTTTGAAGAGGGAATGACTTAACACTTATAAAATAGTTCAAGATAGAATAATAGTTAGTTCTAAAATACAAGTTGTTTTTATACAATATAAATTAGAATATATATCATTCAAATAAGGCTATTCAATACAAGTAATTATACAGATAATTATAGACTACATGAATATAACTTTAATATTGTATAGAAAAGAAAAACATCAGATACAACAGTTACTATAAATTTATTATTTAAAATTAAAGACAGCATTGAATGCTAATGAACATATTCAATACAAATGGAAGAAAGTATTCAACAGAAATGATACTGTATACAATACAAATGTAAGAATTGACTACAACGTCAACATTTTACGTTTTGTCATAACTGTAAGCAAGCCTTTATTGGCTAGCATTTCATTGTAAAGAAGTATTATATCTTTTTGAAAATCTGAATTGAGTTTTGAATTCGAGTTTGACGTTGTAATAAATTCTTCTTTTTTGTATTACTATGCAAAAGTGATCAAATAAGATTCAAGTTAAAAAAAGTTTTAATTTTCGTTTTGTAACAAGAAGTAAATTGTAAACAAAAACAGTTGAATGTTGTTTAATAGTTTATATTGATTTTATTTAGAGTGGAAACTTTTCTTTTCCTATCAGGTTGAACAGGAAGAGAGGACTGTATACCACTTCCAGTACACTCAGTGGAAACATGGATCAAAATTGCCGGAAGACGCTGAAAAATTTGCCGAGTTTGTTACAGATGTAGAAACATGTGCTGTTAAGAATAGTGCAGGAAAAAGCCCAGTTCTTGTACATTGTCTGTAAGTAAAACCAAAACATTTAGAAAATAACATTTTAGTACATACGCATGTTTTGTTAAATGTAGGGGAATAGTATATGTGTGCCCTCAAAATTACAGTGTAAGACCGCTGTGGAGATGTTGGAAGGCAAACTTTTACAACTACAATTTTTAAATAATCTGTATTTTCATTTTGTTGGAACACTATTTACATTACTAATTGAGGACCCGCGCAAGCGCGGGATTTGGAAATCTACCTATTTGCATTAGAAAGGCATGCCTGTAGCGAGAGAAGGACATGATCTTATTTATTTGTAAACTGCCTAATCTACTACCTTTTATAACGTTTTCGATATCGGAATGTTCAAAAAGGCGTGTAAAATAGAATAGTGAACCGCGGCAACATGTTCTAATGCTTTTAGTATACACACAGGCTTGACCATGTTTATAACTGTAGTTAAATACCACGGACGTATAAAACATGTATATAATGTATTTAATATTTCACAGACTAATCGTTGTGTCATCTTGGTGACTTTTCAAAAAAATTGTGCCAACATCTTTAAAGACATATTTCACAAGGCAGTCTAAAGGACAGCAATATGCCTCGGCGCATTAGCAAATTTTGAAAAGATTACTGATGGTGAAAATGATATGTAAAGTGAAAAAAATTGTTTACGTATGTATGGAAAATGCTACACACTGGGCTCGTGATTACTTAAAGTGATAGTACAATCCGTGACAGGAAAAGGTCTGTGTATAGGAGAGAGAATACGCCAGATTAGCACGACCAAAATTTCACGAAATTTCTTCCATGTGTTTAAAAATTATGGAGCAGAGACGAAATGCATGGTCTAAACCTTTAAACATCACTGGTGACCGTGACCTTGAGCCGACACGGCAGAAACATACGTGCTTCAACCACCACCACCCTCTCTTCTCAACTTAAGATTGTATCATGTCCCTAAATAATGATAAGTTCATTTTCAAAAAAAATCAGGGGAAATAACACTTATATTAATTTTATAGTGATTTGACATAAGTACCATCACTTGTTTGGCTTGCTGCGCAATGCCACTCAAACATTTGACCTCTACTTGTGACCTTACCCTTGTGACGGCCAGGTTGGAACATCGTCTTGATGGGATGAACATTTGACCAGACTTTCATGAAATTCCTTCCAGGAGTTTAAAAGTTTAGGAGCGGTCATGAAATCTAGATGCACACAGACGGACAGACGGGCGCACTTAGACTATTCCTATATCCCCTACTGCTACGCGGCTGGGGATGATAAAGATCGAGTTATTCATGTTCAGTTGATGCATTCCTACAATCCATTAGCATGTAAACTACCTTCTTGAAGTTAGAGTGTAATACACAGCTGGGAATATGTTCTGTAATTTGACACCCCCCAACTGCCCTGAACGATACATGGCCTGCAACATTTTAAAAGAAAATAGCTGCTCTTTTTAGCGCATTTCCCAGGGGTTTAATTGGAGTGACGCGAGGAGAGGCGACAAAACGTTCAAGGAGTTGTCCATTGAATCGTCCATCCATCAAATGATTTTGGATGGAGCCGTCATCAAACGTCCGTTCCCTTTGTTCTCCCACTGAATACGCCGATTATTCTAGTTTTCATACATGACGGACGGATAGCGTCGCAGGGGCTGATTTGAATTCACGCAAAAACTTCAAATCTATCAATTTCAGCTTCGTTTCATCACAGAGTGCAAGCATGTAATCGTTCGATTGAATTAATAAAATCTATTTATAATAGTAAATTTGGCAAAATCTATTTGTAGCATTCCTGTTTTTAGCTTTAGGTGTTTTTCCGGTACTTTTTGGGTTATTTTCTCTATTTTCGTACATATCAGTGCTTCTTTCAAAATAAAATGCTCATATATGAGTGTTTCGGCGACATTGAACAGAAGCTTGAGGTCGTGCTGTTTCTCCGACAAAACGGCGAACCTATTCTCTTAATAGTATAGATTAAACTGTTTTACACACGTGACCTGCATAATATCTTGTAACTATTTATATTGTTAGCAATGGTTACGAAAGAAGTGGTCTCTTCTGTGTTGTGTCAACTTTGTTTGAAAAGATGGATATTGAAAACTACGTCAGTGTTCCAAATGTGGTGAGGAAAATGAGAGCACGGCGAAAGCATGCAATTCCTAATATGGTATGTTTATCATCGTTTAGCTGATCTTTCTTTAGTTATATCTACGTAAACACTTTTTTTTGTCTAGATGTTTTGAAAGATAATGTAAACTATTTCATATTTTAGGGACCACAATGGAAATAAGGGTTTACCCTTTTTTTGTGTTATCCATGTTGTTGGTGTACATGTCATGGTTTTTGTGCTCATGTATGTGTTATACTATTTATCACTTCATGAGTTTAAATACCATGTATGTACATTATGCCGAAATAAATCTTATCTTATCTTATCTTATCCGACGAAATTTCTTAACACTTCTGAAACATTGACTATAAATCAAACAGTTTATCCTTTATGTACTCTCTGCATAAATGTTGATACAATCTATGAAATCCGTGGCATGTTGCATTGTAGGAACAGTTGAAGTTTTGCTACCAGTGTCTCTATATACATGTAGAGATGTTTAACAGCTACATTAATTTCGCAATGTGAACTCTTGAAAACAACACATGTCGACTCTGAGAAGTTGTTATGAAGCAAGCCATTTCGTTTGACTTTAATGGTTTACTGATTTCTTTCATTGACTTTTTATTTAACAAAATACTTGTCATTTTAGCTCACCTGTCACGCAGTGACATGGTGATCTATTGTGATCCCCCTCCGTCCGTCGTCGTGCGTCGTCAACAATTTCATTTAAACGACATTTCCTCTGAAACCACTTGGCCAAATTCAATGAAACTTGCCAAGGATGTTCCTTGCATAAAGCTTTACCAAAGTTGTTTACGAATTCAATTCCATGCAGAACTCTGGTTGCCATGGCCATCACTTGATTTTACATAGAGTTATATAGGGAAAACTTTAAAAATCTTCTTGTCAGAAACTGCAAGGCCTGGAGCTTAGATATTTGTATTAGGCATCATCTGGTGGACATCTACAAAGATTGTTCAAATCATGGCCCCTTGGTCAAAATTGTATCCGCCGAAGGGATCACATGTTTTACATAGAGTTATATAGTAAATTCTTTAAAAATCTTCTTAGATATTGGAGCTTAGATATTTGGTATGAGGCATCATCTAGTGGACCTCTACAAAGATTGTTCAAATTATGACCCTGGGGTCAGAACTGACCCCGCCCAGGGCTTACTCGATTTAAATGGAGTTATATAGGAAAAACTTTAAAAATCTTCTTGTAAGAAACTACAAGGCATGGAGCTTAGATATTTGGTGTTGAGCATTGTCTAGTAGACCTTTACCAAGATTGTTCAAATCATGGCCCCTGAATCAAAACTGGCCCAGCCCAAGGGGTCACATGTTTTACATAGAGTTTTATAGCAAAAAAAACCTTTAAAAATCTTCTTTTCACAAACTGCAAGGCCTGGAACTTAGACATTTGGAAGTAGGCACTGTGACCACAGTGCCTCCCCTCCCCTCCCCTGGGGGTCACTACCCCCCTCCGCCCAAAATTTTTTTTCTCATTTTTTAAGTTTTTCGCAATGGCAATAAAATTTGGACCATTTGTACAGTTTTTCAAGATGATTTCAAAAACATTATTCCTTGACCTATATTTTTGACCAACTGACCTACTTTTTGTTTTTAGCTACAGCAATGAAATTTGGACCATGTGCACAGTTTTTCGTTTCAATTTCAAAAATGTCATCGCATGACATATATTTTTGACCTACTGACCTTCTTTTTGTCTTTGGAGCTATGGCAATGAAATTTGGACCATGTGTACAGTTTTTTGTTCCGATTTAAAAAACGTCATAGCATGACTTATATTTTTGACCTACTGACCTACTTTTTGTTTTAAAGCTACAGCAATGAAATTTGGACTGTGTGTACAGCTTTTCATTTCGATTTCAAAAATGTCGTCTCATGACCTATATTTGGACTTACTGACCTACTTTTTGTTTTTAGAGCTATGGCAATGAAATTGCATTGGTCCATTTCTGTGATATGCATCATTACATTCATAAAAATTTCTTTCATGTTTGAACCCTGGTGAGTGTTTTAGGGCCATTGGCCCTCTTGTTTATCAATATAACGTTATTGAATAATGTATGTTAATTTTTGTAAAACAGTTTTTCTTTTGTTTGTAAATGTTTAATAGATATGTATAACAAAGACAGACAAAGAAAGGTTTAACTCTTTTTTTTGTATTCTGAACATTGTATAATGAAGTTGACATAGATTTAGGTTATTCTACTATTAGATTCACAAAAGTTGCGACATAAATACATTGCAACATTCGCGAGTCTCTATTATAAGGTGACGAGTAGCATCTAACTTGTTCAAAAGAAGCATCAAGTGAACCAATATTGAACGCGACTTCAACTGTCAAACAGTAGAAATAATTAGACCAATGTTTTGACGGGTACATATTTTGTTATGAATAACGTTCTCCGTTTAATGAAATGCTTTTAAATGTTTGTTTGAAACAGTGTTTATTAAATAAAGTGCATTTGTCTGTTTTTGGTTTCGATATGTTTGTCTTAAACTCGTTTTGATAAAAGTCATCCTGTTTGATATATCGTACAGACGCATCAAGATACTTTGCTTGTACCCATTATGCTGGCCTTGGTTCAATACCTGATCTAAAGGATGTCAAATTAGTACTGTTGGTTGAGGAGCGAGGAAGGATCGAACTCCAATCCCTTTGTTTCAAGTCCAGCGCGTTACCACTGGTCCATTTATCCGCCTGCCGGATGTTTTTTTTTTTGTGGAAAGAAATATCTAGACAGGGTGTCTATGCAGGATAAGCAGTGTGTCTGATACAGAACAACAAAAATAAGTATTACCCGATAATTAATCCATTTATCTGTATGGAGCTGTGTTTTGCACACATTTAAACTTAAACTCTATCATTAGGCTCTATGTGGAACAGAAGCAAATGGTTTCCGTTAACAGCTTTAGAAAGAGATTTGTGTTGACCTGAGCTAAGCATAAAGCTAAGCTTGAGTTTTGTGCAAAAATGTCTGCAGAAATGACTGCACGCAAAGCTTGCATGTGCTTTTTGTTTACATAATTAATGTGTTACAGTGCAACTCGGCTAATCTGAAATTGTCACACTCACAAATACCTCATGTGTAAATTGTAAGGACGAAATCTTAGGAAAAAGTTACACCTTGTTAACTAATCGTGTGTTGATTTGAGCTTAACGTAATCGTCATATGTAAGCAAAGCATAGTCCAGTTTGATCTATTTTCTAATAGTGACATAAACATACCACTTTTGGAGATACGTATTGGTATAACAAAATGATCTGCAAACACAAGATAACAAGAGAGACAAGGATATGAAGACACTGTTAGAAAATGAAAGTGTTCGGGATAGGCAAAAGATGCAAAATATTTGTTAGCACGTTTTACTTCTTGTCTCATCTTTTACAGATGAAGATCTCAAACAAAAATGTGTCTCGAAACATGGCGTAATTTCAACAAAATGCATAAGAAATCAACTTTCACACAAAACATACTTCCCTTTTTTTAATTTGAACGATTTATGGCGTCATGCATCTTGTTATATGTTTCAGTCAATATCTAGTACCTGTCGTTTCTTTTTGTTTTGTTTTCAAGCTCTTTAAGTTCGTACCCTCTCGCTTTCTCACTCCAATCTTTCCTTTGTTATAGAGTTCAGTAGACATACAATTTTGTGGCTGTGTATGTGGCGAAAATTACAGATAGTATGAAGGTAAAATAATGAAACACATAGCCTGTTTTCGTCCTCAGTATTGAAGATTAACGTTGCGTTGCACAATGAATGTTTCTACAATATCTCCTTACTGTTAATGTAGGGGAAGTTACTATCCCTCGGCATAATTCACTATTATAGAAGAATAATGTGTAGTATAAAAATAATGAAAATAAAACTAGCAAGGCTAGCCAGTCTGTCCAACACACAAAAAGAAACTACGGGTAAAAATAGTACTTACACTGCCATATCTGGCTGCATTTGAGAGTTTCCTATTGCTAAACTTATTGTTTTCACGGACACCGAGCTTCAAGAAACTGTCGCTCATGGTGTGAACGGGTTTTGTCCACGGTGAATAGATATGTTATACGAGAGGCTGGCGGTATTATAATTTTCATAACTTATATTTTCAACTCTGCCTAAAAAACAGTTAGATATGCATAAACTTCACTTTGTATTTTATATGCAAATATAACTTAAGGCATTACAACCTGTACAAGAAAGACACAGGTGGCGTAATTATGCAACTGTAACAGGCAACAAGTTTAACATCTGTCCAATAGCTACGTCACTGACCCAATACCACGTTTTGTATAGACTGAAACGGTGGTAAGACGCGTTCATAGAAAAGAAGTCTGATGAGTCCATAGAATGTTTCATGTCGTAGATAAATCTCTCTCGTTTGCGTTATGCACTTTACAATTGTACTGTCTCCAACGTACTGTCATATTGTCACCATCGTTTTGTCGCGCTTCGCCATTGTACTGTCGTACTGTCACCAATAAACTGTCATATACTGTCAGCATCGTATTGTCGAGCTTCGCCATCGTACTGTAATACTGTCTCCACCGTTTGTAGCGTTTCGCACTCTGAGTTCTCAGGGAGAAGGCGCTGGTCCTAGCGGAACACCATACCGTACTAATGGCATGGTCAACGTTTCTCTCCATGTTTATGTTATATAAATATCATATGGCTTTGAGTGGGACAGTACATATTGTCAACATGAGGAGAAATACTGCCACCCTCAGCTTATATGTACTGTCCCACTCAAAGCCATGTGTCTGATATTTATTTTATTATACCGAAAAAAATATTTTTAGCAAATCTGTAAAAAATGGTTTCACAACTTTAATAAGAACAAATTTACATTCACAATAATTGATTCCTTATTTTCCATTACAAAACTTTGACGTTTGATGCAAACGGATGTTTAAAATACGGAAAGTACGCTTGCGCAGAGCGGTCACATCGGTTATAAAAATAGAAATAGACAGTGGGATTCAAGAATCGGGAAATCTGTAAATCTTAATTTAGCAACAGTGTTTAACATGGATGATAAAATTGAGGTATAATAATAAATTACGCGCATGCTTAACAGGTACAATGGCGAAGCGCGACAGTACGATGGTGAAAGTACGATAGTACGATGGTGAAGCGCGAAAATACGATGGTGACAGTACGGTGATGACAGTACTTGAAGAAATATACTTTACACATGTGTGTGTTTTTTTCTTTTTCTTTTTTTTTCACGACAGACCTTTAAACAATTACGTTAATCTTAAATTTTCAAAAAGAGTTTAAATGTAAGTGAAACATCCAAATGCATAAGTAAAAGCTAAAGCCAAGGATGCATCTGATTTGAAAACAAAAAGAACAACACGTCTTCATTAACTTCACAGCAGTTAAGTTGTAGGAATCTTCGTCGCAAGTTGTCATGTTGTGTAGGTTGAAACCACATTAATGAACAGTTATTTCAATGCATCAGTTAAAGTGAAAGGTGCACCGGATTAGATAAAAAAGTACAATATTTATTTCGTTCCCTGGTTTGATATAAAGTTGTAGAAATAATCTTCGCCAATTGTAACGTCTGCTAAGTTGTTCTATTCATCTGGAAATGAAAAAAAAAATATAATAAAATAACTGATTAAACATTTTTTGTAACATCGAACAGGTGTTTTCACATACAGCTTATTTGTGCAATACTACTGAATTCTGTTCAGTCCAGGTAAAACAGGCCTGACTGTAAAAATCTATTGTCTTCGCGCGTTCAGGTGAACATAAAACCTAACGAAAAAATACAGATTAAAAGTTAAATTTCTCCTGTATTTTTCGCGAGGAATTAAAGTTTCACTTGTATTATATGTCCACACGAAAGAGTGATACCAGAGACTTTTTTTAAGACCTCGGGTGTCAAACAGACAATATTTAACGTGACTCGATGGGTATTCCATTCATAAATGAGGAGGGTACTTACTAGATAAAGATCTCGTAATCTTCATGCAATATCTTGGTATTCATGTTCTGAAAGTAAACGAAGCAATTTGATTGCCAGTAAACAAAGATCTAACTGCAAGTTTCTTTTTTTCCTATTTTGTATATTTTGTCAGTTAAAACAACCCTTAAACATACACAGTATATCTTCCTGAATTTACACAAGTAAAGACATACTGTTTAAGTGAGACGTATTTGAAATAAGTAATGAAAATAAGACACAAGCGATTGGTAACTTGATTCTTGCATATCAATATGTTTTATACTATTTGTTACATGTAGCGAACGGATACATGATGCATTTTCGTTTCATACAGAACCCTAGCATAAGACAATGATAAGATATAATATAATGTGTTATGAAAAATGTACATCACCTTTTTCAGTTCGTTTTAAGCGTAATTTTTCGTAATCCTGAATAGATATTTTGAAGACTGATTTGGAGCCTGCAGATTCAAAGTTAAATTGAGAAATGAAACAACAGTATAAACACTGATATATATATGTCCCTGTGAGCTTGAACTTTTAGTCTGAGATCCTAAACAGCGGTAACTTAAAAGGTAAACCTATTTCTCATGCCCCGTCATGATGTACAGTTTGAAGGTTCTTGGTTTAGTAGTTGTTCTTGATTCACTGATCGGAAACTTTTTACAAAGGGTGGACCTCTATGAGGGTGTCTTTTGACTCTGATTGGAAACGTAGTGGTCTACCGACGACTTACAGACCAGCCGACTGACTGATATCTGCAAAACAGCATACCTCCTCTTCTTCGAAAAGAGGCATAATGATACAACTTCACATCACTAATTTTATTCCGATGCAAATGCAAATATATTCTCACAGTGATTGAAATCAAATTGTAATATTTAATATATGAACAAACATTTTGAAATAACGCACGTAATGTGGTTCACCGAAAAAACAAAAAACTGATATAGCGCAATTTTGCTACAAGTGTTAGTTCATGTGTCGCCATTTATCTATAATCTACATTCACAAAAATTCACATCGCAGTTTTAAATTTATGCTTCTGACAAAAAGTATTTAAGAAGGGAGAAAATAATAAATGGGAAAAGAAATAGTTATGATTTATGTGCACTGCACTTTTACTTCTTTCCGTCAGCAAAATCTATGTGATCCTTGTTTTTTTTTTTTATCATGTGTGTGAAAAAGATAAATATTTACTGACCAATATTTGATCATTCATGTTGATGCGATGGGATAAAGTTGGATAGAAGGTCTTGAGATTTATATCAATCCTCCTCGATGGCGGCCTCCCGGTTTCATACCAGTACTCGCGCTGTGAGGAACTTTGAAAATCACTACAGATCCCGGTTGGATTGGAACCATATCAGCTCCACATCCGAAGTCCGGTGTTCTTACTGCTTGAACAATGCTCCTTGGGGAAAGTTGGTAGGAAGGTAGATTTGTTGAACAACTGATTGATTGATTGACTGATTAAATTGACTGAATGACTGACTGATTCATTCATTCATTCCTTCTTTTATTCATTCATTCGTTCATTCATTGTTATTAAATTCCTAACATGTCATTTACTGCTTAGGACAGAAAAAAAGAAAGAACAAGATAGCAATTAAATGTATCATTTTTGCGTATAAATGAATTGTACCTATGCATTTACAGTATCATGCATTACATTATAGGTAAGGATATTTCTACTCTTGTCGATATCATTCCATATTTAATACAGCCATTCGCTTGATACGTTTAAATATATAAAGAAAAATAACTTATATGTGAAAAGAACTGAAACGTATACGTCGTTACACACAAGTTTATTACAAATTTGAAATCAAAACCACAAGAAAATAGAATTAATCGTCTCAATGTATTCATCAGATCACTTTAAAATCTTTTTTTGCTTAACAAGATTGGACTCAGATAAATCCGCACATGCTGAACCACCTGTACATGATTCATTTCACAAACGCGTAAAACAGGATAATATATATGTACCACTAACCTTGGCTGTCATCAACTGTAGCGGGCTTATTTTCAAAAGAAGCGGTCGTTGTCTCATCACGATTTCTAGCGTGTAAATCAAAAAAGGTAATGTTATAATAGCAAAAATATTTGAAACATGTAATATGCCTATATTTCATGGATTTAAGTGTTTTTTTTTTCTCTAAAATGCAACAGAATTACAAATTTGATAAGCCTATTGTGAAACTTTAAAAGGTTAAACAATATATATAACATCTTTCCCCTGTTACTCTCGTTTTTTTTTTTCTAAAAACTTTTACATATTAATCTTGAGCGAAACTTATGATTAACACTGATAATGACTGCACTGAATAGTTAGTTTCTCCTCATATTTGGAGTTAATGCAACAACAACAACAACAACAACAAGGGAAATCTAAATCTTTCATAAAAGAGAAAAAAACCTTTTTTTTAAATCAGTGCAAATAGGTTTTTAATTAAAAGATATATTTTTAGAACTGACAAGTAGTGAAATGTCTTGTATCCAGTCTATATAAACACAGGCATGTACTAATTGTATTACACTTGCTCTTCAGGTCATTATCAAATAAGTAATATTGGTATTCCTAATGCTATTATTATTATTAATAGTATAAGCAGATATTTACTAATTTCTTATTTCGTCATATGTGCCACCACACCACACAGACACTAATTTACATGAAAGGAGGGGAGATTACTGTGCAGGACAAGGTTCAACTAACTTATTTATATTAAGGGACCGAATATTAAGAAGATGTTGAAAATCATCAAACATGATATTTTCAAACATGGTATTTTCAAGTTCGTACCGATGATATGCTTTATTTTCAGGTTAATACCTCAGTAAATTACAATAATTTTTATTCAGCGAAACGACAAAATGATACAGAAATTAATCGCCAATACCAGCTAGTCCACAACTTTTGATATAAATTTGACAATATCAAATATAGTCGGCGCCGACTAATGACTGTTGAAGATCTGATAAATACAAACTGTTTCATTGCTATAAAAACTATGAAATCCCGTTCGGGTCCCCTAAAATATCGCCTGATTGACAGGCAATATTTTAAAAGATCTTGTCTCGCTCTTTCAGGTGAACATATATTCAAGCAAAAATTCAAAATCTCGCGAGGAAATTTCGGCAAAATTCGCATATGTCACATAAGCTCGCGAGACACAAAATAAAATGTCTCAGTAAACCGATTTTCTTTTGACTTTGGTCAAATATATAACTCATTGAGAGAATGTGTAGAAGGCATGGTCAAGTCATGTCAGTTTCGTTTTGTCATTGCATTAGTTTAAGCCTTCCCACAATTCAATATGCCACCATAAATGCAATTCCATATTTCTCAGACAACTTCAAACTATACTAAACGCTGGCGGCGGGGGATATAGCAGTCCTTGGACCGCCTTGTTTTTATTTTGTCTTTCATTCTAGTAATCGTTGAAAGAAAGATACATGCCCGATATTTCGAACATTATGAAATCGTACCTGATTCTAGTTGAATCAAGTTGATTGTAAGAAGAAAACAGGTACAGTTCTGCACTTATGTTTTGTTCTCTTAATATGCTACTGATATGTGTGCACACATGGCTTACTTAGTAGTGTTTTTTATTATAAAAAAATGTAAACCTCTTAGAAGATCTGTTTTTCCAAATAATTACGAAGATTACCACTGCTAAGACAACTCCTACAGCCAGAGAAGTGGAAACGGCTATTACAGTCTTTGATTTGCCAGCATCTGAAATATCTATAAATAAAATCAGACATATATGAATCTCATGATGACAGGAGTATCTCTTCAAGAAAGTGTTTCAAATCATTTGTGTTTAAAAAAACGTTACTATAATTAAATTCGCACAACATGGATCCTAAAGTTTATCAGATATTTTAGAATGATCGATGTCCTGGTAACTGAGAATAATGATCAAAAGGTTAAATGCTCTGATAATATGTGTAAACTGGGTGTGTCACATATGAACGTAAATTTGACAGTTGTCAATGCTCAAATAATTTATTTTAGCTAGGTACATTGCACAAGTGTTTGAATGACTGGTGACTACTGGGTTCTCATCTTTTCATAGAGCTCATCCCTTCATAGAGCTCATCCCTTCATAGAGCTTATCCCTTCATAGAGCTCATCCCTTCATAGAGCTGTGCATTTTAGTCAAAATACCATTTAATTTGTTTAATAAGTCTGTTACTTTAAGCTAACATCAAGGGATGTTGTTACCTAAAACCAGATGCATTTACTCTTAATCTACTTTTTTATATTGTTCCGCTCCCACGAACCCTTAGCTAGTGTATTGAATATTTCGTTTGAAATAGTTTTTATTACATCTTGTGATCAGCTTAACTTTGCAGGCCTCATGCCAATGGAAACTATTTTCTTTGATCCCCAGTGTTTATTTCTGTTACCCTCATCACGCACATGCATTTTATGTTTTGTTTCTTTGCATTCATATAAACAGTTATTTTACTAGAAATTGATACGATTTCAAAGTTAGTCTCCATTTTAGTATCTAAATTTGTGCATTTGTAAGACAGGCAGTTGAGGCTGTTCGCTAGACATTGATTAAGCAAGACATGAAACATAAACTTACATTCAATACAGTTTGTCTCATTGCAAATACAGTTACTTGGACATTTGAAATAATAACAAGTAGAAGTGTCGTTTGTGTCAAAATATCCCTCTTTGCATTCAGTACAGTTGGTGCTAGAATGACATGATTCGCAGGAAGCTGGGCATTCATTTTTGCAATCTTTATCTGGTCCTAGATAAAAGCCGTCGTAGCATGCATCACACACTCTCGATTTAGTGCCGTGCCCACAAGATTTGCAGTTTTCATACGGACATAACTCATAGCATCTTGCTCCTCTGTGTCCATCGATACAACCGTCTGAGCATACGTTAATCGAGCCGTATTGTGAATGACATGCTCGGTTCAAACAACATTCACAGTTGTCAAAACATGTCGGATCTAAGTGATAAACAAAAGAAATTTTAAAAAAACATCAACAACAAAAGGGCTATGTTGCGAAACTGAGTATCAACAGTTGAAACAGCATGCCAGTGAAGGAATGAAGATAAGTTCAACCAAGGTTGAAGTTGAAATCTTCATGCAGAATTGTACCTCTTGTACACATTTAATAGACAATGCTTCAAAAACTGTAAGCAGTTCAAGAGAAGAACGTATGTGTCAAAAGTCAAAGTTGAATTTTACATGCACAATTGTAAGTCTAGTTCAATTTTCCATACTGAAGCTGCTAAAAACAAGACAAAAGGACAATAGATCAAAGTAAATGTTCGCCAACATCAAGTTAAAAACTTCCATACAATATTGCAAGTATGGTTAATATATCCAGTCTGTAGCTTAAAAACATAAAAAGTAAGACAATAAGTGAATGTAAATCTTGGCTACGTCCTCAAATTGCCGAAGTGTAGCTGCTTCAAAAAGCAAGAACGTATGTCAGTAAATCAAAATAAAAGTCTTGGTCATATTAAGAAGTATTAAGTGTAATAAAGGTACATGAAGATTTCTTAAAAGAATTAAGAAAATTATTTGTTTTCCTAAATAAAACTGTATAAATTAAGTGACCCCCACTCGATCGCTGGGATGGGTAAATTTTAACCCTAGGTTGATAAGAACAGTCGTTGTAGGTGTCAACAGTACAATGCAACTTACAAATACCTAAGTTCTACGGGGTACAACAAGAAGATTCCCAAAACAGATTGTATTTAACATAATCAGGACCACTGTTGCGGAGTAAATTTTGATAACAGGGACAAATTTTGTAGAGGTTTACTACAGAATGCAATAAACCAAGTCTTAAAGCTCAATTCTTAGTGGTTTAAGTCTAGAGGACTTCTAAAAAAAGTTTTTGTCCTATATTACTCAAATGACGCCCCTTCCCCTACCCTCCCCCCACCCCATCACCCGTTCCTTGACGCAGTGTCAGGTTTCACCTCAAGGATATCATTTCAACAATCTTGGTAGAGTGAACTATACAATGCTACACACAAAATTTATACTTTTGGTCATGCAGTGTCAGAGAAGAAGACTTACATTTCTCAGTGTAGATCAAGTGGCTTCTGACAGGGTCAGTTGTGCCCCCGGGGACATAATTTGAACTCATTTGGAAGAGGTTCACTAGATAATGCTACATTCCAAATATAAAAGCTCCGGGCCTTGCGGTTTCAGAGAAGAAGATTTTCCTATATTACTCACTATAAAACAAGTGCCCCCCATGTTAGGTCAGTTTAGTTCATAGGGAAACACAATTTTAGCAATCTTTGTAGAGCTTTACAATGCTACATACTAACAATTTAAGGTCTAGAGTTTACAGTTCTTGACAAGTTTTTTTTATGTTTTCCAATAGGAACCATGAGTCGGGGCCAATTTTTATTTCAGGAGCATTATTTGATCACTCTTGGTAAATGACCTTTGATGATGTTACATGCAAAACATGCAAGCTCTATGCACTGTTCGAAATATCTATGCATTAGGCGTTCTGGTTTCAGACAAGAAGATTTTCAAAATTTTCATGAAAAAGTCTATGTAAAATATATGATCCCTGGGGCTAGGCCAATTTTGACTAAAGGTCATGATTTGAACAATCTTTGTAGAACTTTACCAGGCGCTGCTACATGTAAAATATCTAAGGTCTGTGAGCTGCGGTTCTGGACAATAGTTTTTGTCTCAGTTTTTCACCTTTGCTGCCATAGCAACCACAGTTCTCCATGAAACTGAACTCTTTGAATAACGTTTGTAGCGCCTTATGTAAGAAACACCCACGCAAAGTTAAAATATATTTGGCCCAGCTGTTTTAGATACTTGACGTTGTTTCAAAACAAAAATTGATGACTGTCGACAAATCTACGCCGGTCACAATAGCTCATCCTGAGTAGTACAAGACTTGCAAATCTGTTTGATTTACATTTTTTTCAATTATGGTTTATTCATCCTAATGTTGAATTTTAAATATATTATAAAAAGATCACAAGCATGGTTCATGTACCATACATTTGTTCATAGGAGCTTGAAAAGTTTGAAATACCATCATGTAAGTCTGAATTATCATGCAAAACAGTCTTTAAATCGTTGTGTCGGAAAATGTTTTCGAAGTAAAATTATCGGTGACATTGACGTTTGAAAAGACCAAGGTATACCTCAGTTTACGAACAAAAATATTACTTATTAACTGATTATTACTTATTATGGTGACATTTTAATACTTCGTTTTAAAACTACAAAGATAATTAAAAAATAAAAAAGAATAATGAAAAATAATATAAAAAAATCCAGCGCATAAAGGAAATTTCTTTTACACAAGAGTTCCCCTAATGCAGCAAACATTCGATTACTTACCATTCTGCAAAATACATTGACAAATCGATATGCTTCCAAATAGTATCAACAAGAACATCCTGCAGTTGAAATCATAGAGTCTGTAAAAAAATAAACAAGAACTGTCCGAAGTCGTACATTACTGTTAACAGGACTTACCCTCTAACTAAATGCTCATATACTGTATATGTACTTCACTGGCGCATTCTCCATCGAATGAAGCATAATTGATAAACACATTAGTTTAGAATGTTGAACGAAGGTAGTTATAAGACGCATGTTGAGTATTTTTGTTTGATTTCTGTGGATATTTCATACATCTTAAGAAGTGATATAGTTTAGAATTTTTATCAGTTTTTCTCGAATTTCAACTCCTGTTCAAAAAGTTATTGAAGATCATTTTGACTTATCATCTTTTCATTTAAATGACTCGACTTTGCAGTGAGTATATTTTGGTTTTTACTTTATTATAGTTCAAAACACAAGCTGGGTGTCAAGTATGACAGCCAAGTACTGTTTGTGTTTGTCTGTTTGTTTAGTGGCTCTCGATACTCTCGAAAATATGCGTAAAGAACGTAATTCTCTGGTCCCAGTGTTTTTAGTGTAGTTTACATCAGAAAAGTTTTGTGTTTCAAGAAAGCAAACTCTCACGATTAAACAATTGAATTGCCTTCGAAATAATACAAATTTCAAAGGTACTATACATTTCACTACACACAGGGAAGGTGTCAGTCAAAGAGGTGAACTTAATGCCTTGATGTAAATATTTGTAGAGTATTCGTGATATATACATGCATATTCGAGTAGATAGTTCTTCATCGCAAATTAGCACTTTCTTTTTTTCATTTTTCTTTCAAAGTGTAACAAATGTAATCTTCTTAAAATTCGACATTTTTCCTTATATAAAGAATGAGCCATTGGAATCATATTGAATATAAAGTCAGGCAGTTATATATTATATCCCTGTGAGATATTTCCAATACCTTTGTTTGAGGCCCCAGTAATGTTACCCCGTTTATTGTCTCTGACAAAGGTTGAGAAAAAGTCGGGGAGCTATCTATTGCTAATCTTACAAATAATAATATGTTGTAGATGAGAAAAAATATATATTGTTATACCATATATTAATAGCAACATCATCCTCACATTTATGGGGCCGTCGTTGATAACTGAAGTATTTGCCGTTTAACTTTCTGTTCTGATCTCTAACCCAACCTTAAAGTAGCCATTTATAAAGAAAACTTTGTTTTTATAGAAGTATCAAGTTATTGCATAATCAAGTTATTTCTCATTATCTATCACAAAAAATGTTTTGCTAGGTACCAATCTCTTTTATATTTCTTAGATTTAAAAGTTTGTTTATAATTGAGGAGGCAAGCTTTAAACTTCTTCTGAAACCCTTCATAGGCAGTTTGATTAACTTTGTTTTACCTAAAAATAAATATCTTTTCATTTCTTAATAGAGTATATTGTAATGTTCAGGGTCCTTTCCAGTAAATCCTTAAATTAGAGATTATTGCGTATATAAACAATTTCATCTATACTTTTCTCAAGCATTTTCACATCTTTTATGAAGTGTTTGCTAACATAACAATCCCAAAATACATGTAAGTGAATTAAAGTTTCATTTTCATTTTTACAGGATGTACACAGCTGTGTTGTGGCTTTATTCATCTTACACATTAGATCATTTGTGCGTGTAATTCTGTGCATTATCCTCGTTTGGAACCATTGAAGAAATGTATCATTGCTAACATTTAAACACAACTTTATTTTTATTTCCATTGTACATCCTCATTTTGAGGGACGGAACACCATTTACTTTCACACTTAGGTATATCTGAGATTGAATAAATACAAAATATATGTGACCTAAACCTTCAGCTTTACAAATAATTTGTTTCAGATAAAAAGATATCAAAGGGAAAAGCATACTGTCAGATACTAGTAACGAATCAACCATTTTCAGTTTCGAAGCATTCGTGATTTTTTTCACAGCAGTTGGTGGCCACACGAACGTTAGAATATATTTACGGACATGTTTTAAAAGTTCTGCCTTTTGAAAAATAGGTTTTTTGTTCAAAATATATTTTACATATCTAATAAAACCTGTAAATAAAATTATTATTGCAAAAAAAACTAAAAAAAAAAAAAAAAACTAAAAAAAAAAAAAAAAAAAAAAAAAAAAAAAAAAAAAAAACAACAAACAAACAAACTTTAGTACATCTTTTCAGTAATTATTCTTTAAATCTGTTAGTACACTATCTATAAAGCTAGCTCTGCAGTGAAGCAGCATACAAAACAAACGAATCAAGGTCGAATATTGCTCAACCATATGACTTCCCTCACAGAAATACCTTACTCGCAGATTAGAATTGGTCCAGCATGGACAGTCGCAAGGTATATACCTAATGATTACCACTATACAAGGAGTGTAACAAATATGATTAAGGGATTAAAATGGTCAACACTTCTACAAAAGCGAAACCAAGCAAGCCTGGTCATGCTATACAAAATTGAAGAAAAACAGGTCAATGTCGATCACAATCACCGTACAGGCACAAGAAACAACATTTTCGTCATCCTGCAGTCAAAAATACAACATCACATGCACTCATTTTCCCCAAGAACTATACAATTTTGGAACGAATTACCCACCGACCTTCAGGCTACCCCCACTATACCAGCTTTTATAAGTGGAATAAACACGTTTTAGGGATTTTAAATGTTCACAATAAATTTTTAAGTGTTGAAGTAAGATCTGTAATAAAAATCTTGTTTAATTTGCTTTGTATCTTTTACAATTTTAGTGTTCCTGACACGCGCCTGCAAACTACCGTCAGTATTTACTTTTGGCAGTTACAAGTTGAAGTTGAAGTTGACCTTGACAGGAATCAAAGAACGTAAAACTGATTGCGTTAAATCCACGCAAAATACAGTGGAATGGTGACAATATGAACAAGAGGGTCAATGGCCATACAGCGCTCACCTGGGTTCAAAGATTTTTAAGAATGTAATGATGCATATCACAGAAATGGACCAATGCAATTTCATTGCCATAACTCCAAAAACAAAAAGTAGGTCAGTACGTCAAAATATAGGTCTTGAGACGACATTTTTGAAATCGGAACGAAATGTGTACACACGGTCCAAATTTCATTGCCGTAGCTTTAAAACAAAAAAAGTTAGTAGGTCAAAAATATAGGTCGTGCTATGACGTTTTTATAAATCGGAACAAAAAAAACTATACACATGGTGTAAATTTCATTGCCATAGCTCCAAAAACAAAAAGAAGATCAGCAGGTCAAAAATATAGGTCATGCGATGACATTATTGAAATCGAAACGAAAAACTGTGCACATGGTCCATATTTCATTGCTGTAGCTAAAAAACAAAAAAGTAGCTCGGCAGGTCAAAAATATAGGTCAAGAAATAATGTTTTTGAAATCATCTTGAAAAACTGTACACATGGTCCAAATTTTATTGCCATACCGAAAATCTTTTGGGTGGGAGGGAGTGATCACCAGGGGAGGGGGGATGACTCCACTGTGGTCACAGTGCATACTTCCAAATATCTAAGCTCCAGGCCTTGCAGTTTCTGACAAGAAGATTTTTAAAGTTTTTTGCTATATAACTCTATGTAAAACATGTGACCCCTTGGGCGCGGTCAGTTTTGACCCAGGGGCCATGACTTGAACAATCTTGGTAGAGGTCTACTAGACAATGCTAAACTCCTTGCCTTGTAGTTTCTTACAAGAAGATTTTTAAAGTTTTCCGTATATAACTCTATGAAAATCAAGTAAGCCCTGGGCGGGGTCAGTTCTGACCTCAGGGTCATAATTTGAACAATCTTTGTAGAGGTCCACTAGATGATGCCTCATACTAAATATCTAAGCTCCAGGCTTTGCAGTTTCTGACAAGAAGATTTTAAAAGTTTTTTTTGCTATATAACTCTATGTAAAACATGTGACCCCTTGGGCGCGGCCAGTTTTGACCCAGGGGCGATGACTTGAACAATCTTGGTAGAGGTCTACTAGACAATGCTCAACACCAAATACCTTAACTCCTTGCCTTGTAGTTTCTAACAAGAAGATTTTTTAAAGTTTTCCGTATATTACTCTATGTAAATCAAGTAAGCCCTGGGCGGTGTCAGTTCTGACCTCAGGGTCATAATTTGAACAATCTTTGTAGAGGTCCACTAGATGATGCGTCATACCAAATATCTAAGCTCCAGGCCTTGCAGTTTCTGACAACAAGATTTTTAAAGAATTTACTTGATAACTCTATCTAAAACATGTGACCCGTTAGGCGAAGCCAATTTTGACCCAGGGGCCATGATTTGAACAATCTTGGTAGAGGTCTACTAGATAATGCTGAACACCAAATACTAAGCTCCAGGCCTTATGGTTTCCGACAAGAAGATTTTAAAGGTTTTTCCTATATAACTCTATGTAAAATATTTGACCGCTGGGGCGGGGCCAGTTTTGACCAAGGGGGCATGATTTGAACAATCTTGGTAGAGGTCTACTTGACAATGCTGCATACCAAATATCTAAGCTCCAGGCCTTGTGGTTTCCGACAAGAAGATTTTAAAGTTTTTTCCTATATAACTCTATGTAAAACATGTGACCGCTGGGGCGGGGCCAGTTTTGACCAGGGGGCCATGATTTAAATAATCTTGGTAGAGGTCTACTTGACAATGCTGCATACCAAATATCTAAGCTCCATGTCTTGTGGGTTCTGACAAGAAGATTTTTGAAGTTTTCCCTATGTAACTATGTAAAATCAAGTGACCCCCCAGGGCGGGGCCAGGGTCATAATTTGAACAATATTGGTAGAAGTCCACGAGATGATTCCATTTTACGAAATATCTAAGCTCCAGGCCTTGTGGTCTTTGAGAAGAAAATTTTTAAAGTTTTTTCTTTTGTTTGCCATGGTAACCAGAGTTCTGCATGGAATTGAATTATTTTAACAACTTTGGAAGAGCTTCATGCAAGGAACATCCCATGCAAGTTTTCAGAGGAGATGTCGTTTGAATGAAATCGTTGACGCCTCACGACGCACGACGCACACCGGACATTGGGGTATGACTAAAGCTCACTCTGGCACTTTGTGCCAGGTGAGGTAATAAATTGATGAAAAAAATTTTACCAATAACAAAATATTCCTGTTTTATATTTGATTCATCTTTGCTAAACTAAACAAGCAACAGCGTATCTAAACCAGGAAGAAACATGACACCATGTTTATTTTTGTCACTAAATTTATTACTGCTTTTATTGGTAGTAAGTTTTAAGATAAACTCAATATTACAAAACATATCGTATTTAGCTTTCTATGAATGCATAAGAGAATAACCATATGCATTTAGTTAAGGCATTTGTTTATGTCGATATATTACCGGAATAGGTTTAATATCACCAGATCACTGAAGAAAGTAATTTAGTTTTAATACCCTTTCTTGCTTAAAACTGATAGAATTTCCATTCATATCCGCTATACTTACGGCATACTGGAAATTTCCTGGAAGGGAAATGATAAGGTTTGATAAACATTTGCATAATGAACATTTCAATTTCAGAATGGCACAGCATCATAGATATAATGTCAATAAAATGAGAGTGCACCATGATTTCATTCATGATTTTAGTAAAAAACAAGTTATTCCTTGATTTTTTTTTCTGTATATCTAGAACTATTCAATTAGCCTACAAATCATGATATCTAACAGGCAGGTTAAACATATGTCTCAACAGTATTTGTGGTGCACAGATTTGCCAACCAAACACATGCGTTAAAAATGTGTTATCTTAACTGTGGTCTTTTTTCAGGTCGAAAGGTCAATACACTGTGCTAGAAGTAGGATTGAAATATGAAAATATTAATTTAGACTAGCTGTGCCTTATATGGCAAAATATCACGTAAGTATTCTATTGGGCTTTTTTATATGAATAAAACGATTAGACTTTAGCTGCTTATTTTACTAGCTCAGTAGTCATCAAAAAATGCCCTGAAGTAGAAGAACAATTAGTAAGGGAATGGTTTGAGTTGGTGTGTCCTGAGTCCCAGCTTGATCATCTGGCTTAGGATGTGTTGTGTACAGTATTCGCAAATATTTCCTAGTGTCTAAGTCAAATGTGGTATCATCTTACACGTTGCTAGGTTATAGAATTCAACACATTTTGGATTCAAGAACAATAATATTTAAGTTTCACGTATTTCAATGAAAGTAGTGTTTCTGTATACCAGACATATAATTACTGACTGAAGATAAACATAATATAAAAAAGGTAATATAATAAAAAAGACTTAAAAAGTAGTGTCTATATATTTAATGATGGAACTATAAGATTCGACGTAATCAAAAATGATAAGTTGTACTTGTTCATGTAAAAGTTCTTACAGACGAATCCAAAATGTTTCTGTCATAATAATTATAACAGTATTACATATTAAATAAAGCATAAGTTAAACCTCCATTAAATTATAGATATTGAAAGAAGTTTTGAATGTGAAAAAGGCTAATACATATAAACAGAAAACACAATATGATAAAACATTGACATGGTAAGTCAAATATGTAATATATAATATGTTACCCGCAAATTTTAATATGCGGGAGAGGCGGAGTTTATATGTAATGAGTATGATGTGCAAGTTTTAATTTCAAGTGAACTGGTATCAATGAGTTTTCTAACTTTTAGTCATGGTAAAGGTAATGTTAGTCTTTAAATTAAGCAAAGTATAATGCTAGGAATGATCTGGTACACATTCTCTTTGTAAGACCAATTGTACGCCTTGAATATCTCAATTCTATATTAACCTCCGGGAAATCATTTTTTTTTAAATTAAAGTGAAACGTACTTTCATATTTTTTCACTTCGCCAAATCTTCGTTCGCCTTTGTGATCAAAGATGATACAGTGTCCAACCTCTGAGTCCTTTTGTTGACTAGATTTGGTAATAATTGTTTCCTTTGTCGTAGTCCTTTTTCCAGAATACACCTTCAACATAAAAAAATATTCATTTATTAATGTAGATTAGTTTATATATACATGTAATTGTTTTATATCATAAATGTATACAATATTAATAACATATAATTTAAAAACATGTTAAAAGTGTTATCAAATATTAGATTAAAATACTTATTTGTGATTTTGGCGGAACTGCTTAATTGATGATGTTTATTGCTAAATTGTTATCTATAAATTCATAAATTCTAGGAAAGAGTTCAGATATTTCGAATGCATTAGGTCGTAGATGATTGGCCGTAACTGAAGTAATGATTTTTTATAATTATTTTGATTTTGATGCAACGTTTCTCCATTAAACCGGAATACTAATCAGATGTCACAATTTATAAACTTTTAAAGATGAATATCGCTTAAATGTTTATTAAACAAAGCAGTAACTGTCTTGTCTAGGTTTGCGGCTTATTTCATAATGGTATTCTAGATAACTTTGAAGACCTTACACAAAATCATTTAGAAAATATTTTACCTTCTTTAAGTTTCAGTTTGAAAAAAAAAATAAGTAGAAAAAATATAGCTGCTTTTGAACTAAATTTACAAAGGTTGAGTGTATCTTTTCTGTTATTGACTAAAGCCAAACAGCCAAAATGTTCACATTATCAACGCTTTGTCTTCGAAAATCTTCGTTTGTTGACAATTCATCAAATTGTATTTGGTTAAATTGAAGACATACAATTTCACTATTTTTGAGAGCGAACACCTTATGAATTATCAGAATTATGCTTACAGAATCCTAATCTTTATGACAACAATTCAATAATGCCTTTGTCGGAGCCATCAACATCAATTTAGAATTATCGACCACATAAATCCAATTCCTATCAGTCCTAGGAAAAACCGGGGGAAATCGGCTCAATCTGAGCCGAGTTTTATCAGTAGGTACATCAGTAAGAATTGCCCCTGACAGTTATAAATCAATTAGTACCAGCTTGTGTTTGTTTACAGCCTGCTGATCACTCCGGTAATGTATTAATGATATTCCTAAGATTTTAATGCAGCAACATTTTCGTTATCAGCGTTTAACCAAATCCTGTAGAAAATTAGAAAATAAAAATATAAGTAGATCTAGTGAATGTTTGCACATTATTGATTTTTGAGTAATAATGACTTCTGTAATAATTGATTTTTTTTTCTACAAACAGCTTAAAAACTGAATAACTATCTTACATGCACACGTCCTTGTAGGCGTGTGATTAAAAGGAGTCAATGTGTCTTGGAAGGACTGATTCTAGACCTAAATTCTCCTATAGGAAACACATAAATGACCTAACTGACTCTTTAATCACACGCCTACAAGGACGTTAAACGGTATCTGAATTGAGCTGTAATTTACTTCTTTATTAGCTGCACCTGCAAATAATTCATATTAACCTCAATACCATCGTGCAAATATATGAAGCAATAAAAAGCTTTACATATCAAGTTGATATCTTGGGTGATAAGAGCAAAGGTAACAAATATATGTGTGCATGTTAGTTGGTTAATGCATTCCTATATGTTCCTATATATATATATAACATATATGTGATGAATTCAGATTTTATAAAAGTTGATGATATTAAGCCAGTCCTTTTTCAATCCAGTTTACTTTCAACACCTACGTGCAGTGACAATGAACACTTACTTGATGTGAGTTTAACTCTTAAGAGTAGTTTTAAAAAATGTCCTTATAAAGTTTAATACAATTTCATGATACATTTTTTCGCTTTTTGTTTTCAACGATAGATAGTAAATATTTATTTTGAAGTGGCAGTGTCACCAAGTCAAGTGTTTAATATGAATCCATTTGTTTCATACTGTTTTAAAGAAGATATGTTGGTAAGAGCAAAACAAACTAATCTTTAAGTAGGAACTTCCTAACTGTACATGTAGGTGTGAGATAGTGAATCTTTTTTTTACATATATATAAAAACTAAACATACTGTTAGAGGAGACTAGTTTTTGGTAGAATATGATGCCTGTTGGCTTATGTATGTAACAAGAATTTCAAATATTCTCTAGATAAAAAGTTGATAAATTTAATCGAATGATCGCACACCTGGTCAACATTGAGGTTTTGACAGATCCCTCTCCTAACTCCCACACAACCACTCTCGGATAAATTGCAATGAAAAAAGAAATAAAACTGACATAGTGGCTCATAAATATTGTAGGTCGCTAAATTAAGTACACTGCACATAACATCCTGTGAAATCTGGTGACACTTTTTGAAACTGGCTTTGTCCAAGAAACAAGCCACGCAAATAGCAATTCTTTATACACCAATGATCTGTTCGCAAAGACTTGGGTTCCTTCCGTTACTCTTTATCTATCTCTCCATTTGCTCACTCCTGTGAGACAGTGCTTGGAAAGAAACTAAATGTCAAACCAGCTTGCTACATGTGTAGCCAATTCTCATATTAGTCTTAGCCCGTAATTGCGCGGTCCCAATCTAGTTTTTCTAAAATTTAAAGAAAGGAAAATGTTAATCAAAGCATTAGACATGCCGAAAGACTCTCGGCTGGATAGCACACATTTTGCTGTCGTAATCATCCCTCTATTTGGAAAAGGGAAAAGTCCAGTTTTGATATATACGTGTTAGTTTGGTTTGTAGCTTTGTCTAGTAGACCTCGACCAAGTTTAAATTCCCTTAAAAATTGCTTTCACCTTTAATTTGCTTTTTTTTTCTTTTTTGATGTAAAGGTACTTGACCCCCCTCCCCTCCCCCACCCCGCCACCCCCAAAAATGGTCACTTCATATACCCCCGTTTCAGACAAATATAACAGACGAGCGTTGGCGCCGTTCCGCGGTGCTCTTGTATTTTTAAAAAAAAAACAACATGGCCGAGACGTTTCCTGCAAACAGTTGATATTCATTGCTAAACTCTGGTTGTAATGGCTATTACAAATATTTCAAAGGACGACATGGTTTAGAGGTTTGACAATCAATTTTGTCAATAGACAAAGATTAATAAATTCGTGTTTCTGAGATAAGTATTGTTCTAAAAAAAGTGCTCATCAATTTAATTTTGAAGTATATGTAAGAAACTCGTTGATCATTTTCTTAACTGAAACATACATAAAGAGTCAGAAGTTCAGAATGTAACATGGAATTGAAACTCCTGGAACAGTCAAAATTGCCTCTGGGAACATTATTTGCTAAATATTTGGAGATATCTAATATCTAATATTTACTCCAATTTTCAATATAAAACAAATATAACAAAAATATATTCAATATGACGAGAAATAACTTGTGAACGGCTATCAAGACTGTTCAATGTTTTCCCCTTAGATCATTTATTGATCAATTCTGTATAATAGTCAACATGTTTTATATCATTTGATGCTTATGCCCCCTATGGTGGCATATAGTAGTCGCACTGTCCGTTTGTTATTCGATCTGTCTGTCCGTCCCATCTTTTGTGTGCAACTTCTTACAATTCTCATTTGATTTTCATGGAACTTTTACTTTAACATTATCAAGTGCGATACTGCATGTACTCCGGCTTTTGCAATTTGAGTATTTTGACGGAATTATTGCCCTTGATTTTACTTAATATTTCTTCTGTGCGCAAGTCTACATTTTCCATGTGATTTTCTCAAAGTGATTATTATCAAGTTCAGCATCGCATATGCTCCGGCTTTTGCGATTTGATTATTGTTGACATAATTTTTTCACTGAGCATGAGCTACCGAGGCAAAAGACGAATTTAATTTTGTTTCATGGATTTTTCCAAAAATGAAGTTGAGACACGGGAGGCAATAAGTGATCAGCTGGCCTTTTGTGCAACAAGGCTATTAATGCCAAACCAAAAGAAGAGAAATAATAGAACTTTTAAACACGCATATGAGGTCAAACAATGTAACATGTTTGCAGATTCCATTCGTGAATTTTCAGCTATGGCAACAGTTGTCACCACAGGTCAAAGCGCAGGTTTACCTGAAAGGATTCTGCAGCTTAATGAAACTTAGAGATCAGCTTAAGAAAGACGGTCACCCACGGATGAAAAACCTGATCGGTGACACAGTCAAACTTATAACAAGCGTCATTGTCAAATTTCTGCGTAAAGCGGAACCATCTGCAGGCGGACAATATGATTACAATTGTCCTCCTTCGGGGTAAAAATATCAAAAGTAAGAACATATAATTAAACAAATCTTTATCAGCAAAATATTGTTTCTGATTAGAGAGAAAATTCTGTTGTTTGTTACAGGTAAAGGCATGAACATATTTTCTGTCCACGTTGCACGTGGTATTTGTGTATCTGAGAAGTTAATGATATCAAAACGGAAACCGATGAGACTTTAAAACAAACCGCCTTTGAATTAAGGAATTGAAATCATCATTGTCAAATCACACGAAAGAGAGCTTTTATCGTTTATAGAGCTTTGCCCAATGCTAAAAACACACCACATTACACCGTTCAACCGGGTTTGCGAACGGCCGTTGATCTGCGAACGACAACAGGTTGTGTACATGTTGATATTTTGGTGCTAGTGAGTATTTGCCTGATTTTGTTTCAAGGATGGTCTTAACATGAACAATTGTTTAAGGTGATTTTCTATTTTAAAAGAACTCTACCGATGGCGTCATTATTAATTTTTATCTATTAACAGCCGCTGACATTATCCTATCAACTGATTTAACTGCATTCTTCAATATCAATATTTCTCCATTAACGGCGGTTGTCATTACCATACTTCTATAAATTATGTCCATTTCATAAGTAAATAACTTTGCAGAAAATGCGAACTGGAAGCTGAAGTTTGGAATAATTAGATAGAAATGATTAAAATTTACCACAAAATACTTTTAAGTATTTCAGTTTTGCGTTTAAGAAAGCAGCTTTCAGGCCGATTCAACAAATGACATATCGTTCGAAAATTTGCTCACTTTATGAGCGATTTCACGCTTAACAAAGCACTGTGTAAACCATGATTTCGTCAGTAGGATCCTTTTGAAATAGGTAATCACCTAACATAATTGTTCTTGTCAAGATCTTGCGGGAACATATTAATATAAGAGAAATACTCGCTTTTACCAATATATTGACATGTACCCATCCTGCTGTCGTTCGCGGATCAACGGCCGTTCGTAAACTCGGTTGAACGGTGTGGGTATTGGGTCAAGAAAACCATACAGTCATTATTACGTATATACGTTGAGTTAACACACAGTTAAGTTAAACAATATCATGTAAATGAAAGTATATCAGCTGATTATCAATTGCTATATTAAGAACAAATATTTAACGATCAGAGACAATCAAATGTACATTGCATCTTTCAGCTAAAATTAGAGAAAATCTGTTTAATAATACTGCCGTCAGATTTGTTATTGTGAACCTATGTTATTTGCGTTGGTTATATAGAAATAATTAAATGAATGTCTATTAAAATGGATATGATTGAAGCACATGCGCGAGGAGTGAATGTGATCAGTCATGTGATGGCACACGGACATATAAATTCTAGATCTAGTTTTAATACCGTTCTTCACGCTATAGCTTATGATGGAGAAATTCCCTTTTTCTACAATCACGCATTGTTATATTCGGTGACAATGCGTATGTAGATGGAAATTGATAGACATAATACACACAGATAGTTAAAATCAGATTCTTTGTCATGACCAGCTGTGTCCGAGCGGCTTTAAAGGGTAAATTACTGTAGATATGTTGACGCAACACATATTCATATTTGCTACAATTTTGAAACGGGACTACTTTTTGGCAGAACGGGTTATTCTTTAATTCTTATATGATTTATATGATTTTCCCCATGAGTTGTTACCATTGGTTGAAGTAATGAAAACTATGTCGGATCAACAAATCAAATACAGTTTTAACACTTAGCTCAAAACTGTCTAGGATTAAGTCAGGTACAAAAAACTAATGTTTTATAGTTAGAATACTAGATTCTATAAAAAGAATCGTGCACAACTCCGAACTCGTCTTTTCTATTTATTTATATGCAGATGACATGTCCGCTATCAGATATATACTGGCAGCATATAAAACTTAATTTCACCTCTGTGCTTTCATATATTTCAGACATCTACTATAAATAAAAAGACGGTTGTCTGTTCACTGCCGACATCTTTCTTAAATACAAAATGAAATTTCGATTATACCGCCCGACGTCTCAAATAACAGAATCAATAAAAGTAAATAACACAGACGAATATTAAAGGAGTTTTATTACACAACTTTATGTCTATAAAGTAGATGATTTAAATTGTAAAGGATCAACAATGTTTGGTGTCTTTCCATTTATGTCTGTGTTTACATTTTTACTTCTTGTGTTCGAATCTGAATGGGTTGTCCCAAAGCAGTCGTTTTACAGAAAGAATTTGGTTTATACATATTTAAAATAACAACAGTCTACAGAACTAAAATGGTCATGGCAGTAATATTTATCAAAAAAGTATCAGTTTTTTTCTTTGCATTTGTAAAGATCATCATCATCACCATCATCATCATCGTCATAGCTGTAGTTGTATTGTTATTAAAGTCATACTGTTGTTCCTTCCATTATTATATTTATAATGTTGATCATGATTATTTTATCAGTAAAACTATCATCATCATCATCACCATCATTATCATCATCGTCGTCGTCGTCGACTTCATTGCCGTCACCATAATCATAATCATCGCCAGACTTTTCATTGTCGTCAATATAGAGTCTTTGCATGATTCTAGTCAAAATAATCTGTTACATTTTGAAAAAAGTATATCTAGCACCATCACAGTCATAAAAAGAAATATTGTTCACTTACTTATTTGTAAGTACTTCTTGTTTTACTTATTGTATTGTAGGGAAATGTTGTTTTCTTTTAATTGTTTTTTTTTTTTTTTTTTTTTTTTTTTTTTATCTGACGACAAATTGGCTCACTCGTTCTACTTTGCAAACTTGTAAACTCAGGAATTTCATTCACATTTCTTTTTAAATTATAAAACGGAAGTTTAAAAGTTTATATCTTGTAACAATAGGTTTTACCCACAAACATTACCACGTGCTCTTTTGTTATATACTTGTTTGTGGTGAAAACATAACTGCACTTCCTTGTTAAATTATGCAAATGTGAGGGGTCAGGGATCAATTTGTTTCGAAGTAAAAGGTAGACTTCGTAGCCCATGACTGGTTTTTGCTGTATCATCTTTCAACAACTAGATTTGTATCAAAATTTATAGTTCTTCGCGTTTAGCTTTGTGATAATGTGGTGTACCTCGCATTGCAATATGTAATGGCATACGGCCGTTATTTGAGGATTAAATATCGTCTTAGTGTAGACCAATATGAGCTCCCGGCATTATCTGGTCTTCTGCCCCTCGGGGAAAGGAACAAGAAATGTACATACTGCATAACAAAATGAAGTGATCTGTGTCAGTTCGACGCTTGATATATATATGACTCACCTAATAAATATTCGTGTTCTCACGTCCATTTCCGTGTCATTGCTGTACATTGAGTTAAAATGTATGTGCACCAGTATATGTACACTATTTACATTAACATTCACATTAAATGCGTCACTGAAAGTCAGAATCCGATGAAGACCACACAAAGGCGTCCTTCACATACGGATTGCATGGACGGTTCTTAGTTCTCCTTCTACCGTACTTTTTAATTTCCTCATACCCCTTTGGTTGACAAACATGATCTGATCGTACTGCTTCATCTACTTTTCTCACTACTTTGTTCACTGCCTCAATGTCAGCAGCCTCTGACTTCTTCTTCTTCTTAAGTTTCAGTCGTATGGGTCTCACAGCTTGTATTGGATGGGAGTCCGTTAATGTCTTGTTAGCATCATTTTCGCTATCTGTATCTGTAGATGAGAACAGTTCGGATATCAACTTCATCTTATCTGTGCAGCGTGCTGATGTGGACGGCCTTTCACGAACTTGAATGTCGCATTCATGCTCAGAACTTACAGATATTACTTCAGGTGATGTACTTCTTTGCACATCTGCTTCCGAGGCACTGTCCGACATGACGTTAGAATCTGTTTCATTTATATCTGAGATAGCTGGAACCACCTCCCGATCTCCAATGGATGACTGCACAGTATCAGTATTGTTCATGTGCCATGAATCAAATAAGGGAGTGGTGTATGTGTAATCAGGAGGCTGCTGTAACGGATTTACCTCTCTCAGGAGATCGAAGAAGGGCTCAAAATACCCGCCTTTCACTTGGGAACGCCAAATGACTTCGGCTAGATGGCCTTCAAATTGACTCATCTTTGTTCCTACAATTGACTTAAAGTCATCTTTCGCATGTTTCCACGCACCTTCGATTCGGTTGGTATGCACGGTTACTAATACATCGGTATCCACATTTCTATATTGACTTTTGGATGTGTACTTGTGAATTACTGAAAAATGATTATAGCCTTTGGCATTCAGTGAACAGTAGGCACTCCATCCGTCACTCAATATGGTAGATCCCATATCCACACGCCTCTCGATTAAAGGCAGAAGTGTTTTTTCAGACCTGTCTCTCACCGGGTATAGAATTACAGTGTTTGAAGATCTCTCCACCATCCCAAAATCCATATCTTACATCCTTTTCTCGGGTAACCTCTATGATGCTTCATGAATCTGCCAAACAGTGACTCGTCTATCTCAATCTCGCCTGATATTTTCTTATGTAAGATGTGCCTCATGAAATGCTCCTTAAATAACTCCCTTATAAAAGACCCCAAATCAACAGCTGTACTCCCGTAATGTATACCGCACATTCTACTACATTGGTAAAGACTGTTCCCTTCAAGGTATGTCTTAATGAAAACCATTTATCCTGAATGGTCAATTTTGATTTTTGAAAAAAGCTGTTTCTCCTAGACCCGCACTCATGATTGGATTTTTGTTGCAACTCATTGTGTACCCTGTCATTCTGTTAGATCGCTTGCACAGCTTCATGGTGCCTCCACAATTTTCCTTACTTGAACATGGTAGCTGATCTGCCAGCAATCCATTACGCACACACCACTGAACAACAACGGAATCATCCTGCATGAATACAGCGTGAAAGTTCCATGGGTTGTAAAAATCTGAGATTGAAATGTCAGCTAGATTTTCCTTCCAATGTCGGTACCCATCACCAATTCGAGATGCAATGGCTGCGTCCGCATCATAAATGCCACCTTCAGTCATTATGAAGAAATATACAGATAGCCGTTACCGACAAATAATTTCACTTCACAACCCTCTAAACTTGCATTTCAAGTGATTTTCAACAACAGAAATTGCAACACATCATTCTCGTACCAAATTCACAAACGGTGTGATAGAAATAAAGTGTTATATTTCAGTGGAAATCGCTCACTACGATTTACTCTATATTACCCGGTACTTACCGTTCCTTTCAACAATAATGTAATTGATGTATGATATATAACAGGTTCGCTATAGATATAGATATACTACCGTGAAATGCCCTTAACGTGTGAAATTAGCATTCATTCCGTTAAAACGCGCATTTTATGACACTCTTCCCAAAAAGTATGCCTAGACCCATTTCCTGGTAGCCTAGAAGCCCCCCAAGAAAACCCCCTTTCAGTAGCAAGACAGACAGAACTAGTTTCCGACACACACACACACACACACACACACACGTATATATATATATATATATATATATATATATATATATATATATATATATATATATATATACTACGGTCTTGTGCCCCGGATGAGATGCGCACTACGTATAAACATAGCATTCATTCCGTTAAAACGCGCTTTTTTCATACACTTTCTTTAAAAATTATAAAGTGATAGTCTAGCGGAATGAATGTAAATGTATGAAAGGGGAATGTCCCCAGGGACGATGACAACAGTTTATCTATTCATTCAAATTTCCCTTCTGATTTTGCAGCCGTAAATCCAATGTATTTATTTTAGTAAAATTTCGTGTTCCGAAAATGTTCTGGTTGTCGTCAGATGATTTAACATCCTTACACATTACTGCATATAACCTTTGAAATATACACTCTAAATGTTCTCGTCATGAATAGAAATAGACAAATTTATGAATTATGGACTAATATACAGGATATTATTTGACCTGCTTCTCAATGGCCGCATTTCATTAGAAGGCTGTTTTGGACTCCTGCATTTTCACAGAATCACACTGTGTGCTTTCGTGTATGTTAACGGTATGTTAAAGACAGACTGAACATGCCGGCTGTATATATATACTACTGTCTTCTGCCCCGGGTGAAATGCCCACTACGTATGAAATTAGCATTCAGTCCATAAAAACGCGCATTTAAAGACACTCTCCCACCAAAAATTAAGCGAAGCCCCATTTTCCAGTAGCATTGATGCCCCCCAAGAAAACCCTCTTCCGGGGGAAAACACTCCCCCTTGAGTAGCAAGGCTTTAAAGACAGACTGAACAGGTTAGCTGTATATATATATATATATATATATATATATATATATATATATATATATATATATATATATATATATATATATATATACTACGGTCTTCTGCCCCGGGTGAAATGCCCACTACGTATGAAATTAGCATTCTTTCCATAAAAACCCGCATTTTAAGACACTCTCCCCCAAAAAGTAAGCCAAGCCCCATTTTCCAGTAGCATTGATGCCCCCCAAGAAAACCCTCTTCCGGGGGAAAACACTCCCCCTTGAGTAGCAAGGCTTTAAAGACAGACTGAACAGTTTAGCTGTATATATATATATATATATATATACTACGGTCTTCTGCCCCGGGTGAAATGTCCACGACATATGAAATTAGCATTCAATCCGTTTAAAATGCGCATTGTCAGACACTTTCCAGAAAAAATACTTATGCTCGAAAATTTAAAAAAGCGATAGTCTAACGGAATGAATGTAAATATTAGAAAGGGAAACGTTCCCGGGAACAATGACGACAACATATATATACTCATTGAAATTTGTCTTCTGATATCACAGCACTAAATCCGATGACAGGTCAATTGTAGTGAAACAAGTTCATGCTTGAAAGTTCGTGTTTGATAAATGTAACGGTTATCATGTAATGATGTCACGTGATTTGTATCTACCACGCCTAAATTACGACCTTGCTATATTAATATGTTAAAAAGCGTCTGGGTGACACAGACCGTCATTAACAGTCATAGCGGCCGGGCACGTAAATCAATAAAAGTTCATCGTCCCCTACGGGCAGAAGACCGGATAATGCCGAGCTCTCATCTATTACTACTGGTGAGTAAACATTTTACATTTCACAATTTCAACATATTTGTCGTAACAATTCAATGTACAGCCAGGACTATTACTATTACTTTTACGTTTTCATATATCATGTAACGGGAGTTATGTATACTATCTCCGAGGTTATGTCTATCTATCATGAAATGTTTTGGTTGTGTTAGTCAAACCACAGATTGATTTTTACACATTACTGGGATATTCTTTTCGCTCTTTAACGCACTAAAATCTATATGGCGATTTTGGCATAAATGGCGTTCTATAACTTTAGCTTAAAGCAACCAAAGTTTGAGTCGAGTTAAAATCTGGCTTATATCATCCCAGTCTATGAACTGAGCAAATAGGACACCGTAGGTATAAAAGTGCACTTTTAAGAGTCTGTCAAAATTGTGCACTGGACTTTCTTTTAAAGGTTGCAAATTCCTATTGTACCTAGTATCATATACAGGCATTTTCACGCGCAACGAAAATTTCGAGGGGTAAAAACAAGAACGGCGTTCGTCCAGTGGTGAAAAATACCAAGGAAAGTTTTGGAAACTTTTTAACACACATTTTTTAAACTAATGGTAATACGTGGGTAACCTTTCAGAGCCTTTGTTACTTTATAACAACAAAATGAAGTAAGTGCATAAGCACAAAAAGAAATTTATGTGTATTTTGATTTAAATGACTAAATTTCACACAAAAAAAGAAAGAAAAAAGAAAAGAAAAGAAAAAATATTGTGTATAATTCTTTATTTGCTGCATTGAAATATATTTAGGATGAGTCTGTTGCATTTGTCAGATATCATCACATGGATTATATTTTATACTCCCCGATGGGAGAGCATATAGTCGTCGCCGTTTCAGTCCTTATGTCCGTCTGTTCGTCCGTCACACGCTTGTCAGGAGAATAACTTGAAAAGTTTTGAAGGAATTCGTTTGAAATTTAACGATTTGATAGAGACCAGTGAGTGGAAGTGCAGTTTCCAAAAACCATAATTCTATCTTGCATATTTTTTTAATTATCTACCTTAAGTTAATAATGATTTTCCTGAACATGTGAAACGTCGTATACGTTTCAGTTCTTTTCACATATAAGTTATCTTCTAAACTTTCCAGAATAGCTCATTGAAACTTCACATAGTTATAGAGTCTAGTCAGGGAAAATACACTGTCAAAGAACTGTAACTCTAATTTGCTTTGTTTTTGAATTATCTCCCTTTATAATACTTAATGCTTATCCGGTTAAAAATTTGAGAAGTATTGAGGGAATTTGATTTAAACTTCACACAGTCATAGATACTAGTGAGTGAAAACTGTTCACTGTTCAAAAACCATATGTCTAACTTGCCTAATTTTTTTAATTTTCCCCTTAATGATACTTAAAATGTTTAATAATGCTTGTCCAGAAAACAATTTCTAAACTATCAATGATATCTCATTGGAACTCCACACAATGACTAGCGAGAGGAAGTGTAGTATCAAAGAACCATGACCCTTCATTACTTACTTTATGAATTATCTCCCTTTATGGTACTTAATTATTCTTGTCAATTATGCTTGTCTGGATAATAACATCAAAACTAATTAAGGAATTTTATTAAAGCTGCACACAGTGATAGAGAACAATGAGAGGAAATGCATTGTTTATGAACCTTAATTCTACTTTACTTATTTTTTGAATTATCTCCCTTAATGATAATTACAAAATTTAAACAATGCTTGTCTGGAGTTTATCTTCTAAAGTATCAACGGTATCTCATTATGTCTTCACACAGTTATAGAGACTAGTAACAGGAAGTGCATTGTTACAAAGCCATGACTCAACATGACTTAGTTTTTTAATTATCTCCCTTTATATTACATAATAATGCTTGTTAGGAAAATAACATGAAATTTATTGAAGGAAATTGAATAAGACCTCACACAGTTATAAAAACCAATGAGAGGAAGGGCAGTGCTAAGAAACACCACTTTACATAAGTTAGTTTTATAATTATCCCCCTTTATAAAACTTAATATAGCAACTTTGATCGAAAGAGAAATCAATGGCTTATCATCTGGACTTCTGGAGAACAACATTGATTATATGAAGTACGGGTCTATCTTTTACACCTACCAGTCAATCACATGACACCTCTTCTTGTTATTATAAAAAAACCAACTGGTAACATTCACAGACTAAACAAGTGGCAGGTAAATATTGCAATAATTCAACTGTCCTTAAAAATGTGTTTATACACACACACACGCGCACACACACACACATATGTATATATATACTCACACTATAAATCCTCAAAAATGTTTCGTCATGATTATCCTTATTGTCACTTTAAAAGTATTTAATTTCACATGTCATTGAAATACCATTGATAGTACATTTCTAACTTTTGAACCATTCTGTACAAAAAAAGATATTATTTGGTTTTACCAATTTCTTGTTTCAGTTACATAAGCACAACTTACTTACATTGTTAAAAGTTCATGTTTGTGCTTAGTCTTTTGAACCCTTTAGTAAACGTCTTAGTCCTCGTTTTGTTCTGGCAGGCAGTCCCTGGCTCAGATAGCATATGTTAATGTATTGGTGGTATTCTTTTGTAATGTTCGAACAGAACAAGTTAACATAGATTTTTTGTTCTTTTTTTTACCGGTGCAATACGACAATGTCTAACAGTGTATATCTGATTTTACAGACAGACCTTTCCTTGAAGATTTAAGTTTTATGGAACTGTTTTTCATCAAAACTAATATATATCTTTAATGTAGATCTCTCTAGGCTTACCCTTTTGAAGGTTTATCCACCTTACTTTTTATTCATTGGATTATTTTATCCTTTTTTTATCCTCACAACACCTTGCATTATTCTTCAGAGTGTTTCGTTGGTACTACGACATAAGGATTTCTCCAGCGTACTATTCTCACAATTGTATCCCATTCATTTGGAAGTAGTTTCTCTGTTCTTTCTTCTGTGGCATGTATACTAAGGTCTAAAATAAAAAAGTGTTTCCCCTCCCACGACCAATGGCAGTTTGGTTAGGGTAGGTAGGTAACTAAAATACTTTTTTTTTAATCTAAAATACTTTCTATTGATTATATAACTTCTGAATTATGAGGATTTCAAAGAAACAGAAATTGCAAGTGCTTAGCATCTATTCAAAGTTAAGAACTAAAGCTTCAAAGTTTTATTCAATATATACATCCTAATTTGTATATTTACAATGCAAAAATATGAGTCAAATGTAAAGATGTGATTCTTATTCACATACTTTTTTTGCTTCCATGTGCAATAATTCTTTTATTGTTTGTTTTGCAATAAAATGTTTTGGGTAGCTATGATTTTTGCGGGTAGGTAGCGGGAGGGAAAAACAATATTTAATTTTATCCACTTTTTAAAATGCTCTGTCCAATGGTTCCTGTTCTTGTTTTTCTTCAAAGCATACACTGATCCAATAACAACAACTCCGTTGCGATTTTGACCAGTACAAAAGTCACAATACAAGCACATGTGCTTGACTGTAATAGGAAGTGATTTTATTACTGCAAAACACTGGTTCCTATTTCACAAGATTCTAATTGTCCCTCAGTTTCATTCCACAAAAGACATATTGAACTTGAATTTTAATAAAAGTAAAATGACAAATTGTAAAAAACGTAACTTTCTTTTTATAATATAATGGGCTGTCAATGAGCAGTGAATTGATAAAACAGCTTCCGGGTCAAATGTTTTGACATTAAATGATTTGTCTTGTTCTGCCCGCGATATGACTTGAATTCTCTAGCTCTGTATGTCCTTTTAATATGTTACGAATAACTAGTTTTCAATTATTTTTTTAACTTGTACACACAACATATCTGGTACGGCTTATGGAAGGTACACACTTGGGAAAGATTCGATATGTTGTATTTATAACCTTACCTAACCGTGCCCGAGGAGTCTTATTATGTGGAATATGTTTCTTGTGTCAAGAGGAGGCAAACAGACCTAATGATTGTCCTTTTAAAGCTGTATCAATGACTCAATTACAAATATCCAAGGTCGTTTTAAGGAAATATTTGAATACTCTAAAGCAAAAGATTATTGCTCTAACCCTAAGCTTTTCAGGTTGTGTTCTTATACGGCAGGTGGGTGCTCTCTGTAATGTTTGCACATACTGAAATATTTCTGTTGTTCATAACTTAAAAAGTTCCAGTATTTTTTAAAGAGTCTATTGTGTTCATCAAATGAAAAGTTTTGTTACAGTCAAATCTACATTTGCAGTTTAGGTTTTGCATTATCTTTGCTTGTACAGTTTTCGTGTTGTATTTATAAACTCTATCCCATATATATCCCTGCTTTTTCTGATGTCCTTCTATTTACTTGGTTGTGCAAATACTTTCCTCCTCGTTGTAAACCTGTGGAATAAGCTTGCTTTCTTGGAATAATACAGAGCTCCATAAAAGACAGATGAATGCGTTTTTACGCATTTAAAAAGTTGAAAACACATTGAAAATAATTTCCACGCGTCTCACCACGTATTTGAAAAGGGTGTTAACTCAGTCCGATCGATTTCCGTGAGTTATTCCAGAATGGGTCAAAATTTGTAATGTACCTGCGTGGCGGATCATTTTTCCTCGATTGGTTTCTCATTTATGCAATATAAGTATTGAATGCAGTTTGAAACACGGTGAACCCGTCTATCGTAACCGGACACTTGGCAGTAAAACAATACATATCTTTGCGTGGAAGAAGACGAAAGTTGACTGAAGAATCGGGCTCGTTGCTAAAATCTTAAACGCAAGGAAGAGACAAGTGATACAATTGCCCACTTTATAATAAAAACAAATAAAAAAATCAAACTACTCATCATTTATGGTTCACGGCCACTGCATTTCTCACCGTTTGAACGTGACAGTATCAGGTTTCATAAAACATCATTCTGAACTTTAAATGGAACGTCGGTGTATCTAGGGTTTATTAAGTCCAAGAATTCACACTGAGGGACAGAACCAGAAACAATGTTACGGCTGACTGCACTCTTGGCGTAGATAGATTGTTTACTGAGGTAGAGGGAACGAAATTGGTTGATCACATAGTTTATATGTCTAAGATTAGCAATGGGGACTGTGTTACTAAAACAAAAATGTTCCAGCTGACTATGCACCCTCTCTTGAAACAAAAACTGTAAAAGCCAAGACAGTTCTTAGCCAAGAGGGGGTGTATTCTTTCCTTAAAAGATGGAAGAATGAACTTAAAGTAGCAAAAACCACAAACACTTTCTTTAAAAAGAGCAAAATCAGAATATGAAAAAAAGATTCAGTCATATCTTTCTAAAATAGAAACCATATTAAGTGAACTTTTGAAATATCCAGAAAGGATTTACTATTTTGACGAGTCTGTTTTGTCTACTTAGCACACAAAAATGTAAAACAACAATCTGTTACATCTGACAGGTCAAAAACCGTACGGTAACAGTTATCGGTGCCGCAAATGCAGTAGGTAATCATGTCCCCCTCCCCCCCCCCCCCCACACACACACTCACTATATTGTTCCGGGTAAGAGGTGGCATGACAGCCTTCTAGAAGATTCTGCCTCTGGGTCCTCAGTTGGTATGTCAAATAGTGGGTTTGAAAATAAAAAGATCTATTTGAAGCCTACCTCATGGGCCACTTTGCTAAACATGTTTGACTCTCTCATAGTCAAACTATGCCCAAAATATATATATATATATATTGTTCACTTGCAAATTGGGCAAAAGACCATAGTGCTATAGGATATGTTTTACCCTCTCATTCAAGCAATCTTACCCAGCCACTTGACATTGGCACATTTTGCCCTTTGAAAAACTGCTATTACAAATGGTTTAAGTTCACGGTAATCCTGGGTATATATCACTAGATATTAAAGAAGTTGAGACTACACCAGCAACCATATACACCATATACCCCATCCAAGAAGAACCAAATGTCCCAAGTAACCAAGACCAAAAGTCAATTTCACCAAACCCTAGTAAAGACACAATTAATATGCAAAACCTAACAAGCCAGAATCAGACCTATGACCAAGCAGACAACTTCCTCGCAAACAGAGCCATAACAAGTGTAGTACAAAAAGCAAATTCACAGCCCCATTTAAACTTCAAGGCAATTTATCGTCTTCAGATAATTGGGGAACCTTAATGAGCAACAGACAAAGGCAAAAACAAATCAAGAAGTTTTTATGTTTTAATTAAACCGAAGAAAGTGTAATTGGTTGCAGAATGATCACTCTTTAGGTCATGTGATTCACACTTTAGGTCACTTTAGTCACTTTAGGCTTTAGACGAAATTTCGAGAATAGCAAATATAAACCGTATTTCCAGACCGATATTCTATGTTAATTTGTAAACAAGAAAAAAGAACATTGGTGCACAGCATCATGTCGGCACAAAAGATTCTGAAGATGTAAACGTGTTGGATACATGTAATTTTACACATACAGAATAAGTTATAACTGTAGAACTGTTAGTGCATTTAAACAGGCCATCCAAGTAGTTTGCTGAACCGACGCTCTTACCTCTGATCCTTGACGCATTTATCGGAAGTTGCATCTACAGATTTCACAATCGTAACAACTCGGCCTTTTCCAACAACTTCGTATAAAGACCTCGTATGTAAGTGTATGAATACACCAAATGGTAATTCTCCTCGGCTTTAATAAAAATATAAACAAACATGACAGAACTCAAGCAGTGTTTGTCTAATGCATTAATAAAATGAAAATAAATGTTAATTTCAAAGTATAAATAGGTAGAGACTTTAAGAAATGTTTTCAATTAAGCAGACACCACCTGTATTATAAAATAGTCCAATATGGCGCCTACCACATTATTTCCGAGGTGATTTATTGATGCTGCCCGAGGTGTTCCGAATGTAGATTTCAGTGTCTGTTTCGTTACACTAAATTGTTCGCACTTAGTCTAGTCGATTTGCCACCCTGTGTAAAGTCAATTGTTCGATACTCGGTATTTTAGATGAATGATACTTTGCCATAACATAACTACATTCAAAATTTTATTTAATACAAATTCATATTTTACATTTTTAAATCAGTAAATATAAGTTTTTAATGCAAATTATTATTATTATTATTTTTATAATAAAATAGCTTTAGTCTATCCAATGCATGATGTAAAAGTTCGTAAAACAACTTTGTTTCAGAATAGGAGACACATTCTAAAAAATAATCTTCCAATAATTAAGAATTTGTATCACTATTTAAAATAAAACAAGGAAACAAACAATTCAGCATCAGATAACAGATTACTCGAGATAGTATCTTTTAGTTATAAACAACAACACCATAACCGTACTAAAATTTTCTACTTTTTTGTCAAGTCCCAGACGAGTGTCGGTCGCACCTGGTGAGCTTTCTATATACTCCTTATACATGAAAATTGTTAAATATAAATACAAATAAATCATATAATCAGCATGAATTTTTGTTTTCAAATGAATTCCTAACATGTTTAAGGGTTATCAATTACAAGTTAGATAACTTGCGACAAACCCTGTAGCGAATCTACTATGTAGCGAATACACTAGGTGCAAAACAACATAGGTAGTGAAAATGTACAGATAGTGAACTGACAGAAAGCAAAACGTCATATACCCAACCTGATAAACACAAAGGTGTACTAAATTGTATTACATACATAAGTAACAGTTATGATTTCGTCAAATGTAGCACAGTTATTTCCTTGAATTAAGGGGAGATTACTGTGCAAGGCAAGGTCAACTAACTTATTAATATTATGGCACTGAATGTTAAGAAAATGTTAAGAATAATCAAACATGATATTTTCAAGTTCATACCGATGAAATATTTCAAAACTAGTTAAGGTTAATACCTAAATCAAATTTCAATTATTTATATTCAGTGAAACGACACAATGATAAAAGTCATCCTTTCCGAAATGAAGTATTTTATTCTTGCGGGACTCAATGAATCAGTGTTGTGACTGTCGAGAATAGAATTCCTGTTTGCGAATGGTACTTAGCGTATTTCGTTTTATGTAAAACATTTCGGCATTTCTTTTTTTTTTTTCTATTATTTATTTATTTATTTATTTATCTATTTTTTGGTGGGGTGGGGGGAAAGTGGGCGGTGGTAAAAATTCCAGCATTTAAAGCACTAACAGTTTTATCATTAATGGACAGAAACATTTTATATCTGTTTACTTTACTTCTACGTCTAGTTGTAATTTTTGGAGGGAAATGTTATAAAGGAAGTAATGCTTGACCTCACATGTATATTTAATCAACTTTTGCTATTGCGGTAACAATTACAGCCATTGATTATATATAAACCCATAGTGTTTTCATATTAGTTGTCAGACTGATCCGGAAAAGTTAAGACATATCAGTAACTATTAAATGAAAGAACTTATTTAACAATTAACAATACATTTAAATATAACTATTCCAAAAATGATATAAACGAAATAAGTTTCTTAAGTCGGAATTGCATCTACTTACTTCTTCACAATATGTTTTATTTAATCTATCTCCTTAATTATTCTATTAAACTTAATGCAAATTTAAAACAGCTATACAAACCTTGTGTAAAACCTTTTTATTTATGCAGACTTTGTCTCGAAGCTAAATTTAAAAAAAAAATCAGGCTTTGAAAACATAAAAAAAACAATGTACACTTTTTATGAGACGCTTTGACTGTCTTATGTTAAGAATTATAAAGTTGTCATCGATCCATGTGTTACTTATATTATAATGTAATGGACACTTAAATATTAAACTATAGCCAACTATTCGTTGAATGTCTGCTGTAATAGCTAAAATTATTCCTTTTGTAAACAAAAGATATGTGTTGCCAAATTCGCTGCGAAACTCTATCTTGGCAATATGAACACTGTTGCACAACTGCTTTAGGACCCCTTGACCTTTTAGGATAATACCTGGTGTTTACGTCCGATTCATCTGAGAAGAGGGAAACATACTCTTTAAATTTCATTTGACTTTGTCTCTTTCTACTTTTAGAACTGATTCTTACAATTTACAATTTGACTTGCCAAGTAACATATTTGTGCAAAGTAACTTTAAATCTCTCATAGCATGACAAGTGTATGGCCTTGAGAAACCAATTGCACTCAATTTTCTTTGCATGATTTTTGCCAAAATAATATAACATTTCATTGTAAAGTATCCTCACAATGTTTAAATAGACGCGATCCCATTGGTTCAAAGCGCAGTCGGCGACCAACAATATAATATCGTTATATTCCTGCATTCTGGGTTTTTCCCATGTTATATTTTAGGTCTAAAAATAGATTGCTGTTGATACTCGTAGTAGTGCTGACTGGTGCCCGGCACTCAGTTAACAAAATTACTCTAATGCCGGGAAATAAACAAAATACATCCGGGCACTAAGACTTTTTCTAAGAAATGGCGTCTGGTGTTTTTTTTTATATTTTTTGGATTTCAAAATCACCTGTCAGACTTCTGAGTATTATTTTAATGTGAGAATGAGTATAAAAAGTCCTATAAAAAATTAGCACATTGTAATGAATGTAAAATCAGTCTGGAAGAAAACTTAGTAGAAACAATTGTATGTAGTCATATAATAAAACAGCTTCGCCTCGGTCAATATAACATTTGGCCGGTGAATATCACATCATATTCTATGGCACACTAGTCAATAATTGTATAATATTCAGTACTTTCTTATCGTAGGAATAGATATTTATCGCAGTTTTTTTTTCTGGCAGTTATTTTCTCACTTACCCATTTGAAGTATTTCGTGCTTTGCTTAGTGTTTTAGGCCGTAATGTTAATGAGTCTAGCGTAGTAAAATCGGACTGAAATGAAAATCAATTATAGAAACAAACTGAAAAATGCATTTTGATTTACTTATGAATACTACTCTAAATGTCATAAACATAGAGACACTTGCAGTGTTTTGCAATTTATTTCTAATACGACAGTGTCCTGAATCATTTATGTATTTATAATATTAAATGTACCTCTGTTAAAACAAATATCAATAAAGAGTAGCATCCCTTGCCACCTGCCAACATCGATACTAGGAAATGAGAATATATTGTTGCCGCCAACGATTATTAGATTAAAATCGATTGTCGCTACATCACTATTTATAACGTCAACTCAAGACATTTCGTCAGAAGTTCTCTTTTGCAAACTCAGAAATTCAATTCGAATTCTTTTGTAAAATTCTAAAACGGAAGACAAAATATTCAGTACTCAAAAGTTGTTGGTTTTGTCTTAAAGCGAAAAAGGTTGACTTGGTAGTACATGGTTGGTTTAAACTTCTTGATTTTAAAACAACTAGTTCAGATTTCTTTACAAATTTATATTTCTTCCGCTTTAAGCTTTGTAGTCATTACGTTTTTCATTCATTTCAAATGGTTACACAAGTCGGTCATTAATTGTGGATAAAATATTGTCATATTGTGCTGATCAACATGGGATCGTATCTATTACTTCTGATGAGTTTTCAATTTAAAAAAGTCATAGATGTCATTATTTTATGAAACTCTTACAATTCAGGGTGTAGTCAAGACTATCGTTCTGTTCTATTATTAGACCATATAGCATGATATTGTAAAATATCTACGAGACCATTTTTATCTTAATCATGAAATATTCTGCTGTCTTGATAGTTGAAGTAACAGACAAGTAATCACATCATTGTAAAACGCAGATTTGTTTAGTCATTACCGGTTTCCAATCGAAAATCTTATAGGGATAAAAAAACTCGAGGAAAAACAGATGTTGAAACAAAAAAATATGTTGGACGGTAAGTGCGTTTATTAAGGAAGACAGTACTGTATTAATCTTTTTGATATGTCAACTGTTTACTTTCCCGGGGTTTGTGTTGGGAGGGGTGGGGGCGGGGGAAGACTGAGTGCAATATTAACCAGTTTCTGTAAAATGATTCCTTAGCCATTTCAACTCTCATTTTATTTTTACTTGGTGTGATTCAGACAACTGTGGATCAAAAACATTTATATTACGTGTTCTGTTAACATGGTTGTGATTTGTTACACCGCATAGAGCATACACCAAATAAAACTCAAGCGTGATAATGTACAAAGCTTTCGTGGGCATGCAACGAATACAACTCGCGTGAGCTGTATATGTTTGATATACCAACACTTTTCAGCTAGGTGTGTCGGCTTAACGTACACAGCTCTCATGGCAAGTGGTCAGTATTTCAAAACCTTTACAAAATTTGCATTCATCATCAAAATCGTCATTGTCATAAGTACAGCATCATCGACGTTGTCGTATTATTATCAGTAGTAGAAGTTGAAGCTGCAGTAACTGTAGCAGAAGTAGAGGTGCTGGCAGAAGAAGTTGTAGTAAAAGTCGTAGTCATCGTCATCTAGATAACTAGTACCAAAACAGACGTCGTAGTTGTTGTCATCATCATCATCATCACTGTCGTCGTTGTAGTTTTATCATCAACATCAACATCATCATCAGTTTCTTCTTCTTCTTTATCATCATTTTCATCATCATCACCTCTTTTTTGGAGGGGACGAGGGCTGAGTAGCGAGACGAATAATGGAAAACATACTTATTTTTTTAATTCAAGCCCACCGCTTAGAAATTTGCAATAAACCCGATTGCATCCTATAAAATGAATAATAATACTAATAAAGCAAAGAAATTGATGAGAAAAATACGAACTTCGGCGAAAAAGGGTTCAAAGTCCAATAGGAAAAACAGGTAATATCCGTTATCTAGGACACAGATGAGTATGGTATACCAAGCAACAACAGAAACCAGACACATCAAGTCACAATCTCCCACGCAGTCATCTCCCCTTACTGATTAGATCTCTGCCGTCACAACATTTTCGTCAAGATTTTTGACGAAATGATTTTTTTTTCAATTTTGATTGTTTTTTTTAAGTAAACACGGTTTTACTGATGTTTCAAGACTGTAAGGTGTAAATGTGAACTCAAATCATTCAAGTCACTACTGTACTCAAGTTTTTTTTTTAAACAGAAATGAAATTTTGTCAATCATATCGACAGACTTGACACCAGAGTTCAAATTATAGTGTCGCTGTTTATCACAGATGAAACAAATTTTCAACGGTTTCTTTGGCGTATCCGCCATCTTGACACAATCATGTGATAAGACCATCATCACGAGATTCGTGTGAAGGCAGTGGTTACTGAGAGTAACGTAACCGGTGCGCGGAGTTTGATCAAGTCAACGATCACTGCACAATATTAAAAAAATTATAATCAAGTGGATAGATTGACATTTGGATATACTTACGAATAATTGACATTGGAAACGTTGTCAGAAAGAAACCACCTTATTTCGCCAATTTCCTGCTGTAGTTTAACGTATAAAGATCACCGCCTTATGCTTTGGTAGCTATAGTTCAACGTGTTGATTATTGTCTTAACATCCTGGAAAATCCGATTAACCTTAAATGGCTCTTTACATCTGTGTCACAAAATGTCGTCGACCGAGGCTCTTATATCGCACTAAGAGCTAGATCAAGCTTTTTTCTTTTTATTGTGTGCTCTCTCTCTCTCTCTCTCTCTCTCTCTCTCTCTTTGACTGTCGCTATTACAGGCTATTAAAAGCTATTTAGGCTAAAACTAAGATACACAAATTACGAATTTAGCATTTATAATGCTATCGTGTTATTTATACATAAGATTGTTCTGCTTTCGACAAACAATTGACATAGAGATTGTAAATGTTTACTGAAAAGTTAAATCACAGGTTAAGGTATTTGCTGACGATTCACTGAGCTGTGAAACGTAACATTTACCTACTTTTGTTTTCTTGCAGGTTATATCAGTTTCTTTGCTTGAAACGGTGTTTCAAAGCTCCCTTTTAGCCTTCGCTGGTAAGTCCAAGTCACACTGTATGTTTTATTACCTTTTATTTATATAATTATATCTATTATAATTCGACTGAATGTAAAAAAATTAAATGCAGACCTGTTGTTAGTTTGAGGTTTGTCTGTATGCTTATTTTCAATAATTTTTTTAAGAATGTTTGCTTATTGAAAGAAAACTCTGCAGAACAATATTTAAGTAATTGTCTTTGACTGCAGAGTGTCACGGAAAACTGAAACAATTTCATTTAACGTTACTGAAATTAACAACTATAACAGAAATCAAAATGTGTATAAAATAAATCAGAAAATAAAGATAAACGAAGTTGAGCAAATTACAAATTGAAATTATGTATCGATGTATCTTCTGAACAACCAAACTACATATATTTTAATACTTTATTTCTTCTTTTGAGCAGAAAAGTAAGAAAATACATTGTCCCATGTACATGATACACACAAGTTTTGAATTTAGACGAAATAAAAAGTGCCCTGTTCAAATTTATCACGTGTCTTTGTCATTTTACGTACCAAATTTCGAGGCTTTTGCTAATGTTTACAGAACAAATTCAATTTGAAACATTCCTTACAGATGTTATTCGCCTACTTTTGAAGTATTCTACAGGCATTTTAACAAGCTAATACAATTACCAGTTAATCTTACTATTAATTTGACAGTAACTATGTTACTATTCTAAATCGCTATGTTCATTCTTTGAATGCTATATCATCCTATTTTGATTCTCATTTAAAACAAATACCATAGTCGACGGATCTTTAATTTAATTAAATTAATTCAATTTGATTGTAACAGATGCTGAGTCGACATATTTTTATGAAGGGATTTGTTGGTTTTTTCTCATTTTTTTACATACGTAACTATTTCCATTAAGCCCTGCCCGAGGAATCACCTTACATTGTAAGCTTTTTCGACTCCAAATATCAAAAGTCTTACAATTTTGCCCTTCCCCCCCCACCAAAAAAGGCACATCTGTAGTTCTTGTCTCTTTAATGTGAACGAATGTTCGAATATTCAAATATTCAAAAATCGACCCAATATTCGAATCCGAAAATCAAATTCGAATATTCTATTTTGATTATTTTTTCAAATAAAGCGCTGTTGATTTTTTACAAATGTAAGCTTTCTGATTATGCAAAAAACAACAATCTGTTTGGTATTGTGTTTGCTTATCGCGTGTCAAATATGATCCAATTAACAATAAAATTGCAATACATAACTGACTGGGACAATCGTTACGGATTAACAGTTTGCAACAGGCGTCGTTGTGATATCTTTTAATCTTTTGTTCATTTTAATTGGCGCCCGTTTATATCACAAATTTTAGAAGTTGTTTGTCTCACAATATTCAAGGATTAACGTCATGTTTTACGAAAACGAACAACCTGTCATGCTTATAACTCTGTTGATATTACTCTTTAGTTGCCCAATCAGTAGAATTGCTCAAATATTTTCCTCTATTAAGTATATTTGAAAAAAATCTTCATCGCTTTATGTTTGACCATCGCTTAACTATATTGAAATACGCTGTAAAAAAAGAAAAGAAATCATGCCTCCCTCGCGTGTTTGGACTTATTTCACGCGGTCAATGAACGGAATATATTATGTATTATGTATTGCTAATCACTTAATACGTATTTAAAACTTCCATTAAACAAGCCATTTCTACGCTATTTCTAGATGATACTTAGCAGTTTCCCCCGACAACGTACAGGTGATAAAACAATACCAATGTTTGGATACCAAACTGACTGATATATATATATATATATATATATATATATATATATATATATATATATATATATATATATATCACTTTTTATAACTACGACGCACTTGAGTTTATGACGCAGAAACGTATCAAAAATCAAATCACTGACATTTTCAATTCATTAATATTCATATTGTCAAAGTCAGAAAAATTGCCCTCATGAAGATGATTAAGCACCTGTTGTCTTTCAGCTTTGGATCCAGCTTGCTATAGCGACTGCGCTTGTTGTATTGATAGGGTATGTGGACCAGGGTCGTTCTTTCAAAATGCATGTACTAAAGGATGTATTGACGGTCACAGAGGACCGATATGTTATGAATTATGTGCGGATAATTGTAAGAGTTGTCCTGTCCATAGTGAATGCCAGACATGCTATGATGGTTTCTATCTTTATCAGAACAATCAATGTTTAAACTGCCCACTGAATTGCATAGCTTGCGCTTCTAGTACAGTTTGCATCAACTGTAAAGAAGGTTTTGAAAACAGAGATGGGTCGACAACATGTGAGTATTCACTTTGCCCTGGCAACTGCCTTTGTACTCAGTCAAACTGTGAAGCATGCAAACAAGGTTTCTTTGATACTGGAAGTTCATGCAGTCGTCGTTGTCCAGATCACTGTGCCTCTTGTTCATCACAAACAGAATGTAATGCATGTAAAGAAGGTTACTTTAACGGGAACAAACTTGTGAACAACATTAACCTTCGTCTTGAAAATTGCACGCATCAGTGTAGAGAAACATGCGTAAGTTGTTCTTTATACGATCAATGTCTGAAATGCATACATGGGAAATATGGTCCACAATGTTTAAGTAATTGTTCTATTGGTTGTATAGGGAATATATGCTCGATAGATACAGGTACGTGTGACTGTAATATGAACTTTGAAGGACTTAAATGTAATGAATGTGAGACTGGAAAATATGGTGAAGTTTGTAATAAGATATGTCCTGAACACTGCAAAGGCAATGTTTGTGATAGGTGGTCAGGAAACTGTATAGAAGGCTGTGAAACGATTGATTTTACTGGGGGGAAATGTGACGCATGTGTTCTAGGTAAGCATGGTTTGTTGTGTACAGAGGCATGTCCATACGGCTGTTCCAGTAATAGGTGTGAAAGAAACAATGGGGCATGCTCAGAAGGATGTGCAGAACATTTCACTGGAAGTCGATGTACACAGTGTGAATATGGGAAATACGGTAGCGAGTGTAAACTGGACTGCCCAGGCAACTGTTTGAATAACTTTTGTGATAGACAGTCTGGCAACTGCTTGAAGTGCAAGGAACATTTTGAAGGTGTTAAATGTAATCATTGTAGGCCTGGTGTTTTTGGTCCTCGTTGCAACACGTCTTGCTCACGTCATTGTTTGCATGGGACTTGCGCCTTTTCTGATGGTAAATGTGATAGTGGATGCAAGGACAACTTCTCTGGTGATAGATGCTGTATAGAAGGTGAAAACTGTATTGAATGCTTGACTAACACAGAATGTGGAACATGCGCAGCTGGCTATTTTGGCTGTTTGTGTGACAAAAACTGCTCTGCAGAATGTGCCAAATCGTGTGATATCTTAACAGGCACTTGCATAGGTAAAAAAACCGTTAGTTTGCAGAAATACAGTTATTAAAATAAGCCTTAAGATATGGTTTAAATTTGAAATCAATCTTTGTTGATATCACCGAAATAATGATTAAAAAACTAAATTGTCACGTTACCTATCCTACTGCCTTTTACTGCACACACCAATTGCATTATCACTACCCATGTCAATGCTTCAAAGAAAGAAAATAATGTTGAATGAAACCTATAGGCTACATTGCGTCAACTGATATCTTACACAGTAAGAACATACTCTTTATTCACAACAAGCATCCGGGTATTGTTTTAACAACTAACTGATCTATTTTTGCTACAACATATTTATTTCGCCGTTTTCGGTCCGTATTAAATTGAAAACATTCAAAATCTTTTTTGCTGTGTTTAAAAGTTTTTTTCTAAACATGTATTGGCCTAAACAAACTTTGTAATTTCGTAATTCGTAATACTCTTGTTTATTGAAATGAAATGAACATTTGCATACGTCTGCCATTATTGTTGTAATCATCTTGGGCGTATTTGACTTGTTTTATAACTGAGATGCATAGAAAGAAATTTTTAGAAAGCGATGATTGAAAAATCTTATTCAGAAAAAAACAAACAAACATACAAACAAACTAAAAAAAAAAAACGCAAAAAACGTGACTTAATATATTTTCAATATTTCGATAGATATTCAGTATCACCAACGGGAGACAAATACAAAGTCTTTTGCTACAGCTGCAGCACTTGTATCGGTATCGCTTCTTGTCAATATCGGGCTGCTTGTTTACATTGTTTCAAAAAGAATCAATAAAAGACGGACTAGGTAAAGTTTTGTAATTGTTCACAACAGGAATAGATCTCAAAATCATTGCCTTTATTTATTAATCAATGGAACTAAAGGGTTACGCACAGTGAAGATAAGTACAATAGCAAATACACAAAAGGTTAATACAGGTCTTTTGATAAGAAGCTTTACTTACAAATTCATCTTTTACATAAGTGTCTTTTAGCACAACTTTAGAATGTTTTTATTTCACATGATCATTTTATTATTTAGCGTCTCGAAATAATTTGTTTTAATATAATTACTTTATTTCTAAATATAGCCTAGCAAATAGAGTAATTTATATACGTAGTCATACTTTTTAAGATAATCTTTTACCTGTTTTATATCTGTCGACAGGGCACAGACTGAACACACATATGACAATCAGCTGGCAACATTAGAAACACAGTTCTCCCAAGGGAGCCCAGGTTGTTACTAATACAGATAGCATACTTGACACTGTTCAGGTCCATTCAGTCACCCCCTATTACATATAATATTTTCTAAACATGAAATAATATCATAAAAAAATACTTCATATGTGACGCTCAAATTTTCCCTTTACAAAGCTAAATAAAGAATGCTTGAAAAAGAATAATGCTATTGTGTTGCTTATTTTCAAGTAGACTAGTTTCTTTTTCCTTTTTTATACAGATTACAGACTGTTATTTTGAAAATGTAATTTCAATTTCATTCAAAATTTAACATTCATGGTGCCATTATTGTTTACTCTTACTGGAAGTTCAACAATTTTCTACTGAAAGACTTGGATTATGTATTACAAATTAAGAATCTAATTAAACAAGTTAGGTCTCAGTATGCAAATCAAACTCAAATAAGTAATTTACCTGTTACTGATATATCTGATAATGTTATTCAGTTCACGGTGTATGATAAATTGAGATTCGAGGCAATACTATAGCTTACTGTACTTTTAAAAAGAGTCAAGAAAATGACAGAGAAAAAAGCTAAATATAGAAATTGAAAATCTACAAAATTCAACACCAACTGATGATATTAAATGAGAACAAAATAATTATTAGAAATAAGAACAAAGGAACTTGAAGGCGCACTCATTCGCTCAAGGGCAAAATGGATTTAAGAAGGCGAGAAACCTTCAAAATATTTCTGTAACTTGGAAAATAGGAATTATGTGTCAAAATTCGTTATCTTCGAAAACTGGTACACTGTTACATAAGAAGAAGGAAATATTACCCGAGGCTATGAATCACTATAAAAACCTTTATGATTTTAGGAACGCTGAAGAGGCTAATTGAGGGGATATAATGAGAAATAATCAATTAAGAATCAGATGCTCTTTAGTTTAAAATGTCGAATAACTCTTCACCAGGTATTTCCGGTTTTACAGTAGCTTTTTATCAGGTGTTTTGGATTGATATAGATACTTTTTGTACTCTATGAACTAAGGGAAATAAAGATAAGTCCTTGTTTAAAACTTGACGTCCCATTGACGTCCCATTTCTTTGTTAAATGTAGGATATAAGATTGCCTCAGCTGGTTTAGCAAACAGATAAACAAAAATAATTCACAAAATAAAAGGCGAGAATCAGAGTGGCTTTCTAGTCGGGCCATTTATTGGGGACAATATTAGAACTATTTATGATATAATGTACTGTACCGAAGAATATAAGATTCCTGGAATACTGCTCCTTGTTGATTTTGCAACTGCTTTCGATTCGTTGTCATGAAGATTCATGCATGAAGTCCTGAATCTGTTTAATTTTTGGTACGAACTTCATAGAATCGGTTCAAACGTTTTACCAAAATATTCAGTCCTGTATAACTATAAATGGTCACTTGTCAGATTGGTTCTATGTCCAACGTGGCCGTCGCCAGGGCGACCTTTTGTATTCGTATATATTCATTATCTGTGCAAAACTACTGGCATTATTAGTTAAATAAAAATAAAAACATTAAAGACATTAAACTTTATAATCAAGAGTTTTTGATTTCACAATATGTCGATGACACATGTCTTTTACTAAATGGTTCTGCAGAATCTCTGAGGAATGCCTTAAAAGTATTAAAATTGTACGCTGAAATTTCAGGCCTTCATGTAAATGTAGAAAAAACGAAGGCAATTTGGATTGGCTCGAAAAGAAGTAGCGATCAAGTTATTTGTCCAGAGTTGTCTTTGCAATGGGAACATAGTTTTAAATTGTTTGGATGTCAATTCTCTTCAGATCTAAAAGATATTGTTCAAATCAATTTTGAAACAAAGATTGAGGAAATAAAACTTCACTTGTCGATGTGGTCTAATAGAATCTTAACCACAATCGGCAAAAATATTGTTATAAAAACTTTAGCATTACTGAAGTTGAATCACCCTTTTACAAGTCTCCCATCTCCCTCACCGGAATTAGTTAAAATTATTCAAGACATGTTTTTTAAAAGTTTTTTTATGGAATAACGGACCCGATAAGTTTAAACGTACAATTGTAGTATAGGACTATAGTCACGGGGGGTTTGAGAGCGGTTAATATTGAGAAATTTATAGCTGTTCTTCAATGTTCATGGTTTAAAAGATATCTGCAAAGTATTTCTCAGTAGTTTTTGCTAGTAAGTAAAATATATCATTTTCTTGACTCTGTTCAAAAATATGGTGCAAAGTTCATACTACGAAATAACTTGGAAGTTAAAAACCCATTTTGGAAAGATGTATTTTCTGCAATTTATAGCTTATTATCTGCAAAAGCCACAACAACATGGGAGGAATTCCTTTCGAAGCCTGTTTGTAACAAACCTAAATTAAAGATATCTGGAAGGTCTTTTTGTAACAATACCTACAATAATACGGGAGTACTGTTTGTAAATGATTTTGTAGATGAAAACGGAAACTTTTATACTTTTGAAAGTTTCCAGCAAATATATAATATTAATCAAAATATTTTTTGTGCTATAATAACATCACTGCCTCATTTAGAGCTTATCTAAACACACCTATCCTTGTAAATAAAGGTTAAAAGGAAGCTAGCCCAACCCAACCTCTGGTATGTAAAGCAAATTTTAAACAAGCAAAAGGCTGAACGGTTAATTATGATATACTTGTTGGAAATAAAGATAAACAAATATCACAGCAAAAATGGATAAAAGAATTGAATCTGATTCAGTGATTAATTATGTTAACTGAAATAAAGTCTATAAACTAGTTTGTACGATTAAAAATGATTATAAACTTCATTGGATTAATCAAAGAATTTTAGGTACAATTATCGACGGTTTAAAATGGGTCTTACCAAGAATAACCAATGTTTTTTTTTTTTTTTTTTTGTTTTTTTTTTTTGTGAAAGGGCACCATAAACGATACTGCATTTATTTTGGGAATGTCCAGAAATTAACATATTTTGGCAAAATATTGAAGTGTGGATTCAAAGTAAATGTGAAACAGTTCCCATAAACTTGACGAAAACAGATATTCTTTTCGGTAATGTTATTTTTTCAACTGGTTTAAATAAGATTCTTCTAACTTGCAAGTCTTATATTTATGCTTGTAAAATGAGGTCACCACTACTAAACTTAGAGGGCCTGAAAAAAATGTAGTCCTTTTGTTTAAACTGATAAATTAAATGCTTATAAAACAATAAATATGCAAACTTTCGACAAACAGTGGAGACACATTTTATCGGTTGTTAACCTGTAATACAGTAGATGGTAATTTATAGTCGAAAATAATAAAATATGTGCAATAGTTATTATTAGCCGTTTTTACTTTTGTCAGTCTTTTATTTTTTTCATCCATTGTAACTAGACATTTAGCTTTTATTTCATAGCATACATTGCATGACATAAATGAAATTTGGACAGTTTCCTCTCACAAATTACTTTTCCTGAGATATTCAACTCACTATGCTGATTTAACTTTTTTTATTTTTTTCCATTATTTTTCCTTCCATTTTTTAATTTCTTTTCTTTTTCTCAATCTGGAGACTATAGTCATCATTAATAATATTTTCGACATAAACACAATAAGAAAAATCCTGTAAAGTTATGGAATAGGAGAGCTACTGTGAAATCATTTCATTTATTTGTTGTTTATTTTTCTCGTGCCCAAAATTCAACATCAATAGAGAAACAAATTTATTTACTTATTTACATTGAACTGTGACTGGTTGTGTAAAAGAAGACTGATTATTTAAATGTTTTTTATTCTTCCACTGAAACAAAAATGATGGATATAACTGGTAAAAAAATGTGAAAAAATGCACATTTTAACTTTTTTAGAGCTAGCAATATTATTTGTTTCATATCTGGTAAAAATATACTAAAATATAGACTACCTTTAAATAAAAAAAAATCAGCATGTTACCATAGTACTTTTTTTACTAAAAGGGACGTTTTAAGCCAAATTTAGTACTGTTCACCTATCAAAAATATGCAAAACAGATTTTATTAAGTTGTAAGTAGGCATGGATAACAAAAAAATAAAATAAATAAAGTTAAAACAAATGACCCAAGATTTAAGATCAGAGTAAAGACTTCTTTTTTTTTTCGAAAAAAAAAATGTTTGTTCACAAATTTGAGGGTAACTTCTCAAAAGGCTTGTAATCTCCAAAACATTTCTGGTTTTGATATGTGTTATATGTCTCTGATTTGCATATGCATAGTCTTGTTGGTATTGTATTGTATGATGACTTTTGTATTCTCTAGAAATAAAATATAAATTACAAAAAATAAATATTGTTTACAAATGAACATTTGTTGAAAGAAAGGGGAAAGGCGTAGCTTAGATTTAGAAGGGCTGCATTTAAGTTAGGTTCCAAGATGTTAAGCATGTATGGGTCTAATGCATTCGGGCTATGTTTCGTTAGAATCTAGCCAATTATCAAACGTGCCAGATTTCAACATACGCGACTTCTTTTTCAGGGTCAAATGTGCCTCAGACAGAAGCAGATAAAGGATGTATTTACGAGGATATCCACCGAGTAAATGGTATTTTATGTTTATGATGACATGTTAGCCAGGTGTTGTGGTTATTTGTAGTATTTTTTTCCTAGGAGAGAAAGTTACAGTATTATTAACTTTTATACTCGTTGAGCAGTTTTAGAAATTAAAAAGAGTGTTCATTAAATCTCTTAAACTTATGTTAAATAATAAATGTTTTCCCCCAGTAAGCATGTGATTGCTTTGTATGTGGTTAACTGGGCCAAAGGTGACAAAAATATGATTTGTATGTTTCAGAGATAGAGCATGATTACAACATATGACTACTTAATATGGTAAGTTTGTGAACTGATTAAGAGTTTTATGTGGCCAGTTGTCTGAGATGTAGCTGACAACATTTAACTAGTACGTATGTTCTGTGATCGGAAATATGAATAAGATTTTAGTCAAGAAATCTCGGAAACTTATAATGAGAAGGATTTTATTACATCAAGACTCTAAATGGAAGAAGAAGACACAGCAGTTTTCGAGCCGAAAAAAAAATGACTGGGAAAAAATACGTGATAGTTGATTTATAATTGGCTTTGTACTTCAGGAAACCGACGAGATGAAAACAAAACAAAACATGCATACTAAAAAAAGCATATCCCTTGAGGACTCTTTCATAAAACGAAATACACAAATTTATTGGTTTTAAGATAAGCATAATCGATTAAAGGTTGAACACATATAAACACTTCTTTTCTCATTAGCAGTGCAATGGCTTGTTTTGGATTCAATTATTTGATATGTTATTACAGAACAGATTATATTTTGAGATAGAGTTTGTAATTTAGTCATGAATCAAAGTATGATATGAGCAAGTGTTAAATAGATTATGTAAATACTAGTTATTCCACATTGAATTAATCATCTCGTTATATTTTCTGGGCAAGCTAAATTTGTCTTTGACAAATGTTTATCAAGCACAACATCTTCGCATGACGGTATACCATATTCTGATATTGCAATTCTTAAACATAATGGTCTATTTACAAACATTTTTTACTATATGAAATGCATGATATTTGTTCACAAATAGCTATATATGTTAATTCTAACGACTTTTATATAACTTACTGATTAAAAAACGAAATTACTTGTTTCCTTTCTGGGAAAACTTGATGAATTTATTGCACCTTTGTATGATACTATACCTTGCTACTTTAACTTTACCCATATTAGTAAAATGTTTTATGATTTTTAAAATGTTCTTTTTTTCTGATTTTGTTCCTTGAAAAACTGACAGACCTGGGAAAGAAACTACATTCATTTTATTAATCAATTTAAGTTATATTCATAGATTTATATATTATAATTTGTTTCAGGACAAAACTCTTTTGACCTTTATATATTCAGAATATTTCTTGGTTGACAAGCTCAAGAATTTTTAAGAAAGTTTCATGTGAAAAAGATATAGAATTTTACCCTTAGAAACTTAAAACACTCGGCATTTGCCATTTTACACTGCACTTTTTTTCGAAAAAAATATGGTGTGCGTGCGTGCGTGTGTGTAGGGGGTGTGTGTATATGTTTCTCTTTATGTTATAAATATAATGCAATGAAACTATATGAACTTTCAGAAAGATAAGAAATTTATTGAAGCAGTTATTTCCCTTGGCATGTGTTTTCTTCATATTTCCTGATTCACAAATAATCACCTGTTACACATATTATTATATCTGTAAGCTTAAGTTTGTGTTTGTTCGTTTGTTTTCTTTTTTACATTCCCTTTTATGCAGTTATGCACATCAATTAAAGTATTGTCGGTCTGTATGTGTGTTTAATGTATCATTTATGCGTTGAATTGAACATGAATAAAGCTTTACAGCTAGCTTACTTCTGTCACGAAACATAATGAAATCGACAAGGAAGATGGAACACATATACAGTAAAGTAGTCAAGGGACCATGCGTTTTATGTCGGTACATCTGGATATCTCCTGCGTGTTAATTTTCAACATATAAAACCTTGTTTACACTCTAGAGGTAACATTTTCAGCCCAAATAATCTGGAAATTTGTCAGAAATGTTGCCTTGTAAATTTCTAGCTCAAGTTCGAATATGGGTCATCTGGGGTCAAAAACTAGGTCACAGAGCCCAAAAATAGAAAAATCTTGTTAACACTGTAGAGGTTACCTTTTCAGTCCAAATAATCTGGAAATTTGTCAGAAATGTTGCCTTGTAGATTTCTGAGTCAAGTTCGAATACGGGTCTTCTGGGGTCAAAAACAAGGTCATAGAGCCCAAATATGGAAAAACCTTGTTAACATTCTAGAGGTAACATTTTCAGTCCAAATAACCTGGAAATGTGTAAGAAAGATATTTTCAATCATTTCTAGCTCAGTTTTGAATATAGGTTATCTGGGGTCAAAAACTAGGTCACAGAGCCCGAAAGTAGAAAACCTTGTTAATGCTTCAGAGGTTACATTTTCAGTCCAAATATCCTGAAAAATTTGTCAGACAGGTTGGTTTGATTGTTTCTAGCTCAAGTTCGAATACGGGTCATCTGGAATTGAAAACTAGGTCACAGAGCCCAAATATGGAAAAAAAACATTGTTAACACTCTAGAGGCTACGTTTAAATTCCAAATAACCTGGAAATTTGTCAGAAAGGTTTTTGTTTGATGATTTGTAGCTCAAGTTTGGCTATGGGTTATCTTGGGTCAAAAACTAGGTCATAGAGCCCAAATATGGAAAAACCTTGTTAACATTCTAGAGGCTATATTTTCAGTCCAAATGTCCTGGAAATATGTCAGACATTTTTTTATGATGATTTGTAGTTGAAGTTCGAATATGGATTATCTGGGGTCAAAAACTAGGTCACAGAGCCCTAATATGGAAAAACCTTGTTAACACTTTAGAGGTAACATTTTCAGTACAAATAACCTTGAAATTTGTCAGAGAGATTTGTCAATAATTTCTAGGTCAAGTTCGAATATGGGTCATCTGGGGTCAATTAACCAGGTCCATAGCAACTTTGTTAAAAGCAGTCGTACTCAGGTGAGCGATACAGGGCCATCATGGCCCTCTTGTTCTTTAACGTATTAACATGATTGTTTCAAGACAAAAGCTGTACAATTAACATCATTTTTATAAGCTTGAATAAAAGCTACACACTAAACCATAAAATCGAAATCATATCATGAGAGGCTTTCTTATTTCTTGCCGCTGTATCAATTACATTATCCCACATTTGATGCTTGTTCGGTTAAACCGCCAGTCTCTGAACATCAGAGGGGGAAATAAATCAATATGAGCGTATGAATAAATGCTGAAGGTCAAGTTATAAAAACTATGATAACAAAAAGAATTGCAATAACAAAAGCATGGAATTTACAGTTCCCCTCGTAGTATTTACAATGAGGAAGAAAAAATAAACAGCAAATGAAAAATAGTCCTTTGTACCAAAACATCGACGGATTTGTAGATAAAATTTTACCTAAGGACTTTGCAAATGCAACGATAAAAGGTGTGAGTCCTTTAACATATGAACAAGTAAGCTGACCATTTAAAGAGACAAGCATTGCCATCTAAATCTCGTTGCTCAGTATGCTGCACTAGGAAAAAATCATGATGTGACTTACAACGGTTTTCTTTAAATATAACCGCCTAAAAGCAAAACCAGGTTACGTTTTATAACAGTTTTATATCCACTAAAGGCTATGCAGAGGTGAATAAGAAATTTATGTATGTATACATTAACGATATATAAAGATATAAATTCATCAATTCACGAGTTCCGTTCATACATTGTTTAGAGAACGAAACCTAATATACAATAACATTTGTTTCATGTTTGTTTCAGTTTCTCAAGACTTACACATCTGAATTCATGACCGTACATTCCTTTATTCATTCAGCTTCACCAAATTGGCGTTCGTTTAATGAATACCTTTGATATAGGAAATCGTTGATCAAAGTGAAAGAAGGGCTCAAGAAAATGAAATAAATCAAAACAATAAAGCTTAATATAAAGCAGTAGGTATTTAAAAACAAATGACGGCTTTCAAATGGTCGTTAAATTTCAATAGTTATGTCGTTTCTCTGTATTTGCTCAGATACAACGTCTAAAATGACACAAAGGAAGGTAACAAGGATGAAATTAAGAATGTGTGTGTGTGGGGGGGATACACAGGACTGATATAGGTGATATGATTACTAACGTACTATCACCAGCCCGGGTAGCTCAGTTGGTAGAGCACCTGACTTGCAAGCGGGGGGTCGCGGGTTCGAGTCCCGCCCTGGGTAAATGATTTTTCTGACCCCGCGACATTGGCGCCCAACGTGGTCTGTGACTGTTACATTGCTACGCATGTGCTTCCATTATAAGTCTCTATGTCTGTGAATTCGAGGACGAATTCTTATAGAGCAGGGGAGAATGTCACAGGACTGATATAGGTGATATGATTACTAACGTACTATCACCAGCCCGGGTAGCTCAGTTGGTAGAGCACCTGACTTGCAAGCGGGGGGTCGCGGGTTCGAGTCCCGCCCTGGGTAAATGATTTTTCTGACCCCGCGACATGTGCATCATGACATCACAGACCTTTAGTAAAACTAATTTTCTTTTCTTCTTCAGAAATTCCTGTTACAGACTGCTGTCTGTTGATCTACATATTTGGACAATGACAGAAACATAGTGAGAAGGTAATTTATTACTTGAAATACTTCTGTATTTCTTTTCCCAAAAAATATTGTTTAATAACAAAAGGTCAGGCTTGGAGATTGTGGTTCAAATACCACATATTTTTTAACCATAGCTTCAAAATTCTCTACCTTTGCAGCCATTACATTTGAGAAGTCTGCTTAATAATCATTTAAAGTGGAGAGTATAAATTGAAACTACTTTTTCAACCATTCATAAATAATGCTTTTTTCATTTGAACTAAATTTCACATTTTCAAAGCATAACCAAAATTAAACCAAATTGACATTGGATGTTTTGTTGTTGAGTATTTCATGTGAGTCATTTTACTTTTAAATAAGAGGTATTTAAAATTTATTAAATTAGTTATTTTGAATTTTTTATTTCTTTCTTTACAGGTATGTGACATTGAGACAACTAAAAAGTTGCAAAATGTAGACTGTTCAACCAGTTACAGATTATGGAAATTGGAATTCCATTTAGTGTTTTCTGAATTCCCTGACTTGTTTGTCCCTGAAGGGAAAAATTAAGTGCTGATACCCTGAAAGAACCATATATATCATAAAAAAATTTCAGCTCCTGTCTTACCAACAGTAAGAAGTGTTTCTTTGATACCTGATACAAATATACTGATATAAAAACTGGTAAAATGTAAATGGAAAGAATAAAATACTGTAACTGTACCAAGTCAAAGACTTTGACATAAAGACTATGATACAGTGACTATTCAAGCAAGGCATTTTCATGTCTGTGTTTTATCCCAAAGGCTGATTATCTGAAAGCTTGAAAATAAAATGTGAAATAGAGAAATTGATCAATTTTTGAAACATTTTATAGCATTGTGTTGAATTATACATAAACATTTAAATAATATACTATGTTTAAACTGGATTCTGAGATATTCTACCATTTTAAAACATGTATTATGTAAATACTGCATACAGTTTTTGTTTCCATTTGTTACACAATATTATCAGTAATTTTATGAGCAATATTATGGGCAGTATCAATCTAATTAGGAAAATAACATGATCTAGGGTGGGATTCCTTAGTTACATTAAAAACAAAATAGTTGGATCAGAATTGATAAGAGTTGCATTTTGAAGAGGTCTAAGTGAAGCTGAAGAAACAAAGATGTTTTTTGGCTTTATTTATATAACTTTTTATGTTTTGATATAATTTTCTTTAGTCATCACCTTGTGTTTTAAAAGTTCAACAACTTTTCTTTTTTCTATCTGTGACATAAATAGATAAAAAGTTACACAGTGAGTATAGATCTTAGTCACTATCTATTAGTAATAACAGTTTATAGCAGATTTTCAAGTCTATCTTACAGTAGCATTGTTTTTGCCTATTAATTCAAACTGAGCAGTATATTTCTAAAGTTATTTCCTTTTAATACAGATATTCACAAGGTTGATGTTTGTTTTTAATCTTAAAATGATATCATCTTTCTGAAGAATAATAATTGCATAAAGGTGGAGTGATTTTAAACAAATCTACCTTGTTGTCAAAATGGACATTTGCTTGTCTGTCTATCTTCAAAAAAATCTCTCTCATGATGTTAAGATAATTTTTCAGAAATATGCTCTACAAACATATAACCTCATATTCAACCTGTTATTTTCCAAATCTTACACTCAGAAATCATGGAGGATAATTCTTACTTGATGGTTGTAGAAATGAGTAACATTACAAATGATGTTTGTATCTAAAAATATTTTTTTTAGATTAATAAAAAAATGTTTGACGTACAGTCAATAACAGCATTTTCTGAAAACTCATGTTTGTTTTCTACACATGCTTCTCTTTTGTAAGTTAAGGAAGGGGTGGAATTGAAAGGGGGTCAAGCTATACAAACTTTACTTACCCTTGTATATAGAACTTTATCTTCAAAGGTAAATTCAGTTACAAATGATAATCAGTTTTAAATCAATTTAAATGTCTCATGATAGAGGTCACTTCTTTAGAGGTCAAGGTAAAAGGACCTAGCCTAGGTTTCAGTGTTAGTACTTCATTACCTGTGGGAATTTCAAATATTTTTTTGTCATTGTTTATGATATATGTCAGCATTTTTTTTCCTAACAGATTTAAGAACCCTCAGTGTATTTTGCTTAATTAAACACAGTGGTCCTATTTCATGAAAGGTTGTTGAATGTGATCTCCTATTTTTAAAATTGAAGACACAGTAGAAAATATCTTTATAAGTTCTTGAAAGTGCCTCTTTAAGTTAAATACACATTGGGATGGTAGGGATTCATAAGTCCGTATTTAGAATCATTGAAAAAAATGAGAAAATACTGCTGTGTTCTTGGAGTATATTACATATTGCTTAAATCTTTTTTCTTTTTTCCAAATGATCATTCTATAATATCGGGAGCAGTCATCTGTATTTAATGAATATTTTTCTAAAAATATTTGTTTTTATATGTTACCGTAAAAAAGCATCTATTTAATTCATTTTATGAAACAGACACTGAACAGAGAAAATGGTTTTATAACAATGTGTAGCAGTTTAATTATGAAAGTGTGTGCTATTGTCCGAAAATATATGTCCGAAAACAGTTTACTTGATAAAATTTTAATAGGTTTTCTAGCTTTATGCTTACAGTGAAATACTGTATTGTCTTTGAACTTTTCACCAATTTCAAAAATTTACATTAGTAAATGTCAGGAATTTATGAAGTTAGTCTAATAAATCCAATTACACATTTTCTGATTTATGTTATACTTTTAGTCAAAATGGAAGCAAAGCATACCTGCTGGTTGTCACAACAACAAAATTCCCAAATTATCATGTTTGATAATAGTCCTTTTGGAATATTAAAAAAAAGTTGTTTCGCAAATAAGATATGTCTAAGAAATTAAAATGAAAATAGCCATTTCATATATACAAACTGTACTTTTGCTCTGTTGCCATGGAAACATACTGAATAATTATATTACAAAACTGTTATGTTATCTTATTTTTCTCAAAGAAGATACTTTTTTGTTATCTGTCTAGAAATAAAAAGAAACGAGAAAGAAATACTAGTTTTAAAATCAGAATAAGCAAACTGGCTTTTGTTGCCATGGAAACGGCTTTATTAATATAAAAAATGCAAATTTTAACATTTTAGTATTTCTTCTGTAAGAAAGTTTCCTTGCAAATAGAAATGAATTTTAGAAATGTAAATATATATTTTCTTTTCACTATAATATTGAAGAGTTTGTTTAAAAATTGAAATTAGAATTTCGAAATTTTGCAATTTTTTGACGATTTGTAAAATTTTTGCTTATGAATTGCCCATGATTTTTATTTCAAGAATTTAAAGTTCTACCATAGTACTATCAGAAAAAATAAGCCACTTGAGCTACAGCCCTTTACTTTATGAAATATGAATATATATTTGTGACCTAAAATTGACATTTTTTGTATTTTTTAGAATTTTCATTTTTACCAAGGATTTAAACCATTGCAGCATAAAATATCCAAAAGTATTTTACAAAAAGAACAACACTTTTGAAAGTGACAATATGTATGAATATAATTATACAAAAAATATTTATTTTGAAGCGTTCAAAATATTGTTTCAGAATTGTTGAAATTTGACAAGTTTGGATTATTTTTCTGATTAATAAGGCTGTTTGCAGAAAAATTCTTTGAGCTCTGTTGCCATGGCAACCATTCCTATTTCGGACAAACTGAACTTTGATATAGCATTAATGTAAGGTTCCTCACAACATATAGACATATGGGCTGATTCTGAGACGGTGCGTGCCACACCCCTTCTTTAACTGTCTGGTTTTTACAGAGAATTCATGTTAACAACCATGTACTTCCTCTTTTTCAGTAAAACATATCAGTAGACTAAAGTGTCCTTCAGCATCATACATTGATAAGTGTAGTCAATAATCTCCTTGCTTTTTACATTGTTCGTTATTCTTACAGCCTCAGCGTGATAACTATCGAATGCATTTATTTACCACAGCTAAATGTTTGTTTAGATAGTTCATTTTATGCGTAAACTACGAGAAATATACAATTATGTTTTTATGCGCAATAGCAGACTAAATTGAGCAGAAAATTTGCAAACAATGTATTTTCTCTATTTTACTGTTTGCATACGTATCAGGCGTCAATAAAATATTAAACCGGGTATTTCAGTTGAAATATTTCAAAACTGAGCACCTTCTTTGTGAATTGCCTATACAACATAAGAAATGGCATGAATAATATTATTCAAATTTGCCTTCATTTAAATTGTTAATTATGGTGTGCATAAAAGTAAACGATCTACGGATGACATTGTTGTACTTACACAATTGGTTAAACTACAAACAGATGTTATGACATGGCTTTGGTGCATCCTGAAGTTTCTGCCTATGACACTTGTAAAAGATTACACGTTTACTATTTTTATTTCATTTGTTTCATTCAATACCAAAAAGTTAATTAGTGATATTCATTCCTTTTTCACTTCCTAGTTCATACTTCCCAGTCAAAACATCTACTTCACCTTCCTATTTCACAATTCACACTTCAGATTCTAATGTGCAACTCCACACTTCAGACGGCACATTTTAGACTTACTCCAGTCAAAATTCATACTTTATGCATCACACTTTATACTTCAGACCCTATATTCTACATTTCTAAACATTATAAATCTATCAATTAAAGATAAAGAAAACACCATTGAGCATAGTTTTCGTTCAAAATACATGTAACTTTGATTTGCCCGAATTTGTTGCTGAAATCGATATTATAAAAAGGATAAGCTCTTCACATCCGTTCAGCAAATTCGATTCATTACTAAAATTAACACAGATAAACTAGTGAAGAGAAATTAAGTATCTTATTAGTGTATATCAGTTATCAGAAGTCTGTCAAAATGTTAAATACAAAACAGACAAAAGCGTAGATAAACGTTTTAATCTCTGCAATTGTAGAGACACAAAATAAATAACTGTTACACTGAGAAAGTATGCTATATCGTCGAGTGCCCATGAGTCGTCACTGCCCTTGACCCGTCACCATAATGTAGTTTTGTTTACATCTCGCGAGATTTAGCATAGCGCATGCGTAGACCTTGGGAAAAAATTTACTATCATGATTATTTTCGCGCAGCATGATTTTTCCGCAAATATGAGAAAAAGCAAGTAAAAATCATTTAAATTAAATATTATCTAAAGAGGTGATGCTTTCTTCTACCATCAATTGACTTTTTAATTGAAATTTTAATTTTTTATGTAATTGCAAATTACATTTCTTAGACTGTAATACTGTAAAAAAAATCCTCTCAGATACTTCAACTAAATAATTTTAATCTATAATTTTTCACTCATTAAATAAATCTTTCACAAATTGTATCCCTTTTATATAAAAAGGAGGGACATAAATATTTTTGATTGGTAAGGAAATTGTTATTATAAAAACGTGGCGTGTTAAGTAGCTTTTCTGTTTTAACAATAGGCAGCTTATCTAAAAAACAAATGTAAGCACCAAGTACGCCAAAAAAGTATCGATTGATTGTTAATAGCAATATCACGATACATTTGTTCAAAATTAAAAACAACTGTTTCTATGTTAAAGATTGAATTTATCAAATTGTAAAATTAACTTTCTCTGTTCTGCACATAGTTTCTAAGCCATTTAATCTTAAGACGTTTTGTGTAACTTAGTATATCGGTTATTTTAAACTACTTTCGCTATAGCCCTTAATAAGAACAGAATGCTAAATTTTGTTTGTCTTTCCATTCCAAACAAATCCATTTAATATGTCAGTTAGATTTCTAATAAGTGTTTCTTCAGGAGTTGGTAAGCTAGTAAATAAATATGTTAACAGGGGAAGTAATAATGTTTAAACTACTGGCATTCTGCCAATGAGAGTTAGTTTACGTTTATTCCAGTATGATTATACTGTTTTCATCTTTTCTATCTTTTCGTTAAAATTTAAATATAGCATTTTCTTTAAATCTACATCAAATATTAAGCCTAAGAATTTAAACCAAATATTTACCCATAAAAGTTACCATCTTGTTTTGATTGAACCTGTACTGTATTTAAGGGAGCGTATCTATATAACTTTAGTTTTATGATAGTTTATTTTGAGACCAGATATCAACGAATTTTTTGTGAGTCGTTTAATACTGCTTTCAGAGACTTTTCCGTTCCGTCTAATAACAAAGAAGTGTCATCAGCAATTTGGGAAATCTTATACTCTTCTCCGTCAATACAAATTCGTTTGATATCCTTATTATTTCGTATTTCATTGGCCAAAATTTCAGCACATAGGATAAAGATATAACTGATACTGCCCCCCCCCCCCCCCCCCCCCCCACTTTCTGCAGCCGTTTTTACTTTGGAGAAATTTGAGTTAAACCATTAAGTTGTACACAAACTTCTGTGTCATGCAGAAACAGCCGTATCCATTTTTTGAAAATATTACCAAAATTTAAAAAAAAACAACCTTTTTTCAATAAAGTTAAAGGACACAAAATCAAAGCATTTTTCAAAGTCAATCAGTACAATTAGGCCTGTAATATTTTTAATATCAGTAAGGCACATGATGTCATATAATAATCTAGTGTTTTCGCCCATAAACCGACGTTAGAATGCCACGTTAATCATTTATAGTTGTCAGCTTCTCATTTCGGCTACTCTCAAACGAAGCTTTTTCTTGTCTCTAACTTGCAATAACATGCGTCCAAATGGCCCTGCTTTCGGCCTAGCGGCCGCTCTCCTTTCAAACTTCTACAGTCCTTCTTTTTATGCAGAATGGCCAGACGGGATATTAATTAAACATACATATAATCTGACATATAGACTAGTTTACTGCATAAACAAGATCTACATTTCGTGTGCTAAGATCACAACTTTATATGACTTAACATATTTTCTGGACGAATAATGTGTCATAAATTATAAGTTCTATTAACTATTACTAGATGACCTTTACAACGTACATCTATTCCGACCCAAGAGAGACATGAGGGTTACTAAAAAAGTAGCGTGTATGTGGGTTTGTTTTAGGAAAATATGTTTTTTTTGTGTTTGTGTCATAAAAAGATGTTGCAAATTCTGTAGTTTCCAAGAGAATGTTAATTTTGTTAATGAAATCTATTAGTTTTGGAAATTTACGTGAAAGAAACATTAGTTTATAATGGGAAAATGCCCGAGTTACCGTGAGAGGACAGATAAAAATTTTGAACATCTCTTTCAATAATGTATCCGGCTTTAGATATACATTTACAGCGATACTGAAGTACCAGCGATTGTCTGGCGTTGTTGAACGTGAGTACCAATTATTATGCAAATAAGGGAAGATTTCAACGTAATTTCTTATATTTGGTTGATTATGTCGAGTTTTATTGTTAAATTATGTTAGATCTATGGGTCTTCTTTGATAAAATTTGATGTTTAAGTATGTAGAAAAATATTATTTAGATGCGAATCAATGTACCCTCGAAACCGTATGTGTAGTGATAATTCGGCGTATTAATTATTTCTTGTAATAATGTTGAACTGACCCCGCTGTATTTCCAAGATGGCGTTAAACTGATAAACATATGTACAATAAATCAAAGAACTGCAAAACCGGTCGCCTAGTGTTGGGTTTATGTTTTCAAGTAATGGATACATGCATGTAATGCAATGCTTTTATCCGAGAGAATTTATCTCTGTGCACTAGAGGCCCTTTGGAGCTAGTCTCATTAAGCTGAATATGATTAAAATCTTTACCTGCCAATAGTCCAACTTCACTGGATTTTTTCGTACATAATTACTGAACACACTAATCAATACTGACCATCATTTTCAACACTTAATTATCAAATTAAGTATTGACAATTCCACTTATTTTTCTAAAACCCTGTGGTACTCCAACTATAATGTTCTAGAAAAGTACAAGAGTACTATTATACCAACCATGATTTATGCATACTGACCAATATTGTAAGTTCTGTTGGTAGTTTACTGGTAACATTTGCAGTCTATTCTTTCAAGTAATGTTAGGAAGGTAAACTGACTCCGATATGAATACAACTGTAAAGAAGAGGTAAAACTTTAGCTGATAATAAGTTCACCACAAACACAAGAAAGAAATACTTAACATTATCTTTATTTAAAAAAATAAAACTATCAAAAACAGCAATTCACTAGAAATGTGTCCATGGGACACATTTGCCCTAGCCTTGTATCATAAGCAGATGATAAAAATTAAAGAGGCAGGTGGAGAGTCAAAGGCAGTATAATTGTTACATTTATTTAATGAACAGTGCGCTACAATACACAACCCTATAAATGTGAAGACATTTTGGTTGATATCAGAAATTTCGTCTATAAAGGTCAAAACTCTGACAAATTTGGAGATGTACTGCCCAATTTTGTAAGTAACCTGTATTTTCATAAGGTACATACACATACAAAATATGAAAAAAATCTAAGAATTTTTCTTTTAATGAACATAAATTTCATTTTAGTAGAAAATAAGTCAACAAGAGCACCGCTAGGCGGAGCATTTTATGCCCGAAGGGTGTTTTTAGCTCACCTGAGCAAATGCAATAGGAAACAAATAAAATTAAATCTCTAAACGAATGAATAAGAACTAAAGGTGCAGTCATATAACAATAGGAAAACAAAAAAGAATTTACACAAAATATGAATAAAGACAAAAGCATGCACTTTACATTTCCCATCTAGTTCACGGTTGTGTTTAATATGAGGTGTAAAAAATAAACAACAAATGAAAATTAATCCTTTGTACAAAAGCGTCGACAGAAAGCTGTCGTAGCTAAACGTCTTACTCCTGGACTGAATAAATAAATAGATAAACAAACAAATAAATAATATTTAAGTTCTTATAAAAAGGACAACTTAAACTGACGAACTAAAGAAACAGGCACTGAGTCAGACATCTTAATCACGTTGCTCAAAATGTTGTACTATAAAAATTTCGTAGTGTGACTTACATGGTTCTGTTTAAATACAACCGAATAATAGCAAAACCGGCTACTTTTCATAATAGTTTTATATCCTCAAAAGACTATGCACAGATGATTAAGAAATACAACTATATGTAAAAACATGAATTCATCCATTCACGAGAAACGTTCATACAACGTTCAGAGAACGAATCCAGTTCTAAAATATACAATAACATTTTTTTTCCAAATTCTCAAGACTCACAAATCTAAATTTAGTAACCATACACCACTTTATTAATTTTCAGATTCATCAAATTAGCGTTAGTTTGATGTACGATTTTGATATGAAAGATCTTTGAAGGAAGGTGAAATGAATTGCTCGCTTAATTTTGTGTCAATTCTTTTTGTTTTCATAAAAATTATTTTTGCTTGAAGTGGTATGATTCTTAGTAGTTTTTACCTTGTTTTTAATTTGAAAGACACTAAGTATGAAATACAACAACATGTCAACTTATTTGAGCAAAGTTAAACCTGCAGAAGTTTTTTCTACTTAATGACCTCACATGCCATGTAAACAACCATGTACTTCCTATTTCTTCAGTAAAAAAAGTACCAATGAGTCCTTCGACATCATACATTGATAAGTACATGCAAGATCTCCGTGCTCTTCACATGATTTGTTTTCTTTACAACCTCAACGCATGATAACCATCGAATGCATTTATGTACGACAACTGAATGTTTGTATAGATTGTATAATTACAGGAAAACATAAAGAATACTTGTCCGTATCAGAAATATTCAATTATACTTAAAGTGCGCAATAGTAGAAATGGTGCAGAAAAAAACCCTCTGTTTTTTTTCTCCTTGTGTCAATACAATTTAAATTTGAAACCGGGTAGATACTTTCAATGGGAATATTTCAAACTCCAGCATCTTCCGTGTGATTTTACTATACAGTTAAAGAACCGGTATGAATGGTATCATTCAAATCTGCGCGCATTTGAATTGTTAAAAAATGTTGAGCATAAGAGCATATTATGTAATGATAATTGCCTATTGCTGTACTTTGACTATAATTGTTTAAACGACAAAGAAGTTTTATGACTTGGTTTAGAACTGGATAAATTAATAAAGTTTTGCAGTTTAGCTACCTGTGACAGATGACTATTCTTCTTAAATAATATAATGCAGCATAAAATCACGATATTTCCTCTTCCTCACTTTCTGTCAAAACATTGTCTAAAATAGTTCTGTTTGCTTTTAGTAGGATATACTTTACAATTCACACTATCAAACACATTGTTTTCTTTCAAAATACATGCAAATCTGATTTATCCGAATCTGTTGCAGAAATAGGTATGATTAAAAAGGATAAATTAGTTTTGTTACTGATATTAACGAAGATAAACTAGTGAAGAGAAATAAGTACTTTATGTTTGTATATCAATTTCAGAAGTCTGTCAAAATGTTACAGGCGATAAAGACATTTTCTGCATATTGAACTGTATTTCGAACCTTTTTTTGCTTTGATTTGATGCAATTGTAATATACAAAATAGAAAATTGTTACACGTAAGACATATATATTTTATTTCCACTACTTCCTTTTTTTCTGTGTAACTAGTCGTAATACCTTAATCCTAAAATGTTATATTCAGTTTGTTTCGATAATAAATAAAACATTTCATCGACATATAAGATCTTGAGCTTGAAGTGAAAAGTTTAAAGAGTCAAGTATGAAATATTAAGTTTGAGCATGTTTTCCATTTTGTTATTCCTTACATTTAAAAAAAAAACCCTTTATCCAACCTAAAGTCGTTAATACTGAAATTAAATTCCCATGTTGTCTTTTTTTCTTCACAATAACGGTGTCCATTCAGCCGTCACTACTTTCAGTTTAATTCTTAACATCCACATGTAATGTTTTATATTTCTTAATTCTTACAATAGTTCATATAAGTTTACTTGAAACAAATTTTGTAAAACTATATTTTGAAGTTTGAAAACATATTTCAGATCTAATAAACTTTAATGAGAGTTGTTTCAGAATGCAAAACTGTTTTAGCACTGAAGATTTAAAATACAGGTTACTAAAAGTAAATACATTTCAATTTTGTGTTTGAAGTTTTACTACTTAAGAAAGTCGATAACCATAAATAAGGGTTAAATTGCGTCAGAAAAAAGGCTTTATTAAGATTTGCCAAAAGCTAATTAATGCATTTTTATGTTTCAGATGTAATGATCTTTTTTTTCTTATTTTGGTAAATCTTAGAGACATAACCTGAACAGTACTTTTGTAGAAGTCCACTACACAATGTAACATATCAAATTTCAGAGCTGTCGATTAGACAATCTCTATAGTGCTGCACTTTGCCTTGTCGTCAGATATCTATATGTTTCACAACAATTCATTTCATAGTTTTTAAGTTATGCTGTGGACAAAAAATATCAAGTGGGGGATAATTTTAAAAAAAAATAGATCAGATTGAGTAATGTGCTTGTGTACTGCACTTGTACTCATTGCGAGAAAGCTGCACAGCGAGTTTGAAGTCAGACAGTCGATTGGCAATAGAGTTATGGTCCGGACAAAGTCTTGACGACGCGGAGTTTCCCATGATACGGCTGTCTTTCGACAGGCGTATAAAACATTTAAAAAAAATTTGTTTGGGTTGTGTGCAATGTACGCATTTCAATAAAACTGCTCTGACTGAAGTCATTTAGTCAGTTAGCATCAGCTTTATTGCCCGGACAATGTATCTGGGCACCACCCGCTACAGAGTTTCTCGTAATAGTCCCATCTTACGGAATCCCGTTAGTGCCATTTTATATGTCGCTCTTGGAGGTCGACACATGAGATTTGAAGCGACACACGACACGACATATGAAAATAAGCCGCGACGCTTGATACAATACATGAAAACACGACGCATGACAATGCGATACGACACGATATGATAATTAAAAAGAAAATTATTGTATGTTTTGTCCTATCATGGATCGCAACATTAACGATTTAATATCAAGTGTCGTGTGGCATTGTCATATGTCGTATCGCATTGTCATTTATCATATCAAGCGTCGCGTCTTTATATCAGGTGTCGACTTAGGAAGGCGACATATGACATTCGATACAACATATGACAATGCGATTCCACACATGACATTGCGACGCGACATGTGATATTATATCGACAAATATTGTGCAATTGTCTAGCCTCGTGTGTCATTTTTCAGCCACGACACTAGACACATAAGCGACATTTGACAACGCAATACGGCATATGACATTATAATGAGAAAATGTCGCGCGATTTTCATATTTCTACCTGTGCTTCTGTAAAATATTTGACTTACCGGAGATCATTTAATTTTTGAATAGTGCACACATTTGAAATGGCAGCTTGCACAAGTAACATAAGCGGTAAGCTTTTAATGTTTGTGATAGAGCTAGACCTGTCTGGTTATATACAATGTGTACATCTATATATTCATACTTTATATCAAGCGGATTTGTTGTATCCTTTTTGTTTATCCTCAATGTAGATCTGTTAAGAGGTTTTGTACATTTTAGAATAACGGCAATTATGCCTAGCAGCAGCTTTACATGTTACCGGGTTTCTAAGTATAAAATAGAAATGTTTGATATTGTTTGGTCAACACATTTGTCACTTGTGTCAGGTAATTACACTACTGCATAATGTTTACTTGAACAACTATTATAGACAAGGTTTATTTGTACAAAGAACTTATAATAGCTTAGCTAGGCTATTATCCATGCATGCTATAACTGTAACATATGCTGATTCTATCTATATTAGAACAGCACCACTCTAGTCTCTGTCTGTGCTAACCATTTACAGTGTTAATATTGATGCTCATACGGCAAGGCCATAAAAGGGTACATGAATATCTGTATATTGTTTAAGTAACTCCATTGAATTATATCATTTTTATTTTTTGAATAAAATCAAAGAACTTGTAAGGTTCAGTCCCTTTATTTCAAATTTCTAATTAGAAACTGTGTGTACCTTAGTATTCAGCATAAAACTTGATTTTTGAGATATAGCACATTACCAGTAAGTTTATACTCTCAAAACAAACAGTTAATAAATTCTACATATAATGTAAATTTGTCATTCATGTGTGATTGTCAATCACACAAACTATTATTCATGATACATCATATACACATAAGATCCTATCCTCTTTCTATCGAACTCTAGGGTCCTTTGGAGAGTAACCCTTTTAAATCTTTTCTGAAACAGTCTGTTCTTACCACTGTCTGTTAATAGAGTGATTACAATGGTTGCGAATATAGCAAAGTACTGTATCAAAATTGTTTTAATTAGCATAAAACGCTTTTACATCTTATTTAATGATACTACGACAGGGCAAATGAAAATGTAATTTCTGTGTTTAATCAATACAAATAGGTATATTGCAAGTCAGTTTAAATAAATACAAGCAGATACCTGAAATGCCATAGGCTAAAATATATAATTAATTAGCAAAACCCTTGTCAGTATTTACATTGTGAAGCTACAACGGCTGTTAGCCTAGTTTATTAAGAGTTTTCTCTTTTTATTAGTCAATTTTCATTTTGTTCTTTCATCAGCTAGAGTCAAGAAAAAAAAACATAGTCTATTATAAATCTACTTTAAAATATACGGCAAATGAACATTTTTGGGGATTAAACGTATAATCGTTCAAATTCGGTCTTACGAGGTAAAGTCGGCAAAAACGGTAATTTTAATGCATTGTGATTGTCAGCTAGCTCTTCTTGCGGGTTTCCTGAAATGGGTACACCTGATAAGCTGAAAACTTTTCTTTTTACAGAGTTCAGAGCCGCCATTTTTATGAAATAAAGTTGAATTGTACATTTAAACGTTTAATGTTACCTGCTAATCCTGCAGAATAATAGACAACTTTCGTGTTTGTAAAAAGTGGGATAATACTAAAAATGTTAAAGTTTTACACTTTTTCATTCTGTAGCAGACACACAGATATTACCAGACTTGTATCAAACACAACCCAACATGCATTTTTCTGCATCTATACAATTGATATTTAAATGTACCCTGTTGAAATGACTAAAACGGAAGAATGGTACGCTCGAATGCACACTACATACCTGCACAACTGGTTACTTGAGTGTGGACATGTTACTTTGCTTTCGTTTTCTTTTGTGTGTTTAGGTACTTAGTTAGATTGTTTGTGGAAACAGATTTAAATTTACCTATCCGAAGGAAATAATTAATTCAATAACCATAATGGACCCGTTACCTTTTTTGGTAAGGTTTCCTTGTGTAAATTAAGTATTTTCAATGAAAGCAAATCTTACTTTTTTAATTGCCATGCCTTTTTAGTGCAATGCAGTATTTTACTTGTTATGTTTTCTAAAAGTAAACCTATATTTCGTTATGATTGCATATTATCACCAATATTTAAGTAAGTTAGAGGACATAAGATGCATACATTTTTAACTATAAAACTATACTGCGTTTCTAAAAATACACTCGGTAGTTACAGCAATGTACCTTACACTAAAATGTAAACTGGAAAAACAGTTTCAAATCTAGTTAGATATGACATTAATGGGTTCAGTTAATGAAATGTTTTTACTTGTTTTCTTACAGGCATTGTCATTGTTCAACAGCTTATCATTCGGATTGGGTGGTTTGTATAAATTTGTTTACTGCATAGTAGCACGGGTCCAGGATCATGTCTATTCGGCAGAATTTTGCATGATTTCCCTTGCAAAAGAATAGAAATAAAATGAAATAAAATAGAAATAAAATGGCCAGTCCTATTTAAGCGAAATCTATGGCGTGTCAAGCGTGGCAATATTCGCTAAATTTCATTTGTATTCTACACATTTATTTATATTCCATATTATATAGTACATAAATAATTGTATGCAATATAAATGCTTAATTTTACCATATAAACATTTAATTTTAAAAACATAAATGAAAAATTTTAGAAATTCAATAAAAACTATAAAATTATATCACATAAAAATATTTTAACAACATAAATGAATAATTAAAAATATAAATATAAAATTATATCACATAAAAATATTTTTCGAATTTTGCAACGTTAAAAAAATCGACTCTCGTAATTCTCGGAAAAGAACAATCTGATGTGTTTTATATCAGATATATTGGAACGAGGGATATTTTTTTAATGTTGAGATTTGATTTTAATAGGACTTACCATTTCATTTCTATATTTCTGCAAGGAAAATAAAGCAAACTTCCGCTGAATAGCCACGATCCTGGACCATGTTCCTACGGTTGACAGGTAAAAAGAATGTGATTATCACTTACTAAGTTTTGGTAGAGTAATTAACAAAAAAAGATTCAATAGTTGACTGAAGAATGCTTAGGTCTAAATTTAAGAGAAGGGAACGACTGCATTTCACTGGTACGCATTTTGGCAGGTCGTTGATTTCATGAGTGTAAATTAATACGGCGGCGACTTTTTGTCCTGATTTGAGAGTAGTTTTGCCTGCAAGTGCGGTGTTTCGCAAGCAATAGAATTTTAAATAGTAATATATGCAGGGAAATAGCTGACTTTAATATTTTATAAACTAATTACGATTTCAGAGTTACAAACATCAGCTATCCCGGGGATGGGGGTTGTATTCTGTGGAACAAATACGTCTGCTTTATCAGGCCGAAAAACGCAAGGTATTTGTCGAAGGCGTGTTGAAGCCATTTCTTTATGATACAGTTCTCATCTTAATGATTTAATCCTCGTGTTTCTTTTAACGTAGAAGAGAATATACTTTTGCAGCGATCAAAATGTTCTGGATTTCATGTATCATTTATGTTGGAGCATGTTTAATTATACCCCTGTCTTCAACATAATCATAAGAGAGAGAGAGAGAGAGAGAGAGAGAGAGAGAGAGAGAGAGAGAGAACTTTACTCCCATTCATTCCGTCTTAACACAGTTTTTTGACTGTATTTCCTAAATGGTATTTTCATTTGCTAATTGTTTATTAGTCAGTTTAAACATGGCCCTCCAATCTGCTCACTGTCTCCTTTCAAATTGCATCAAAACACTACCTTCAAATTTGAGTTAACGTACAGTTGTTTCATATATGCAACTTCAATGAGCCATAATCAAAATATAGATTATACACAAAGTAAAAGGTAAAATTGACGGGTTTAGGACAAACGTATCTCTGAGAAGGAAGACAATCCGCGTAGCAATATTTTTTCATATTACATTTACGGATAAAACTTTATGTATCACACACGCCTTTATCTCCCTATCAATTACTCTCCTGCAATCAATAAATGAAAGGCTTATTTTCTCTCTACACATGGCATAAATACTATCCTAAGCTGTATGACAGCAATCATTCTACTTATCTTAACAAAAATAGTCATGTGATAGAAATAATTTATTTCATAAAAACAAGCAATTTAAAACAAACCAATCAATTCATTTTTAATCAGTGAGCAAGACCATTTTAATTGCTGTTGTAACAGGGACTTTTATATATGTGAGGTATTTTCTTTTGTTAGGACCTTGATGCATGTTTTTGCACATATTAAAAAGACGCTGACCTTAATTGTTTAGAGAACGTATAATTTAAAGAAATGCAACCTTTCAGTTTTGGACCCAGCTTGTCGTTTTAATTGTGGATGTTGTATTGATAGACTATGTAGAACAGGGAAATATTTTACAAACGAATGTTCTAAAGGATGTATCGATGGCCATAGAGGAATGAGATGTTATGAATTGTGTGAAGATAATTGTAAAAATTGCTCTGGCAAAGGCGAATGCCAGACATGCTATGATGGTTTCTATCTTAATCAGAACAAACAATGTTTGAACTGCCCAAAGAATTGCAAAACTTGCACTTCCACTACATCGTGTACTTCATGCAAGGAAGGTTTTGAAAAAGGATATGGCTCGACATGTGACTACTCAATTTGCCCTGACAACTGCATTTGTACTCTTTCTAACTGTAAATCGTGCGTCCAAGGCTTTTTTGATACTGGAAGTTCCTGCAGTCGCCGTTGCCCAGATCACTGTGTTTCTTGCCTATCGTCAACAGAATGCAAAAAATGCAAAGAGGGTTATTATAACGGGTACAAATTGGTTAACAACACTAAACATTATTTTGATAATTGCACACATACGTGTAGTGAAACGTGTGAAAGTTGTTTCTCATACGATCTGTGTGTGAAATGCAAACATGGAAAATATGGTCCACGGTGTTTAAGGAATTGTTCCACTGGTTGCGTAGGAAATACATGCTCTGTACATACAGGGGTATGTGACTGTAATTTAAACTTTGTTGGCAGTAAATGTGATAAATGTGTGCCAGGTAAATATGGTGACTTTTGTAACAAGACATGTCCTGAACATTGCAAAGGCGCTGTGTGTGATAGATGGTCAGGAAACTGTGAAGAATGTGAAAGTGTTTACACTGGCGACAAGTGTGACGCATGTGGACGCACGATTTACAGTTAGAAAGAGTACAAATGCAGTTGTCAGGGCAAATTGAGTAGTAAGCATGTTGAAATAGAATGTTGATAACTCCGAGCTAGTAATAAAATCAGTATGCTAAAATACCTAATCCGGTATCTTATATTGCACACAATATTCACATGATCTATATCTATATGAATCCATCTAAGAAATAAAATAATGTAAAATATAATTATTAGGCTACATTACCTTAACCAATAGCTTATACGTTACAAAATAAGAACTTATGCTTTATCTACAACAAGGCACCTGGGTAATAGTCTAACCACTAACAGACCGTTTATAACTAAATGTTACACCGTTTTAGGTCAGAATGAAATTAAAACAAAATCCAAATCATAGACATCTTTCAAACAGTTTTGGTTGTATGAAACAAATTTTCTGTCTGAACCTGTATTGGCCTAAATATATTGGATTTAAATGAATCCTTTCATTCACCTTTCATTATAGAAGTAATCAAAATTGTAGCGTTTTCTACATTTTATAATTGAAAGCATAAAAGGATGTTTTCCAAAAACAGTGATTGAAAAAGCTTATGCAGACAAAATAAGTATCACTTAAGATTTTACATCTTATGTTTCCATAGATATTCAGACTCAACAAGAGGAGATAAGCTCTAAGCCCGTTGCCACAGCTGCAGTACTTGGATCGATGTTAACCATATCGCTTCTTGTCAACATCGGGCTACTTGCTTACACTGTTGTGAAAAGAATCAAGAAAAGTCGGAGGTCAAGTTTTTTTTATAGTTATTTACAACAGAAACCGATCCCAAAAATCATTGCAAGGAATAAAAGCGTTACATACAGTAATGATAAGTACAATAACAAAGGTTTGATAAAGATCTTTTTATTACAGTCTTGATCGTTTAATCTTTTACCTGAGTGTATTTTACAAAATTGTGTTGTATATACGACTATAGTTTTATTTAACTTCTTGAACAATCGTTTTTATCAGGATTATTATATTTTGTTGTAAATGAAATTCGTTACTACACAGTTTGATCTTTCCTATTACTTCAAGTTATAGCCTGGGAAATAAAATAAGTTACATGTATATACCTAGTAATATCTATAATGATAGATTCTAAACTGTTTTTTATATGTGGCGGCAGGGCACAGACTGAACACACATATGACAATCAATTGGCAACTTCCGAAACACAGTTCTACCAAACGAGTCCAGGTTGTTACTAATATTTTAAGTACATTTGAAATTGTTCAGGTCCATTCAGTTATCCCCTTTCGTTTTTCTAAACTTCAAAAATACTACGAAAAAGTACACCATGTTTGATGCTAAATAAAATTTTTAACATTTCTTTTTGAAGAATAAAGTTTAATCTTCGTAGAGTGTTCTTTATTCATGAAATGTTGATTGCATACGGGTATTTTTTTAATCTATTGTTTTTTTACTAAAAACACCCTTTATTGTTTTATTGTTGTTCCTAAATACTGATTTATGAATCTATAACGTAAGCAACATATTAATTTTATAACATCTACAAACAGAACAAAAACTGGTATTGTTATAATGTCACTTCAACTTGATTAAAAGTTTGTTCTAAAAAGTTTGGTCATGTTGTCATCCTGTTTACAAAAAAATATTAGTTGAAAGAGAAGTTAAACGTAGCTTGATACTTTTTCATATATTTTAGATAGGTTACTTTTGAGTTTTGGTTCCAAGATATTAATCACGTATGGGTCCAATTCATTTTGAAACACAAATATTTTTTCTTAAGAATCTAATCATTGTGAAAACATGTCACATATCACCACTAACGACTTCCTTTTCAGAGTCAGATGTGCCTCATTCGGAAGCAGCAAGACAATATATTTACGAAGAAATCCACCGAGAAAACGGTATGTTAAGTTTATCGACATGGTAGCCTATGTTTGAGAATATGTTTATTATTTATTTCGTTAGGAAGAAAAAGCTGCATTATTATAACAGTTTATATTCGTCAAGCCTTTAGTTCAAGAAATTAATATGTTTTGTCCATCAAATCCTTTAAACTTGCCTTTGTTTAGATATTGTGAAAAAGCACATGTGGCAATAGACATGATAGACATATTATGACTTGAGTAAAGTCTCTTTCATTGCAATTTTATTTAGTAACTGGGTATTATATGTATACATGCAGTTTGTCGTTATATATATATTTTTTTACCTTTATATGTTTCAGAGATAGAGCATGAGTACAACATATGACAACTGAAGTAAGTTCGTAAACTAAAAATAAGAGATATATTTATCCAGTTTTCTGAGATGTACTGATGACATTTAATCTAGAAGGTCTGTACTGAGAAATAACGTCACAGACAGGGCAATCGGAAAACGTTATACATCCGATAGAATTCTGGTCAAAAAATCTCTAAAACTTGTATCTGAAGAGATTTCTATTACAACCAAGACTCTAAATGACAGAGGAAGACACAACAGTTTTGGAGCCGAAATATATAACTTGGAAAATACACATGTAACTTAATTTATCATATGTTGACCTTTTTTACTTCTGGAAACAGACGAGATGAAAACATAATAAAGCATGCATACTGAAAGAAAAAAAAATATTTTGAGGAATCTGCGATTACATGAAAGATAAATCTTTATTTGTTTTAAGACGAGAATACAATGACAATAGGGTAAATTTTCACATAAACACATGTTTTCATTAGTACAGCAGTGGCTTTATTCATTTTTAAATATATTATTACATTTTAGCAGATGAGTTTGTTATTTGGAAATTTATCCAATCATAATATAGGCAAGTTTCAAATATAATGCAAAGACTAGTCATTGCACATTAATTTGATTCATTGGATTATATTTTCAGGGCAAGCTTTACAGTGACTTTTACAAATGTTGATCAAACGCAACATGTTCACACGAATGTATACCATATACTGATATTGCGTTTTTTATTCATAGTAGCCTAGTTCTAATCAGTGCACGGTATCTGTTCATGGATACCTATATTTCATATATTTCTCTACCTATTTTAGAAGAAATTATTATAGGTTTTAATTTATTTAATGATTTTCTGATTTTGTTCCATAAAAAGGGACAGTCAGACTTGGGCAAAAACATTCAGTTTAATATATTATTAAAATTATACGCATAATGTTTGTATACATACTTAACCCTTATATATTTCGAGTACTCCTTGGTAAACAAGCCCAAGAATCTTCAAGAATGTTTTATGTCAAAGATATATTAAATATTTCTTTTAAAAGCGCAGAAATATATCAACTATATCACAAAGTTTTAGCCTTTATAGGTCGTGTTTTATTTGAAAATAAACATGATTATAGGTATGTGTTTGTGTTTCTGTTCTTTGTTATCATAATGTTATTAAAATATTTGAACTTTCAGAAGGAAAAAAGTTTGTTGAAGCAGTGCTTTCCCTTGGCATGATTTTTTTCTAAATAATAGTTTATAGTTCATAAAACATAACTTGCTGCTCTAAATTATATTAGTTTAAGGGTATGTTTGTTTAATTGTTGTCATTTTTTTTACATTCACCTTTATCAATGCACATCGAATAAAGTATAGTCGGTCTATGTGTGCTTTATGTGTCATTGAATTAAATTTAAATAAGACATTACAACTAGCATACTGTCATGAAATACAATGAAATCTACAAGGAAGATGAAACAAATATGCAGTAAACTAGTAAAGGTACCATGTGATCATTATTTTGACATCCGAATATCGTTACATCCGTTGTGAGAAGTCTGAATAAAAAGAAAGTACAATTGGACAGGTGCACTCAATGAAACTACCACCTATTACTAAGCATAGACTATGCACTCTGATTTGCTTTCCCAAGCGTGTAATTGTTACGTTTAAGTATGCGTTTATGCAATATAAACTATTAAAATTGATATTTGGGCGTTTGGTTCAGGTCAGAGTCAACATGTGCGATAACTAGCTGCTTTTTGTTCAGCAACGAATGAAACCTTAAAAATGCATAGGCTTTCCTATTTAATACTGCTGTATCATTTTCATGATGTAAAACTTTTCCCACTTTTAATGCTCCTTAGTTTTAACCACCAGTCCCCAGAGATCAGAAAGGAAAATAAAATAAAACTTGAATATGATTGTTTGCATAAATACTGAAGGTCCAGTCATATATAAACTTTGTTTACAAAAAGAAAAGACACAAAGTATGAATAAAGACAAAAGCAGGCAATGAACATTTCCTATACAGTTTACAGTAGTACTTAAAATGAGAAAGAAAAAATAAGACAATGAAAAATAATCTTTTTGTACAAAATTGTCAACGGATTTGAACTTAAAAGTTTGACCCATGGACTTAAAATATGAAAAATGAAAAAAAATAAGTCATTAGATATACAAACAAGTAAACTGAACAACTAACGAAACATATATTTACATCTGAATCCCGTTGCTCAATATGTTGTTCTATGAAAAATTTGTGATGCGACTTACAGTGGTTTTGTTTAAATATAACCGACTAAGAGCAAATCTTAAACACTTACAGTAGTTTTGTATCCACAACAGACAATGCGCAGATGATTAAGAGATGTAAATATGTGTACATATGTAAAGATATAAATTCATCAATTTACGAGTTCCATTCATACATCGCTCAGAGTTCTGAAATATACGATAACATTTCTTTTTTCTTAGATTTCTCAAGATATACAAATCTAAATTCACGATCGTACATAACTTTATTTGATAGATCTTTTATTTCAGTTTCATCGAATTAGCGTTAGTTCTGTGTAAACTTTCAATATATGGGATTGTTGAAGAAAATATTAGAAAGAATCAAGCAGTTGAGACAATTAAGCTATTTAAAAGCAGTAGTTATTTCAGAAAATCTTGCGGCTTTGAGTTGCAACTCCAAACAGTTAAGTCATTGGTCTGTATTTACGCAGATACAACGTTGACAAAGTTGACATAAGGAACGATAACTAAAAATAAATTGAGAATGTGGAAAGTAATTTTGTAATTGTTATGTTTAAGAAATGCTCTTTCCAGACGTACGTTACGTTATGTCTTGTTAATACTTGTATTGCCATTATTAAACTGATAAATTAAAAACGAAATACATGAAATACAAAAAAGCATGGCATCTTATTTAAGCAAAGCTAAACCTGCAGAAGCATTTCGAGTTAATAAGCCTCACATGTTATGTTAACAACCAAGTACTTCATATTTCTTCAGTAAAAATAGCACCAGAGTCCTTTAACATTATACATTGATAAGAACATTCGATATCTCCTTACTTTTCACATGGTTCGTTACGTGTACAACCTCGACGCATAATATAAACTATCGAACGCATTTATTTAAGACAGGTGAATGTTTGTTGAGATAGATTTAACCAGTAGGTCAAAGTACAACGTTACAGGTTTTCGATCAAAAACTGTAGAACGCTTGGGCCCAGTCTCCACAAAACTTCATAGACAGGTTAGTTATGGCCAGTAAATGACCCTGAGATTTTTGGGGTCATTAGGTCAAAGGCCAATGATAGAGTGACGTTAAAAAGCAAAACCTCTCCTGATAAATATTTAGAGAATATTTTTACCCAGGTTCTGAAACTTAAGATTGTATATTGTTTATGATTAGTTAACGACCCCTATAGTTTTTCAGGTCACTTGGTCAAAGGCCAAGATCACAATAACCTTGAAAAGCACAAAAGGTTTCTGATCAATAACGATAGACGGCTGGGACCCTGGTTTCGTTTGTATGCTGAATATTCGTATATATATATATATATATATATATATATATATATATATATATATATATATATATATATATATCCGGAAGTGTCTACAATTAAAGATTGCACCTTTACATTTTATTGCATCTGTTTTATTCAATATCTAGAAAGAAAGATACTTACATAGATTACCATGTTAAGAAAACACAGTGTAATGTAACATTAAATCACATTGTTTTTGTCTTTCTTAGTTCACATATCACAATTAAAACATCATCTGATATGTCATTTGCTATAAATGTGATAGCATAATTTACGTTAGACACTTCACAATCTATACTTCACCTTTATATTTCCAAATTCATAATTTATCTTACATTTCCAAATTCATACTTCACCTTTTTATTTCACAATTCATACTTCACCTTTTTATTTCACAATTCATACTTCACATTCATATTTCAAAATTCATACGCCCCCTTCTTATTTCACAACTCGTACTTTACCTTCATATTTCAAAATTCATACTTCATCTTATTATTTTACAATTCAAACTTCATCTGATCATTTCAAAATTCATACTTTACCTTCATATTTCACAATTCATTCTTCATCTTCATATTCCACAATTCATAATTCACCTTCATATTCCACAATTCATACTTCACTTTCATACAGCACAATTCATACTTCACGTTTATATTCCACAATTCATACTTCGCCTTCATATTTCACGATTCATACTTTACATTCATATTTCACAATTCAAACTTCACCTTCATATTTCACAATTCATACTTCACCTTCATATTTCACAATTCATACTTCACCTTCATATTTCACAATTCATACTTCACCTTCGTATTTCACAATTCATACTTCACTTTCATATTCCACAATTCATACTATACCTTCATATTTCACAATTTAAACTTCACCTTCATATTTCACAATTCATACTTCATCTTTATATTCCACAATTCATACTTCACCTTCTTATTTTACAATTCATACTTCACTTTCTTATTTCACAATTCATACTTCAACCTCATATTTTACAATTTATACTTCACCTTTATATACCACAATTCAAACTTCACCTTCATATTTCACAATTCATATTTCACCTTCTTATTTCACAATTCATACTTCGCCTTCATATTCCACAATTCATACTTTACCTTCATAGTTCACAGTTCATACTTTACCTTCATATAGCACAGTTCATTTTTCATCTTCATATAGCACAGTTCATACTTCGCCTTCATATTTCACAATTCATACTTCACCTTCATAATTTTCAATTCATACTTTATATTTCAAAATTAATAATGTAACATATTTCACAATTCATACTTCACCTTCATAATTCACATCCATACTCACCTTGATAATTCATAATTTATACTTTACTTTCATATTTCACAATTCTTGCTTCACCTTCATATTTCACAATTAATGTTTTACCTTCATATTTTACATTCATTTTTACCTTCATATTTCACAATTCATACTTTTAAAATGAATATCTAAATGTTGCAGTCTTAGACATGATGACAACGTGTCGGGTCTCCACCTTAAAAGTCAAGGTCACACTTGTATGTCAGAAGTCGTGATATGATTGTGAGTAGAACAGATGGATTTAAACAACATGTTTCTACACCTACACACATATCAAGGTCTTGATTGGACCATGTCTACACCATTAGCCTAGCTGTTTACTTTAGAACAGTGCATTGTTATTACAGTGAACATTCCTGGGTTTCCTGTTCAATTGATTCTGACAACAATTAATGTCTGAGACTTTACAATACTACCTGGTCTTCATTTCCAGTTAAAAACATGTTCTTGTCTTAAGTGTGGCTTCGGGGGCATAAGACCGTTCACAACGACAGGTCTTGTTTTGTTCTGAATTGATGCAACTGTAGTAAAGAAGTATACTATATTACAGTAAAACTTCAGACGAATATACTTTAGTTCCTATCTTTTCTATATTTGTGTGCAATGAGTCGCTATACATTAATCATAAAATTTTACAATTGATTTGAATTAAATATAAAATTTCATCGACATATGACATGTGGAGATTGAAGTGGGAAGTATGAAATCTGATGGAAAAGCAAACTTTTTAGACTGATGTAGGTCAAACTTTGCTCATTAAAAGACCTACGATATCAAAGGAATTTGCACTGGTTTGATCCTGGCTTCATTGATGAGGTCACTGTGACGTCAAATATGAAATAAGCTTTAATATGCATATTTCTGCAAAAGGTGCTCACGTGACCAAACATGGCCTCCAGAGAGATTTGAAATTTTGGCGGGAAATATATTTTTCCGAAATTACAAGAGCAACATAGATGAATTTTGTCAGACCGTTAGTCCGGCAGTTGTGGCTGAACATTTTGAAGATTTAATCATGACATCAAACAATCTAGTCGCCAGTGACATCCTTTTTGCTGAAAGCATGAGAGTTCAAATTTCATTCAAACATAGTTTTTTCACTTTTAGTTTTCTGTTTTGATTTGAAAAATTATTTATCAGTAATATCAGTTACGAATATCTCCAAAACTACATGGTAAAAATTTGACATTCTTATATTTTTTTTGTTCAGTAAAATAAATGAAGATCATTGAAGCTAATCTGAAGCCCCAAAAATAGTAACATGTATTTGTCACAATGGTTATCTTTTTTGTGTGCATCTTTAGTATGTTAGTGTTCTTTTCCTTTTGTTTGCTGTTGTTACTTATTACGTTTTATTTATGGCCAAAATAAGAACAAAACGTGTTGTCCTTTATTCTGTGGGCGTGAGAGTGGTTACTTTTTCAAATCTGGAATGATTGTAGTACATGCCACTTGACCACGGTGTTTCTGTTTTCGTTTTAATTTACTGCTAAAGGAATGTCGTCCTTTGGTTAAACTGTGTAGCATGAGACAAAGTCATAACGTATTTTTCAGGTTTAAGGACAATTTAAATTTCTTCCGCATTGATTTTAATGTTTGGATATCTTTGGTTTGGGTCGTATTTGGTTTGAAGAAGGAAGTGGAAAGAATAACAATTAGAATTCAATTTTCTTTAGACACCGACACTGTAAGTATCGATTTTCTTAAGTTGTGTCACACAAACAGTTAAAATTATGGAGGATTATAACTTTTCTTTAAGTTGAAGGAAAATATTTAACATTTGTGGAAGTATCTTACATTCATTCTTTAAAGAAGGTGAAACTCGTAATTGCTAAATGCTTTACATAATGCAATATTCATTTGAACAAAAAATAACTGTTCTAAGACTTGTTCTATTGACTTATACATAAATAAAGTACAGAATATTTGAATTTGTCTCATATATCTCATCTTGCTTAGCATATATATAGTCCTATTTAAAGAGTATATTAACATGTATGTAATCAAATGTGCTTTATATCAAAACTAAATTCTGCACTGCTTACTCTCATGATGCACGTATGCTTTATTGCAGAAAAAGAGAGCAAACAATCTTTTTCTCAGATGTCCAGGTAATCCGAACAAGCTTGAAAGACAATCGCCATATCATGGTATCATTTTCAGTTATCAGATTTATTAACAGTAGCTTCGAGATTTGAACGTCACAAAATTGTTAAGCTACAATCTCGAAAATCTTTACAACGTATAAAAGTTTAAAACTAAGTACAATGTATAAAATTTTATGTACAGTCTAATCAAATACCTTTCAGGCTGTTGGTATTTGGTTTTTCGTTTGTGCATTGTCTCTATACGATCATATTTATGCAGGTAAGCACTGCTTTATCTTTAATAAGTTCATAAGATCAAATGTGGTTAGTTTCATATTTTAAAGAAAGACAGTTTAACCTCTACTTTTGTACGTTCGCGAGGCTCGAACGGAAATTTTTGTATCGATATACACTATATTTCTTAGAAAAAAACATACCTAATCAGACGTATTATATTTTTCTTTCAATATATAGCACTTGTAATGAGTTGTTTTTGTACTTAAAATCGTCTTTAATTATGAAAAAAATATATTACAGCTGTAGACCCTAATTGCAACAACTGTCAATGCTGCATCAATCAAAAATGTTCGCCAGTCACAGGATGGGACGACGCTTGCGGTAAAGGATGCATCGATGGCCACATAGGACTAAAATGCCTTGAGTTGTGTCAGTATGAACATTGTAAAACCTGTGGTGTTCCATTCAGTTTTGATAAATCATGTACCGCTTGCTATGATGGCTACTACCTTGGACCAAAGAGTGACTGTATATCAGTTTGCCCTCCTAACTGTAAAACGTGCACATCAAGCTCAGTTTGTGACGAGTGCAAGAAAAGCTTCTTCAATAAAAATGGTTCAACTAAGTGTGAATATTCTGATTGTCCTGGGAATTGTGTATGTCCTATAGACAAAAATGAGTGCACAGCTTGTCGGCTTGGCTACTACAACAAAACCAGTAACTGTAGCGACGTATGTCCAACTAACTGTGTTTCTTGCACTTCAAAGGAAATATGTACAAGCTGTAAAAATGGATTCTATAACGGATATAGAAACAACATTTCGACAGGTGTTCGACTAAATAATTGTACGTTCAGGTGCAGAGAAACATGTACCCAATGTTTTTCTTATAATAAATGTTCAGGTTGTGTGGAAGGTAAATTTGGTCTGACGTGCCATAACGATTGTGCTGAAGGTTGTATGGGTGAACACTGCTTGATCGAGACAGGATTTTGTAACTGTTCAGTGAATTTTACAGGCATTAATTGCGCAGACTGTGTTGACGGAAAATATGGCATATTTTGCAACAATTCATGTCCAGAACTTTGCCGAGAAAACAAATGTAGTAAAATGTCAGGAGATTGCGTCAAAGGCTGTTTATTAGAAACAGCTGTTGGCAACAAGTGTGATACATACACACACGGTACGTATAGTGAACTATATAATAAAACCTGCAGTGTAGGCTGTTATGGATTTTATGTAGCTTTCTTGCACTCATGTCTTCAACAGCTAGAAAAGGACAGAAAAAAAAAACAAACTTAACTTTAATGCGGTCCTTCTTGAAACACACAGACAACCGCGGCTGTTTATCTTAATGGTATTTTCCTTTGCCAAACTTTGTCAGTTTTAACGTGTCAACATTGTCCTTCAATATGCTCACTGCCTTCTTTCAAAATGCATAAACAAAAACTACCTGCAAACTTCTACAATTTTCTTAGGTTCGTTTCATTAATACAATTCCCTTTATGGTAGTTAACGGCACTTACTGTGATTAATGTGTAAATGAAAACACATTGACTAAACTGTAACCAAAGCTGCCCAGCTAAATACACTAGCGAGATATATGAGCAGAAATAAAGACTAAGGATATCGTATTACCTGTGTTGAAAATTATTATGAATCAGTGTGATACCTGCAGCCCTGGATACTTCAGTTCAAAATGATATGATTTTTTAAAATATTTTTATAGCAGTGAAATCACTTGAGACAATGGTGCGTGCGTGCGTGCGTGTGTGCGTGTGTGTATGTGTGTGTTGAAAGCTACTCAGAAGAAAACTGATGTGTTTTGTTTAAAAGATAAAACCTATTTTGGCTGTTAGTTTGACAAAAACTGCTCTGCAATCTGTGGCAAATCATGTTATATTTTGTATGGAACTTGAAAATGTACGAAACATTTAATTGATTAAGTTTATATAAATACAGTTGTTTATATAACAGTAACGATCTGGTGGAATGTTGAACTCAAATACTGTTAATAAGAACAATTAATAATAATAATAATAATAATAATAATAATCATAACAATTAAGTATGCTTCATAACTTTACCGCTTGATATACTGCACGCACTGGTTACATTCTCTATATTTTTTCAATGCATCTGGGTAATGTTTTAAACATGTTACAAAACACAATTATGCCATTTTTAGATCTGAATAAAATAAACGCAAAGTTAAAGTCAAATACATATTTTTTGCCAGTTTTATCAGCATATAACGTATCTACCATCTTAACTTGTATTGGCCTAAAAATGATAAATATACCATTTCATTGTGCATCAAATGTTTGTTGGTGTATCTAAAATTGAATACATCTTACAGTGTTGTAGCTATTAAATATGCAGCTCAATTCACCTTTTTATAACTGAGTCTGAGAAGAATTCATGCGATATTTGAAGAAGCTTATGCAGACAAAACATGTGTCAATTTATATATTTATACATCATATTGTCACATAGATACTCAGCACCAACAAGGGGAGACAAACACAAAGCCCGTTGTCACAGCTGCAGCACTTGGATCAGTGTTATCGGTATCAATACTCGTCAACATCGGGCTGCTTGTTTACATTGTTGTGAAAAGAATCAAGAAAAGTCGAAGGTAAAGTTTGGTAGTTGTTCACAATATAATTATAAACCGATACCAAACATTGTCTTTTATTTGTCAATATAATAAAACACACCGACTATGATTGCAATACAAGTACATAAAGGATAGTAAAGGTCTATAAACGAGAGGCTTAATCTTTTCCCCAAGTGTCTCTAAGGAACAACAACACTTTTAGATCATTGTCTTATTTAACTTCTTGAAATTATCATTTGTTTATATTTAATTATAATGTGTTCTTTTTAAAATGCGTTACTATACAGCGTTACTATATGTACAGCTTGTTGCTTGCTATATCTTTAAGTTATAGTCAATAAGGTGTATACATAGGTTAACTTTATGATAATTATATTCTAACCTCTTTTATATCTGTCGGCAGGGCGCAGACTGAACAAATATATGAAAATCAACTGGCTACCTCAGAAACACAGTTTTCCCAAGGGATTCTAGGTTGTTATGAATAAATCTATCACATACCTTTTACACGTTTTGTTTCTCTGAACATGCACTTCATTTTTATGCTAAATATTTTTAAACTTCTTGTAAAAATAATATCTAGTCTGCAAAATGCCATTTATTCATCCTAAATTTACTTGAACAGTTCACTGAAGTGTTGATTATATACGGATAGATTATTTTCTTTTGTTTGTTTTTTCTTGCGCCCCCGGAAAGATGGCGTAGTTTTCTAGCTTTCTTTTTTATCAGAGTTCACGACAGAGTATGCAGAGTTTTCCTATATGTTCCTAAATATTTTCAGTGAATTTAATTCAGACGTTGTCTTTTTTACATGTTGTCATTCATGTTTACAAAATAATGTGCTAAAAAGGTAGAGTAGCTTAGACTTAGAAGGGTCACCTTTTAGTTGGGTTCCAAAATGTTTATCACGTATTGTTTCAATTCGTTCGTGTTCTGAAACACAAATGATATTTATTTAAATCTAGTAAATGTGCAAACATGCCAAGATATCAACATACACGACGTTTTTTTTTCAGAGTCAAATATGTCTCAGACAGAAGCAGCAAAACGCAGTATTTACGAGGAAATCCACCGAGAAAACGGTATTTTATGTTTGCAAGACATGATAGCCAGAGTTTGTGATTATTTATAGTACTGTTCTAGGCAGAGAAGCTAAAGTATTATCAGTCTTTATATTTGTTAAGCATTAAGTTCTAGAAATTATAAAGTTTTGTCCATCAGTCACTTAAACTTGTCAGTGTTAAGATATTGTGATAAAGCATATGTTGCAAACGACATACTATTAGACTAATAAACACGTGTTTCTGAGTAAAGTCTCTCTTATTGCCATCCCAGTCGACATTGTGTCTTAAGTAATTAGAATTAGATATAGAGGCATTTTTTCTTAATAAATGTTGTTTTTATTATTATCATTTCTCTTAATTTTCTTTTTTTTCAAAATGTAGGCATGTTATTTTATTTTTCTATTGAAAACCGGGTTAAAGGTGAAAAGAGTATGCTTTATATGTTGCAGAGGCAGAACATGAGTACCAACATATGACAACTGAATATGGTAAGTTTGTGCATTAAAATGCATTAACGTAGCCGGTGACAATTAATCTATAACGTTTGTTCTGTGACAGAACGTCACAGACGGGGCGATTATAAAACTGAATATATTCTGATAAATTCTAGTCAAAAAGTCTCTAATACTTGTGACTATGGATGACTCTATTATACTTAGACTCTAAATGACAGAAGAAGACACACCAGTAGATGACTTAGAAAATATACAAGTTACTTAATTGAACAATTGTTGACTTTTTACTTCAGGAAACAGACAAAATGAAAGAAAAACAAAACATGCATACTAAAAGGTAAAATCTACAGAATTTTTGGAGGAAACCAGATGAAAGATAAGAGACGATAAAATGTTGAATGTTCACATCTAAATACATATTTACATAAGCAGAACAATGGCTGGTTCTTGATTCATTTATATGACATGTAGTTACATTTTAGTAGATAATATTCTGAGATAGATTTTGAATTTTGAAATTAATTAAACTTTAATATCAACAAGTTTCAAATAGGTTATGAAAGACTTATTATTGAACATAAATATGGTACATCGGATCATATATGTTCAGTGACTTTGACAAATGATCAAACGCAACTTGTTCACAAAAATGTATACCATATTTTGATAATGCACTTTTCATACAAAGTAGCCTATCTTAAATATGGTTTACTATGAAATGCACACTATTTGTGTATGGTTAGCTATATATTTTAATCATAACGACTTTTATTTCACTTGTTGATTCGCAAAGAATGGTATATAATTACTCATAGTTTTGTTTCCTTTCTGAGAAGGCTTGTATGTTTACACAAAAAAAGGTGATATTTGAATAGCACTTTTTATAGGAACAATATATATTAAAAATAACATAACTGTGCTATTGTTAGTCAAATGTATTATATATTTTATAACTGTTATAATGCTTTTTGATATGGCTTGGGGGGAAAACTGCATTCAATTTAATGCTTAACTGAAACTATATTCATAAATGTTTTTATATTAGAATTTGTGACTATCACTGTATAGTCCGAGTATTCCTTGATTATTGCAAGAATCTTCAAGAATGTTTCAAGGCAAAGAGATATCAAATACTAGTTTTAAAACTAAGAATGTATCAAAGCTCATACTATTCCACTCGTTATTTGACATTTAACACTTCGTATTATCAACAAAAAACACGTGATATGTGTATGTGTTATTTTATTGCAATGAACTTTCAGAGGGCAAGAAATTATATTGAAGAATTGGGTTCCCTTTCATGTTTTTTTTTCTCTATATTCTTCTATTTTATAAAACATAAGCTGCTACACGAATTATTATCTCTGTTAGCATTTGTTTTCTTTTGACATTCATATAATAATGATATAGACCGACCATTCTTTAATCAATGTACTTTGCTGACACTACATATTATTAAAACACGTGATATGTGTATGTGTTTTTGTTTTGTTTTATTATCTTTGTTATTTTACTGCAATGAAAATTGTTATACTTTCAGAGGGCAAGCAATTTGTTGATAAAGGTGGGTTCCCTTGCCATGTTTTTTCTTCATATTGATTAGTCTATTTTATAAAATTTTAGCTGCTACACGAATTATTATAATAGTCCGTTAGCGAAAAAATGTCATTGATAAAATAACGATATAGACCGACCCTACTTTATTCATTGTAATTTGTTTGCAAAACAAAAACATGCTTAAGTCATAAAACAGAATGAAATTGATAAAAAAAATCCTTTTTTTTGCATCCCCAATCAATTCAGAATTCATCTAACATAGATTACATTTCTACGTCTGTCATAACAAATTTACCTCTATATGAATTAACTTTTACGTGTAATTTTACGTAGAGAAGAGAAAGGATTGTTGACGAAGACATATAATAAATATTTAACCTTGTATAATAGACCAATTTCTAGGTTACAATCAAGCCCTTTTAACACAAGGCGTTTAAGTTAAAGGAGCTCCTTCACAGTTGAACAGTAGCATTTTTTTTTAAAAATATATATTTTCTGCTCTCCCTCGTTACTGTTGGTGAAATTTTTGTTTTCTGACAAATGTCTGGCGTAAGTCACATTGCACGGGAAAAAGCCCTTTTCGTAAAAAGGTCTACTTCAGGAATTCCAGTTAAATATAGAATACGGTATTCCCGAAGCAGGTGCTTGCTGTACCTCGTGAGATGTTTGCAACATGGTATTTTCGCCAATCTCACCACAGGCATTCGTTTTATGGATACATGTTCCAAACCACTATAAACCAACATGAAAGTTCACAAGAATGAATCTGAGAGTCACTGTACTTGAAACAGATTTTCTGTAATTTAAGCTGAAAGGTGAAATGTAACTCTTATTGTCTCTGATATTTGAATTTGTATTCCAAAATAAAGCAATCAAAAACTTCATTCAAAGTAAAAACATTTTCTCCACCGCACCTCTGATTTCTCTCAAATGAATTTCATCGCTTGTTTGCGAATCTTTTCGTTACACCATTCCGGTCTCTTACGCAGTAAATAGAAATACGATATTAAAATTGACAGGTTTATATTAGTCAATATAAAACGTGTCGTTTAAGTGACGTAACTAGATACTCACTAGAGGCAGAGTTTGAGACACTCCTGCTACAGAACAACTAGAAACTAGAAAAAGATACATGGTTATAAAGGCAAAGCTCTCTGGTTAGTGGTGTCCATCAACGATAACACTAGTGACGACCCAGTTGTGTTTTACACTGTTAATATCATCAGGGAATTGTGTTGTAGACAGAAATTAATGTTTCAATGCAAAACAAACAGTAAGAAAAGAGGAGCTGTCAATGTATGTGATGAATGCACCGAAGCCTGCAGAAAGTCTTTGACATTAAACAGTGTCAAGTAAGAGAAGTGGCAATCTGAACAGAACGTAGCATGAACAAATATAGTAATGTATTAATCAGCGTTTGCGACACACCGTATCAGTGTGGTTTTGAACTATCTACGATACCATTTTAAAAGAATATGAAGTCTAATACACTACAAGGATATCACAAAAATGCATGAAAGATGTATAATTTTATATTATATTCAATACAGACGATAATCGGAATGACGCTTTGTGTTTTTTACCTGGAGAACATTAAGGCATTTTATCGTGTAATACATCATTGAGTTTGAAAGCATTTTTGTACTCATTGCCTCTGTCTAGAGCAAATGTGTGCCGATTTATTCCAACACACTTTGACTTACCACAGGGTATAGTACGGACGTAAATTTAAAAAAAAATTAAAGCTGATTTTAGAGCATGAGAGTTTTAGTTGCACGTCGTCTCCATGAGATGATCATGTGTGGCAAGTTATTTCAAGATCCTACGAACAGTTGCAGATTAACAGAGTGAATATGAATTGTACACGGAAGGACAGACACTCAGTTCGATTACATAAGTCTTCCTTCGGGGCATAAAAAAACATAGGTATGAACAGATAACTCTGGCGATTGTTACAGGGAAAGGCATTCAATACATGTTCTGTCCACATTAAACATGTAGTAATTGTGTATTCGAGAAGTTAATGATACCAAAACAGCATGGGAAAACCGCTGAAATATTGAACATACCGCCTTTAAATCAAGGAACTGTAACTGTCATTATCAAATTTCATGGAAGAGAGATTTCATTTTCCATTTAAATCGTTTAAGGAATTTTGTTCAATGAAAAACCGTTAATAAATAATGATGCTATATTTCCATTGTACAACCATTTCTGTGTTTGATGCACCTCATTCATCCATGAAACATCGTCTTCAAGTCTGAAAGTTCAGAAAATGATATTTATACTTTCCTCTGTTTTCGATTTTATAATACTATTAAACAATTTAGTTATGTTTCTCCGGTGTAAATTACACTCTTCCTTTCTAAAGGCACACTTTATGTCAGCGTCAGTATACTGTTAGAAGGCTTAAAGTCAGTTTTGGTTTCTGTCAAAAGCACTAGCTCTTACTAGCAACATTTCATCTTTTTAGGACAAAAGTTTGTTAATAACAAGCTTTTAATTATTTGAACATTTTTTAACTTTCACCTTTCTGATTGGCCCTGCTGTTTGAGCAAGAGACCTACCATTGTCTTGAAAAAAAAAGAAGACATTATACAAAGTTATTCTAAAGTCTTTCCAAAGTACTGCGTGCTTCGCTCAATTTATCGTGGGTAAATGTTTTTGAACTGACGTCAACTCGAGTAATTAGAACGTTCTACATTTTTTTTTTTAAATTCTAAAACGGAAGACAAAAACATCGGTACTCCAAGGTCGTTGGTCTTGTGTTAAAGTTAAAAAGGTAGACTTGGTAGCGCATGGATGGTTTTAACTGTTTGATTTTGCAACAATTTATTCCGATTTCTTTACAAATTTACACTTCTTCCGCGTTTAGCGTTTTGCTTATTAGGTTTACCTTTCATTTCAGTTGGTAACAACCAGTCGACACTTTATTAAAAAAAAATATTCTCATATTGTGTGGATCAACATGGGCTCTTATCTATTACAACTGGTAAGTAAACAATTTAAAAATATGATATATGTCACCATTTAATCAAATACTTTGTTACAATTCAGTGTACAGTCAAGCATTCATAGTATGCATTCTGAAAACATGGTTGCCCTTTGTTACACCTTATCCAGCATACGCCAAATACAACTCAAGCGTGATAATATACACAGATTACGGTGAGCTGTATTTGTGAGCATGCAACAAATACAGCTCACGTGATCTGTGGACGTTGGATATACAAACACTTTTCAGATCGGTCTGTCGTCTTAACGTACACAGCTCACTTGGCCAGTGACTAGTATTAAATAAAAAAATAATTCTCAAAATCTTTACAAAACTTGCATTCATCATCAAACATATTATATGAATAGCATAAGCATCATCGTCGTCGTTGTCGTATTATTATTATTAGTAGTAGTAAAAAATGTAGTAGAGGTGCTAGTAGAAGTAATATTCGTAGTCATCGTCGTCTAGATCACTTTAACCAAAACAGGCAGTGTCCTTGCCATCGTCATCGTCGTCGTCGTCATCATCGTCGCCGTTATCACCATCATCATCATCATAAACAACAACAACATCATCATCATCAGTTTCTTCTTCTTTGTCATCATTGTCATCATCTTCACTTTAATAACCATCATCGTCGTCTCCGTCAGTGTTGTTCTTCTTCTATATCGTCCATCAGAGAAAACATTTTATTTTTTTCCTTTTCTCTGGTATCATTAACTCGAATTTACGTTAATAAAATGAAGATAATATCATCACCTTAACAAAAAATAACTGTTACAACAAAATGCATCCAAAGTTATAGAAAAGTGACATTTACCAAGAATTAATAAACATAAAGACAACGTACAGTGTTGATGATAAATGTGATGATGATGATGTTTATTGGCAATGATGATGTTGATGACGACGGCGATGATAGTGGTGATATTTTTGTTGATTTCTTATTACTGGTACAGGGGTTTTTGATGATCATGATGGTGATGAAGGCGAAGATGATGAACACCAAGGGTATGTATGCTTGTCACAAAAATAACGATGACGATAATGATTATGGTAAGGGTGTTGGTGATAGTGATGACATTGATCATGTATCGGCTGCAGTTACAACGTTTATTTTGATCCTGCCGATGATGATGGAATGTACAATATTAGCAATAACCGTTTCTTAATTTCGGCCTTTCAAAATAAGCTATATATATGGAGATGCAGCATCTTGACGTATACAGCTGTTTACAGTGTGCTTCGGTGTAAGCTGTATACAATTTCCAAGTCGTGAGCTTTTTTTGTGTAAGCTGTATAAGGTGTAACGTCCTACGATTCCCCTAAAACTTTTTTATCTGTTATAACAAAAACAAATCATTCAGAACTCGCAAATGATTGTTTTTCTTTTTTAGTTTGAGAACATACTGTACTTGTTTTATTTTACTTAGAAAGCCACTCGAATTGAAGCGATCCCGCTTGGAAATCCGATTGCATTCTATAACAACAACAACAATAATAATAATAATAATAATAACAACAAAATTTATGAGAAAAATACGAATTTCGGCGAAAAAATGGTTCAAGGTCCTTTAGAAAAATAATAGAAGAATATAGAAATTTGACACAGATGTGTATGGTATAACAAGCGACAAAAGATACAAAAAATATCAACTCAACGATTACTGTACAATGTTAACAAATGTATTTACATGTTGATAACTTTACATTTGGTTGTAAGAATAATTGAAAATATAAACAATGAAACATTGTCATACACGGATCACCTTACGAGTATTAATGCCAATTCCCTGTAGCAGTTTAACATATAGAGATCACCACTTTATGTTTTGGTAGCTATAGTTCAACGTGTTGGTTATTGCCTAAACATCCGGGAAAAACCGAGGCTCCAACATCGAAATAAGAGCTAGATAAAGCTTTTCATGTGCATTGCATGCTCCGCTCCCTCCCTCTCTCTCTCTCTCTCTCAAGCATGTTTTCTGTCCTACCCGTAAATGTTAAAGCGGCGGCTTATATAGGAATGCAGATTTAATTTGAAATATCAGGTCTGGGTATTTTGTTCAGGTGAAAAATGAGGCTTGTGTAGATGTGCTATTACAAGCTTTTAAAAGCTGTTTAAGCTTTAGCTAAGAAACACGTATTACAATATAGGATTTATAACGCTATCGTGATATTTATTTATTTATTTATAAATATTTATTTATTTAAGATTGTTCTGCTTTTGAGAAATATTTGACTTTGTGGATTGTAAATGATTAATGAAGAAAATACAAAACAGGTTGAAATATCTGCTGACTGATTACTGGGCTGTCAAACTTAAAATTTACTTTTAACTTACTCTAATATTTTATATTGCAAGTTACATTAGCTCTTTCGCTTGGAACTGTGTTTCATGGCTCCCATTTAACCTTTGCTGGTAAGTTCTAGTCATAAAGTATGTCTTAGTGTCTTTTTTGACATATATTTATTAAAATTCACATGCAGGCAAGAAAACTTCAGTGCATTCCTTGTTACTTTGAGGCTTCTCTCCATACTTATCTATTTAAGTAACAGTCCATGATTGCAGAGTGTCACGGAAAACTAAAACAGCCACGTTTGACGTTATCGAAATTGACAACTGCAACAGTAATCAAAATGTGTATAAAATAAATGTTTCATGTAGTCGTGAGAGCAAATCAGAAATATAAAGATCATCAAAATTAACCAAATTACAAATTGAAATGATGTATCGGTGTAACTTCTGAACAACTTAACTATATGCATTTGAATACTTTATATCTTTTTGTGAGTAGGAAAGAAAGAAAATACAGATAGTCTATGCAAAGGCTATACAAAAAAAAATTGACTTTAGTCATTATTGATAAAAAGGTGTCCGTCCTTTTCAAACATATCACTTGCCGTTATCATTTTACGTGTAACACTTCGAGGCTTTTGCTAACGTTTACAAAATACATTCAGTTAGAAATATAGTAAATTTGCGATGACTCGAAATCGCCTTTTTGTCGAGTCATCGCATCTGTCGAATCATCGCATGTCGTGTCCAGTTTGTACTTTTGTTTTCATGTCGGCGTAGTCATTATAGCACGTCGTGAAATTTGCTTGATATTCAGAATAAGATCAATATTTGTTTGCTTTTACTTTAATTTCAAATACGTGTTAATACAGATATTTACAAACTAGAATTCGCATACAGCAAGGAACAATTGATACAGCTTCAAGCAATATATACAACGTTCAAGCCAAACAAAGACTAATTAAATTGCGATCATTTGCCATGTTCGTCACTCGTAAATATTGACAACAAATAAAATGTGAATGTTGAGCGGCGACGCTAATCAAAGGTGTGAAAATTATTGATCGCTTCGATAATTATATACATAATCTATAATGATTTTGGTAGGTGAAAATTAACAAGTGTTGAGTCAGCACTCGATGCGGCAAATTTATATGGAACATATGTCTGTGTGAAGTTAGCAGAATAGCAGAACAACTCCAGCAGAATAGCAGAATGGCAGAATAGTAGAACAACTTTCAAGTAGACAAAATGTCTTATTAAGTTTTAAAGATTTCAATCAAAGCTTGCACTCCGTCTGTCCGTCCGTCTTTCTGTCTGTCGGTCCCTTGATAAAATAACACCGTATAAGTTAAGTTGATGAAAATTGATATATGGATACCTTGCAACATGGAAATTATGCAAATTACTTTGTTTTATCCGCGTATCAAATTTCTGGTTGCTATGGTAATAGAACAGGTAAAAATACGGCAACAAATTAACAAACGGATCGTTTAAACAATCAAAACGTATACGAGATAAATAGACAAAGTCAAACGCGTATATTCCATATTACCATCTTTTTACATACTTATTTTCAGTAACCTAGCTCGTATACGTTTTGAGTGATAAAACGATCCGTTAGCTAAAGCCATACGTTTACTGTTTCTGTTACCTTAGCAAACATAAATTTGATACGAGGATTAAAAAATAACTTGCGTGATTTCCATGTTGCAGTGTATTCATATTTCAATTTTCATCAACTTAACATATACGGTTTTTATGTTATCGCGGGATCCAGACTTTCAAACAATCGGATCGACAAACGTAAAGACAGACAGCCGGAGGGAAAACTTTGTGGGATATCCTCAAAACTCAATTAGACTTTTTCTTTGAAAATTGTTCTGGTTTTCTGCCATTCTGCTATTCTGCTGTAGTTGTTCTGCTATTCTGCCATTCTGCAATTCTGCTGGAGTTCTTCTGCTATTCTGCTGTTCTGCTATTCTGCTGTTCTGCTATTCTGCTGGAGTTATTCTGATATTCTACTGAAGTTATTCATTTAACAGATAAAAATGATACCGACATTGTGCTGGAGTTGTTCTACTATTCTGATATTCTGCTGAAAATTTTCTCCAAGAATTTCTCTTTTATTTTGTTTCAAGTTCCTATGTTGGTTGATTACCAATTTCAAGGTTCAGAGGAAAAGAAATAGACAAAGTCAAACGCATTATTTCCTTAAAGCCAGCTTTTTACGTACGTACTTTCAGTAACCTAGTATACCTGATAAGTGATAAAACAATTCTTTTGGTAAAGTCGTATTTTTACTGTTTCTGTTACCAAAGCAACCAGAAATTTCATACGGGGATAAAAACAAAAGAACTTTTATAATTTCCATGTTGCCATGTATTCATATATCTATTTTCATCAAGTTAACTTATACGGTTTTTATATTATCGCGCGATCCAGATTTCCAGACAGTCGTACGGACAGACGGAAAGACGAACGGACAGACGGAAGACTAATCTTGGCAGATATCTATAAAACTCAATTATACTTTTTGTCTTTTTGAGATTTATTCTGCTATTCTGCTGGAGTTGTTCTGCTTTTCTGCCATACTGCTATTGATTGTTCTACCATTCTGCCATTCTTCTATTTTGATAACTTCACACAGACAGAAAATATAGGGAAAAATAAAGTGACCAAGCGACAGCTTCGAATCAGACCGACCTGTCAAGTCATTGCATGTTGACTCATCGCAAAAACACTGTAATTCCATATAGATGGCAATCGCCTACATGCACTTTTGAAGCATTATGCAGGCATTTTACAAGCAAATACAATTGCAAGTTAAGCTTACTGTTAAATTTGACAGTAAAACATGTAACATGTAACGGTATAAATCGCTTCGTTCATTCTTTGTTGGCCTGCATTTGAATACTATATTTTCCTGTTTGATTTTTATTTTAGAAAAGTAGACGGATTTTATTTGAACTTACTGTTGCAAAGTCAACATATTATTAAAATATTCTAAAACTATATTTTTGCTCATTTTTTTTTTTTAAGAGAGAATTGGATATAAAGCAATAATCCCCTATTTTATACCACTCCTTAAAATATCTTATTTGTACACAGACAAATACAATGTTTCCGTTGCCTGTGCCATAACAGATTGTTTTTCATGATGTAGATTGTTCACATACGTAAGGATTTTCATTAAAATCTTGCCTAGGAATCAACTTATAGTGTAGTTGTTTGACTTCAATCCAAATGTCTTACAATTTCGAAAGAAAATCTGTTTGGTAATTCTGTAACCCTTGTCTCTTCTGTAATTCTGTAACTCTTGTCTCTGTTTAATGTTTTAGTTTTTAAACACTAATTCAGATTTTCTACAATTAAATTTGTCATCCACATGGTGTTTTCATCAAAGAGTGACATGTGATAAGTGATACACGTTTTCTACAAAATTATAAGCATGTCATTGTTGTTTGTTTGTTTGTTTTTTTAAGCTAGGTTTACTCAAGTTTATGACACGCAGAAATGTATCAATTCACTAACATTTTCTGTTTATCAATTTTCATATTTTCATAAAGAATAGCGTTTATGAAGATGATTTGGCATCTTTTTCTTTCAGCTGTAGATCCAGCTTGCTATAGCGACTGCGTTTGTTGTATCGATAGGGTATGTGGACAAGGGACTTATTTTCCAAATGAATGTACTAAAGGATGTATAGATGCCCACAGAGGCAATAGATGCTATGACTTATGTGTAGATTATTGTAAGAGTTGTCCTGTTCATGAGGAATGCCAGACATGCTATATCTTTATCAGAACAAACTATGTTTAAACTGCCCACAGCATTGCAAAACATGCTCATCAAGTACATCGTGTGCCATCTGTAAGGAAGGTTTTGAAAACAGACATGGGTCGACAGCATGCGAGTACTCGCTATGCCCTGACAACTGCATTTGTACACAATCAAAATGTGTAGCCTGCAAACAAGGCTTTTTTGATACTGGAAGTTCATGCAGTCTTGTTTGTCCAGTTAACTGTGTAACGTGTTCATCATTAGCAGAATGCTTCGAATGTAGGAGGGTTACTAAAACAGGAACACAATTGTGAACAACATCAACCTTACTTATAACAACTGCACGCAGCAGTGTAGAGAAACATCCATAAGGTGTTCTACATACGATCAATGCCTGAATTGCAACCATGGAAAATACGGTGCACAATGTTTAAGTTATTGTTCCATTGGTTGTGTAGGGAATACATGCTCTATAGATACAGGGACATGTGCCTGTAATATGAACTTTGATGGCAGTAAATGTGATAGATGTGTGATTGGAAAATTTGTTGATCTTTGCGACAAGACATGTCCTGAACACTGCAAAGGCGATGTTTGTGATAGGTGGTCAGGAAACTGTACAGAAGTCTGTGAATCGAATCATTTTACTGGGGAAAAATGTAACGCATGTGCTTTAGGTAAGCATGGTTTGTTGTGTACAGAGGCATGTCCATACAACTGTTTAAATAACAGATGTGAAAGAAACAGTGGTGGGTGCTCAGAAGGATGTGCAGAAAATTTTACTGGAAGTCAATGTACACAGTGTGAAATAGGAAAATACGGTAGCGAGTGTGCACTAAACTGCCCAGGTAACTGTTGGAATAATTGTGATAGAAAATCTGGCAACTGCTTGAAGTGCAAGGCAAACTTTGAAGGCGTCAAATGTAATCACTGTATGCCTGGTTTCTTTGGCACTGATTGCAATCAGTCTTGCTCTCCTCATTGTTTGCATGCAACTTGCGACCTTTTCGAAGGTAAATGCGATAGTGGGTGCAAGGAAACCCTTTCTGGAGATAGATGCAGTATGGAAGGCGAAAACTGTGTGGAGTGCCTGACCAACACTGAATGTGGAACATGCGCAGCTGGCTATTTTGGCTCTTTGTGTAACAAAACCTGCTCTGCAGACTGTACCAAATCGTGTGATATCGTCACAGGTACATGCAGAGGTATGAAACCATTACTGTGGTAGGTTTATAGAAGTATAGTTCTTTATATAGACCTTAAGATTTGGTTGAATATCAAAATCAGATTTTGTTAATTAGATCGAATTAACGATAAAACACTAGTATGCTACATAACCTTACCCAGTGTCATATAATGCACGCATTATTCAAATTATCAGTATCAAAAAAGAGGTATCTTGTAAAAATCATTAGGTCACATACTTTTAGCGGATATATCATACCTGACACAATAAGAACATACTCTTTATCCACAACAAGCCGGCCGGGTAATGTTTTAGTCACTAACTGATCTTTTTGCTACAAAATACTATTTTGTCGTCTTAGGTCTGAATAAGATTGAAACAAACTCAAAATTCTAGACATCCCTTGTGCCAGTTTTAGCAGTATGAAACAAAATTTTCAACTAAACATGTATTTGCCTAAAAACGTTTTCATTTCATTACGCATAAAAAGCTTGTTTATTGAATTAAAATGAACATTTGTATTCGTTTTCCATACTCAAATCAGTAATCAAATTTGAGGCTTATTTGACCTTTCTCTGAGATGCATAGACAGTAGAAATTTTCAGAAAGCGATGACTGAAGAAGTTTTTACAGACAAAACATGTATCACTTTATATCATACATACTATAATTCGATAGACAGTCGGAATCAGAAAGAGGAGACAAACACAAACCACTTTGTTATAGCAGCAGCACTTGGATCGGGATCGCTTCTTGTCAACATCGGGCTGCTTGTTTACATTGTTGTAAAAACAATCTGGAAAAGTCGCAGGTAAAGTTTTGAAATTGTTCACAACTGGAACAGATTTTAAAAAAAATCATTGAATTAATTTATTTATCAATGTAATAAAAGCGATATACACAATGGTATAGTAACGAAAGCACAAAATGTTAATAAAGTTCTATTCATATGAAGCTTTACCGTTCAGTCTTTTACCTGAGTGTCTTTTAGTAACACTTTGGAAAAAAAAATTTATACACATTATCGTTGTTATTTAGCGTCTTGAAATAATCGTTTTGTATGAGGATTATTACGTGTTTAATTGAATATGTTACTATACCCTTTGTTTCTTGATGCTATTTCTAAATATAGCCCTGCAAATAGATACCTAGTTATATTTTTATGATAGATTCTCACCTGTTTTATTTATATCGACAGGGCACATACTGAACACACATATGACAATCAACTGGCAACATCAGAAACAGAGTTTTCTGAAAGGAGACCAGGTTGTTACTAATATGGCTAGCACATTTGACATTGTCAAGGCCCCTTATCCGCTATTACACGTACCATTTCTCTAAGCATGTAAGAATATTATATCAAAGTACTTCAGTTTTGATGCTCATAAAATCGTTAACATTTCTTGATTAAGAAAAATGTTATTGTTTGCAGATGAAGTGTTGATTGTACACGAGTAGTCTTGTTTCTTTATTTTTGTTTTGTTTTTACAGTAACTATAAAATACCTCAAAAGTGTTTTCATATATCTATTTTTTAAAATATTCTTTAATGAATTTATAACTTAAGTAAAAAAAGAAAAAAATATCACAAATCATCTACATAATTAAACTACATAATTCAAAACGGTTATTGTTATAATGTTACTTTAATTTGATTCAGTTAGCACTCATGGTGTCATTACTGTTCACAAAAGAATTTGTTGAGAGAGAGGTAATGAGTAGCCTAGATGTACATGATGTAGAAGGGTAAACTTTTAGCTGAGTTCCAAAATGTTAAGCATGTATGGTTCTAATTCGTTCGAGTTATATTTCATTAGAATCTAGTCAGACACAAATATGCTTTATATGTTTCAGAGACGGAGCATGATTACAACAATTGACAACTGAATAAGGTTATTCGGTGAACTAAAATTAAGAGATGTATGTAACCAGAACGTCTGTTCTGTAATTGGAAAACTGAGTAAATCTGATACGATTCTAGTTAGGAAATCTCTAAAACTAAGAAGAATTGAGAAGGATTTTATAAAACCAAGACTCTAAATGGCAGAAGAAGACACAGCAGTTTTCGGGCCGAAATAAATAACTTGGAAAATATACATGATACTTGATTTATAATTTCTTGACTTTGTACTTCAGGAAACCGACGAGATAAAAGCAAAACAAAACATGCATACAAAAAGAAAAAAAAAATACATATCATTTCAACAATCTACGATTGCATGAAACATACAATTAATTGGTTTTAAGATAAGCATACGACGATTAAAGGTTGAACACATATAAACACATTTTTCATTAGCAGCGCAATGGCTTGTTCTCGATTCAAATATTTGGTAACTAGTATGTTATTACATTTTAGCAGAACAGATTATATTCTCAGATACAGTTTGTAATTTAGACATCAACGGAACTATGATAAAGCAAGTGCTAAATAGACTATGTAAAGACTAGTTACTGCACATTTTTATACGTCTGGCTATATTTTCATGGAAAGCTTAAAAGTGACTCTTGATCAAACGCAACATCTTCACATGACGGTATACCATATTCTGATATTGTACTTTTTATACATAATAGCCTATTTCTATACAGCTTTTACTCTATGAAATGCATGGTATTTGTTCACAGATAGCTATACATGTTAATTCTAACGACTTTTATATAACTTATTGATTCGAAAAGAACGGACTTACTTGTTTCCTTAATGTGAAAACTTGATTATTTTATTGCACTTTTTCATATGGTACATATATCTACTTTAAGTGTGTCCATATAAGTAAAATGTATTATAGATATTATAGATTTTATAATTTTTTTCTGATTTTGTTCCTTGAAACACTGACAGGCCTGAGAAAGAAAAACATTCAGTTTATTATTCATTTGAAACTATATTCATAGTTTTTATGTATTATAATTTGTTTCTGGACAAAACGCTTTTTACCGTTATATATTCCGAATATTCCTTGGTAAACAATCCCAAGAATCTTTAAGAATGTTTCATGTCAAAGAGTTATTGGATTTTACCTTTTGAAACTTCACTCGTTATTTGTCATTGTGTGTGTGTGGGGGGGGAGGGGGGGGGGGGGGTTGGGGGGGAGATTGTATTTGTTCCTCTATTTGTTGCTATTATAATGCAATGAATATTTTAAACTTTCAGAAAGATAGAATTTATTGAAGCAGTTGTTTCTCTTGGCATGTTTTCTACATATTTCCTGCTTCACAAAGCATCACCTGCTACACGAATTATTTTATCTGTTAGCTTAAGTTTGTTGCTGTTCGTTTGTTGTTTTTTTTTACATTCCCTTTCATATAATTATGAACACCGATAAAAGTATCGTCGGTCTATATTTGTGTTTTATGTGTTACTGAATTAAGCATAACAAAGCATTACAGCTAGCATACTTAAATCATAAAACACAATGACATCGAAAAGGAAGATAAAATAAATATACAGTAAAGTAGTCTAGGGACCATGTGAATTATGCCGTACATCTAGATATCCCCAGCGTGTTTATATTGAAATAAGTTTTACATTTAAACATATGTTTATAAATGCATATTTTAGGTACATTTACAATATTAACATATTGAATTAATCAGAGTTGTCATGCATTTAACTCCTGTGTAGTGTGAGGTGGATACTTGTATCCCGGTTATTTGCGCAAGTTGTTGCGATGGCCGAGTAGTCTAAGGCGTTCTTACTTTGCATTGCTATGCGGTTAGTGCCGTTCGGCGTGTGTTTGAATCCCACTGGGGATAGTGAAATAGCTGATTCCTTAATCGTTGGCAATAAATTGTTTTCCTCTAAATCCATGTAATCAATAGATAGTCGGCATCTATATCCACCTGTGTTTCTTTTACGTATTGCTTCAAGGCAAAAACTATACAATTAACATTTTTTATATAATCTTGCATTAATATAATAAAATCTACACACTCAACTACAAAATTAAAATCATATTATGACTGTTATAATAGTATACTGTTTTGAATATCAATGTGTGAGATTAAAGACGAGCATATTCTATAACTGAATTTGGTGATGTTTCATTTTCATTAAAATCAATGAAATAAGCTATCACGAAATGTTGTGGATCACTGATATTTAATGTTTCTAAACTATGTGCGGTAGAGGCCTAATGACCGTTAGTAGAAATAGTCTTTAAACCTGGTAATATAGTTGAACACCTTCTTTTTTCTACACCTTTAGGCGTTTGCTTCAGCTCAAATTTGGCACGTGCCTGGCTGTTTTTATGTTCAGTAGTGAAAGAAACGTTGAGAATGTAGAGACTTTCTTATTTCTTACCGCTGTATCAATTACATTATCCCACTCTTGATGCTTGTTCGTTTAAACCGCCAGTCTCTGAACATCAGAGGGGAAAATAAATCAATATGGGCGTATGAATAAGTAGTGAAGGTCCAGTCATATAAATCTATGATAACAAAGGCATGAAATTTACATTTCCCATAGTAGTATTTGAAATGAGGAAGAAAAAATAAACAACAAATGAAAAATAATCCTTTGTACGAAAACGTCGACGGATTTGTAGATAGAAATCTCACCTATGGACTTTACAAATGAAAAGATAAAAATGTAAGTCCTTTAATATATGAACAAGTAAGAACAAAATGTAAATTCATGAATTGGCGTTCGTTTAATGAATACCTTTGATATAGGAAATCGTTGATGAAAGTGATAGAAAGACTCAAGAAAGTGAAATAAATCAAAACAATAAAGCTCAATATAAAGCAGTAGTTATTTAAAAAATATGCCGCGGCTTTCGAATGGTCGTTAAATTTCAAACAGTTAAGTCGTTTCTCTATATTTGCGCAGATACAACGTCTAAAATGACACAATGAAGGTAACAAGGAAAAAATTAAGAATGTGTGTGTGTGTGTGTGTGTGTGTGTGTGTGTGTGTGTGTGCGTGTGTGTGTTTGGTGCGGGAGTAACTTTGTCACGATTAAGAAATGTCATTTAGTTTACAGACGTTTCAGGGTGTACTGACATAATCCCCTTCGGACAAAATCCCCTTCGCATACCTGGACAAAATCCCCTCCATGAGTGGACATAATCCCCTTCATGTTTTTGCAAGGCTGGACAAAATCCCCTTACCTACCCGGACAAAATCCTTTTGTTGCATAGATTTCTAATGTACTATAATTATGCTCCATAAAAATTGATGAATAATGAACTTTTGTATTTTGATTTATAATTATGTATCAAAATAATCTTTATAGTTATATAAGCTTGATAAGACATATTTTTTTTATTTGTTCGGATCATTTATCAACCAAATTATCATTAAAAGCAATTTAATTAGTTTAGAAGTGTTCATTATAACTGTGGTAAATTATCAACTGCATAACAAATATATTTGATTAGGCAATTTCTTTAACTGAACTGAACTTTAATAGAACTGATGTTGAAACCAATATTCCCGAATAAAGTACTAGCAATCAACACACAGCATAATTCAGTATGTCGCTCTCATACCCACTTTATAAACAGAAAATTCGTCCGAGGGGGATTTTGTCCTAGGTAGCAATTTTATTGAGGGGATTTTGTCCACTTCAAAATTTCACACATGAAGGGGATTATGTCCACCCATAGAGGGGATTATGTCCAGATATACAAAAATACATGAAGGGGATTTTGTCCGAAGGGGATTTTGTCTGACATTCACGTTTCAGACGTACGTTGCTGCGTCTTATTTATGCCTGTAATGACATTATTACTATTACAATTTACTTGGTCGGTTACATTGATCAGTTCAGAACGACACTAAGCATGAAATAAAACAACATATTAACTTATTTAAGAAAGTTAAACCTGCAGAAGCATTCCGACTTTATTAGCCTCACTTGACATATTAACAACGGTTACCATGTACTTCCTCTTTTTCAGTAAAACATATCAGTAGACTAAAGTGTCCTTCAACATCATACATTGATAAGTGTAGTCAATAATCTTCTTGCTTTTTACATTGTTCGTTATTCCTACAGCCTCTGCGTGATAACTATCGAGTGCATTTATTTACCACAGCTAAATGTTTGTTAAGATAGTTTATTTAATGCGTAAACTACAAGAAATATTCAATTACATTTTTATGCGCAATAGTAGACTAAATTGAGCAGAAAATTAGCAAACAATGTATTTTCTCTTTTTTACTGTTTGCATACGTATCAGGCGTCAATAAAATATTAAACCGGATATTTCAGTTGAAATATTTCAAAACCGAGCACCTTTTTTGTGAATTGCCTATACAAGATAAGAAATGGTATGAATAGGGAGGTCAACGAGTATCCGAGTACTCAGATATCCGGATACTATATTGGTATTCGGATACTAATTTTCTATACGAATATTCGTATACAAAATAAAAAAAATAACAGTGAAATTTAACTTTGATAGAAAAAATCAAACATAAATTAAAATATTTTGACAATTTCATGACGCTAAACAAAATCGTGTCTATTGACTGCCCGCGGCATAACACTTAATTGGTTTATTGATAAAGAGTTCGTTTGTCGCACGCCGTGTATTCGTCTTGCAAACTGCTTGGATACAGCACGACACCCCATTGTGTTTCAATTACCTTAATTCATTGTGTTTATAGAGTCTATATTAGAATATCTTGCCCCCATTGTAAATCAATTAGCAGTGTCAAACATGGCAATTATGGGGTACACAGTAACTTCCGAAATAACCGCAATACTAAAAGAATATCCAATCAAAATGTGATTTCTCAAACGATGTATCCAATCAACGATTTTCTAAAACAAACATTATAATTTTAATGTGTCAAACAATCATTCTTTTCTAGAATTCCAAAGCTTTCGTATTAAAAAAATGAGAACCATTCTCAGCAACATGCCTCCTAAAATAGCGTCGCGACGTGTAGAAATACTTCACAAATAAAACAAACAGACAAAAACGTTTTGAAAAATATTGAGTCTATAAAAAACTTCAAACACGTTCGAAATCATTGTTTTGTCTTATTTTGTTTGCGCTCACAAGTCACGTAAGCTGCATAAATACATGTACCAGTATAAAAGGAGAGATTAATAAAATAACATTTTGATCTACGGTGATTTTAAATGATATCTTTAAAATAAGTTTAAATGCCATATCATATTTAGAAACTAAAAAGGACAGACCATGAAAAAAATAAACAAACAATAAACGGACGAATGACGTTTTTGTTAGAAACTTAGACTTGCCGCACATGCGTATTGGCAGGAAAATATACTTCAGTGGCCACGAGGAAACTAAAAACAACATGTCTTTGTTTTATCATCTTTATTTACACGTATATACAAAAACAGTTATTTTTTTGTGAAACTGTCTTAACACCTGTAATATGACTACCAGAACAATATGTAAAACATACATCAAATGTTAACCTAGGAATTGGAACATTGAGATCCTACAGGCGTCGATTTTATACGAGTATCCGGATAGTATCCGGATAGTCTATATGAGTATCCGGATATCGATTTAGGTATTCGTTGACATCCCTAGACCGTATGAATAATATTCAAAGTTGGCTTCATTTGAATTGTTAATTATGGTGTGCATAAAAGTAAACGATCTACTGATGACTGCCTATTGTTGTACTTAGACAATTGGTTAGACTACAAACAGATGTTATGACTTGGCTTTGGTGTATCCTGAAGTTTCTGCCTATGACACTTGTAAAAGATTACACGTTTACTATTTTTATTTCGTTTGTTTCATTCAATACCAAAAAGTTAATTAGTGATATTCATTCTTTTTTCACTTCCTAGTTCATTCTTCCCAGTCAAGACATCTACTTCACCTTCCTATTTCACAATTCACACTTCAGATTCTAATGTGCAACTCCACACTTTAGACGGCACATTTCAGACTTACTCCAGTCAAAATTCATACTTCATACATCACACTTTATACTTCAGACCTTATATTCTACATTTCTAAACATTATAAATCTATCAATTAAAGATATAGAAAACACCATTGAGCATAGTTTTAGTTCAAAATACATGTAACTGTGATTTACCCGAATTTGTTGCTGAAATTAATATTATAAAAAGGATAAGCTCTTCACACCCTTTCAGCAAATTCGATTCATTACTAAAATTAACACAGAAAAACTAGTGAAGAATAATTAAGTTTCTTATTAGTGTATGTCAGTTATCAGAAGTCTGTCAAAATGTTAAAGACAAAACAGACAAAAGAGTAGATAAACTTTTTAATCTCTGCGATTGTAGAGACACAAAATAAATAACTGTTACACTGAGACAGTATGCTTTACTTTATTTTCACTTCTTTTCTATTTTTCAGTGTATTACGTCGATAAACCTTCATCTAATCAAAGCGCTGCAAGCTCTGGGGTATTCACTGCTGAACTGGCTAGTCAACATTATGCTGTCTTGGGATGGGCCTCACCTTAGACTACTATATATTGGAATAGCCTGATATTTTGCATAAAAATACATGGAACATAATAAGATTATCTGTGTAAGTATTAGATGGTCAATTGAAAACAATATTTATATATAGCAATAATAGACAACAAGCAATAATAGACAGCATTTAAAGTTTTATTGTTTATCAATATGATGAAACAAAGTGAGAAACACCTAATACACAAGAGCCACCACAAGCGGGAACCACGCTCTACTTTTTCCTATTTCCAAAGGCAATCACATCAGAGGAAGCAGATTGTAGTGAAGGGATTTCCATTGAAACATAATTTGGAAATATTATTATACATAACAAAGTTATGGCCAGTTTTAGCAGCATTCAGAAATTTGACCTTAAAGATCAATGTCAAGTTCAGTTTAACCTTCTTTGGAGGTATTGTCTAAAAGGTATTATGTCCAAGCATGAAGACGCAACATCCATTAGCAACAGAGTTATAGCCAAGTTAAGCAATGCCAAAGTCATTTAAAGGTAAAGGTAATACTTGAATTGTTCAACACGTTTGTTTTATGCTCAGTGTTGTTTTGTCCCTGTATGAATCAACCCAAGGTAGCAACCCAATTATTGCACTCTGCACATCGTCTCATAATAGTGATCACTTGTGCAAAGTTATTTCAAAACATTTTCAGCAGTTTAAAATGTATGAAGCGGACACGAAATGTAGACTTTTTAACACTTGACCTTTAAGTGTGACCTTGACCCTGGGGATAGCAACCCAATAATTGCGCTCTGCACATCGTCTCATAATGGCGATCTATTGTGCCAAGTTATTTCAAAAATCTTTCAGAGGTTTAAAAGTAATGGAGCGGACTCGAAATGTAGAGTTTTAACACTTGACCTTTCAAAGTTATGGAGCGGACACGAAAGTGTTACGGACGCCGGACGGACGGACAGACGGGGTAGCAGCCCAATTATTGCGCTCTGCACATCGACTCATAATGGTGATCACTTGTGCCAAGTTATTTCAAAAATATTTCAGAGGTTTAAAAGTAATGGAGCGGACTCGAAATGTAGAGTTTTAACACTTGACATTTAAGTTTGACCTTGACCTTGGGGATAGCAACCAAATTATTGTGTTTTGCACATCGTCTTATAATGGTGATCACTTGTTGCAAGTTATTTAAAAAAAGATGCAGCGGTTTAAAAGTTATGGAACGGGCACGAAAGTGTTACGGACGGACAGACGGACGGACGGACAGACGGGGGCCATTCCTTTAATCCCGTCCCCGCTTTGCGGAAGGGGATTAAAAATCTTGAGTGTCGAATTTATTGAGTTGTCGAGTTTATTAGAGAAAGATAGACACTTACATCCCAGAGACACACTCTTAAGATAGTCAATGGGGAAATACTGTTGTCAGATAGCTCAAAGTCCAATAAACAAAATGTACAGGCAATTGAACAATAGACTGATGCTTTCCTGATTTATATGAGTATTTTAATATCTAAAAGCCCGGCATTTGCAAAAGATTTATTATATTATTTAAACACGATCGCGTCTGCGTCAAAAATGAATCCAATCGGCTGGATTAAATATGACAAATATTTTAGGTACAAAATGTTTCAATGCCCAAATACCAAGTGGTCCAGTATTGATGTTACCATGACGACCAGTATAGGTTCAAATGTCGAACACAAACAAAAAAAACTGTTATGAATTTAATGGAAAAGTGTTTTGTACAAAGCTGTGCTGTCAATATTTGCACAAATGTAAAAAAAAATAAAAAAAAAACATTATAAGAGTATAAAGATATTTAGCCAGTTAAACATGACCTGACCTTTATTCCGATTTAGCTGGAAATCGACAGCTGGGCTGTGGCGCCTACCTGGATGGAGAATGGGTTGTTTTCCTGGATGGAGAATGGGGTTAAATTAAAAGGGAAAACGATCATACTTCACTGACAATATGGGTCTTGTACAAATCCTGAATAAAAAATCATCCCGAAATTCTAAAGTGATGATATTGATGCAAAAACTCGTTTTATTTTTGCTTCATAATAATATACAAATAAAGAAATTCATATTGTGTCGGAAGAAAATGAGATCTGTGATGCAATTAGCAGATTGCAATTTCATAGACTACAAAGTTGTTTGACTGTTACTGCAAACAAAAAACCTCTATCTATTCCATTCGAATTTCAGCAATTTATCAGCACGAAATCATTCGATTGGATAATGGGTCAATAGCTGAGAATACAAGCAAATGCTATCAGTCAGGAGTGGAATCTTTCGAAAAGTTTCGACGCTCGATGTTTTATTCAAACGTCTGGCCACCCAGATTAACTGATATCATAGATTATCTAGCGTTCATGTCGCAGCGCGGGTATGCATATAAGACAGTTAACTGTCACATTGCTGCAATTAGTTACGTTAATAAGATTCATACTTTCCAGGACAACACACAATTTGCCATTGTTAGGGAAATGCTTGAAGGCATGAATAGGTTACAAAGGCGGTGTGATACACGCAGGCCGATCACATTCGATCTTTTGAAACAAATCGAATGTGCATTGCTTGCCGTTTATTTGCGTATCCGGCTACGAAACATTACTTTTCTAGCGTATTTACTTGCATTTTTTGGTTTAATGCGTGTGAGTGAAACGTCATTTCTCAGCAGTGAGATACAACTTTGCGATTCGTTTGTTCAACTACACTTAAAATTAACCAAAACAGATCAGTTAAGTCAAGGTCAAACTATTCGATTAAATTTTAAAACTGAGGATGCTGTTTTACTTGAATGTAGATATTTAATATTTATGCCATAAAAATGGAAAGCCATTAACACAATGCCAGTATAAGCAGGTTCTAAGCAGATGCCTTAAACATTTAGAACAGCCTCTAAAACATTTCAAATCACGGTCGTTTGGAATGGGGGGGGGACATACATATACTAAAAGCATGTCGAAATTTGCAATAAAACAGGGAGGACGCTGGAAATTTGGCGTATATCGGTCATATATAAGAGTATAAAGATATTTATGATTACTTCAGGTCTTAACGAGGTTTGGGTTTTAGGGTCCTCGATTATCCGAGACGCCTTTTAGTACACACAAGAAAACCAAGGTTGCAACCTCGGATTGGACGTTAGAATTATCTGGCATTTCAGACCAGGTATGAAAATTCAGCACTTGGCTAGAGAAATACAACAGTTATCATTAAAACGTCAAAAATACCCCGACCTGATTATTATTCACTATTGTGGTAACGATATCGGACAGACACCTTTAAATGAGGCTGAGCTGTCAATCATTTTTGCACTTCAAATTCTATTTATATAAAAATAGCATGGTCACAAATTTTACCACGACTTTGTTACCGTGGTGAACACAATCAGGTCAAGTTGAACAAGGCTCGGAAAAGATTTAATAACACAATGCAGTCATTATGTAAATCAATTGGAGGTGCCTATATCAGACACCCAGACATAGTGGAGGCTCATCCTTTTTTCTGCGATATGGTTCATCTGTCTGATTTCGGAAATGAGATATTCACAAACGATTTGAAAGAGGGCATTTTTGCTATTTTGCAACATGACAGAGACTGTTAACCATAAATCATGACTTACTTACTTGTGGTAAGCATCTGATAAAAATGTGTAACATAGTTAGTGACAAAAATCCTGCACTATTCGCGTAATTTTAAATATTAACTATTATGTAAAAACAATGCTAAATAAATGTAACAAAAACATCCCTGTTTCAACTGTACACAAATATTTGAGATATCTCAACGATCGTTGGCATTACTGCCAATTTCCGGATATAACCAACAATCACGTTCAGTATCCGATTTCTTGTACTGTCTTCGATTCTAGAGATTTCTATCAATTACATGAAATGACCTTTTACTGGCACTTCTTCCGATTTCCGGAGATATTTTTATAAAATTACACACAGACTCTGATTACTGGCATTTTTTCCGATTTCCGGAGATATCGAAAACGTATATGCATTGTCCGATTACCGGCATTTCTTTAGAATTCCAAAAATATCTTAAAATTTAAATATATTGTTCGATTACCGGCATTTCGTCCGATTTCCGGAGATATCTAACAATTGCATACATTGTCTGATTCCGGCATTACTTCCGATCTCCAAAGATATTTGGCAATTAAAAAATTGTGTCCGATTTCCGGCACTACCTCCGATTCCAGAAATATATAGCATTTACAAACTGTGTCCGATTTTCGGCACAACATCCGATTTCTGGTGATATTTGACATTTACATACTGTGTCCGATTTCCGGAACAACATCCGATTTCCGGAGATATGTAATATTTACATATTGTGTCCGATTTCCGGCACAACTTCCGATTTCCGGAGATATCTAACATTTACATACTCTGTCCGAATTCCGGCACAACTTCCGATATCCGGAGATATCTTACATTTACATACGGTGACCGAGTCCGGCACCAATTTTCGAAGCCCGAAATCCGGCGTCACGTTCCTTGATCTGGAAACGTTTTTATAAAGTTATATCGAAGATCTTTATTGAAAGTGCCATTTGATCGCAATTTAGCGGGCCATCCACAAATTCATCGGCGTCCGGTGCCACATCCGAAATCCGGATTTAGCCTTTGATTATACGTTAAAGGTTTACAAAATTGGAAGGTAGTCGTTTGAATTTGGCTTGTTTAGGGCAATTGATAATGCGCTTGTCCTTGGCAGGGCTTGCTTCTCGGTCTATCGTCTCGCACTCGTGCTATGGCATTCTATTGCACTTATCAACTGCATATTCATGTTGTTTCAAGACGTTCGGCATTGTACATGAGTGGTATTTGTATTAGTTAACATTTTTATCGCATATTGGCAATTGCAATCAAAGTTACACTGCAATTATATTTAGGTAACATCTCTTCAAATTTGCATACATGTACAATGCCTTTTTTACTTAAAGTCAGTCATGGAAAAAGCAATATTTAAATGTTATATTATCAATGATATGAATACAGAACATACTTGAAATTAATAGAATTGATAAACGTTTCTAGCATTTCGGCTAGAGATATGATAAAAGTCATTGAAAGCGCTACCGAAAAAAACTTTTTCTTATATATACAGTGAAATAGTTATGAAACAAAAGTGTTTTGGGATCCTAGTGATACAGACCTGACGCTAATTTGCATTATGAATTGCACTATGCCATCTGATATAGAATCTCGCAGTTAAGACTTGCCTTCAGAAATATATTATAGATTGTGTGACAGAATACCATTACATGTGTGGCAGTTTGACATTATACGTTTCATGTTATTGTTGATAACTAAGGATCAAAAATGGCATTTTATCAGTGATTATGTTGTTAAGGTTCATTCCAATGTAGACAATACTAGTTACAATTTGATGTGGCATTCTATCGCACTTATCAATTGCATATTCATGTTGTTTCAAGACGTTCGGCATTGCACATGATCGGTATTTGTATAAGTAAACAATTTTATCGCATATTGGCAATCGCAATCAAAGTTACACTGCAATTCTATTTAGGTAACATCTCTTCAAATTTGCATACATGTACAATGACTTTTTTATTAACAGTCATTCATGGAAAAAGCAATTGCCACACTCATATATTTTAATGTTATATTATCAATGATATGAATACAGTACATACTTGAAATTAATAGAATTGATAAACGTTTATTTGTGTTGTTGGTTTCTCTCAGGGTGACCAGGTAATTAAAACTATTTCCAAATATAACTGTCACTGATGAAAATTTAATCCAATATTTTATGACCAAAGTTACCTAGAGATACCTGACTAGAAAAATGTACACTTATATATATACAAATTAAAAAGTTTCTAGAATCTTCATTAAGATCGCACTTGTTTTTGTTAAAACCAACGTCTCCCCAGAATATAATATAACATTCCTTATCTTACCATCAGTTTCTTTATTATAATGCTGTTACTATATTTTAAAAAATGCAGACTAAAGATAGTGTTTTGGAGAACTGCTGGCTAAAAATAGCAATATTGAGTACATAACAGTTGCAATTAAATTTGCAATGAATTTCAACTTTTTGTAGCTCAGTCTGAAATGAATAGAGATGTACTTTCGACGACGATGAAAGCTTAAGCATACAAAACATTCATCACTTTATGTCATTATACATCTTATGTTTCCATAGATTATCAGCGCCAACAAGAGGAGACAAACACAAAGCTCGTTGCAACAGCTGCAACACTTGGATCAGTGTTATCGGTATCGCTTCTTGCCAACATCGGGCTGTTGTATGAAAGGTGATAAAAGTTTACTTTATATGTTGCAGAGACAGAGCATGCGTACAACATATGAAAACTGAATATGGTAAATGTGTACATGTATCTAACCAGCTTTCTGAAATGTAGCTGTAGATAATAAATCTAGAACGTATGTTCTGCGAAACAGACAGGACAGTCGGAAAACGTTATACATCAGCTAGAATTCTAGAAAAAATATCTTTGAAAATTAAATTGTATCTGAAGGTTATATTAAACCAAGACTCTAAATAACAGAGGAAGACACAGCAGTTTTCGAGCCGAAAAAGATGACTTGGAAAATTAGCATGTTACTTAGTTTGATATGTATTGACCTTTGTCGAACCGTATATGTCACGGAACGTATATGTAACACGTGTGAGGCATATTCGGCCGAATCAAATTTCGTTTCTGCAATTTGGTAGTAAATGCCCGACCGTATATTTCACACATTTTACACCGTAAACTAATCATTATCATCGTCGTGGTCAGCAGCAGCTGCCCTCATCAACGTCAACGATACATCATCATCATCATCAAACTTTGTCATCACATGTTATTTTTCTTTTTAATGTTTTTGACTTGCGGATAATTTAAGAGACCAAAGGAACTTTGGTAATTTTAATAAACAAGAAACTGACATAATTTTAAGTTATTTTAAAGAACATAACAACATTAGACGTATAATCTAGCGACATACTTTAGAAATCATATAACAGTTTTCAGAAAATAAACCTACAAATTTCCTGTCGCCGTCACAATTTCACTGACACTGATATATTATGTCCGTTATATTTATTTTAGAACAATTTTAACACACGAAAATTGGAACGACCGAGGGGACGTGTGTTCGAACCCCGACCTGACCGTACATGCAAGAGACTTGAAAAACAAAGTGTTATTACAACATTAAAACATTAATACGATGATAGAGATAACATAATTGTAACTCTTGGTAATTCTACTTACGTCGTAATTCAGGACGGGCGAGAACGTAGAGAAATTTAAACATTTTAAAACTTCCACGTCCTTACCTCGAACAAGCCCGTCCTACCCAGTTCAAGTGCGTCCTTACTACGTCACCAGTACGACCACTCCGTCCGAGCCAGTCCTGTAGGATGTATTGAGAACAACGAGCTCAACGTGCGCACGAGCTATGAAGTCGCGAACACGAGATTCTAAGAATGGATACGACAATAACTAATCGAATGCACGTCTTCTCATGTCGTGCGCACGTATAAGTATCTTGTTCTTAGGAGATTTTAAGCCAGTCAGAATATAATTTACATGATACAAATACATGTTTATGATGCACATTGATTAGCCAATTGTTTCGTGTGCACGACTTATCGACGTAGGACCTCGTGCTACAAAAATCACACATGTCAAACTTTTAACCTCTATGGCACCGTATAATAATACTATTAGTCTATAACTACTACTACTACTACTACTACTACATTGCAGCTTCTGCTGTTGCTGTTTGGTGGTACTGCAGCTTGTGATGATGATAATGATGATGATGATGATGATGGTTGTTGTGGTATTAACGATTCCGGTATTAGGTTAATTGTTTTGTTGTTGTTGTTGTTTTTAAATAAACGATATTGTACACAAAAACGGACTTCTTTTAAATTAAAAAAAAATACACATGTGTATATAATTATGTTGCTATTTTTTTACATTTTTATGTGCATTTTTGGTGACAAATACGTTTTGGTGAGCATAGGAAAACTAAATCCAATCAAATATGGCACATTTTATGTTCCAAATTCGGCTGAAGGGTGTGCCGTATTCGACCAAATATGTCACACGTGTGACATATACGTTCCGTGACATATACGGTCCCACAGACCTTTACTTCAGGAAACAGACAAGATAAAAGCAAAACAAAACATGCCTTCTAAAAAGTAAAATCTAAAAAAAATCTTCGGACGAATCTACGATTACATGTACGATACAACTTGATTCGTTTTAAGATAAAAATACAATCGTAAAACAGGTCAATATTTTCATATGAACACGTATTTTCAGCTTGGTATAGATTCATTTGTTTGATAATCATATGTTATAACATTTGAGCAAATTATATTCAGAAACAGAATTTATAATGGAAATCAATCAAACTTAAGCATCATCAAAACTCTGATCGAAATGAAAATACTAGTTACGACATATCAATCTGATACATCAGGTCATATTTTCAGAGCAAGATTTACAGGGACTTTGAGGTTTGATAACAAGTTTGGTCAGACGCAATATATTCACATGAATATTTCCCATCTTCATATATCGTATTTTTGGTTCACAGTAGCCTATGTCTAATATGTTTATATGTTTTGGCTGTTACCGTACTCTTTGCATGATTATACTTTGTGGAAAGCTATATAGTATGTTGATTCTAAGGACTTCTATGTAAATTGTTTTATCGCAAATAACGGTATTAATCATAATTGTGTTTCCTTTTTGAGAACGCTTGTTTAACTCACAAACAAGTACTTATTTAATTAACTTTATATCAAATTTTGCATACTTGTTATTAAGTTAGTCAAATTTATTAAATATTGCATGACTTTCATAATGATTTTCTGATATTGTTCCCTGGAAAATGGATAGATTTTAGAATATGTTTCGATTACTCCTAGGTTGAATAGCCAAAAAAAAAATCATCGATTAAAGACGTATGGTCAATCTATATACATATATGAACTTTATGTCGTTGAATTGAAGTTAAACTAGAGATGTGTCCAAAGGATGCCTGCAAATTCCGCTGTATTGTCAGAAGAATTCCTGTACAGGTACAGATGCGTATAAAAGTTGTCCTTAACATTAAGTAGTCTAAAAATGTTACTGTTGCTTAATCAGGGGGCATAACTCTGTTCAAATATCAAAGTGCGTACATTTATATGCTGACAACTATTCTTAGAAAGTTTCATGGCTCTAGCAGTTAAACGTTTGGTGTTACACGCGACACAAATCAGTGTGACAGCGTGATGCTATTTTTTGCTTAATCAGTGGGCATTTTACTGCCGATCTCCAATAAATTTGCATCAAAATACCCAGGTGCGTAAGTTCACATGCTGACAACTATTTTTAGAAAGTGTCATGGCTTTACCAGTAATACGTCTGGAGTTACACGCGTCACAAACCAGCAGGACAGTGTGACAGCGGACGGACGGACAAGAGCAAATCTATATGCTCCCCCCTCCACAAAAAAAAAAAGAATGGTAGAGGCATAATAAAACGTATCAAATCTTATATTTAAACTGACATGCATGATTAAGCCATGAAACACAATGAAATCGATAAGATATGAAACAGATATACAGTAAACTAGTCAAGAGGCTATGTGGTTTATAACGTTACATCTGATTATTGTGACATTCGTTGTGAGCCGTCTGATTAAAACGAACGTAGAAAGTAAAAAGCAGATATACCTTAGCATAGACCATGTTTTCTTGCGTGTTTATATTGAAATAGATGTTACATTTATGCATGTGTGTATGCATATATTTTAGGTCAATATTCACGTCAATATTTCTAAAAATCATTAAACTTTTGTGCCCATGATAAATTACATCTCATTAGACAAGATACACAAAAGTTCAAAGCGAGTTTGCTACTGGAAATTGTACTTCAAATAAAAACAAGTATTCTAGCATAAAATCGCTTGTTTTTGCCCGTTTTGACTATATTTTTTAACGAGAGCAAAAAGGTGTGTTAACAAGGAAGTTTTCGCGCTCACGCGCTGTTATTACCCGTTTTCAGTTATGCGTGTTACAGGGCCTTTGTAAATAATGGACGCTGATCCGTCTTTTTTGCCCCAAATCAGCAGTTTATGTAACTTATACATAACTCATACAAGCCGTCAGTGTATACTACCAATCGTAAATCCACATGAAATCCTTCCAAATATTGTTTTAATCGACACTTTTTAAGTTTCAAGATGGCCGCTCGACAGGTTGAAACATGTTGACGTGTCGCCCTGGAACGCATATTTAAAACACGTATCCATAACAACCTAAAGGCGACTGTACTTTTTTTTTTCGTAAACATGTCTTTTCTAGATCATCTCATCCTAGAATAGCGTTAAAGCACGTTTTTTGTGTCATAACATCTGCAGAATCCCAAGGGATGGTTGGTGCCCGAGACCATTTTTCAGATGGTATCCTCACAATTAAGTGTTTTCTTTAATTTGTCTTATATAACAATTAATATAATGATGATGTATTTGTGTTGTTCCAGTCGCTGTCTGGACATCCATTTGAATTCATTGTCCTGTATATCCTCATTTGGAATCAAATTAATATGTTTGTGGCATTGAATTAAAACTTTAAGTATTAAAACGTATGTGTTCAAAAGTCATGAATGAAAATGTCGATAAAAATACAGGTAGAAATATTCTCCATATCAGACAGAATGGTTTGAACATTAATCAGACATTTACGTCTGTTTTAACAAATTTACATCTATTTGACATAACGTTTATGTCTAATTCTTCCAAGTGAGAGGAAAGTGCTGTGGACGAAATAAAATAACACATGTTTAATCTTGTTTATTGGACCATTTACGAGGTTATAATAAAGTTCTTTTAACACAAGTCTTTTTAAGTTAAAATACGTATACATTTCATTCGAAAGGAACTAAAATGCAAGCAGGGAAAGGCTGGCATGTGACCTTAAAGAAAGCATAAACTTAAGTAGATAGCAACGTAGAATGATTATTTTATAAAAGTGATTTGTTAGCTTCATTCCTACTGAAAATGTCTGACGGCCTCCCTTGCTTAGGAGACACCTCAATATCTGTACACATTTACTCCCCGATACTTTAATACCATGGGTCAGGCATACAGGCAAAAGGAAATAACCAACCTTTATCTTGCTCGCGGCTCACCGACCGTCCGCGTCCAAACGAGCTCCTGACGGGACCCGAACCTTTGACATCGTGCTCCCTATTACCAATTTAGTCAAGGTGACTGTACTTATATGCGACAGGTCGTTTAGTTAGAGTGCATGATAGGTCACTTTCTTCAAAGTATTTTTGAAGGATACGTAATATTGGTTGAATGACTTATAAATAACTAAAATAAATATTCTGAATCAAAGACACGGTGGTGCTTATTTCAATTTTAATTAAATTTAATGCACATTGGCTGTATCTGATTATAGTTAAAGTAGTTGCAGCATTAAATTGCACAAGATTTTCAAATTTCAAGCCTGTTATGATGCAAGGAAGCAAGAGCTATACTTGATACTTTGTTGTCTGGAAATAAACATATGCATGAAAAGCCGACACTTCTACAAGCCAAGAACCAGCTAAGTTTTATTTCAGTTAAGTTATATCATTTTTTATAAAATATAAGACTACTAATACTACTCCAACTACAGTACTAAGAATCATAACTTAGCTGGACCATCATTTTTGCCTCTATAAATGACATTCCTAATGATGTGCGAAGAACCGAAATAAAGCATTTTAAATAATTTTTGTGTAAATAAAAAGAAAATATTTACTTGTGCAACTACATCTTTTTCAAGACATATATTTTGCAAGATTGTTAAGACTTGTTTCGCTATTTTCGACGTATCCCAGTCATATAACAAAAATGAAATGTAAACTTGAATTACTATGTAGCCTTAGCGACATAGAACAGAAAAGTTAAAACTTGCGAGGTTAATCAACAAAAAAAGTTCTCCTGAAAAAGTTATGCTTCAAAAAGCAAAATGAATAAAAGAATCTTTGTTCCTCGGCAATGCATTTATTGTACTCGAAGTGTTTCTTTATTATTAGTCATCAATTTACTTCATACTTTTAAAATCTTGCCCTGGGTAAAAAGAAAAATCAAGAGGGAGATAATCAAAAACGGGAGAAGGTATGTTTCTTGCATTTTGCACTTCTGTTGATTACTGCTTCTCTTTGTTTAGGTTTATAGTCAATTCCTTTCATAGTTTTCAAGTTATGCTGCAGTCAATATTCACCTTAAAATTAAAAATGGGGATAATTAAACTGAGATAAGAAAAGTTATGCACTGTTAAAACTCTGCACTTTTTTCTTGTTGCCTGATATCTGTTTCCGCTTCACAGTTTTGAAGATATGCTTTAGACATACAATAGAAAGAAAAAAACCTGTAAGCAAGATTTGTTATGGTTCTTGTGCAACGCAGTTGTACTCATTTCAAAGAAGCTGTATAGAATTGAAGTCAGTCAATTATCAACAGGGTTCACATTATGGTCCGGAAAATTTATATGGGCTATGGGTTTTCTCGTAATTGTCCCATCTTAAAACGCTTATTATCTGGACGGCTGTGGTTGCAGGAAGGGATAGTCCCCTTCCGCATGTCATTTTGTTTTCAATTAAGGGTAAAGATTCAGCTCCAGCTCTGTATGTTGTTTTTAAAATATGGTAAACAAATATACAAGTCTTTCGCAGGAGAATAATTTCTGTATTTTCATAATGGTGAATAATTTCTGTATTGCCATCATACAGAAAGAGAGAGAATAAGGGAGAGATGAATAAGAACTGAATTTCAAGTAACAAGAGATGAGATGTTTGTAAAACATTTATGCCCCCCTAGCGCATTATCCCTAGAGGCAGCCATGAATTTTTGAGGAGCTGGGACCAAGCGTTCTTTAGTTATTGATTGGAAACCAGTTTGCTATTCAAGGAAACTGTGACCATGGCCTTTCACATGGTGACCAGAAAAACTAAAGGGCTCATCTACAAGTCATGAACAACTTATACACAAAGTTAGAGGAACACGGGCCAAAGCATTCTAAACTTATTCATAGCTAATTTTGCTTTTCAAGGTCACTGTGACCTTTGACCCAATGACCAGAAAAACGATAGTTGTTTTCTCTACTGATCATGGCAAACCTACATACTTAGTCTGCAGATCTAAGCCCAAGGATTCCCTAAATATTTAGCAGAAACTGTTTGCTGTTCAAGATTACTGTGACCTTGACCTTTAACCTCATAACACTAAAAACTACAGGTGTCATCTAATTGTCATGACCAACATACCTATGAAGATTTGAGGAGCCTGGCCCAAGCCTTCTATAGTATTGATCAGACACTATTTTGCAACACAAGGTCACTGTGACATCGACTTTTGTCCTGAAAAGCTATAGGGCTCATCTAATAGTCATGGCCAACATAGGTACCAAGATAAGGGAATCTGGGTCAAAGCATTCTATTTTTATTAACTGGAAGTCATTTTGCTTTTCAAGGTCAGTGTGACCTTGGCCTTTGACCTGGTAACCTGAAAAACTAAAAGTGTCATCTACTAGTCATGGCCAACCTACACACTAAGTTTGAAGAACCTGGGACTAGGCGTTCCACTGTTATAGATTGGAAACCGTTTTGCTGTTCAAGGTCGCTCTGACCTTGACGTTTGATCTGGTGATGAAAAAAAAAAACTATTAGGATCATTTTCTAATCATTAACAACCTGCATACTAAGTTTGAACAACCTTGGACCAGAGTTTTCTATAGTTATTATTTGGGAACTGTTTTGCTTTTCAAGGTCACTCTGACCTTGATTTTGACCTGATGACGTGAAAAACTATAGGAGTCCTCTTATGGTCATGGTCAACCTACACATTAAATATGATGAACCTGGGACCAAGCCTTCTATAGTTATTGATCAGAAACTGTTTTGCTTTTCAAGCTCACTGTGACCTTGACCTTTCATCTGTTGACCTAAAAAACTTTTGGCGTCATCTTCTTGTCATGGTCAACCAACAAACTAAGTTTTAACAACCTGAAACCAAGGGTTCTATTGATCTAAAACTGTTTTGCTTTTCAGAATCACTGTGACCATGACCTTTGACGTGGTGATCTGAAAAACTATAGGGGTCACCTACTGATCATGACAAACCTACATACTAAGTTTATACAACATGGAACAAAGGTTCTTTAGTTATTGATACGATTGATACAATACCGTTTTGCCATTCAAGGTCACTGGGACCTTGACCTTTGACCTGATGATCTGAAAAAAAAGTATGATTGTTATCTACCGATCATGACCAACCAATAAACTAAGACTGAACACCCTGGGATCAAGCATTCTATAGTTATTGATTGGAAACCATTTTGCTATATAAGACTGTGACCTTGACTTTTGACCTGGTGATCTGAAAAACCATGGGGTCATTTAATGGTCATGACCAACCTACAAACCAAGTCTGAGGAAGGTGGGTCCAAGGGTTTTCTAGAAATTATCAGAAACCAAAGTGTCTACCTACTGACCAACCAACATTTGCAAAACTATATACCCCTCATCTTCGATTGGGGCATAAAAATTGCTCGGTCATACCCAAAACAAAGCTTGAACTAGATATTCTGATGATAAATCTGTATACTAAATTTCATTTTGGTATGTGCAATCTCTACGAAGAAAATGAACGGAAACTGCAAATAATTGGAATTTGTTTAAGTCCAAGGGGCATAACTCTGTCAAGAATTGCTCAATAAAACCCAAAACAGAACTTGACCTAGATATTCTTATGACTAGATGTTTTTTTTTGTAAAAAAACGCATGTTCCCCCCTTGCACCCGATGGAAGGAAGGCCAAGGAAAAGATAACACCTTTCTGAAACATTATATATATACATATCATTATATCATTATATATATACAATGGAATTTGAAGGCTCTGGGAAAAATAGAACTCCAGTAATTGAGCAAAAACGGTTTTCACTCATCGGGCCCCTGTGACCTTGACCTTTGACTTACTGACCCTAAAATCAATAGGGTTCTTGTACTCAGCAAGGGTTATATATCATCCTGTGGATTTTGAAGGCTCTGGGTGCAAAAGAACTCCAGTTATTGAGCGGAAACGGTTTTCACTCTTCATGCACCTGTGACCTTGACCTTTGACATACTGACCCCAAAATTAATAGGTTTCCTCCACCCAATAAGGGCAACCACTCTATGAAATTTGAAGACTTTAGGTGAAATAGAACTCCAGTTATTGAGCAGAAACGGTTTTCACTCATCGGGCCCCTGTGACCTTCACCGACTGACCCCAAGATCAAAGGGTTCTTCTACTCAATAAGGGCAACCATCCTATGAAGGTTGAAGACACTTGGTTAATAAAACTCGAGTTATGTTGCAGAAACGGTTTTCACTCTTGGGGTCCCTGTGACCTTGACCTTTGACTTACTGACCCTGAAATCAATATGGTTCTTGTATTTAGCAAGCGCTATCATCCTATGAATTTTGAAGGCTCGGGGTGCGAAAGAACTCCAGTTATTGAGCATAAACGGTTTTCACTCTTCAGGCACCTGTGACCTTGACCTTTCACATGCTGACCCCAAATATAATAAGGTTCCTCTAATCAATAAGGGCAACAATCCTGTGAAATTTGAAGACTTTAGGTGAAACAGAACTCCAGTAATTGAGCAGAAAATGTTTTCACTATTCGGGCCCCTGGGACCTTCACCTACTGACCCCAAAATCAAAAATGTTCTTCTACTCAATAAGGGCGATCATCCTATGAAGTTTGAAGACACTGGGTGGAATGGAACTCGAGTTATGGCGCGGAAACTGTTTTCACTCTTCAGGTCCCTGTGACCTTGACCTTTGACTAACTGACACTGAAATCAATAGGGTTCTTCTACTCAATAAGAGCAATCATCCTATGGAGTCTAAAGGCTCTGGGTCAAACGGGAGTCAAGTTACTGAGCGGAAACGAAGTTTGACAGACGGACAGACAGCCAGACGGACAGGGCAAAATCAATATGTCTCCCCAGAGGGTCGGGGACATAAATATGGCATGATCATCTATGAATGTGGTTACTAAATGATGAGTAGATCATCCAGGTAAGCAGTTTTCACACCGGGCCCCAGTGACCTTGACCTTTGACCTACTGACTTCAGAATCAATAGAGGGATTCTTTTACTCAATAAGGGCAATCACCCTATGAAATTTGAAGGCTATGGGTGAAATAGAACTCCAGTTATTGTGCGGAAACAGTTTTCACTCTTCGGGCCCCTATGACCTTGAACTTAGACCTACTGACCCTAAAAGGAATAGGATGCTTCTATTTAATAAGAGCAATCACCCTATGAAGTTTGAAGCCTCCGGCTCAAACGGTAGTCCAGTTATTGAGCAGAAAACGAAATGTGACAGACGGACAGAAGGACAAAAACCCCGTCAAAAATTGCTCGATCAAACCCAAAACAGAACTTGACCTAGATATTCTTATGATAAATATGTATACCAAATTTTATTTTAGTATGTGCAACCTCTGCGAAGAAAATGAACGGAAACTTGGTGGACATACAGACCGACCGACCGACCGACTGCCGGCGGACAGACAGTAGCAAAGCAATATGCCCACCCTTTTTCAAAGGGGGGCATAATAAAAAGTAATGGCAACAAAAAGAATTGTCGCAAAATATGAATAAAACAAAAGCATGTTATTTGCATTCCCCATATAGTTCACGGTGGTATTTAAAAAGAAGACAAACATAAGAGAAATGAAAAATAAGCCTTTGCACAAAAGCATCGGCGGATTTGGAGTTAAACGTCTTACCCATGGACTTAATAAATGAAAAACAAACAAAACATGTAAGCCCTTATACATATGATTAAGCATGATGACTAACTTAAGAAACAGACATTGAAATCTGAATCCCGTTGCTAAATATGTATCATTATGAACAAATTGTGATGTGACATACAACCGATTAAGAACCGATTAAGAGCTAAACCAGTTACGTTTAAAAACATATTTCCACAAAAGACTATGCACAGAAATTATAACTGCAAAGATATATATTTATCAATTCAAGAGTTTATTTTATACATCGTTCAGAGAATGAATCCAGTTATATTCTAAACTATTTTATTTCCGTTTTCCAATGTCTCAAGACTTGCGAATCTAGATTCGTTGCCTTACATCACTTTATTCAATTTCAGTTTAACCAAATTAGCATGAGTTTGATGTACACTTTTGATATAAGAGATTCTTGAAGAAATTATAAGAAGGACTCAAGAAAGTTATTTTTTAAAAAAGCGCCGCAAGGCAGAGCGAAATACGCCCGTCAATTGAGCAATTTGTTTCAATAACCTCTATCCACCTATGAAGTTTCATGTCAATAGCTTTGATAGTGTTGGAGTAATGCTTCGGAAAAAAACTTAAGCAAAGGAAAATAGCTCCAAAATCTTGAAGTGCAGAGTCATGATTCGGCTTTCAATTGGTAAATACATTTCAAACCAAACAGTTAAGTCGTTTGTCTGTATTTCCGTAGATACATTCTCAAAAATAACACAAAGGAAGGAAGAAGGAAGAAATTAAAAATGTGGAAGGTTATTGTTTAGTTGTCATGCTTAAGAAATAAAATGAGATTTCCGACTTTTCCGGTGTACGTTGCTACTTCTTGTTTATGCATTTAATGGCATAATCCCTTTTAGAATTTACCTGGTTTGTTTAACTGAATGACGCTAAGCATTAAATACAATAACATGTCGACTTCTTTACGTAAAGTTAAACATGCAGGAGGATTTCAACATAAATAGCCTCACATGCCATGTGAACAATCACGTACCTACTATTATACCAACAGAACAATAATCAACAGAGTCCTTCAACATCGTACACTGATTTTGCTTCTCACATGGTTCGTTATTCTTACAGTCTCAGCGCATGATTTTATAAAACTATCGAATGTATTTATCTAAGACAGGTAAATATTTGTTGAAATTATATATTTAAACAGAAATTTATACAGTGTACTTGCGCGTATGAGAAGTATACAATTATGTTTAACTTATCAGTAGCATCCTAAAGGTTGCATTTTTTATTTTGATTGTTTGCATATTTTTCAACTGTAAATAAAATTTGAAACCGGGTAGCCAACTTCAATTGCAATATTTCAAAACCCCAGCATCTTTTGTGAATTGCCTATACAGCTGAAGAGCCGGTATGAATGATATCATTCAAATCTGCCTTCTTTTGAACTGTTAAGACTATTGAGCATAAAAGTATTATGATCTACTGATAACTGACTATTGATGCATTTAGACTATAATAATTGTTTAAACTACAAAAGGGTATTTCGACTCTGTCTAGGACTTGATAAATGGAGAAAGTTTTAAAGAATTCACTTAGCATGTTTTGATATGGTATTTCGATAACTAATCAAACGTATTATAATGATATTTGGAGACATTTTGCTGAATATGCTGAATATTCGTACATATATTTATCCTGAAGCGTCTGTTTTAAAATATTACAAGTTTAGATTTTTATTACATCTATTTAACCCAATAACCAGAAAATTAGTTACATTTATATATTACCGTGTTACAAAAACACGGTGTAATGTAACGTTAAATCACCGTGATAGTTTGTCTTTAACACTTCATAGTTCATACCTCACAATTAAAACATCTTTTGATATGTCATCTGCTTATTTTATGATCATGCTTTACGATTCACACTTCACATTTCATACTTCTATATATTTCACAATTCATACTTCACATTCATATTTCACAATTCATACTTCACCTTCATATTTCATAATTCATACTTCACCTTCATGTTTCACAATTCAAACTTCACCTTTATATTTCACAATTCATACTTCAAATTTCACAATTCGCATATAAAACTTCACATTTCAAATCCCACTCTTCAAACGGCATACTTCAAACTTATTTAAGTCATACTTCAGACATCAAAGTTTATTTTTCATTCCCTCTATTCCATTCTTCTAAACTTTATATAGTTCAATCTATCAATTAAAGATGAAAACATTTTCGAACATTTTTCTTTTTAACTTTAATTTACCAGAACTTGTTGCAGAAATAGATATGTTTTAAAGAGGATGCGTTTTACACTGCTTGAATAACTTAATCAATAAATTACTCATAAAACGAAGAAAAGCTAGTGAAGAGAAATCAAACATATAAGTGTTGCATATCAATTTCAGAAGTCTAACAGAATGTTAAAGACAATAAAGACAAAAAAGTAGAACCTATTTATCGTCTGATTATAGAAATATATTTAAAACCCCTAAGAGAGGCATATAGTTTGTGGATTCTCTGTCCATCTGCCCATCAGTCAGTTCGTCCGTCTGTTCGCTATTTGTCCGGTCCATATTTTTGTCAGTCATGGATGAATTTTAAAATAATATTGATTAAATTTGTAGCACATTGCGGCAATGTGCATATGTAAGGTCTAGGTTTGTAAGTCAAAGGCCAAGGTCACAATTGAACTTAAAAGGGAATTTTCAAAAAAGTGCATTAATGATAGTGTTCGGTGAACAATTCTGTCATTCCTGGATGTATTTTAAAATGACTTAACATAAATGTTTTGAACATGATGACGACGTTTTACGTTTACCAGGTGTCCAGCTCAGAGGTCAAGGTCACACTTGTACGTCCAATGTCAAGATTTGAATATTTCATAAAAGTGCATTGATTATCGTATCCAGACAACAATTCTGACATCCCGGGATGAATTTTAAAATGATTTGGCATACATATCTCAGACACAGTGACAACGTATCGCACGCAAGAATCAGGCTTCTATCTCAAAGGTTAAGGTCACACTTGTATGTCAAAAGTCGTGATATGGTTGTGACTAGATGTTCGTGTTTTGTCAACATTTCTGTCATTCATGGATGGATTTAAAAATGACTTGGCATACATGTCTTAGACACAGTAACGACGTATCGCACGCAAGAACCAGGCTTCTATCTCAAAGGTCAAGGTCGCACTTGTATGTCAAAAGACATGATAGGGTCGTAAATAGAACTATTATCTGAAGAATTAAAACAACATGTTTCCACACCTACACATGTATAAAGATATTTCTTGGACCATGTCTACACCATTAGACTAGTGGCTGCCTGTAGAACAGTTCATTGTTATTACAGTGACCATTCCTAGGTTTCCTGTTCAATTCATTCTAACAACAATTAATATATGACATCAGCAATTTCACAGACAGGTAACCTCTAAACTATAAATATGTTTTAGTTAGTAATTTATGTTTTATTGAACATATACATACGCCAACCTACTGACATGTGTTTGTTAACATTTCTTTCTCCTTTCAAACTTATTCTTTCACACTTTCCTATACTATGTGGCCTTTATTTCCAGTGAAAAACATGTTCTTGTCCCAGGTTTTGTTCTAATTTGATGCAACTGTAGTAAATGTATAAAAGAGATAACAGTAATACTTCAGACAGATATGCTTTATTTCCACTTCTTTTCTATTTTTGTGTGTAATGAGTCGGTATTAATCTTAAAACTTTATACTGTTTGTTTTGATAGAAATAAATATAAAATTCCATCGACATATAAATCTGGAGTTTGAAGTGTGACGTAAAACCAATACTTAATGTTTGCCAATTTTCAGATGTATGTCAAAATAAGCCAAACTTTGTTAAAGACCTAAGATATTGAAGGGATTTGCACTGGCTTGATCCTGGCTTCATTGATGATGACAATGTGACGTCATTTATGAAATAAGCTTTAATAAGGATACTGCCGCAAAACGTAGACCTTGAGACATTGGGAGGTTTTCTTTATGCTCATGTGACCAAACATGACCCCCAGAGCGATTTGAAATTATAGCGGGAAACAATTTTCTCCGAAATTACAAGAGCTAAAGACATGAAATTTGACAGACCGGTAGTCCTTGGCAGTTGTAGCTAAACATTTTGAAAATGTTATCATGACATCCAACAATCTAGTCGCCAGTGTCGTACTTTACATGAGTTCAAATTCCAATTAATTTCTATTTTGTTTTTGACTTGTCGTTTTCTGTTATGATTTTAAAAATTGCTTACCACTAATATCAGTAACGAATATCTCCAAAACTACATGGTAAACATTTGACATTCATATTTTATGTAGTATTGTTTTCAAAACAGTAAAACAAATGAATGGAATTGAAGGTAAAATGAGGCCCCAAAATAGTTACATATTACAATGGGTGATCCTTTTTGTGTGCATCTTTTCTGTGAAAGTGGTCTTTCAATTTGTTTGTTGTTAATGCTTATTACGTTATTATGGTAAAAAATATGTCTTGTTCTTCATTCTGTAGGCGTGAGAGAGTGGTTACTTTTTAATCTCCTTCCACAGAGCGGGGAGGGGACTATAGGAATGGCCTCCGTCTGTCAGTCCGTCCGTCCGTCTGTCAGTCCGTCCGTCCATAACTTTTAAACTGCTCAAATGTTTTCGAAATAACTTGGCACAAGTGATCACCATAATAGACGATGTGCAGGGCGCAATAATTGGGTTGCTACCCACAAGGTCAAGGTCACACTTAAAGGTCAAATACCCCCATGTCACGTCTGCTCTATAACTTACTTACTTGGCTTACGAAAAGTTTTTTTTAATTACTTTGCACAAATGATCACCACTATGACACGATGTGCAGAACCCAACATCCAGGTTGCTACCCCCAATGTCAAGGTTAAATGTTCTCCATAACTTTTTGACTTTATGGAAGATTTTAAATAAATTGGCACAAACAATTACTATCATGAGACATGTGCTTATAATATGCATGGCACAACATCAAGGTCATGGTTGGTTAAAGGTCAAGAAGTACCAATTCATGTCCGCTGCAGAAGGGGATTAAACTGTCCTTCTGACTGCCTTGTTCATATCTGGAATGATTGTGGTAAATGCCACTTGACCACAGTGTGTCGGTTTTAATTTTAATTTGCTGCTAAATGAATGCCGACCATTGGTTAAAATGCGTAGCATGAGACAAAGTAAAAACGTATTTTTTTTCAGGTTTAGTTTCAATTTAATTTTCTTCCGCATTTATTTTAATTGTTGGAGCTCTTTGGTTAGGATTGCATTTGGTTTGAAGAAGGAAGTGGAAAGGATTACTTTTTTTCAAATTTCTTTAGACACCGACTTTGGACCTGTTTTCTTAAGTTGTGTTATACAAACAGGTTTTTTTCCAAGTTAAAATTATGGAGGAAAACTAATTTAAGCAGGTATAACTTTGCATTAAGTTAAAGAAAAATATTGAACATTTTTGGAAGTATCTTATATTCATTCATTAAAAGAAGGTGAAAGTCGTAATTACTAACTTCTTCAATCTTCATTTGAACAAAAAATAGATATTCTCGTTCTGTTGCCCTATACATTTAATGCAAAATGCATACTATAAAATCTCATCTTGTTTGGCAGATATACATTTATAAGCCTATTTAAAGTGTATATCAACATGTATAAATTCAAACATACTTTATATCTGAACTAAATTTTACTTACATCGTGCACGTATGCTTTATTGCAGAAAAAGAGGAGAACACTTTTTCTTTTTTCAGATGTCTAGGTAATCGGTAACATGATTATATAGAAGTGCCTACAGTTCCAAAGAACAAGCTTGAAAGACAATCGCCATATAATGGTATGATTTTAAGTTATCAGATTTATTAGCAGTAGCTTCGAGCTATGTGCGTCACAAAATTGTTAACCCGTAATCTAGAAAATCTTTACAACGTATATCTTTTAAAGTTAAAATCTAAGTACAGTTTATAACATTTTATGTACAGTATAATAAAATACCTTTCAGGCTGTTTGGCTTTGGTTCTTCTTTTGTACATTGTCTTTACACGATTATGTTTATGCAGGTAAACACTGCCTTATTTTTAATAAGTTCATAAGATTAAACGTGGTTAGTTTCATATTTAATAGGAGCTAGTTTAATCTCTACTTTTGAACGCTCACGAGGCTCGAGCAAATTGTGTTTTATCGATATACACTATATTTCTTAGAAATAAACACAACCAATCAGACTTATTATATTTTTCATTCAGTATAAAGCATTTGTAATGAAATTTTACACTAGTTGTTTTTTTTCTTTGTACTCAATATCGTCTTTAATAATGAAAAAAAAATATTAAAGCTGTAGACCCTAACTGCAACAACTGTCAATGCTGCATCAATCAAAAATGTTCGCCAGTCACAGGATGGAACGACGCTTGCGGTAAAGGATGCATCGATGGCCACAGAGGACTAAAATGCCTTGAGTTGTGTCATTATGAACACTGTAAAACCTGTGGTGTTCCATTCAGTTCTGATAAATCATGTACCGCTTGCTATGATGGCTACTACCTTGGACCAAATAGTGACTGTATATCAGTTTGCCCTCCTAACTGTAAAACGTGTACATCAAGCTCAGTTTGTGACGAGTGCAAGAAAGGCTTCTGCAATACAAAGGGTTCAACTAAATGTGAATATTTAAATTGTCCTTGGAATTGTTTATGTCCCGTAGACAAAAATGAGTGCACTTCATGTCGGTCTGGCTACTACAACAAAACAAATAATTGTAGCGACGTATGTCCAACTAACTGTGTTTCTTGTACTTCGAAAGATATATGTACAAGCTGTAAAAATGGATTCTATAACGGATATAAAAACGACATTTTGACGGGCGTTCGACTAAATAATTGTACGTTCAAATGCAGAGAAACATGTACCCAATGTGTTTCTTATAATAAATGTTCAGATTGTGTGGAAGGTAAATTTGGTCTGACGTGCCATTACGATTGTGCTAAAGGTTGTATGGGTGAACACTGCTTGATCGAGACAGGTATCTGTAACTGTTCTGTGAATTTTACAGGCATTAATTGCGCAGACTGTGATGACGGAAAATATGGCATATTTTGCAACAATTCATGTCCAGAACTTTGCCGAGAAAACAAATGTAGTAAAATGTCAGGGGATTGCGTCAAAGGCTGTTTATTAGAAGCAGTTGTTGGCAACAAGTGTGATACATACAAACACGGTATATAATAAAACCTGCAGTGTAGGCTGTTATGGATTTTATGTAGCTTTCTTGCACTCCGGTCTTCAACAGCTGGAAAAAAGACAGAAAAAAACTTAACTTTAAAGCGTTCTCCCTTGACACACACAGACAACCGCGGCTGTTTATCTTAAATGGTATTTTCCTATGCTAACCTTTGTCAGTTTTAACGTGTCTACATTGTCCTTCAATATACTCACTGCCTTCTTTCAAAAATGCATTAACAAAAACTACCTGCAAACTTCTACAAGTCTTTTACGTTCGTTTCATTAGTACACTTCCCTTTATGGAAGTTAACATTTACTGTGATTTATTTGTAAATGGAAAACATAGACTGAACTGTTACCAAAGCTGCCCAGCTAAATGCACCGGCGAGATATATGAGCAGAAATAAAGACTCAGGATATCGTATTACCTGTGTTGAAAATTATTGTGTCAGTGTGATACCTGCAGCCCTGGATACTTCAGTTCAAAATGATATTATTTTTTTTCTCTTTTTAATAGCAGTGAAATCACTTGAAACAATGGTGTGTTCGTGCGTATATGTGTGTGTGGTGTAGGCTACACAGGAATTGTTATGTAAAAAAACTGCGCATCTGGCTATTTTGGCCGTTTGTCTAACAAAAACTGCTTGACAGTCTGTAACTAATCACGTAAAATCTTACCAGGATCATGTAAATGTACGAATTATTAAATTGTTTATTTTTTTAGAAATACGCTGGTTTATATATCGAGTTGAATATTGAAATCAAAACTGTTAATTAGTCCATAATAATAATAATAATAATAATAATAATAATAATCATCATCATAATTATTAGATGCTACATAACCTTACCCGTATGTTATACTTCATAACAATGCATCTGGGTAACGTTTTAAAAACTGATCGTTATGTTACAAAACACAATTTATGTCATTTTAGGTTATAATAAAACGAAAACAAAATTAAAATCATAAACATCCTTTTTGCTAGTTTTACCTGTATGTAACCTACCTACTTGTTAACCTGTGTTGACCTAAAAAAAATAACTATACCATTTTATGTTGCATAAAAAGCTTGTTGAAGGATTAAAATTGAATAGTTGCATTCATCTCAAATTGTTGTTGTGTTACGGTCCAAATCAAAAGAGTAACAGAGGAATAACCAGTAACAAACTTTTAAACAATAACAAAATATTATTCTAAAACAAACTACTAAAGTATTAAAGTACAATTACACAGTCGCAAATAAAATGTTTTTACAGTACCTGGATTTAGTGTAGTCCTAAAATAAATTAATAATCCTGTCTGATCCTGGTAAGTGTTAATTGTCTTAAACTCTTAATCACTGTTAAAGTATTTTCCACATAAGTCCATAGAGTAATACCACAAATTGTTGAAAAATTTAATTAATTTCTCACACAGTATAATTAAAACTATATTTCCAAATATAACTGTCACTGATGAAAATTTAATCCAATATTTTATTACCAAAGTTACCTAGAGATACCTGACTGGAAAGATATATACTTATATTATACAAATTAAGAACTTTCCAGAATCCTCATTAAGATTCCACTTGTATTTGTTAAAAACAAGATCTTTCCAGAATAGTCTATAGCATTCCTTAATTTTACCATCAGTTTCTTTATTATTATACTGTGACTATATTTTACAAAATGCAGAACATTCAGACTAAAGATAGTGTTTTTAAAAATTGTTTGCTAAAAATAGCAATATTGGGTACATAACAGTTGAAATTAAATTTGCAGTGAATTTCACCTTTTCTATAGCTCAGTCTGAAATGAATAGAGATGTATTTTCACAACAATGTTTGAAAAAGCTTATGCATATAAAACATCTATCATTTTATGTCATTATACATCTTATGTTTCCATAGATACCCAACACCAACAAGAGGAGACAAACACAAAGCTCGTTGCAACAGCTACAGCACTTGGATCAGTGTTATCGGTATCGCTTCTCGTCAACATCGGGCTGCTTGTGTACATTGTTGTGAAAAGAATCAAGAAAAGTTTGAGGTACGGTTATGTGATTAGTACTATCAAAATATACAAAGGGTTAATAAAGGTATATCTAAAGGAGGCTTTATTGCATAATCTTTTATCCGAATGTCATTGTTTTAACACGAACATTGTGTTATTTATCTTTTTTTTAAATAATTGTTTTGTGTCATGATTATTGTAAATGAAATTTGTACAGTTTCTTACTTGCTATTACTTCAAGTTATAGCCCGGCAAACAATATAAATTATATACCTACTCATATTAATGATAGATTCTAATTTGTTTCATATCTGGCGGCAGGGCACAGACTGAACACACATATGACAATCAACTGGCAACATCAGGTACTTCATGTTTGATGCTAAACAAAATTATTAAATTCCTCAGAATGCATTTATTCATGAAGTGTTGATTGCATACGAGTAGTTTCTTTCGTTGATTTTTACTAAAAACGCCTTTTTGTTATTTTCATATATTGTTTCTAAATAATGTTTAATGAAATTATACATGAAGCAACATAATAATTACAAAACATCTTCAAACGTTAAAACTGGTACTATTATAATGTCATTTCAATTTGACTTAACGTTTGTTTTTAAAATAGTGTTCATGCTTTCATCATGTTTACAAAAGAATGTTCGTTGACAAAGAGGCAAAGGGTAGTTTGATCAGTTTTTTTTTCTTTTCTTTTGTTTACCTTTTAGTTGGGTTTCAAGATGTTAAACACGTTCGGGTTCTGGAACACAAACAATATTTGTTTAAAATCTAGTCAATGTTCAAACATGTCAGATAACACCACACGTGACCTTATTTTTCAGAGTCAGATGTGTCTCAGACAGATGCAGCTAAATGTATTTACGAAGAAATCCACCGAGAAAACGGTATTATATTATTATGATTACATGTAAGAAAAAGAATTGTGAATATTTTTTATTATTTTTCTAGGCAGAGAAAGTTATAGTATTATTAGCTTTTATATTCGTTTAGCCTTTATTTTAAGAAATTTAAACGTTTTGTGCATCAAATCTCTTAAACTTGTGGTTGTTTAGATATATATTGATTTCTCTATGGTAAAACTTGGTCAAAGGTTATAAAAGTTCACTTTATATGTTGCAGAGACAGAGCATGCGTACAACATATGACAACTGAATATGGTAAATTTGTGCACTAAAATCGTGAGATGTATTTAACCAGCTTTCTGAAATGTAGCTGATGATAATTAATAAAGAACATTTGTTCTGCCAAATAGACAGTCGGAAAACGTTATACATCAGCCAGAATTCTAGTAAGAAAATCTCTGAAAGTTGTATCTGAAGAGGATTATATTAAACCAAGACTCTAAATAACAGAAGAAGACACAACAATTTTCGAGCCGGAAAGATGACTTGGAAGATTAACATGTTACCTAGTTTAATATGTACTGACATTTACCTCAGGAAACAGACGAGATAAAAGCAAAACATAACATTCCTATTTAAAAGTAAAATTTAAAAAATCTTCGGACGAATCTACGATTGCATGAACGATAAAACTTTATTGGTTTTAAGATAAAAACACAGTTATAGCAAAACAGGTCAAACTTCCATATATAAACACGTATTCTCAACTTGTTTTAGATTTATTTGTTTGATATAATATAACATTTGAGCAAATTATAATCAGAAACAGAAGTTTTAATTTGGAAATAAATCAAACTAAAACATCAGTAAAGCTCTGATCGATATGAAAATACTAGTTACCGCATATCAATCTGATAAATCAGATCATATTTTCAGAGCTAGATTAACAGTGACTTTGACGTTTGAAAATAATGTTGGTCAGACGCAATGTATTCACATAAATATTCACCATCTTCATATATCGCATTTTCGTTCAAAGTAGCCTATTTCTAATATGGTTATATGTTTTGGCTGTTGCTTTTTGCATGTTTATATTTCGTGGAAAGCTATATATGTTAATTCTAAGGACTTTTATTTAAGTTGCTGTATCGCAAAGAACGGTATTAATCATAATTGTGTTTCATTTTTGAGAATGGTTATATATTTCCAAAACAAGTACATTATTTTATTAACTTTATATCAATTTTGTATTACTCCCATTAAGTAAGTCAAATTTATTATATATTTCATGACTTTAATAATGATTTTTAATGATATTGTTCCCTGGAAAATGGATAGACTTGAGGAAAAAGGAAACAAATTCAGTTTGATATAATTTATATAATTTGAAATTATATTCATGGATGTAATGTTTATCAGAATATGTTGCGATTATTCATTAGTTGAATAGCCAAAGAATTCATCGATTAAAGACTTGTAAAATAGATAATTGCATAATCGTTTACAGTATTTTTTTTTCTTTAAATCCATAGCTCACGTCTGTAATCAGCCTATGTTTGGTTTCTATATTCAAAACTTTTCTCTTTTACGTTTTCTTTCTTTCCATTCAGACAAACATAAATCATTTATCTTCTAGGCCCAACATAACTTTTATTTACACAAATTAAAGTAGGTGTTATACAACTGGCAAAACCTTTTTTTATAAATGCAATTATACTACTTCACATGAAGGTTCCAGTAAATATAATCACAGAATGTGATAAATGTGTCAATACACGATTGAAAATACGTTTTACTTATATTGTCCAGTAAACCATCGTCCTTGCTCACAAACACATTCAGCATGATGGTTTCAGTGTAGACTCGGTTGTTGTGTGTCTAATACTTAACAAATCAAATGTCTCTGAAACCATCCATTCTCATCCGACAGAAGCATATATAAAATCTTGGAAACGACAGAAACGCATTTACCTACAAAAAGAAAAAAATAACACACATATAATAATCAAATGAAACATACATTACGTCAAGATTTTTAAACAGTCACTTAACTTTTGTGTCAATGATACATAAAATTTCATTAGAGGAGGTACACATAAGTTCCAAGCGAGTTTGCTATTGGAAATTGTACTTCAAATAAAAGGTTTAATAGTCTACGAACGTCATAATGTAAGCAGAACGAACTTAAAAATAACTATTCAGTAAACGCTGTATATTTTATTATGCCAAACATGTAACCCAGGGAATCAACTGATTTTTTCAAATAAAAAAATACTTTAATGATAAACTGTTGTGTATTCGAACCAATATCTGGGTGGGTGGATGGGCTATAAACTTGACAAACGCGTTTGCCCGTTGAACCTCGAATGGGCATTTCCCAAATTTGTGTTTCTTAAACAAACACTGACCACAACACTCTATAATAATTTCTTTATATTGAAAAACAAATACTGCGTGGTGAAAAGCATTCAACTGTTGAAAGACAGTATGTTTTTTTTTTTTTTTTTTCTGCAGTTACAACGTCTAGAATGACACAAATGAAGATAACAAAGAAGAAATTAAATCTGTGAAAGGGTATTTTGTAGTTATCATGCTTAAGAAATGCCTCTTAGTATTCAGACTTTTTCAAGCGGACCTTGTTGTGTCTTGTTTATGCTTGTGATAACATTATTTCTATCAGTTTTTACCAGGTCTGTTTAAGCTGAACGACAATAAGCAAGAAAGCATTAAATACAACAAAAAAAGGCATTATGACTTGCAGTAGGGATTGGTTAATGGATAAAGTTGTTCAGCTTTCCACTTGGCGTGAAAATAAACGTATCATTATGATATTTGAAGATAGTTTGCTGTGTATGCTGAATACTCGTATATGTATTATGAAGTTTCTTTCATTGATACTAGTAGACAAAGTGCGTATTTGATACATTGAAACTGTCTAATTGAATAACCAGTAAGTTAAGTATTTTTCAAACCGGACGAAAAGGTAATGTAAGTAACATTAAATCATGGCGAAATTTCTACTTTCTCACTTCATAGTTCGTACTTCACAGTAAATATATTGTAGAAATTGTTATTTGTTTATTGAGAATCAAACTTTTCACTTCGAGATTTACACTTCATATTGCATACTTCACCTTCATATTTAGCTTTCATATTTCAAATTTCACAATTAACTTTCCGTACTACAATTTTCAAATTTCGCAATTCAGACTGCACGATTCAGACTTATTTCAGTCAGTTAACATCACAACTTGTGCTTCTGACCCTATATTCAATATTACTAAACATTATATAAGTATCAATTAAAGGTAAACACATTATGAATCGAACCTTCGTCTTTCAAAATACATATCGCATTGATTTACCCGAACTTGTTGCAGAACAAGCGTAGATATGTTTTAAAGAGAATGTTATTAAGTTTTTCATGCCCCTTTGGTTACTAAAATCGATTGATTACTCAATTCATGGATCCATAACATGTCTCTTAAATCCTATAACAGTAGATTTTATCCACAAACATTACCATGTGTACTTTTGTTATATACTTGTTTGTATTTTATGTTTCTTTCTGATTTTATAGAAATATATTGTATATAGTGAAATGTCAGATTTTTTTCTAGTACATCTTAATCATACAATTGAATTTTCAAGTTGTTTCGATCAGAGACAAACAAAATATCTCATCGGGATATAAGATCTCGAGTTTGAAGTAGGAAGTTTGGTGAATGAAAAATAATGTTTGAAATATGAAGTTTGAGCTATGAAGTTTGCTTGATTTTCATTCCATTATTCCTTACATATCAAATAATCTTTCACCGTAATGGAGTTATCAGAACCTACAACAACAGTGTCCATTCAGCTGTCATTTCTTTAAGATTATTTTTTGTCTTTTCCACACAGTCATACAATTTCTAAATTCTTGTTTGCAATAGTTAAAATCAGTTATCAGAAATAAATTTGATAAAACTTTAGGTCACATATCTGGTATATTAAATTTTGACATGACGAACTTTGATGAGATAAATAAAAAAAGTATTTTTAATGTAAAATCTGATGTGTTTTCAACGAAGATTGAAATTCCAGCTTTCTAAACTACTGAATGTTTGCTGGAATCAAAATTGTCTTATTTAATTTTGAAATATTGAAATGAAAGCAACAAGGGTTTATTTGATGATATTACAAACTTTATTTCTTTTTTTTTCTTTTTTGTTTTGTTTTGTGTTTCAAGTTGTTCTTTAAGTTTTAATAGACATATACCATTTGTAGTGTTGGCCCATTTCTGTTAAATGTAGCTTTACAACGCCTACACTTGCTACAATTCAAGACCCTGGGTGTCTTTCTGGAGAAGTTTCATTCTTGCATTAACGTGTAATTAAATTCCTTGGTAACAAGTACCAGCGATAAAAAAATAAACATTATCAACACTCAGCTTGATGAAAACATTCACACAAGCCCGATTTTTTACTTTTATGATATAGTTGTTTTGCTTTTTTGCTCTTTATTTGTCCTAATATAAATCTTGCATGTCAGTTTTCTCTATGTATTAATTTGTTCTCTGGTAACCTGTGTGGATTGCTTTTCTATTTTCTAATTACAGAAGACATTGTTTAGATGAATATGTTATGTTTTGTTAAAAACAGGGTTTTCCCCAATCTTTTTTCAGATGGTATCTTCTCTTTAATTTGTCTTATATAACAATTTATATAATGATAATGTATTTGTGTTGTTCCAGTTACTGTTTGGACATCCATTTGAATTCACTGTACTGTATATGCTCATTTGGAATCAAATTAATATGTTTGTGGCATTGAATTAAAACTTAAAGTATTAAAACGTATGTGTTCAAAAGTCATGAAGCAAAATGTCGATAAAAATACAGGTAGAAATATTATCCATATCAGACAGAATGGATTGAACATAAATCAAACATTAATGTCTGTCTTAACAAATTTACATCTATTTGACATAACGTCTATGTCTAATTCTACCAAGTGAGGGGAAAGTGATGTGGACGAAATATGATAACACACGTTTAGTCTTGTTTATTAAACCATTTAATAGGTTATAATAATGTCTTTTTAACACAAGGCTTCTTGATTTAAAATAAGTATACATTTCATTCAAAAGGAACTAAAATGCAAGCAGAGAAAGGCTGGAATGTGATTTTTAAGAATGCATAAACTTAAGTAGATAGCAACGTAGAATGAATATTTTATAAACGTGATTTGTTAGCTTCATTCCTACTGAAAATGTCTGCCTGGCCTCCCTTGCTTAGGAGACATCTCAATCTCTGAACACATTTACTCCCCGATACTTTAATACCATGTGTCAGGCGGACAGGCAAAAGGTAACAAACCATCCTTTACCTCGCGGCTCACCGACCGTCCGCGTGAAAACAAGCTCCTGACGGGACCTGAACCTTCGACATGTTGCTCCATACTAACAACTTAGCTACGGTGACGGTACTTATATGCGACAGGTCGTTTAGTTAGAGTGCATGATAGGTGACTTCCTTCAAAGTATTTTTGAAGGATCCGTATATTGGTTGAATGAATAACTTAAATATTCTGAATCAAAGACACTAGTGCACAATGGTGCGTATTTCAATTTAATTAAATTTAAAACACATTGTCTGTATCTGATTATAGTTAAAGTATTTGCAACATTAAATTGCACATAAATTTCAAATTTCAAGCCTGTTTTAATGCAAGGAAGCAAGAGCTATACTTGAAACTATATTGTCTTGAAATAAATATATGTATGAAAAGCCGTCACTTCTACCAGCCAAGAACCAGCTAAGTTTTACTTCAGTTAAGTTATATCATTTTTATATAAAATATAAGACTACTATTATTACTTCAACTACTAAGAATCATAACTTAGCTGGACCATGATCATTTTTGCCTCTATAAATGACATTCCTAATGATGTGCGAAGAACCGAAATAAGGCATTTTAAATAAACTGGTGTAAATAAAAAGAAAATATTCACTTGATACCACTACATCTTTTTCAAGACATATTTTGCAAGATTGTTAAGACTTTTTTCCCTATTTTCCACGTATCCCAGTCATATAACAAAAATAAAATGTAAACTTGAATTACTATGTAGCCTTAGCGACATAGAACAGAAAAGTTAAACTCAACTCAACTCAACTCAACACACGTTTATTTCTTGTCAGGTTACATGTACAAGTAACAACATGACATTACATCTGCTAGTAAATATACAATGTATTAACCGTGGGATATAGTAAAATGGGGACAGTGAATTACATTACCAGGATCGTCAATAAAATCAAAACATTTATAAAATATATATGTGAAATTAGAACTTAACGAGAAGATTATATACCCAACTGATAGTGACCTTTAACAACAACTGCAAAAGGTCTTAAGGTTGGGAGTAATGTTTAAATAATAAAAATCAGTTTAAGTATAAAGTTGAAGTTTAAGTTAAGTTAAAGCAAGTTAAGAAACATGATTCAGGTTCTAACTTGCACTAGAATTGTTATGGTCATTCTTCCGAAATAAAAAGAAGAAATCACTAACATTGACCTTTAAAATTAATAATAAATGGTGCTGAAATTTATATTTGATGACTCGCACATTTACATGCAAACTTAACAAAACAGTGACAGCAGAGAAAGGTGTTTCTATTCGTTAATTTTAAAAGGCGGTTGATATAGAAAAATTGTACAACCGTTAACAAAACAAAAAAGTATACAATAGTACTACGAAGTAGCATTATCATTAATAAAGTATGCTCATTCATGCAGAAGAGAGTTGATAATTATATACTAGGGATTATTGTTGAACACTTTAATAATAGCACGGGAAAACAGAGCAAGATTCTTAAGTATTTTTTGTGACCCTGACGACATAAGTTCGCTAAATTTCAATACATTTGGTCTTGTAAAATAGTATCTTGGAATGAACCGTTTACGATCGTTCGCAAAAAAAGGACAAGTAAGAATATAATGCAGTTCGTCACCTACATCGTTTAGCGGACATAGTGGACATTTCCTCTGTTCTAATGGTAAAAAAGATTGTGGCCAACGACCTTTTTCTACTGGTAATTTGTTATTAGTTGTTCTCAGTTGAAATAAACTTTGTCTGGGATTGTGTGGAATCTTAATTAGGTACGGTTCTAGCTTGAATTCGTGTTTAAAAAGACGATAATTTAATCCTTTCGAAGAATTTGACATAAGACTTAACCAATTTTGTAAAAACTGGTCGATTAAGTTTCTTTTGACCACATCACTAAAGTGATTTAACATCAAGTTATTTTGATTGTCCCATACGTAAGTATTCCCTGTTTCGTTCAGGATATTGTTAACGAATGATAACCATTTGAAGTTTATGTTAGAGTTTACCATATTTTTATAGGAAATATGCGCGAGTTTACTCTCTTTAGATATTAGCAATTTAGTCCAGTATTTGATAATTCTAGTTTTTACCACAATATTTAAGGGGTATCTACCCAGTTCTCCGTATAGCATATATAGAGGGGTACTTTTTTTACTTTTTGTTATTTTTCTGAGGAAACTAGTGTGTATTTTTTCTATTAAGTCAAGATTTTCGAAGCCCCAAGCCTCACAGTTATATAATAAAATTGGTACTATTGTTTGATCGAAAAGTTTTAACTGAAGGTCAACTGGAAGGTCAATATTGTAGATTCTTGTGTAAAGAATATGCATAGCTTTGCATGCCTGTTCATATAAAAATTTTCTAGTTCCTAGAAAACTGCCAGTCGATGTAAAAACTGTACCCAAATATTTATACTCCTTAACATTTTCTATCGTTATGTCATTTATGGTAAATTTATATGAATTAGGTTTATTAGTTCCAAAAATCATAACTTTAGTTTTACGCATATTTATCTTTAATTTCCATAAATTACAATATGTATTGAACTTATTTAATAAATTTTGGAAAGACTTCGGATTATCACTCACAATAATTGTATCATCTGCGTAGAGTAAAACAAATAACTGTAAATAGGTATCAAATTCTAAACTTGGATTTTCTATCTTTATTCCGTCATTCCCTGTCTGTAAATAGCTTTCTAAGTCATTTAAGTAGATGGAAAAAAGAATTGGCGATAAATTTTCGCCTTGACGTACCCCACAGTTACTTTTGAAAAATTGCGAGAATTCATTATTGACAGATACGCATGATTTAATATCTGCATACATATTTTTGATAACATCATAAATTTTTCCTTGGATTCCATTTTGAATTAACTTTGACCAGAGGCCTACTCGCCAAATTTTATCAAATGCGGATGAAAAATCTACAAAACAGCAAAATAACTTTTTCTTCTGAGACCTCAGTTTATCAATCAAGAACTTAAGTGTAAATACGTGATCCACTGTTGAATATTTTGCTCTGAAACCAGCTTGATTCTCGTTTAGTATTTCGTTTTTTTCCAAAAATTCATTTATTCTATTATTTAAAACTGCGGTAAATATTTTGCCTAAACAGCTTAAAATTGTTATAGGCCGGTAGTTTTCTGGGTTAAGGGGAGATCCTTTCTTCTTAAAAATCGGTTTAATTGATCCAATAAGCCATGCGTCAGGTAATATTCCTGAATTGAGGATTTTATTAAAAAATGATGAATAAATAGGTATCATGCGGTGTTTTGAGATTTTGATGTATTCGTTATAGATATTATCAAACGGTGACGCTGCTTTAGAGTTTTTACATTTACTAATAACTCTTAGAATTTCAACTTCAGAAATAGGGCGATTCAGGCATTCATTGTCGTATTCCACTTGATTATATTGGGAACTCAGAAACTCAGAGTGTTCATGACTTTCTTCGAAATTTGCATTTTTAAAATGATTATAAAAGTCTTCTATAGGTGGCATTTTATCAGTGGAATTGTTTTTAAAAGTGTTTAATACTTTCCAATAATCTCTCGGTCGCTTAAAATTCAAATCCCTGAGTTTACGCTCATTTCGTGATTTATGCCTACGAATGAATGAATTCATGATCTGTTTATAGTATACACTGGCCCGGTTTAATTCAGTTTTATTTAGGTCAGATTTATTCGAATTGTACTTTTTTCGTGCCTTATTATATCGTTGTCTCGCTTTATTGCATTGAGGCCCATACCAGGGTTTATTTTTGTTTGACCTGAAATAAATATTAACACTTTTACGGGGAAATGTATTCTTAGCAGAATCTTGAAATAATAGCGCTATTTCGTCCGATATTTCATTTATATCATTTTTTGTTATGCTTGTCGACGTTTGACTTAAAAGATTGTCAATCCGGATTAAAATGTCAGGATTTAAATTTAAATTAAATTCTTCACCTAGCGATTCTTCCCATTTAGGCTGATTATGGTTGTTAAAATTTGTTTTGCGATTATTTCTTCGAAGAGTCTTGTTTTCTTCAGCAACATTTATAGTTAAAGATAATAGCGAGTGGCCGTCTGAAAAAATTGGGTCAACATGTACAATATCAAAAAAAGAAAAATGTTTGAAACAATCTAATGTTGCTATTGCGTAATCTATCACAGTGGAATCTCGAAACGTGAATTTCCCAATGTTTTTATCATTTCCAGCTCTACCATTAAGAATAAACAGGTTAGTATTTTTACACAATTCGAGCAACTTCAAGCCCACTGTATTTGTAGAAGGATCCTTAGAGCTCCTATTTATAGAATAGTCTAGGTCATGCAAAAAATCTGGTACATTATAATCATTTAAAAAGTCATCATCAAATACAAAATGTTTTGAAATGAAATCATCGATTAACACATAATCTGGCAAATTAGCAGTACGAGCATTTACATCACCAAATAACATACAATATTTGTATTCACAAGATTTGTTTGTAACCTCTGTTTCAAAATTGAAAAAATCAGCATCATGATAAAACCTAGATTGCACAGGCGGAATATACACATTACCTAAAACAATATCACTTTCGAAATTATAACTGGAGGGAAAACTAAGTTTCAACCAGAAAATATAATCACAATTTGTTTCTATTATTTCAACAAAGTCAAGAAAGGTATTCCTAACAAAGAAACCTATTCCCCCTGATTTCCGGAGGTACTTCTCTGAACGTGGCTTTGAGAAAAATTTAAACTGAGGCACGTTAATCATATCATATTCATCCACTTTACTTTCTTGAATGCAAAAAATATCGTATTCACTTATCAAGTCTACAAATTCTTGATAATTGCATCTATTTTTCAGCCCGCAAACATTAAGACTGCCGATCTTCATATCATTCACGGTTCGGCTATGGTTTAAATTGTCACTATATGTAAAAGGCATTTCTACTGGCACTTCAACTGGTTCGGTTGACATTTTGGTAAGATTAGAGTATTTACTTTTTTCAGACAAAAAACGATTGCTTTCTATTTGTTTCTTTGATGAATGAATGTCATTTGAAAAAAATGAACAATATGTATTTACTTGAACTTCATTTTTTGCAAAATGTGGACAAACAAGCATTTTTGAGGAAGAAGGCAAATTCATACAATCTCTACAGAAAAATGTTACATTATCTTCATATACACATAAGCATTTAGTTTTACAACACAAATAGCAAGATTCGTTTACACAAGTTAAAACTTGTGCGGTTAATCAACAAAACCGTTCACCTGAAAAAAGTTGCGCTTCAGAAAGCAAAATGAATAAAAGAATTATGGTTCATGGGCAATGCATTTCTTCTAGTCGAAGTCTTTCTTTATTATAAGTCATCAATTTACTTCATACTTTTAAAATCTTGCCCCGGGTAAAAAGAAAAATCAAGAGGGAGATAATCAAAAGCGGGACAAGCTTGAAGATATGTTTCTTGCTTTTTGCACTTCCGTTGCTTGCCATCTCTCTTTATGTAAGGTTTATATTCAATCCCTTTCATAGTTTTCAAGTTATGCTGCAGACAATATTCACCTAAAAATTAAAAAGGGGATGAGCTGGGATAAGAAGAGTTATGCACTGTTAAAACACTGCACTTTTTCTTGTTGCCTTATATCTGTTTCCGCTTAATAGTTTTAAAGATATTATTTAGACATACAAATAAAAATGAATAAGTACTGAATTTCAAGTAATAAAATGTAATGACAACAAAAAGAATTGACGCATAATATGAATTAAACAAAATCACGTAATTTGCATTCCCCATATAGTTTACAGTAGTATTGAAAAGAAGACATAATTAAAGAGAAATGAAAACTAAACCTTTGCACAAAAGAGTTGACGGATTTGGAGTTAATGTCTTATCCATGGACTTAATAAATGAAAAACAAACAAAACATGTAAGTCCTTATACATATGATTAAGCATGGTGACTAACTTAAGAAACAGACATTGAAATCTAAATCCCGTTGCTCAGTATGTATCACTATGAACAAAAATGCGGTGTGACATACAATGAACTAAGAGCTAAACCAGTTACGTTTAAACAAATATTTCCACAAAAGACTATGCACAGAAATTACAACTGTATGCAAAGATATAAATTTATCAATTCAAGAGTTACATTTATACATCGTTCAGAGAATGAATCCAGTTCTATTATAAACGACCATATTTTCTTTTTTTCAATGTCTCAAGACTTGCAGACCTAAATTAATTACCATACATCACTTTTTCTTTTTCAATTTCAGTTTCACCAACTAAGCATGAGTTTGATGTACATTTTGAAATTTTTGAATAAATTATTAGAAGGACTCAAAAAAGTTATTCTTAAACAAGAGCGCCGCAAGGCAGAGCAAAATACCCCCGTCATTGAGCAATTTCTTTCAATAACATCTATCCACCTATGGAGTTTCAAGTCAATAGCTTTGATAATGTAGGAGTATGGTCCAGACATACATCAAGTACGAAAAATGAAGGGGAATAACTCCAAAATCATGAAGTGTACAGTGACGGTTCTTGCGTATCGCACTCCGTCTTAATGATATCTATCCACCTTGGAATTTTCAAGTCAATAGCTTTGATAACGTAGGAGTTATGCTCCGGACAAGAAAATTAAACAAAGGCCATAACTCTAAAATTATGAAGTACAGAGTAACGATTCATATGAAATGCATTATGTCTCAATAGGACCTATCTCTTATCAAGTTTCAAGTCAATAGCTTTGAGTTTTGGTCCGAAATCCGGTTTTTAAACAAAGGGGAATACCTCCAAAACAAGGAAGTGAAGAGTGATGATTCTGGTGCAATGCTCACTATCTCCATGAGATCTATTCAGCTATGAAGTTTCAAGTTAATATATTTGACAGTGTTGGATTTATGCTCCGGCAAAGAAGATAAAATAAATGTGTGTAACTTCACAATTATAAACTGAAAAGTACTGGTTCTTGTGCACTGCACTCCGATCAATATTATCTATCCACCTATCAAGTTTCAAGTCAATAGCTTTGATAGTGTTGGAGTTATGCTCCGGAAAAGAAAATTAAGCAAGGGGGATAACTCCAAAATCAAGAAGAGCAGAGTAATTAGTTTTGTGCACTGCACTCCATCTCCATGAGATCTATCCACCTATGAAGTGTCAAGTCAATAGCTTTGACAGTGTTGGAGTTATGCTCCGGACAAGAAAATTAAGCAAAAGGGAATAACACCAAATCATGAAGTGAAGACTGATGGTTCTTGAGCATTGCCCTCCGCCTCAGTAAGATCTATCCACCCGTGAAGTTTGAGTCAATCGCTTTGATAGTGGTAGAGTTATTCTCCGGTCAAGAAAATGAAACAAAGGAGAACAACTCCAAAATCAAAAAGTTCATAGTAATAGTTCTTGTGCACTGCACTCCGCCGCAATGTGATCTATCAACCTATGAAGTTTCAAGCTAATAGCTTTTATAGTGTTGAAGTTATGCTCAGGAAAAGAAAATTAAACAAAGGGGAATATCTCCAAATTATGAAGAGCAGAGTAATGGTTCTTGTGCACGGCACTTTTGCTCAATAATATCTATCTATATGTGCAGTTTTAAGTCAATAGCTTTGATAGTGGTGGAGATATGATCTGGACAAGAAAATTAAGCAACGATGATTTACTCTAAAATCAAGAAGTGCAGAGTGATAGTTCTTCTGCACTGCACTTTGTTTTAATGAGATTTATCCACCTATGAAGTTTCAAGTCAATAGTTTTGATAGTGTAGGAGTTATGCTCTGGACGCAGCCCTGCCGCCCGCCCGCCGTGGGTGATCCCATAATACGTCCCTTCCTTGACGGGGGTATAAAAAGCTGCGGCTTTCAAATCGTAAATATATTTCAAACAGTTAAGCCGTTTGTTTGTATTTGCGCAGATACATTCTCTAAAATAACACAATGGAAGAAAGAAGGAAAAAATAAAAAATGTGGAAGGTAATTGTTTAGTCGTCATGCTTAAGAAATATACGAGATTTCAGACTTTACATGCGTATGTTGCTACGTCTTGTTTATGCATTTAATGACATAATCCCTTTTAGAATTTACCTGGTCTGTTTAACTGAATGACACTAATCATAAAATACAACAACATGTCAACTTCTTTCAGTAAAATGAAACCTGCATATGGATTTCAACTTAAAGAGCCTCACATGCCATGTGAACACCCATACCTACTTTTAAGTAAAAATATCAACAGAGTCCTTCAACATCGTACTTTGATTTTGCTTCTCACATGGTTCGTTATTCTTATAGTCTCAGTGCATGATTTTATAAAACTATCGAATGTATTTATTTGAGACAGGTGAATAGTTGTTGAAATTAAAATATTTTGATAGAAATACAGAAAGTGTACTTGCGCGAATGAGAAGTATTCAAATATGTTTAACTTATCAGCAGCAGCCTAAAGGTTGTATTTTCTCTTTTGATTGTTTGCATATATTTCAATTGTAAATAAAATTTGAAACCGGGTAGCCAACTTCAATTGAAATATTTCTTTGTGAACTGCTAAAACGCCGGTATGAATGATATCATTCAAATCTGCCTTCTTTTGAACTGTTAAGAATGTTGAGCATAAAAGTATTATGATATACTGATAACTGACTATTGATGCATTTAGATCATAACAATTGTTTAAACTACAAAAGGGTATTTCGACTCTGTCTAGGACTTGATTAATGGAGAAAGTTTTAAAGAATCCACTTAGCATGTTTTGATATGGTATTTCGATAATTAAATAAACGTATTATAATGATATTTTGAGACATTTTGCTGAATATGCTGAATATTCGTATACATATTTATCCTGAAGCGTCTATTTTAAAAGATTACATGTTTAGATTTTTATTGCAATCCAATATCCAGAAAATTAGTTAGTTTAATATATTACCGTGTTACAAAAACACGGTGTAATGTAATGTTAAATCACGGTGATAGTTTGTCTTTAACACTTCATAGTTCATACCTCACAATTAAAACATCTTCTGATATGTCATCTGCTTATTTTATGATCATGCTTTACGATTCACACTTCACATTTCATACTTCTTCATACTTTACAATTCATACTTCACCTTCATATTTCACAATTCATACTTCACCTTCAAATTTCACAATTCGCACATAAGACTTCACATTTTAAATCGCACTCCTCAAACGGCATACTTCAAGCTTATTTAAGTCATACTTCAGACATCAAAATTTGTTCTTCATACCCTTTATTCCACACTTCTAAACTTTATATAGTTCAATCTTTCAATTAAAGATGAAAACACTTTCGAATATTTCCTTTCAAAATACATGTAACTTTAATTTACCAGAACTTTTTGCAGAAATATATATGTTTTAAAGAGGATGCGTTTTACACTGCTTGAATAACCAAATCAATAAATTACTCATAAAACGAAGAAAAGCTTGTAAAGAGAAATTAAACATATAAGTGTTGCATATTAATTGCAGAAGTCTAACAAAATGTTAAAGACAATAATGAACCTATTTATCGTCTGATTATAAAAAAATATATTTAAAACCATTATATGCCCCCCTAAGGGAGGCATATAGTTTTTGGATTGTCTGTCCATCTGCCCGTCAGTCAGTCCGTCCGTCTGTCCGCTATTTGTCCGGTCCATATCTTTGTCAGTCATGGATGGATTTTAAAATAATTTTGATTAAATGTATAGCACAATCCGGCAATGTGTCATATGCAAGACCCAGGTTTTTAAGTCAAAGGTCAAGGTCACAATTGGACTAAAAAGGGAATTTTCATAAAAGTGCATTAATGATAGTGTTCGGCGAACAATTCTGTCATTCCTGGATGTATTTTAAAATGACTTGGCATAAAGGTTTTGGACATGATGATGACGTGTCACGCGCAAGAATCAGGTGTCCAGCTAAGAGGTCAAGGTCACACTTGTACGTCCAAAGTCAAGATTTGAATATTTCATAAAAGTGCATTGATGATCGTGTCCGGACAACAATTCTGACATCCCCGGATGAATTTTAAAATGACTTGGCATAAATGTCTTAGACATGATGACAACGTGTCGCACGTAAGAATAGGTCCTCCACCTTAAAAGTCAAGGTCACACTTGTATGTCAAAAATCGTGATATGGTTGTGACTAGATGTTCGTGTTTTGTCAACATTTCTGTCATTCATGGATGGATTTTAAAATGACTTGGCATACATGTCTTAGACAAAGCGACAACGTATCACACGCAAGAATCAGGCCTCTATTTCAAATGTCAAGGTCACACTTGTATGTCAAAAGTCATGATATGGTGGTGAATAGAACTTTTATCTGAAGGATTAAAACAACATGTTTCCACACCTACACATATATAAGGATATTGCTAGGACCATTTCTACACCATTAGACTAGTGGCTGACTGTAGAACAGTTCATTGTTATTTCGGTGACCATTCCTGGGTTTCCTGTTTAATTCATTCTGACAACAATTAATATCTGACACCAGCAATTTCACAGACAGGTAACCGCCAAACAATAAATATTTTTTAGTTAGTAATTTATGTTTTATTAAACGTGTATATACAACAACCTACTGAAATATGTTTGTTAACATTCTTTTCACCTTTCACACTTATTCTTTCACTCTTTCCTATATTATCTGACCTTCATTTCCAGTGAAAAACATGTTCTTGACCCATGTTTTGTTCTAATTTGATGCAACTGTAGTAAATGTATAAAAGAGGTAACAGTAATACTTCAGACAGGTATGCTTTATTTCCACTTCTTTTCTATTTTTGTGTGTAATGAGTCGGTATTCATTAATCTTGAAATTTTATACTGTTTGTTTTGATTAGAAATAAATATAAAATTTCATCGACATATAAGATCTGGAGTTTGAAGTGGGAAGTATGAAATGTGACGTAAAATTAATACTTAATTTTTGCATTTTTGCCAATTTTCAGATGTAAGTCAAAATAAGTCAAACTTTGCTCAGTTAAAGACCTAAGATATCGTAGGAATTTGCACTGGTTTGATTCTGGCTTCATTGATGATGACACTGTGACGTCATATATGAAATAAACTTTAATAAGCATAATGCCGCAAAAGGTAGACCTTCAGACATTGGGAGGTTTTCTTTATGCTCATGTGACCAAACATGGTCCCCAGAGCGATTTAAAATTATAGCGGGGAACAATTTTCTCCGAAATTACAAGAGCTAAAGACATGAAATTTGACAGACCGGTAGTCCTTGGCAGTTGTAGCTAAACATTTTGAAAATTCAGTCATGACATCCAACAATCTAGTTGCCAGTGAGGTACTTTACATGAGTTCAAATTCCAATTAATTCCTATTTTTCTTGACTTGTCGTTTTCTGTTTTGATTTTAAACATTGCGCACCAGTAATATCAGTAACGAATATCTCCAAAACTACATGGTAAATATTTGACATTCATATCTTATATAGTATTTTCAGAAAAGAAAAAACAAATGAATGGAATTGAAGGTAAACTGAGGCCCAAAAATAGTTTGATGTTACAATGGGTTATCCTTTTTGTGTGCTTTTTTTATATATAAGTGTTCTTTTACTTTTGTTTTGTTGTTGTTGCTTATTACGTTTTTATGGTAAAAAGATTTGTCTTGTTCTTCATTCTGTAGGCGTGAGAGGGTAGTAACTTTTTCATATCTGGAATGATCGTGGTAAATGCCACTTGACCACAGTGTGTCGGTTTTCATTTTGATTTGCTCCTAAACTTATGCCGTCCATTGGTTTAAATGCGTAGCATGAGACAAAGTTATAACGTTTTATTTTTCAAGTTTAGTTTCAACTTAATTTTCTTCCGCATTTATTTTAATTGTTGGAGCTCGTTCGTTAGGATTATATTTTGTTTGAAGAAGGAAGTGGAAAGGATTACTTTTTTTTCAAATTTCTTTAGACACCGACTCTGTATCAGTTTTCTTAAATTGTGTTATACAAACAGATTTTGTCCAAGTAAAAAATTATGGAGGACAACTAATTTAAGCAAGTATAACTTTTCATTAAGTTAAAGGAAAATATTGGACATTTTTGGAAGTATTTTACATTGATTCATTACAAGAAGGTGAAAGGCGTAATTACTGAATTCTTCAATCTTCATTTGAACAAAAAATAGATATTCTCGTTCTGTTGCCCTATACATTTAATGCAAAATGCATACTATAAAATCTCATCTTGTTTGGCATATATACATGTATGAGCCTATTTAAAGAGTATATTAACATGTATGTAATCAAACATGCTTTATATCTAAACTAAATTTTGCATCGTTTACTTACATCATGCACGTATGTTTTATTGCAGAAAAAGAGAACACTTATTCTTTTTTTCAGGTGTCTAGGTAATCGGTAACATAATTATAAACAAGTACCTACAGTTCCAAAGAACAAGCTTGAAAGACAATCACCATATAATGGTATCATTTTAAGTTAACAGATTTATTAGCAGTAGCTTCGAGCTGTGTACGTCACAAAATTGTTAAGCCGTTATCTAGAAAATCTTTACAACATATTATTTTTAAAGTTAAAATCTAAGTAGTGTATAACATTTTATGTACAGTATAATCAAATACATTTCAGGCTGTTTGGCTTTGGTTCTTCTTTTGTGCAATGTCTTTACACGATTATGTTTATGCAGGTAAGCACCGCCTTATATTTAATAAGTTCATAAGATCAAATGTGGTTAGTTCCATATTTTATAGAAAGCCAGTTTAATCTCTACTTTTGAACGCTCGCGAGGCTCGAGCGAATTGTGGTGTATCGATATACACTATATTTTTAAGAAATAAACACAACTAATCAGACTTATTATATTTTTCATTCAGTATAAAGCATTTGTAATGAAAGTTTACACTAGTTGTGTTTTTTTTTTCTTTTTACTTAATATCGTCTTTGATAATGAAAAAATATATTACAGCTTTAGACCCTAATTGCAACAACTGTCAATGCTGCATCAATAAAAAATGTTCGCCAGTCCAAGGATGGATCGACACTTGCGGTAAAGGATGCATCGATGGCCACAGAGGACGAAAATGCTTTGAGTTGTGTAAATATGAACATTGTAAATCCTGTGGTGTTCCATTCAGTTTTGATAAGTCATGTACCGCTTGCTATGATGGCTACTACCTTGGACCAAATAGTGACTGTATATCAGTTTGCCCTCCTAACTGTAAAACGTGTACATCAAGCTTAGTTTGTGACGAGTGCAAGACAGGCTTCTTCAATAAAAATGGTTCAACTAAGTGTGAATATTCTGATTGTCCTGGGAATTGTATATGTCCCAAAGGCAAAAATGAGTGCACTTCCTGTCGATCTGGCTACTACAACAAAACAAGTAATTGTAGCGACGTATGTCCGACTAACTGTGCTTCCTGCATTTCGAAAGAAATATGTACAAGCTGTAAAAATGGATTCTATAACGGATACAAAAAAGACATTTCGACAGGCGTTCGACTAAATAATTGTACGTTCAAGTGCAGAGAAACATGTACCCAATGTTTTTCTTATGATAAATGCTCAGAATGTAGGGAAGGTAAATTTGGTCTGAAGTGCCAGAACAAATGTGCTTTAGGTTGTATGGGTAAACAATGCTTGATCGAGACAGGAGGTTGCAACTGTTCCGTGAATTTTACAGGCGATAAATGCGCAGAATGTATTGACAGTAAATATGGGATATATTGCAACAATTCATGTCCTGAATTCTGCCGAGAAAACAAGTGTAGTAAATTATCAGGGGATTGTGGTTGTAGCGACGAATACTATGGACAGTTTTGTAACTTGAGTTGCTCAGAAAATTGCAGCTTCTCTAATGACAAATCGAAGCGTCGGTGTGAAAAAATAGAAGGAACATGTATTAATGGCTGCCTCAAAGGTCACTATGGTTTTAAATGTAACAAAATATGTAGTTCAAAATGTGTTGACAATATCTGTGAACAGAATACTGGAAAATGTAAACATGGCTGTATTGGAGGAAAAGAAGGACCGGAGTGTCTTAAAAGCTCGGGTAAAAAAAAAATCTTAGCGATTATACTGTAATTATCCTATTTTCGATGAAAATATTATAATGTGTATAAAACATGTTTAATGTTTTAAGTTTGCCTCTTTTTTATTGGAATTATATGAACAAGATATTCAAAGAAAAATAAGAAGGCCAGATACACAAAGGTAACCTCTTAGTTAAACAGAAAACTAATATCGGGAAGAAGTTTATCAGTATAGTTAACAAACCTTTCAACGCGTGTTGATTTATTTTATCTCTAATAGTTACAGGAAAAACACTCGAAACAGACAATTTGATAGGACCTGTTGTCGGAGGTATTGGTGTTTTTGTAGTGGTTGTTGCAGTAAGTGTTGTAGCTGCAGTCATGTATAAACGGCGGTAAGTTAAACACCCTTGAATATTAGCCTTGCAACATCTATAGTCCACGGTATTAGTCTGTAATAAAGCATATATATTTTGTAAAATCTCCTCTAGCAATGTATTGTGTGATTTCATCGTATCTACCTGGTAAAGTTTTCCTGTTGTCAGATCATTAGCATATAAATAAAATATTGTTAAACTATGAAATCATTATCACTTGTTGAAGCTACGACATCTTAACAAAACGAAGATCACAGAAAAAAAGCATGACGACTTTGCCATATCCATATACTAAACTATATATGAAGACGAAAGCTCAATGTTTCTTTCAGGATACATTTACGCAAAGAATTACGATTAAACGTTTCTTCTGTTTTTAATTGATTTTTTCCTACACACAGCCAACTAACTAAAGATGTAAGTGACCATATCCCATTAAGACAACCAGAAGGAACTGTTAACGAAGGACACGTATATGAAAATATCCGGGGTTAGTATATTTGCAAAGATCTTAATACTTTAAAGTAAATGTGGATATGAACAGGACAGGGATTTTTTTCGTAATATACATTTTAACATGTATTTTTTCATTATAGATTTAGGACGAAATGAACCTTGTATATATAATAGAAAACGCGTGCATATAATGAACCGAATGAATCGACCCGTTTGTTAGAAACACTGTGGTGGCTAATTTGTGCCATGTCGTATGAGTGTATTTTCGAGCCAAAATTCGAAAACACAAAAATGCTTTTTTCGCGTGGCGGGACGAAAACGCGAAAGAACAAACACGTTTTCGCCCCGCCATACAAAGATACGACAAACTTTAGGTACAGACAGGCACAAAGAATGTGGCGTGTTTTCACGTGGCGGGGCGAAAGCAATTTTCGCCCCGCCATGCGAAAAAAATACTTTCGTGTTTTCGCATTTTCGGTTCGAACACACGCTCATACAACATGGCACAAGTGAGCCACCATAGCAACATTGTTTAAAATGCAAGGTTATCAATCATAATGCTTGATCAATACGTTTATCAATACGTTTTTCTAATGCCAAGATTCTTATTTCAGATAAAGGCAAGGAACAAAATGATAAAAGAGTTAACGTTGAGCAAGAAAATATGGGTATGGAGAATGTTGTAACAGGCGGACAAAACAATGAAGATAAACAGGACTACTACAATTTTTGCCCAGATAGTCTGAACATAAAAGTGGCGGATCTGTTCTCATACGTAACAAATAGACAAACCATGCTATTTGAAAAAGATTTTGAGGTATACTTCATGTAATGTACTTCTGTTTATAACATAACAGGAACATGTTAATGTTTTTTATTTTATGCCTACCAATGAAATATAGGGAAATATCAGTGAGATAAAAGTGATAATACACTGTTTTGAATCAGTTAATTACCATTTTGATAATACATGTTTGTGCCCGAACTACTGAATATTGAGTATTAATCCGCTTTTATAATTAAAGTATGCATGGCAAAATTCAATAAATATTGATAAACTGTGTAGACAAAAATAAATATTATTTGATGAAAGTGTATTCAGTTTATTTCAGCAGAAGTAAAGTTATCATATGTATTGGAGATTGTCTGCACTTTTTTTTGTGCGGAGTAACCAAAGTACGCATTAACTGATTTGGGGCTCACCATGGGGAATTTATTGAAGGCCCTGATTAAAAATGTCATAAAAAAAACCCATTTTTGACGTGTTGGCATAAAATAAAAAGAAAATGTGTTTGTTTTTTAGTGGAAGATGGGAATTTATTTCATCTCGTGAACACCATATGTTGATATTTTCACTCGTGGCTACGCCACTCGTGAAAATATCACATATGATGTTCACTCGATGAAATAAATTCTCATCTTCCACAAAAACAAACAAATATCCTCTATATCTTGATTAAAGCGGCGTCTGTATTTTTTTAATAAATCGCTTTTTTTCATATTCATCATACACTAGTCTAGTATCGTGTGAGATTTAGAAAACCTGTATTGTTTAAAAGTTTGCGATAAATTTTTTTCTGAAACGGAACCTCGGAAAAATTTAATCACTTTATGTTTTTTTCTAATATTACAGTATTCATCTTGCAAGATCTGCTCTATTGTGAAATGCATCTTCCGCAATATGAGAATACATTATACACTTTTGCAGCTGTGCAAATATATAATGAATTTTGCAAGCTGTATATCAAAAGAAATCTCGTTTGATCTGTAGCAATAACTTCCTCGATAAATCTTAAAATCTAAAAAGTTGTTCTTCAGTAGTGCACAATGAATGGTGTCTGTTTGAATGCACTGTGTTTCAAAACCACCAATTATACTTAATGACAATTATCTGCACGACAAAACAAAATGTTTTAAAATCATAGGAGGGAGTCGGTGTGGGCAAATCTAAAATATTCATCTTATTTTAGGTAAGTCTGTTGTAATTATCTGCCCTTGACTATTTCAGAACTTACCAACACCTGGTAACTTATCCAAATTGTGTAAATTTGCGATGAAACCAGAAAACATCGCATTAAACCGCTATAATGGAATTTACCCCTGTAAGTATGAGTATTTTATGCCGTTTTGCTTGCGCTTTTCCTGAATGTGTTTATAATGTATCATTAAAAACTAAACTACAACATACACAAATATGAGAATTTTACAGTTACCTTTTTTGGGATACTTATCAAGCAAATGTGTTTTATTTTTCTGCAACACACAAAATTAATGAAAATAAGCTAGCAATAATAGTGTTTCACGTAGTAATTTGTTTTATGAAATTCACAACTAACTTTCGAGTTTTTTTCTCCGAAAAAAAGTGTCCCGTATCAGGATAATATAGGTTTTATTTGTTTGTATTATGCTTTTTTGGCTTATTTTTACCTTCAGTTGACCATTCAAGAGTAACTATTCCAAGTGAACCAAGATTTTTCATCAATGCTTGCTATATCGATGTAAGTACATGTCTAGTGTCTTCTCTGTTCAGCAACTGTTCTTTTTTGTCAAAAGATATTGTCCCTTAGTATGGAAAAAGCGTGTTTGTTACTTTTAGGTATGCAAAATAAAGGAGAACGTGACCTTTTGTTTCCCTAGCAGTGTTTTTACGATGGTTGAAGCAGTCATCGCTTAAGTAAAATCTATCTTTTTCGCCCAATGTTTCGAACTAAAAAATGTAGAGGTCAGCTTGCATTTTGTAATCTCTCAAACTTAAAACATAATTATTATAAAGATAAAGAATGCATGGAGATAGTGAGGCAGTTGTTCATTCAATGGCAAAATGGATTCGAACAGTCCAAATCTTTAAATAGAATGCGCGAAAGAAATCAGTACTATGATATAGTTCTAGATGGTTATATAGAAATGGCAGAAGTTTTATGTCAATAGGGCCGAGAATGACATCAAACTTGTCGTCCCACTAGCATTATTTCTAAGAAGATACACTATTTTTCTTACATAAATGATGATTTCAAATTTATTAGGAGGTTTCATCAAAGTTTTCATATTTATCCGTTCTTGATTATGGACAATCCATGAATGTTGGCTGCAATCAGAAACAGCTATCGGAGCCTACAAACGAAGGTGTAAAGTAATTATGACAACATTTGTATATAATTGTTGCTTATAAAAGAGGTCTTTAAAATATTGTTTGTATACTATATACAATTCAGACGAAAATATTGTTTTAAATAGATTGCAACCTTAAAAGTTAACAAACGTTTATTTTTGTTAAAAAGTGATAAATATATTCGCAGGCGATATGACATGGTGATTTATATACCTCTTTGTAGGTTTTAAAAAATAATCTCTTTTTTTTCATCAAAATTGTAGTCATGATACGAATTACGAAAATTAAATGAATTCATAAATGTTAACGAGTTTCCTTATAAAACGGATAATTTATTTTTAAAAATTCTCTATAGAACGATTCGAACGAAAACTTAGCGTATGATCTAAACTAAATGCTTAATAATTTTTATTTTATGCCTACCAATGAAATATAGGGAAATATCAGTGAGATAAAAGTGATAATACACTGTTTTGAATCAGTTAATTACCATTTTGATAATACATGTTTGTGCCCGAACTATTGAATATTGAGTATTAATCCGCTTTTATAATTAAAGTATGTATGGCAAAATTCAATAAATATTGATAAACTGTGTAGACAAAAATAAATATTATTTGATGAAAGTGTATTCAGTTTATTTCAGCAGAAGTAAAGTTATCATATGTATTGGAGATTGTCTGCACTTTTTTTTGTGCGGAGTAACCAAAGTACGCATTAACTGATTTGGGGCTCACCATGGGGAATTTATTGAAGGCCCTGATTAAAAATGTCATAAAAAAACCCATTTTTGACGTGTTGGCATAAAATAAAAAGAAAATTTGTTTGTTTTTTAGTGGAAGATGGGAATTTATTTCATCTCGTGAACACCATATGTTGATATTTTCACTCGTGGCTACGCCACTCGTGAAAATATCACATATAGTGTTCACTCGATGAAATAAATTCTCATCTTCCACAAAAACAAACAAATATCCTCTATATCATTAGATGAATTTTGTCGTTGTTTGTTTCTACAAGTTAAAAAACAATGTTAGAAATCTAGTAGAATATGAAAGGTTTCATTATAGTCTTCAGGTCTATCATAGTTTCTGGAACAAGGTCACTTATTTTTAAATCACATTTTTCAGGTTCTTACATAACGGTCAATAATGACTGTTCATGTATAAATCTATATCTAGATTTGTTTTTCTCAGCGTTTTACTGTTGCCTTTCCCATTTTTTAATCTCTTGTATGTTTAAGAATTATTTCATTCATATGAAGGATGTAGAAAAGAAATTGTAACAGGAGATTCGTTTCGCTTTTTTCTTGACAAAAAAAAAATAGTTCCCTTCATAAATCAACATTTTATCTCTTCGTCTTTGTTTGCCGTATTTCCGTATAACTTCGCTGTATTTTGTAGCAATTATAAACTGGTATATGTTTATCTTCTGATTGTTGCGTGTGTGTGCATATCAAACATCATGAGCTTTGAATTTCATTTGATATACATGTATGTCCTGCAATACAGTTTGTTTCGCCTAAAAACAACAACAACAGCAACAAAAATATGAACGTTGATTAGGTATTGTCTTTTAGTTTGCTTTGTAAATTTCAAATTGTTATGCCTGACTGATTAAAGGAATGTCTTCAATTTTCAAAATTAAGATTCGGCTTTGACAATCTGGGTATCCATAATAAAAGTAATTTGCGTTAACTTATGATTTTTTCTCCTTTTAGGGGTACCAGAGAAATAAGGCTTACATCGCTTCGTCCGGTTAGTTCTTTAGAATTTTGGAGATTTTTTATCTCTTCTCTTCTCTTCATGTTCGTAAAAACGATACTATTACAATAAGCCTTTATATCGTTTCATATGGTAGTAGTATGCTACTCGTAAGAGCCCAATTCATTCATTTAGTGGTATATTTATGGTGTCTCATATGAGAGGATTTATCTTGAAAACTTTTAAGGTACATATTCAATTGTATATAATAGAAGTTGTATAAATGGAAGAAAAAAATAACTAAGATTAGTATATTATAAATATGGTTAGTTAAATAAATATGTCCTTGCATTGCATAAGACTTGGAACAAATGATAAATCACGTAGACCCCCCCTCCACTGTAGGCTTTCATTTATATGAAAGATGTTCTTTATCAGGACCCACAGCAAAGACGACACATCGTTTTTCGAGCTTCTGGTGTATGGTATGGCAAGAAAATTCGGATGTAATTGTGATGTTGACAAACCTTCGTGAGGAATCGGTAAAAGCTTTAAGGGTTCAATATATTGGTTTGTAACAAAGATTCAAACTGCAGTTAAAATGGGGTCAATTTGCTAAAGATATATAAGATTTGTTTTTCCAAATACAGATTTGCCTGAACAAAAATTCTGAAAGTGCAATTATAGTTTATGTATAAGAAAAAAGATACCAGATAATTACACAGTCATGTAACTATCAAAGTAGCATTTCTATCAAATTTCAATTGTACAAAACGTACACACATGAGAAATCATTTGATCGTTCCCGCAAGGAGACGAAACGGATAATGCATATGTCATCATGTATGTTATTACTAAAAATATAAACTTTAAAGGGAATGAAATGCGAACAGTACTGGCCAGACGCAGACAGAGAAGAGCAATATGGTCAAATAAAAGTGAAATGTCGGAGTGTCGAAGAATTTTCGGAATATACGGTCAGAACATTCACCATTTCAAAGGTAAGGTGTAGTGTATTCAGAAGTATTTAACTTGCCACTGCAAGTAAGAACATTTGTTAAGACGGTGTATGCAAAATACTTATCATATTGGTAGTTTCCTACATAAAATGTAAATAATGAGAAATAGTACATTTTTTTCATAAAGAAAATTAGATCAATTATTCAAGCAATGCCGTATGTATCCATACAACTATTGTGTCGACTCTTCAGTGAAATAATTTTCTCTGTCAAACATTCCTTTGTATCAAGCACACCTAGTCATTATTGCAGCTTTACTACATTTCTGTTGTTTTATATACACGTATATGTTAAATTCCTGAAGAAAATCCCAAAAAACTACACTAGTATTTATAAACCGAGTAAAGCATTCATCATTCGTAGCTGTAAATTTAAGGCTTTTAAAACTTTCTTATTATTTCTTTTTTTTAAATATTTGGTTAAATCAGGACAAGCAAGAAAGGAACTTGACACAGCTGCATTACACAGCATGGCCAGACAAAGGAGTACCACACGAGGTTACAAGTCTAGTCGAGTTCAGACAAAGGGTTAAGACTGTACCTGCAGCGCTAGATGGCCCTGTCATAGTTCACTGCAGGTAGACTTCGGTTTATGTTTCGAATTAAGAATTGATGTTATGCTCTCCCACTTAAAGAAGATATAAGCCATAAATATTCTATTTTCACTGTTTTAAAGACTGTATATCTTTGTTGTCACGGTGCTATTTTAGACCTTAGAAAAAAGTCGTCCGATTCAACGAGGTTACTCTTGATCTCTCAGGAGTTTTGTTCACATACCATCAGCCTCATGAATGTTCAAAATGTTCTACCTAGAAGATATGAGTTCGAACAAATCAAATAACCTTACGGGATTTAAACTAAAAAAACAACAAAATATTGCCACACTGGACAATGACTTCGCTACGACCTTACGAGAAATTATTTAACAGCTTTAGGAACGCAGAGCATACTAGGGGAAATGCTTTTTATGGTTATTTAGCGAGTAAACGTGGCGTGAATTAACGCGATCAAGATTAAAATGACCGTTGTTTATATCGATTCGGAATGGGAATTAAGGCGCTCTAGTATCTTAGCACAAGAGTTTTGTGAAGCATCATACTTGTCTTGAAATTCCAATATGACAGCATGAATTAGCTAAAACTTAAAGAAACCCTGTTCATTCAGTTTCCACTTTTTTGTTAGATTTTACATAGGCATGGGTTGTCTGTTACTCTGTTTAACAAATATAAATCCTTAAAATTGACAGAAACTGATTCTCGTTCGTAAGTCCACTACGTTAACACTTTGAAAATGAAAGTAGGTTTTGAGGGAGAAGCTGCATGAAGAAGAATTGCAATTTATAATTTCGACTTAAACTTTTCTCATACTCAAGGGTTAATAACTAAAAAACTTGTAGATTCTAAGACGTTTCAATAACCATGGCAATACACCAACAGCTCAGTCGACGTTATTAGAAAACAATATACTTATATTCATTCTCGATTTTCAGAAAATTCCGTCAAAATGTCTCACGACGCTTCAGCGTTATTGCTTTAAATGCTCATTTGGACGTTGGAGTTGAAATAAATAACGTTACCGCTAGAATGGCATCATATCAATTGATGAAAAGAAGTTGTCATCAGAATTGCTCAAGACAAGGGCAGTTATTATTTATTGAAATAACTAGGAATGCTCCACGCGATACTTATAAGATGTTACGGACGACTCAAGGAGACAGTTGTGTTTGTCACGTTTTTGTGTTCAAAGGGCACAAACGTTTTTCTGAAGGCAGAATAAGTATCGACAATGACTTTAAATCATCCAGAAAGTCGCAGGTCAACACTGCTCACTTGACGTCAATGTCAATTAAAAAGGCACTAGATGCTGGCCGCTGTTTCGCTGCAATGGTTCAATAAAATAATGTTTTCATTAATGCAGATTCTATATTATAATGCAACAAATAAATAAAACGCATTAATGTTATATATCGACAAGCTTTTCTATTTAAAATAAAGCATCTTTGAACTCTTGCGTTTCCTGAGGACGAAGAGGCCTGAAATAGACACAGAAAAATCCTCACTTCTTCAGGGAAATGCTCTGCCTCACAACGCGCATCCACCTAGTTTAAACTTAGTCTCTTTAGGTTTTGGTATTACCCACCATACTCACCTGAAATAGCACCATCTGACTTTGTTTGTTTTCTAGCAGTTAAGTTGTAGTTGAAAGGTCAATGTTTTGAAACGCATATTGAACTGCAGTCAGCGACAAATGCCATAATTAAGCATTACCTTATGAAATGACATGTAAACATATTCTGCCAATGGGTGTATCGCGCTATTTTGAAAACGTGTTACAAATGCAACATATGTAATTCATAAGTTCGCGATATTTGTTTTCTGACGTCGTTGACGTCGGAAAATATTTACGTGCTAAACTAGGAAGATGACGGTTGAGAGATATTAAAGCGGACACCGTCACACTCAGTTGAATTTGTATAGGTTACAGAAAACCCAACTATCAAGTGCACAATATGCCGCCGTTTCAGGCCATGTATTTTTATAACAATTGTCTCTAATTGTCATAATATTAAAGTTTGGAGAGAAGTCTAGGTATTTTTAACAACCCTTTTAAAAATAGTTTTATATATACTTTCTGGTTCAATTTCATTTTCAGTGCTGGAGTTGGAAGAACTGGGACGTATATTGCTTTAGATATTCTAACAGAGCAGGGCAAGGCAGAAGATTCTGTCGACGTGTTTCACTGCGTTAGCAAAATGAGGGATCAAAGGGTTAACATGGTTCAAACAGAAGTGAGCATTAGAATAACTCTGGCACTGATTAGTTAGTTTTATTCAGTTAATATGGTCAGGTATTAGCATCAAACCATTATTGTCTTTTGGTACAAGTATGTCCATACGTACGGTAATACGTTTCGAACTCATTCCGTACAAAGTGTAGGAGAACTTTTTATAGCCTCTCACAAGTAAGTACCTACAAGGTCAAAAGTAAAGATATTTAAGTGTGTCCATTTCAACATTTATAGCAGACGTTGAAAATATTCAAATTGCACAGTATTGATCGTAGCACCTTTTCACTTCCTGGTTAACATATCATCTGTATTTAACAGGATCTCCCTCAAAAGCCCTCGGATTGAAAATCTTGTTATGTGTATGATAAACTGGATACTATTTAAAAGTTAAAAGTAATGTGTAATTCAAAGATTAGGTTTAACGAGAGACAGCTTAATGATAATGAAGAAATGAAGAGAGCTTTTGCACAAATTATTTGAATGACATTGCACATACAGGAACAGTATAGATTTCTTCACAAAGCCCTCGTGCATTCTCTGACATTTGACTGTGAGGCAGTCACAGCTGAGCTAATACAAAGGCAAGCATTTGAAACTGATGATAGGTTTAGACAAATGTTTCAGGTATGTTTTACTGTTTTCATTCTGATGAGTATGGGGCAACTTTTGTAAATCCTTAGAAGTAAAAAATCTATAGTGATAACTTAAAATGATTAACTTTCGTCTCCTTTTGATGTTGTTGTTGTTTCATTTTTCAAATAAACTTAAATTTTCATGCATTATTAACAATATGAATGGACACTCCTCAAAACAACGATGAAAGTAATGCTGTTTATCACTTTTCTTACTTTTTTCGTTTCCTAAACATTTCTGTTCTAGACATTGCGAATGGTTGTTGATACGGAAACAGAAGAAAATATTAAAGCACGAGAAGAGAATAGAAAAAGATATCGAGATAAATCTCGACAACACTCTGACATTCCAGGTACTGATACTGGTGATTTAATCAATACTGTCTTACTTTCAGCAAATATGTTAAGGAATTTGTCCTTGTGTTATCCTATCATATTAATAAAAGTGTCGATCTCATGAGGTAATGCATAGATTAATACAGTTATGTAACTGAGGGATTTCCAGAACTTACGGCTTTTTTAAGGGGTGTATCTACTTTATTTTTGTCGAAATCTTACGGCTCTTATCAACAAATAATAAACCAGTCTCTGTACATCTCTTATTGGTCATAATAACATATCTGTGTCTTTCAGATGTGTATATATTATACTCTTGACTATTTGATGCTATAACTGTTTCTCTTTCTGACTTTTATAGATATCATGTTTTATATTTTATTTGTTATTGTTTTGGCCCTCTCCTCTAATGGTTTTAGGATACATGACTGCTAGACTTTCATGTGTCTCGTTTACATTTATTTGCTGCCTTTAGGGTGGTGATATATCCATTTCTCACCATAGATTTTCTAAAGTTAAAGCAAAGTAAACGTGTTTTAACTACAACAGATGTTACATGTTTTGACGATAAATGATATCGTGTTTTAAGGAAAATACGACCGAGTGCGTCTGTTTCTTAGCCGGAAGTCAGGATCTTATGACTATATCAACGCCATGTCCATCAATGTAAGTTCAGTAAAAAGAACAGGTAATGTGGTATAATAGGACAATCATGTGAGGTGTATGAATGTGTGTGCGTGCGTGTGTGTTTGTGTGTAAAATAAATCATACTAGTTTCATTAAAGTATCAGAATGGACACATTTGATCCGTTCTTTCACATTGTACAACTTACTGTTACCAGTAATGCCAAAAATACTGAAATTCAAATTTTACTATCAAAAAACGATTAATGCCGTTCTATGCGGTTGCATAATAATACATAGGCGAGCTTATTCTCAAATATCGAATTATGTTTTAGATGAAGTTAAATAAATGTATAAAACAAATGTAATAATTACTTCGTGTTTTTCATTCAGAGCTTCAAAACCAAGAATTTTTTTATTGCTGCTCAGACACCACTCCCGTGCACCGTCGAGGACTTCCTCTGTCTGATATATCAACAAAATGCTTCTTGTGTTGTTGCCTTGGAATCGCCTCAAACCTTAGCGAAGAAGAGTGTAATTACCTTACAATCAAATCGTACATAAATGGTCACATTTCGTCTATCCAATGAACAATGTGCAGTTTCATATATTCAGTTCAAATGAATAGTTAAATAACTTGTTTCCCAGTCACTTAATATAAAGAGGAGCCTTGAGCAAAAGAGATTTTGGAAAAAAATCTTTTTTTTTTTTTTTTAATAATTCATACATGATTTCTTTTTTGTTATAAAATGTTTATCATAACATTTCTTTTGAAATTTGGAGCAAATGAGCAGTTATCATGTAGTCAACGTTGTTATCAAATTGAACTTACTTCCACATAATGTTTGTGGTAAAAGTGATATAATTCGTGTCTTTGAGTCAATCCGAATAATACTAATTTATTAATGTCCTATTTTTTGTTGCTGTTGATAAGATCATACTAAACTCAGGGACACATGAATGCACAAGTAAGAAATAACATTTGTTATGTATGACCATTTATTCATTTCCTGTTATATATTTGTATTTATCTTTTATTGTTTTGACATAACATAATGGACCTGAAATAGCAATCATCTGTGCATCTGCAACTCATTGTTCGTGCACGGGAATTCAACTAGTAAAACCAAAGTGCTCAGTGTTAGTTTTAAATGTAATTATCTGTGCATCATATTTTCCAGGATGTGGGTAAATATCTGCCTGCAGATAACAAAACTTTTAGATGCGGCTATTTCACAGTGTCATGCTCAGAGCTTGAGACTAAACCGCAATATACCCTAAAGAAAGTATCACTTCACAATATGAACAAGGTAAGGAAACGTGTGAGGGAAATTCAGTTACTCGCTCTGTAGCATGACTATCATAATTATATAAAATACAACAGATGAGTTATATCATGTGGACCGGTGTTAATGGGCAGTGGAGAAAATATTGTCCAAGGCACTGAATCTATCTATTGTCGGCATATTGTCATTGTAGCTGCACTGTTTTATCTTTGCAGCTAATGTAGGCCACCGTGTCAGAATCTACAAACAAATCTAAGAATATAGTACAAAACAATTTGTGTTGCACGTATACATATAAGTTAATGAAGGCTTAATTGAAACGTAAAAATATCAATTATTACAAATAACATTTACAAAATATACGATAAAATATAATTATTGCAACATTTATTATGGTTAATGAAAATTGGGACAATAAAAGACGACATCGCTAAACACGAATGCTAAATATGTATACAAAAATTGGTTTTATTTAAAAAAAAAGAACAGACCAGGCTAAATACATAATAAATGATAATAAGAAATTAACGGAGATTTATGCGCTACATGATGGCTTGTACTTGTTTATCAATCACTGTTAGTTTCGTTTTAAATACAATTTAACATCGCCTATATTTGTCGTAAGCAATTTAAGTCTGATACCAATGTTAAGTGCGAGAAATTAAAATATTTAGTATTCTTACTGTCATATACAAATCGTGGAGAAAGTTCGCGCACATATTATTTTCAGTAGTGTTTCATATGTTTGAAGCGGGAAGATTTGATGAAACAGGAAGATTTAAAGTTTTTATTCACAGTTTGAAGCAGGAAGCTATAAAGTGTTTGTTCACAGTTTAAAGCAAGAAGATTTAAAGTTTTTGTTCACTGTTTGAAGCAGAAAGATTAAACGCTTCTCTTTTTTCCTTCTATATTTACATTAATTTAAAGTTTTCATTCATGCTTAAGTGTTGAGATTTTAATGCAAGTCGATTTCTTTAAAGCTTAACAATTACATCATAATTATTTCACTAAATTACAGTTCACAATCTGAAAACGTGTTTAAGGTACAAAACTATCAACTAATAGTTTGAGAATGTAAAGATTATTTGAAAAAAAATATGCACACATATTGTTAAAAAATCATGCGCATTTAGTATTTAGAAAGATAAGCAGGCTACCAAAGCAAATAAGACGCAATTAGTCACACATTTCCTGGGGAAAATGAAAACAATAAATTTTATATTCTAACTTTTGAAGAACTACTTTGTAGTTGGACATTGTTTTTTAGATACTGTTAGTTTAATTATTTTTAAAGTACCCTGCTGTTGTTTAGATCGTTGTTGTATTTGAATAAAGACCCACATTTACGTCGAAACTACTGAAGTAATGTCTCCGTAATAACCATACAATAAACACTTTTTTTAAAAAGAAAAGTTAGAAAAGTGTGTTCTATCATACTCAGTATAATTCTAAGTAGAATGATTTATCGTGCGCTACTTTTTTCTCAAAGGGAGAAGAAATAACTGTGTACCACTTTCAATACACGAAATGGAAAAACGGTCATAACATAGCGGATAGTGCTACTGAGTTCGTTCATTTCATAAAAAGTGTCGGGAAGTACGTCAGCAAAAAAGATACATCGCCTGTTGTTGTTCATTGTCTGTGAGTTTATAAACTACAGAACACTTTAATAGAAGAAAAATAGTATTTGCTATTTACTTCTTTCTCAACATTTTGCATATAAGCAGCAAAGAAAAGTTGAAGAAACTAAATCAATAAGAAATAGGGTTTGAATTTTGTCTACATTCACTCACACTTCTATAAAATCTAAATTCAACAACATTCGTTCAAATATGAGTATATACATATTAACATTTTATAGTTAGAATCCATTTCGTATACGTAGAACAGGGAAATTTCTGTTCTTTAGAAATGGTTACGAGAGAAGTGGGTTGTTCTGTGTCGTTTACAAACTCTTGGAGAAGCTGGAAGCGGAGAGACAAGTGAGTGTGGTGAATATAATCCGCGAAGTCAGGAGCAAACGGAGATTAGCTATTTCATCAGTGGTAAATATCTGCACAAAATTAGTGATTGATATTTCGTTGTATTTTTTTTGGTTAGATGTATATGTTTATGCCACTTATTTATTTCTAAATTTACAGATTTTAAAACATACTAGGATTTGACAGTGAATAAACTAGTGCTAGATTAAAATTACACATTATTTGTTATTAAATTTATTTTTATATTCAATTTCTATCATTATATGGTATCTGGTAATCACATTTGTATTTTCTGACATGAAGCATGCACGTGATACAAACACTAAGCATTGCAATACTCTAGTATGAACTTAGACAAACATGTTACTTTTCCTAATCATTAAAAAGTATTAAAATGACCCGCATTGTGTTTCAGGAACAATTAAAATTTTGCTACCGGTGTGTGTCTGCCTATCTAGAATCCTACAGCACCTACTCGAACTTCGCCGTTTAAAATGATTCAGCCAACCTTGTTAACAGGACAGTCCTCACATAGCTTTTGCTCTGTTTTACAGTTAGGAAGGATTTATTTTTTACTAATTGCTCAGCTTTCTGTGTTGTATAATTCTAGTGTATAATCTATATCTAATGATAAACCCTTTCGCGCTGTGTAACCAATAATTATTGTTATGAAATTTTAAAATATAAACTGAACTGTATCGAAATTTTCAGTCTTTCGCTAAGTATTTCATATGGAACAGCATAACGTATTTAATGTTACTCAAAAGAACCTTTAATGATAAATGTGCGTGAGTTATAACGCCGAATTAGACGACAATGGTAAGACAACTTTATTTGTTGTGAAAATGCGATTGTAAACCTCATGAGATTTTTAATCCTTATTTCCCTTGAACTTTTTCATAACTGACGTTAATGTTCTCTTTTTTGTGAATGTATATAAGGAAAATCTGATAATAACGGTTATCATTCAGATATGCAAGAAATCATAATATATTAAAAAAAAAGAGTTTTGTGAACGAATGTAAGTACAAGTGGTAGAGATGCAAGTACAGGATTTTTTTTAACTTGCGTTATTGTTCTATCCCAGTAATTTATGTTTGTCCTTCGTACTTAAAATTTTATATTGATCACTGTTATGTGTATTATCCTATTTAGTCATATAACTTATCTTCTTCAAAGATAATACATTTATAGTCAACTTGTTTTGTCTTCATTCTATGGATCATTGAGCGTTTAGTATTATTTTGAGTTTTTTAAACAAGGTTAAAGGAGGCATCACTTAACAAAAATAATACCAAAAAATATTGATTTTATTAATAAAAATGAAATATTTATAATAATTATTATAATCATCAACAGCTTGTATTTTACGTGCTCTTTCGTATACTTAAATGGGTTTTTTAACAGCCTGTTATGAACGAACAGAAATTTTAAACGCATAAGTTGTATGTTTTTTCGAAATATCACAACTGAAATATGAATTACGACCGATTGCACCAAACAAAAAATATTTACAGAATGTTAATAAAACTGTGTCAGGCATTGATACAAAGAAGTATAAATAGCTATAAGAAGTTAATTTAGTACTAAGTCTTATGTATTTATTTTTACTTACTTCATTGATAAAGTTTTTCTTTTTTTATTGTGAATGGATACAGGAAAATCTGAAATTATAATAAATTGCGAAAAAAAAAAATTGTGTATGAATATAAGTACACGTGGTATAAATAGCTATAAGAAAATAATTTAGTACTTATGTACATTAACTAAAACAAATCACTCTATACGCGAAATGATCATTGTTTTACGGAACGGTGTAAATGTATTGTATATAGTATTTGCGGGAACAAACCGATTCTTTTTAAAACAAATTCGTCTTCACAAAACTGATATTTGCGTATACTGGAATGCTTCAATACATTCCCAATTCTATTGTCAAAAAAATACAACGTTTGTTTCTTTGCTCTGATATTGTACTTCTACATGAAAAGACAACTGATTAAGGAATAGATGAAGGAAGCTCTGTTTCGAAGCCGAGTTGTCTGCCTTTATGTGTAATGTAAAATACTTCAAATAAAACTTGAATATGGATACACTACAAATATTACTACAGAAACGTTACACATGAACAGGTATATATTTATTTGCGGTTTTATTCATGTGTATGTATGTCTCTTCAAGATAAGCTTGCATCTAATAATCTTTATGAAATATCTTATTGATATATTACAAGCAATGCGATTGAATTATTTGTTTATTTCTGTTCTGTACTCTGACTTTTTCTTGCTTCATTCTGTGTATCTGGCAGTGAAGTCCATCTGAATGTATAATGACAATCCGCAACAAGTACGAGGAAGGAATAGATTTGCTTAACATTTTATGTAAATAAACAGCATTATAAAGGTTTTGTAGGTCGGTTTGCACTTTGTATGTTCATCCGGATTTTTTGTATTCTGCAGTAGAAACATCAGTCACTGTGGTTCTACCTACGAGGGGTGATTCAAAAGTTCGCGGAATTGCTTTATTACTAGAACGGAAAAGACAATACAAACACAAAAATTACATCACTCGATACGTTTACTCAATACTAAAGCAGAGCCGTAATCTCATTGAAATACATTTACTAATAAATCGTTTGTACATATTTGAATTGTATACATGACCGGCACTTGACGCACGCCATCACGACGTCGACGTCACTAACGGTCAAATTCTAGCGTACGATTCACCTTCTCGACGTAATCGCCGCCCGTCGCTACACACTTCCTATGCCTTTGTACCCATTGCATAAATGTTACCTTAAACCAATCCTGACTGAATGAAGAGATTACTTCACGAGCCTTATTGCGTAGCTCTAATGTTGTTTCAAATCTCTGGCCTCTGAGTTCCCTCTTCATATCTGGAAACAGACGAAAGTCCATCGGTGCTAGATCCGGGCTGTACGGCGGATGTGGTAAGAGACTGAAACCAAGCAGTGAAATCTCTAACTCTGTACTCTGTGCCCGATGTGCTGGAGCGTTGTCATGATGGAGTATAACATCATCCAGTACCAACAGGGGGCGCTTGCGGCGCAGAGCCTGTATCAGATCGCGTCTAAGCACCTGAAGTCAAACAAACAAACGGGAAAACATGAAATAATTTAAGTTTAAGAAAGTAAAAAGCGGCACATTTTAAATAATATTTTTATATATTTTGTTATTTGAAACAATACATACTGTAAAATATTAGTTTGTTATAAAAATAATATATAAGTGTTGATCGTTTGTATGACTAAAATGCGGCATACCTTTGAATAATAGTCGGCATTTACGGTACATCCGTCGCGCACCTTGTGTTGAAGCAAAAGCCCTTGTCTATCCATGAAGAAGATGAACATTTCCTTTTTGCAGCTGCGTGTTGTCCTGGCCTTTTTTGGTGGAGGTGTGTCTGGTGACTTCCAGACGGACGACTGCTGTTTCGACTCTGGATCATAATGGTATAACCATGTCTCGTCTGTCGTGATGATTTTGTCCAAAAACTCGTCACCCTGTGCGTCGTACAGATCCAGAAATTGCTGAGAACATTCTAACCTCCGCTGCTTGTTTTCATCAGTCAGAAGTCTGGGCACCCAACGCGCAGATACTTTGGACATATTTAGCTCTTCTGTAAGAATTCGTTGCACAGTAGAATACGATAGGGAGAGTTCCTCTGCAATACCCCTAACCGTTAAGCGCCGGTCGTTGTCCAAAAGCTCTCTCACTAACGTTGCGTTGCTCGTCGTCATAGCGGATGCTGGTCTACCTGCTCTATCGTCATCAAGTACCGATTTTCTGCCGTTCCGAAATCGCTCATGCCATTTGTAGACAAACGATTTACCACAAGGTTGTAATGTATGCGAGTTTTTAATTTGATTCAACGTCTCAACTGGTGTAAGTTTGAGTCCAACACAAAATTTCACAACTGCGCGTAGCTCCAATTCACTTGTTGACGTCGCGGAAGAAGTTGAAGACATGGCGACAACTTGCTGCTGTGGAGTAACGGTTCAACGTAATGTAATCAAAATTATAGGAAATGACGTCAACACGTCATTCTAACGTCAGTTACGTTCGCGCCAAAATTGAGCAACATTTGAAAACATACTATCGTCTGAAGTGAATTAGTAAAACGAAATATTTTGGCCTGCTTCAAGTCACCTAACCGTGGTTGCTATGGAGACCATTTATATTCTTCCGGTTACACATATTCCATAAACTAAACGAAAATGTTAGTTAAAATACGTTGAATTATATTTATGCGAAATTTAATGTGATTCGGTGAAAAAATAAATGATTTAGAGATAAATTCCGCGAACTTTTGAATCACCCCTCGTATTCAACTAGTAAAGCAGGTATAACTATACTATTGCAAGTCCAAAGTTTAAATAAATAGACATGCAGGTAATGTATTGATTTCGCTCAGTAAATGAGTGTTACTACGAGCCTTTGCCTTAAACAGCAATCAAATGGTGGTCTGTGTATGGCAGAAGTATTGTCACTACATTGTATACTGACAGAGACTTAATAATGAGGTCCGGAGGATTTCTTACGCTGCGAGTAGATTGTGACAGCGTTTTGCAGTCATTATTATCTAATACATTAACATGCTGCAAAGGGGTAACTATCTTGGTATTCTCCCGGAAAAAATTATCCTGTAGTTATTATAGAATTACAAATGACACTAAGTTTGCAACTCACGGGGAAATCCGATAGGGTTTGGCCTGCACCATTAGCTAGTTTTATGTAACATCCTGCAAAGTCCAAGCAAAATCGGTCCGGACACACCCGAATACTACGAGCTTTTGGTGAAACTTAAATAGTTATTAGCAAGCATTTTGTACACATCATTATATTAAATCCTACCAAGTTTCAGCTCAATCCAGCCAAGCGAAATTTTAAATATGCCCCTGGATAAAGATTTATAAAATAACAGTGTAGTATTACTTAAATCTTAAATACCATTAAATGAATGAAGAAAAAAGAAAAAAAGAGAAAAGACAAAGAAAAAAGGCACTTGTACCGTTCACACATTTATTTTTCCCTATAAAAGATTAATATTTTAACAGATGGAACAGCAATGGTTATTGTAGATGAAATAAGAGCAGCTTAAAATACAGTTTGCACCTGAATAGATTAACCGTATCTTTACATAATTATCTAAAAAAGAAAAAAATGAAGCCATCAGGCTTAGAAACATTACTTTTATAATGTAAAGACTAAACGCTATTTTAAGAATCGAGGACGGACCAGAAGAATTTTTCGTTAAATCGTATGTTTCGTAGTACAAAAACTAATCGCTTTGTTACACCGTAAACAGCTTTTGTTGAATACAGAATCGTCTACAGCCTACACTGAATACGGCTCACTTTAACCTGTATACGAAAAGGTGCTTCGTATCTCCGCATATAGCTAATTCAATAGATCGAGATAAAGAATCATATTACATTTCAATCATTATATTCAACATCATCATCAGCAGCATCATAAAACCTTTAATCATAATTTACAGCATAAGGAGCAACAACTGCCTATGCACGATTACGACCACAACTCTCGCTATCACCATCACAACCTACAACACCATCATCGTCGTCGTTATCGACATCATCTTACTCATCTTCGCCGCTCATAAACATTTCCGTCACCATTTTACGTTTTTCTTCGGACATTTGCATATTCAGACGAATTTTTGCCATAAACAAATTAAACAAAGGCGATGACTACTATTACTACTACTACTACTGTTTCTATTATTTCAACGGCAAAGAAAATGATGACGAATAATGGTGATGAATGCAAACTTTTTAAAGATTCAGATATAAGTATAATCAGAATCATTTTAAAATACTGGTCACTGACTGTGAGCAATATATATGTTAAGATGACAGACCTATCTGAAAAGTGTAATTATGGGTATATCGTACGTTTACAACTCACGTGAACTGTATTTGTTGTATTTTAAAGGGGCTGTGCTCCAGATGACAAAAAAAAGAAGTTTTCTTGTATTATAAATTTCTTGTAATATTTATGACTAATGCTTAAAGCTTAAAAACTAACTTACTGACAAAAAATAAGCCAGATAATCACATTATAAATTGATTGTTTTCCTTTCATACTGCTATACCGTAACGCGACGGTATAACTATATCGTATAACATTTTAAGTAAATAATTTTTATTTCAGTTGCAGTGATAGCGATGACAGTAAAGGCATTGGAAAAATTGTGTTAACATGAGGGTCCAGAGTTCAAATCAAGCTGAAACGAATATATTTTTTGTTCTATTTTGACTGTTATAATCAGTTTTGAAGTAAAATATCATGTTGTTATAATCTCACGGCATCTAGATATTTAATTTATGTAAAAAATATTTTTATATCAAATCTGGAGTACAGCCCCTTTAAAGAATACAGCTCACAATAAGCTGTGTACGTTGTAAACCCACGAATATAGCTCACGCGGATGCTGTATTCGAAGTAAGCTGTATACAGTGTAACAATGCATTATTCATTTCTTGTCTAAGTTCTTTTCGTTTAATATTTGACGGTTCTTATGAACTAATTTCGTCAAAGGAACGATACGTGTTTCTTAAACTAAAGCTAATAAAGTATTAAAGTTTATTTTACTACAAATTACGAGTGGATATATTAACGTTTATTCTGAAAACTGGAGATAAAAAGTGGCTGAACCTACAAAGAAAGCAAATGTCAATTACTGCACACATGCAGTTTAATACACAACTATTTATTTATGTGTCAATACATGTACACAGTAATCTTTTATACAGTTATTCAAGTAACAGCAGACCCAAAAAAAAACAAAAACATTGTATTGCATGTTTATTTATTAAAAGCATGGTAATTTTTAAATGTTGGTCAAAGAAACTGATGAGTATAAATGACAGTAGAAAACAATAAAGCTAGTTTAGTTTAGTTTACACTCGTTTATTTTACATAGATTGCGATACAAATTCTTACAACCTTGATTCATCAAGCTAGATGACTGAATCTGGGTTCCATACCAGTATCTGCGCAACAAGGAGGAATGTGAAGATCGTGAGAGAATCTCGCCTCTGACGCCATTCGAACCCGCAACCTCTGGATCCGGAGCCCTGCGCTCTACCCCTGGACAACGGAATATAATTAGTTGGAATAATTAGTGTTCCTCGCCTTTATGCGAAAAGTAAGTGAAAGTGCACCAACAGGGATTTTAATTGAGAGATCTTGCGAAGAGGAGACAATTGTGACGAAGAGATTTCGTATAACTAAATAAAAAAGTAATAGATTTTCGTTCTTTCTAGTCTAAAAGCTCGGTTTTTACATCAGAACACCGCAGTCGCGAATTGTTACAGTTTAATTTTGACAATGTTTACAAATTTATTGGACAAAAATGACAGCAAATATAATTTAGAATTTAAAAAAACACTTCCACTTTAAAAGTAACAGAAGTGTTTTAGTTTTATGCGAAAACAAATTTGTTTAGCAATTAGAATTGACAATTGTTGATGACATGGCGAACTTGTATAGTTGCGTTCTTTAGTTTTCAGCGCCAGGAGTTTTTCTGTCTTACAAGTACCTTAGAAAGTAGTTTTCAATAAAAATAAATTCAAACACAAGACTGCTAAAATACAAGCAAAATAAATGAAACGGCGACACAAAATTATAATCTATATTTCAAACAAACAAATAACAAAAAAATGTTATAAGTTCAGAAGACATATTAAGTAAATGCAACAGCAAAACAACATTTTATCGAAACTTTGAAAACTAATTTGAATCATATTCCTGGACTTTCGGTGGCTTCATTATTCCAGCTAGTTTGCGTGTCTGCAATAAACATTATTTATTTTATGTGCATAATCAAATTAATTACATCAATCAATATAATCATTACATATTTGTGAGGAAATAAACAATGTCGTAGCTTTAAATATTCAATTTATTTTTACAAATTGTACAGATTACAAACTCACCATGTCAGTATTCGTGGATTGTCTTGTATTCGTGTTCTGTTATAATTAGAAAACACAATGAATTGAAAAAAAGATTATGACTGAAACCTGACGATGAATTTAGGACGTGCGAAGCAGCTTGGTTTGATTGAATTAGTAATTATTGTATTTATGGTATTCAAGTCTAAAAGAAACAAAATATCGAGTCTATATTTCTAGCAGAATGATAAAAAACAAATAATTTGTTGTTGTTGTTGTTGTTGTTGTTTTTAAATATAGTATTTATAATCAACTATAAGATCAGTTTTTTTTTTCAAAAAAAAACAAAAAAAACAAAAAAAAAAAAAACAAAAACAAAAGTTTTCATATTAGCAGGTTAGAGTATTGTGCAACTACGCGTACAGTACGTCAGAGACAAACATATAGCTAAAGCAGTAAATACAATTAACGACTATAGTGGTGCAGTCCTAAATTTCAAGACTGTTTTGTTTAAACATGTTATAAAAAGAATATAGCCACGAGAGCTATGTGTTACACAAGTTCATTATATTTTATCCTGTAAAGGCGCATATATTATTAATCGTTGTCGTTTTGTATTATCTGCCTTTTCTCTTACTGATCATTTATGATGTTCTAAGCTAGTTTGATCGGGAACGTGGTCTACAATTTTAATCGTACTTTATGCGATATATTTTAATAATTGAATGTACATTTATAGACGACTACGTATTATATATTGACACCTACATGAAATTCGACGTACTTCAGTAAGATACAAATTTTGTGTAAATTTTCTTTAAACGACTGAACTATAAATATATTTTATTTTTACCTTCATTACCCTCTCTTTTGCCTATTTCCTCATACACCTCCATTTGGGTTTTGGGTTTACTAACACCTATAATTTAAAACATTACAGAACACCGCCTCAAATACATATTAGTAAGTAAATAGTTCACAATCACTAAAACAATAATGCTAACGTATTAAGAGACTCCCATTTCGTAAAAAAAAAATATGCGTACCAGATTTGGGTCTTAAGAGAAAAAAAAATAATGTAAGTATTTCATTCAACGGCTTCATTATTTAAAAGAAAAAAGAAAGTCATTTAGTTTTGCTTCATATTGTCCAGTTGATGGTTTGGGCACAAACATTGACTCTTATAAGAAAAAATCGATGTCAAATGACAAGCTTAAACAATATTTTGTAAGCAAAATGGCATGCTAAACATGTTATTTACAGAGTGTGTACCAGACATGCAAAAGCTGTATACATTAATGATGTGATTTTGCTCCTTATAAAGATAAATAATCGCAACATCTCTTCCAGTTCAACTTCTTACACACTCAGAGAGCTAAAAATACACTTAAAATAGTTATTTTTAAAGATCTGAACTCTAAATGATTAAGAAATGTATAAACTGAACAGGGGACTTCATCTAAAGTTCAAGAATACATGTGTGTTTTTTTTCTATTCCCTAAACACTATGTTATTTTCAAAATAAAAAATGCCATCTGTAATATCTATGTCATTATAATGTTCTTCGTTTCTTCTTTTTGTCTCTAATATGGACTCGTCAAACTTTACAATCAAAAACTATGATAATGTAAATTGTCAAATACTGGATGATAAGATAGGTAAGTACATGAGATAATAAAGCCAACATTAAAATGTGATTTTGTTTGAAAAGAAATTAACGTTATTAGCAATCATCTTTTGGCATTTTGTTTGAAGAATATTATCACACCAGATCACTAATTAAAACACTTGCTTCATGTAAACAATAGTCATAAAAAACAAATAAAATTTTCGTGTGTGTAGTGAACAAAAAAGAATGTGTTATACAGACCTTTGCCAATGTCTGTTGTAGCAGACATATTTTCCAAGGAAACTTGTATTGTTGTGCGTTTACGTTTTCTGTTGAGAAATGAAATATTACAGGAAAGACGTTTCAAAAATAAAATCGTACGTTGTTCGTGAAACAAAAATAATTAAGTAATAAAATATATGATCGTGTCAGATATATATGGTTGGGTGGTGTTCTTACACACATTTTCTTTCCCTGGTATTTTATCCATTGTCATAATTTTAAGAATTACGGTTTAACGTAAATATGCATAACAAGACAAGACATGTTATCGATTGCAATGACTTAATTATGTTCTGACAAAATCTTGTAAAAACAACCTCTGAAAGCTTTGCCTCTTCTTTACGATGAAGACGATTCCTATTGCAACAAATAAGATTGTTGCAAGCACTAAAATTGAAGAAAGGACGATCACAGTCACGGACATACTTTCTTTTTGTACATTCTTCTGATAATCTGTAAACAAAATAATGTAAACAAAACAAAATAATTTCCCCGAAAATAAAAGCAAGAAACTGATTTGGCTTAAGCTACAAAATTTCAAACAAAAATTGAACATATGAAATCATTAAAAATATCAATTTTAAGAACAGATATTATGTTAGTATTTCGGTATTTTCCTGAAATATAGGAAATCGTACCTTTATTAAAGTAACCCTTTATTATGATTGTGGAACACAAATTTACCTAGGAAGCAAACAGCGTCATTTTCTCTCCCATTATAATATCCTTCCTTACAGTTGCCACATTCCGTCTCTGTTATGCAAGTAGCACAGGTAGGAACACATTTACTGTTGCACAAATTACTTATGTTATGAAAGCCTGGCTTACAGCCAATGCAGTTGGTTTGGTTGCAAATGCAGTTAGTAGGGCAATCGTAAAACAGGCATATTGAGGAATTATCTTTGTCAAAGTATCCGTCCTTACATTTGATGCAGTTTGCGTTTGAGCTGCATGATTTACAAGAAGAAGGGCATGCGAGTGTGCAATCTTTGTTTGGTCCCAGAAAGTAGCCGTCATAACATGCATCGCAAACTCTCGAACTGGTGTTGCCTCCACAGGACTTACAATTTTCATACTGGCATAACTCATAGCATCTTGCTCCTCTGTGCCCGTCGATGCATCCGTTACTACACACATTAGGCCAACCGAACAATTCATGGCATACTTCATCTTTGCAGCAGTTACAATTATTGAAACAATTCTGATCTGAAATGAATATCATGTATAAATGACAAAAAGTTTTAAGGACATATACACTAAACTTCGTTTATAGAAAAAGCAAAATTTATAAATAATCAAATATATGATATAATATACCGATCTTATTTTTTTCAGATAATACCACAACACCTTATTATTTTTATACGCATAAATATACTGCTTTTAATGTTTGAAATTTTACAATGGAGAAAGACCCGATCATAACAGCATAATGAATATAAATGCAACATTTCTCAAAACAGCTACATACCGGTAAATGTACTTGTTACTATGAAAAAACGACAAAAGACGGTGCATCCGAGCAACATCAACCATTTCATCTTCACTGTAAAAGGAAAGAAGATTTCTTTATTCATATAAGCAGTTTAAAACTTTGTCAGTGCTACAATAATTCATTCATCCAGTTTTAAATAAATTCTTCTTTTAAACTGGATTGACATTGCCAAAATATAGTGTTACACGTCCAACGTCTAACAGGAATAATTCAAGTGTCCAGTCTATTTGTTTATGTGTTTCATATGTCTATCCGCATGCTATTTCATGCTTTCAGGTAGCAATATTTTAAGAAATATTTAAAAAACAAACATATTATTCTGGGTGTTGCCATACAAAGGTCAATTGTGTCTTTACAACGATCCCGTTTCCGAATATCAAACTGTTATGTTTTACGACTATCCGTTAAAACCTACTACAAAGCTTGTGCACTACAGACAGCAGTCTTTTCAGCTAAGACGCGTTGTAGCGCCTGTTTCAGAGCAAATAATTTTGATATTAGAAGAAATAAGTGAGAACTACACAACTTTGTGCAGAAGAGATGACTGATTATCTTAGGTAAGAAAATTAGTTTTTTATCACTTTACTCTCAAATGCATGCTAAGGCATGCTCTGGTTGTACATATATCAAAATCTTCAAATATATCAAACGTTTATTTTGTGAACAGATAAAATATATTCATCGTGCTGTTTAAGCAGCATTTTCGATCCTGAAATTGGGGTAACTGTTAATATATTCTAGAATGACAATCTACAATTATCGTAATTGTCACAGGTTTAACAACTTTGCACCTGTTTTTCCATTTTAAAATCTTTGAATCAAATATTTATATTATCTTTGAACAAAGGGGGATGTGACAAACAGCATTTACAGGAAGTTTTTTTTTTCCAATAACATAGACTATATTATAACTGTACAATATCGGAAGCACGTTTAAGGGCATCTAAGCGGTTTGTGGTCCAACGTCAATGTTGACCAGATGTGTGATCGTAAGATCCAACTTTGTAAAATTTAAACCTGAATAATGCGTAAAGTTGAATGTTAATGCCGGGTTTTATGGTTAAAAAAAAACACTGTAAAACAAAAGAAAGCAATATACCTTAGATGTTTAGATACCGAGATAAGCGAAGAACATGAAAGGTACGTTTTTCATGTCAGCAGCTTAAACGGCTACATCCTTAAAGTTAAATTGAAATGTGAAGAAATAAAGTCAAATATTTACGTCTTTGTGTCAATAACACTGCGATCAATACTAAAGGAGGATGATCTAAAGTCCTATCTAGTATACACTTTATTATGCCCCCCCCATCGAAAATGACGGGGCATATAGTTTTGCAAATGTCCGTCGGTCGGTTGGTCTGTCGGTCGGTCCGTCGGTAGACACTTCGATCAATAACTAGAGAACGCTTTGACCTAGTTTCACCTTACTTGGTATGCTGGTTGGTCCTCACCAGTAGATGACCCCAATTGACTATGAGGTCATTAGGTCAAAGGTCAAGATCACAGAGACCTTCATCCTAAAAACGTTTTCCGATGAATAACTAGAGAACACATTGACCTAGGTTCACCAAACTTGGTATGCTGGTTGGCCATCACCAGTAGATGACCTCTATTGTTTTTGAGGTCATTAGGTCAAAGGTCAAGATCACAGAGACCTTCATTCTAAAAACGTTTTCCGATGAATAACTAGAGAACACATTGACCTAGGTTCACCAAACTTGGTATGCTGGTTGGCCATCACCAGTAGATGACCTCTATTGTTTTTGAGGTCATTAGATCAAAGGTCAAGCTCACAGGGACCTTCATCCTAAAAACGGTTTCCGATCAATAACTAGAGAACGCTTTGACCTAGGTTCATCAAACTTGGTACACTGGTTGGCCATCGCCAGTAGATGACCCCTGTTGACTTTGAAGTCATTAGATCAAAGGTCAAGATCACACAGACTTTCATCCTAAACACTGTTTCCGATCAATAACTAAAGAACGCTTTGACCTAGGTTCACTAAACTTGGTATGCTGGTTGGCCATCACCAGTAGATGACCTCTATTGTTTTTGAGGTCATTAGATCAAAGGTCAAGCTCACAGGGACTTTCATCCTAAAAACGGTTTCCGATTAATAACTAGAGAACGCTTTGACCTAGGTTCATCAAACTTGGTACACTGGTTGGCCATCGCCAGTAGATGACCCCTGTTGACTTTGAAGTCATTAGATCAAAGGTCAAGATCACACAGACTTTCATCCTAAACACTGTTTCCGATCAATAACTAAAGAACGCTTTGACCTAGGTTCACCAAACTTAGTACGATGATTGGTCATCACCAGAAAATGACCCCTATTGATTTTGAGGTCATTAGGTCAAAGGTCAAGCTGACATGCACCTTAATCCTAAAAACGGTTTCCAATCAAAAACTTGAGAACGCTTTTACCTAGGTTCAGCAAACTTGGTATGCTGGATGGTGATCACCAGTAGATGACCTCTGTTGACTTTGAGGTCATTAGGTCAAAGGTCAAGATCACAGAGACTTTCATCCTAAACACGGTTTCCGATCAATAACTAGAGAACTATTTGTCGTAGGTTCACCAAACTTGGTGTGCTGGTTATTCATCACCAGTAGATGACCCCTATTGATTTTTTAAAAACGGTTTCCGATCAGTAACTAGAGAATGATTTGTCGTAGGTTCACCAAACTTGGTATTCTGTTGGTGATAACAAGCAGATGACCTCTATTGATTTTGGGGTCATAAGGTCAAAGTCCAAGGCCACAGGGACCTTGATTCTAAAAACTGTTTCTGATCAATAACTAGAGAACGCTTTGGCCCAACCACAAGCAGTTAAATGCTGCTGGGGAGCATATATGTTTTACAGACATTTCTTGCTATATTTTTTATTTTACTATAACCAGTACCATGGCTCCCAGCATTGTCTTATTTTCGCTCAACGTAATAAATTGCTACTGAAAACGAGCATATCAAAAGAAGCTTTTAACATCTTTTACATACAAAAAATACGAAATTATTTACCTGTGAGTAGTTTTGCGTACACCTTCTTCAATCCTGACGTCTGGGCACAATGGATCTTGCTAGCGGTTAAATGCCATTTAACTTATGTCAAGGTAAATTCACGTAAATTCTCGTTCTACACTAAAATAGTATTAGGCAAACTAACTATATAAATTCTATTATACTCAAGTTTCTTTCACTATACACATAGCTGAACCGATATTGTTTTCGAATATTCCAATCAGGTCGTTCGTCACTCAAAAAAGTTCAAAGTTCATAAACCATGATAATAAACTGAATGTGAAATATGTAAAACAGTCAAACGCAATATTGTGTAAACGAGCAGACTATTAAATTTCATTCAAAGTTAAATCCATTTACATGTTCTTCTCATATTTCTATACATAATTTTCACTGATAAGCCAACCAAATATCAACATTAAAAACACACAATATATACTGCAACTGGTAGGGCATACTATCGACGGGACAAGGTGACTTATTTGCTCCAGCGGTTTTCAGAGCTACGTGCGTTTTTGTATAATAGTTGTGACAAAACTATATGCAATGTAGCGTTACTTTGTCTCCAAAATTGCTCTATAAAAAAATCTTTAAATAACTCCCGTTATAAAAAAAAAACAAAAAAAATTAGTCGTTTGATTTAGTGTGATTTGCTTTTTTCGTAAATTATTCATATTTTCATATGAAAGAAATTATATCAATTTCCTAGGTAGAATTTTATTCTCAAATATCTAGTCTCAAACAATTTCTCTTTGAAATGTTGAGCCAACATAACCCTTTCTAATTTGAAATCTTTATTTTACAAAATCACCTAAAAGTTATATAAGCTTAAGATACATGTCATTTCACAAGGGAGGTTAAACGTAACTGAAATTGAAAATTGCAGAATGGTTAAAAAGATATGGCGGTATAAGAAATTAACCAAAGTTTCTTAAATACAAGGTAGGGGCGGTTAAACCAGACCCGGCTTTTACCTGTTAAAACCGTCACGGTCAATACTCCTAAAAGTGGTAAATACTGGTAATACTAGTCAGTTGAAGCTGTTTGTGGTTACTTCTTCTGATGGACAGAATGAATGATCATTTTGGAAGAATTTTTTCTTTGTCATTTTGTTTGTTAAATCGTATATACATCGAGTACAAACATGTGATGTATAATGGTAAAGGAATTGTTCGGGCTCCTCGCTTCTGTTGCACGTTAACGTATCCATCCTCCGACTTTCAAAGGGAATTGGCTGCCAGGGTCTTATACTTATATGTCTCAATTTGTTTGCAAAATAAAACACTAAGAACGGTATTAAGAATGATCGATGATTGATCCTTCATTAAAATTTAGGATACAGAGCACACAATTTATACTTTAGCGATAGCCAGACTGTATAGGATCAATTTTCTTGACGATCACGATCTAGAATATTTTATATAAGGCTCTTTCATCTTTGATTTTGTATTTTTTTAATATAATCAAATATCTCGGGTGAAATCGTTAATATCAGCTTAATATCCGTGAACATTGGACATTTAGAAGTGACAACAAATGAGAGATCTTGAAACTTAACGTAAATTCGAGAAAAAAGTAAGAATTTTAACATCGAATACCTGCTCCCGTGGCGTAGCTTGTTGTAAGTTTCAAAAACCAAAGAGAAGTCGAAACTGGAGTAGTTATATCTTGAGTCCACATTTGCAATCATCCACTAGCCTTTGATAATGTGTGTCTTAAGCATTCTCTTTATAATTGAAAATTTTTTGTTGTTGCTTTTTTTTCAGTTTGACGATATGAGGCTGTTCAGTGTTTTTGGCTTTGAGGTGTTACCCTCTGTTGCAATAGAGAATTGATTCGAGGTCATTCGGTTTAGACTGACTATGAATGACCAAACGTTCAAAAAAGCAACCGTTGTAATATATCGCATAGGCAGCGTTGTCAAATTTCTTACCTATTATTGATTAACTCTTAGGTTCCTTTCCTTGTAGAAACACATCTCAGACAAACAGACAGTTTTTCTTTAGTCTGAAACAGTTCATTATTTATTTACTAACACGTAACCACTCCTAACTAAGCATTGATCAATCGACTGCTGGTGAAACAATTATATATATATATATATATATATATATATATATATATATATATATATATATATATATATATATATATATATGATTAAAGGGAGTCAATGTGTCTTGGAAGAACTGATTCTAGACCCAAATTATCCTATAAGAAACACATAAATGGTCTAATTGACCCCTATTAATCACACGTCTACAAGGACGTTAAACGGTATCTAAATTGAGCTGAAATTTATTTCTTTATTTCTTACACCTGCAAATAATTGATATAAACCTTAATACCGTCTAGTTTACAATCGTGCAAATATATGATGCAATAAAAAGCTATACATATTAAGTTGAAATCATGGGTGGTTAGAGCGAAGGTAACAAAAATATGTGTGAATGTAAGTTAGTTCATCCATTCCTATATGTTTTATATATATATGAACATATATGTGATGTATAATTATTCAGTTTTTATAAAAGTTGATGATATAATGGCTAGTCCTTTTCCAATCCAGTTTACTTTCAACAACCACTTGTAGTGACAATGGACAATTACTTGATGTGAGTTTAACTCTTAAGACTAGTTTCAAAAAAATGTCCTTCTAAAGTTTAAAATAATTTCATGATACTTTTTTTTCGTTTTTTTTTTTCACAGATAGATAGGATATATTTATTTTGAAGTAGCAATGTCATCAAGTCAAGTAGATTCTTTTTATCTACCAGACTGTGACATGAAGTGTTTAACATGAATCAATTTATTCATACTGTTTTAATTTCCTGATGGAAATTAAAGAAGGTATGTTGTTAGAGCAAAACAAACTAATCTTTAAGTAGAAACTTCCTGAATGTAGGTGTGAGATAGTAAGTATGGTGAATCTTTTTTTATGTATATATAAAAAACTAAATATACTGTTAGAGGAGACTAGTTTTGTGGTAGAATATGGTCCCTGTTGGCTTATGTATGTAACAAGAATGTCAAATATTCTCTATATAAACAGTTGATAAAATTTAATCGAATAATCGCACACCTGGTCAACAATGAGGTTTTGTCAGATCCCTGTCCCAACTCCAACACAGCCACTCTCAGATACATTGCAATGTGCAAAATTACTGAAAAAGAAAATAAAACTGACATAGTGGCTCAAAAATATTGTAGGAAGCTATTAAGTACACTGCAAATAACATCCTGTGAAATCTGGTGGACACTTTTTGAAACTGCCCTTGTCCAAGAAACCAGCCACGCAAATAGCAATTCTTTATACACCAATGATCTGTTTGCAAAGGCTTGGGTTCCTTCCGTAACTCTTTATCTATCTCTTCATTCGCTCACTCCTGCGAGACAGTGCTTGGAAAGAAGTCAAATGCAAAAACCAGCCTGCTACATGTGTAGCCAATTCACAAATTACTCTTTACCCGTGATTGTGCGGTCCCAATCCAGTTTCTCTGAAACTTGAAGGAAGGAAAATGTTAATCAAAACATTAAAATTGTCGAAAGACTGTCGACTGGATAGGAGGGTAAGGTAACATGCCGAGGCACACATTTTGCTTTCGGAATCATCCCTCTATTTGGAATAGGGAAAAGTCCAGTTTTGATATATACGTGTTAACATTCAAATGCCCATGGTATGAAACAAATTCAATCATTCATTTATTTGTCATTTTGCTCGCTCACTATATAAGTAATACTGATCAAAAAGATAAGGCATTGAAGACTTTAAGACAGAAAACTAGCATAAAGACAAAAATAACAAACAAAAGAGTTAAACATATATTCGTGGCTTTCTGTCATTTACTTCATGGCCGCTAACGAAATCTAATCAGAGTTTAAGGCTACTGTGGTCTTCTTTAACAGTTGTCAAGTGGTAATGTGCTAGACTAGTAATACAGGGGTCGCAGGTTCAATCACCTGCTCCTCAACTTACTTGCGTTTTGGCAGATACTTTAAACCGCGATTTGATGGGTCAGTGTTAGACACTGACCATAAAAAGCAATCAAATGTCTTTGGAGTGGAATGTTTCTGTATCTTGATGTATCTGTATCTTTTTCTACATCCCCCACAACCCATTGGATGCTACAAACAATCCCTCACAACCTAACGTAAGTGAACTATAAGGACTATAAATTCATTGCTTCAAAATGAATTTTCAAAGATGTAGGCCATTGAGGTCCAAGAAAATCATTGTTAAAAACAAATTATTTATGAAACCATTTTCTGTCTGTAAGTGCATTGTTTTTGTTTCGTTTTAGCAAAGCTCAGATAATCATGTCAAATTTTTGCAGGCATAATAACATTAACAAAGCCACAGAAGGTGCAAACGACATGTATGCTGTATGCAGTAGCTTTTCTTTGGTTCTTTAGCTGCAGGGATTAGAGAGTATTATTTTGCTCCTTCTAGTCGTTCTGCACATATCGCTTCACAATGACGTATAATTTTAACATGCAGCGCAATTGGGCCATTGCTATTTTCACCTCTTTTCATGAAATCATAGTAGTCTGGCCTGTTTCTTCAGGAATCTGCATTGAAATAATTGATTTGAAATCTTGTTCTGCTGAGGTGGGATTCTAAAGGAATTTGCAAATCACTGCAAGTTGAAACCCTGCACTTAGACGCTTGGTGTATTTTGTCGCAATGCCAATGTTTTCTACCGACAACAGTTTTTTCCGTTCTGAAAATTCATCAACTCTCATATATTTGAACATGTTAAGTAGGCCGGCATCTTTATATGCACTTATAAGAATTGTAATCTTTGATTTTCTCAGATGCAAGATAGAAAATTCTTCAAGAAATTGATGGTACATCTGTTTCGTTTCCTGGTTCGAATCATTTTTTTCCAATTTTGTTGTCATGTGCAAATGATATATTCATACCGTTTTTCCGATCTTCAAGATCTGTCTTGATGAGACTATCATCTAAAACCACCTGCAGCTTTGATACGCCATCGTCTCTTCCAATCGCTGGTGAAGGTTGCCTTGTTATCATTTTATGTGGCCTATGTGACTCAAAACCAATAGTGTGTATGAAATTGTTCATTTGATTTTCTTCCTATAGAACTTTATATATAATCTGCCATCAGTCCCTTCTTCACGTTCAGTCATTAATGAATCTAATACTGAATTCTGTATTGGACTTGACTCATTTTTAAAGGTGCCTCTAACTGCAGATATACCTCCAATATCTAAATCTGCAATATTATAAAGATCATCTGTACGAGTGTCCAAACCAGCTTCATCTTCAGCTCTATACCATTGTCGTATGCATTTACAGAAATAACCTTCATTTTTCCACCCGAGCTCAATCATTTTGTCCTTTACGTGTTCACCAAACACAATTTTAGCAATAGCATTTGATTGCTTGTCAATTAAATCTTCTACCATTGCTACATTTAGTCCTATTCCAGCACAACCTGCTACATCTGTCCATGCTTCTTTCTTAATATCAAATCCTTGTTGGCATACAAACGATCTGGCGTTAACAAACAGATGGTGACAATCAAGTAAATATAATTTGTACTGATCAACATCTTGGAAATGCTCGGGCTGAGCGTACCACACGTTGGGTGTGTCTGTTTCTCCGAGAAAAATGCCATCTTTTAATATGGCTTGATTCCGCCAGTTAGGTAGATCACAATCGAGAAACCGTCCCGTAGCAGTTATTGCAGTTAAAGCTTCTTTATTGAACTTCTTCGAAAATAAATCATTCAGTATGCGCTTCAGTGTCGGTGGCGCCTTTTTCTTTGTCAAGAACGTTTGTTGCCCAAACATAGCTGAAAATGCATTTCTTGCAAAACAAGTTCTAGTTTTGTTAAGTGTTGAGTTTTTTTTCTAGTGGCGCGTTCTACCGTATTTTCAAAGTGTTTTGCACAGATAACCATTTCATCTTTCGATATCCTCTTGAGCAATATTGATGGTTCAGCCTTGAGCATGTCTTTAAGCTTGTCCACATCCAATGACTTCCATTTAGGCCTTTAGTTTGTCGCTTTACGTCGATTAGAGTGAGATCGGAAACTATCTGTCCAAGAACGTCCCCTGACAATGTGACAACATCTATCCGTACATTTGATTCTGTACTTCCGTCTAAGTCTGTGTCTACTAACATAACTTCGGTATGCCAATCTGTTACGCACTGACTGTTTGCAACATCACCTTGCGGGGAAGTATTCTGTGTCTATAAGTTCAGCACATCGGCACTACATTGTGTACCTTGAAATCTGTCCTTAACTGAGTAAGTTTCTGCTTCAGATACTTCATCTATAAGAGTATTTGCTGCTTCCGCAGGCATGTTCATCAGGTACGACGTATCAATTGCAACAGTGTCTTTAGTAGGTTTCGTCTTCCGATTAACACGTTCATTTAGTTTTCTAGGATTGTACAATTTTGGCCACGATCTGTTTATCCAACCATTAACTAATACTGCACCTCTACGTGCCTCACAAAATTGTTCTTAGGAATCTATGGCATTTCTAATGTCTTCAGGATTCTCGTGATTTCCAGCATTTCGACCCATCAACTCACTGATTTGCTCTGCTTTGGATATTTTTTTTCACGTATTCCAACGTGTTTTATGCTAACCGCAAAATGGTTAAAGGGCGATCTTTCTTATCTCTCACACAAAGTCGATAGAATTGTCCATCCGTTGACAAGGATTTAATGGCTATTCCCGATTTGTAGCACTCGTGTTTAGGATATTCCATTAAAGACCTCATACATTCCACTTTCAAACTATAACCGGACAGGCCATATGCTATTGGAACTCTATGAACATTGGTTGGTCCGTACTGCCTGTCTAGATCTGACAGAACCGCAACCAGTACTTCTTTTGCCGGAATTCTCAGAATGTAGTATGCTGCATTTAGGGCTGACATCTCCTTTGATTATAATGTTAGTACAGCTGACGATGTTAAATGGGTTTTCTTCGACTCAGTCTCCTTCTGAACCCTATTTCTATCGGTTTTCCATCTGTTGTGAGTAAATGTTAGGGTGTCTTCATCCGAATACGATAAGTGGTTACAATCATTGCTTGCAATGGACGATATTTCATACAGCAATGAAACGTTATTGCTGCGGAACAGTTCTATATACTTCAACAACTAGGCAACTTCGGGTGATTTTTTAGACGACCAAGATGTCCCCTCTGATCTACCAATTCTTTTTGCATACGATCGTATAATTTGTCGTCAAATTGTACTGTCATTACAGTTGTACTTTCAGGTGTCCAGGATACATACAACGGTTTATCACATTTCAGCGCAGCCATTTCTGCAAGTAATTGTGTCACATAATACTTATGTACTTCATAATGGACATCGGTTGTATACTTCTTGCCGACACAGGACATTTTATTTCAATAGCGTATTCAACGTGGTTGTCTTTTCGACAACTACCATCCGGACTCAAAACCATAAATGTTGTATCTGTATCACTTGGTAGTTTGTAATATCCTTCTTCGTGAAACATTGCATATGGACAAAATATCGACAGAATTCTTCCCACTGATGTCCCTATCGCGTTCACCTCATTTTCAATTCCATGAATCATTGCTTCATTCGTCACATCAGAACTTTTGGATTAATCACTTATCAATCGGTCGTAATGTTCCTGCTGCTTTTTGAGTGTATTTAAAGTGTACTTTCTGTAACTTTGGCAAATTTTCTGTCATTGTGCCAATGTTGTGTTCTTTGCTTGATAAACGCTGTACTTCACTGTTTGTAATGTTATTAACGTTATTGGGATTCAAACAAATATGGTTTCCTGATACTTCATGACTATAACACTATCCACAGAAAGAGCTGACTCTGTACCATTGCATCCTGCCGCGACAAGACCTAACTTCGTGTTTAATTACAGCATGTCATTTATACACCGATCTATGTCATGCATCGGGGTTTTTACACTATTGATAGCAAAGCTATATTTTGATTTTTGCAAAGGCTCGGTTGCCATTTTAAGTACTTTTTCGAGTGATACGTTTCTACTGACTTTCAAAGTTCTCATTTCTTTCAGACGTTCTGTGTTTACGGATAATATATCAAGAATCTTATTGCAGACAAGTTCTCTGCCTTCTTATGACAAGTCATCAATTAAAGTGACATCCCTCTCAATCCACTTACTTATCTCTTCGTTTTCTTCGTCAGTGACGTGCATTTCAATTTCAAGTCTATTTTTCTTTGACGAGTATGTCGGTTCTGACTCGTGACCGAACAAGTCAACGCCCCATATTTTTTTCCGAAACCCGGGGCTACCTTTTTCCAATCAATGCATAAATTAAACGACTTTTCTTCCACCTTCAAACTGGACGTGACAGCCTGTATATTTGAATGTATAATCGATGGGGTTCTGCAATCCAGCGCGTAATTATTTCTCTCTTCATTTAATACATCCTGGTTTGGACAAACAAAATTTATCATGTTAATATCAGACTTTGTCATTGATTTATTGTCCCTGTCTCCATCCTCAATTGCTCTTGAAAACACCTTGTATCCTCCCATGAATCGCAGAAACTAAGATTTAAACAGCGCCTGTCCGACTGTCCAAAACTGTTTCACTTCAGGAGTGTATCTCATTAGCCGCCCATCTTTTACGCTTAAAAACTTTATGACATCTAGAAACAACTGGGCCGCAATGTGCTTTACACTGAAATTTCCAGAGTCAATCAAATGCCAGAAATTCATCCATCCATGAAAACGACCACAATCGGCTAAATGAGCGGTAACAGACGGCAATACCGTTATAAATTGATGAACTACCATTTGCACAGTTTGTTTGTCCGCCATTACTTCATCAGAGATGTCATTAGCATTTTCCATTCGTTCATACTCCTCAATGTCAAGCTCTGAATCTGAATATAACACTCTGGTGTCCAACAGTCCAAGTAAATCTGTTGCCTCAGTTGAGGATAAGTTTTCGACATGTTCTTGGTCGACTTCTAATTGTGAATATAATTGACGATGAACTGATTTTGATGGTGTGTTGATTTTGTGTATTTTTCGAACTGGGCTGTCGCTGGCTGAAGATTTGGTATGTACTATAATTTTCCCAGATTGGGGGTCAAAACTTATTTCTTTGCCGGTGACATTAGACCACAATACATTGTATGTCATTTGGCGATTCTTCTTTTCTGCCGGGTGATCCTCAACACAATGACACACTGTTTTATGTTCTTAACTGTTGAGTCATAATAGCTGCACATAAGATTCTGAAAAAAAAGAAAATCGACTTTGTAACGAAACACATACTATTTTGTTGTACTTCGTATGAAAACCTAGACACACTCTGTGCGAAACAAAGACACAAAAAATGATGTAAATTGCCGATATCAATAATGTTTTCGTAATAACAGAGACATCTTATTGTAGCAGGAACAAATATACACTGATATCTCATACAAGTGACTCTTTCTTAGATTATTGTATTTTTCTTTTATACCGTTTTGCAAATAAACAAGGATTTTTATGTAACACATAGAAATTACACACTACAAACACACAAAAATATATAAGAATAAACAAAATGTAGCATATAGGGCATACACAAACATAACATACACATTAACTCACCATTTCTCTGTAACTATCCAAAGATCCACACCGAAAAAAATAGCAAACTATATTCAAATGTGTATACCGCACATTCATGCGACGCTAGATGTAAACAAATACTCACGACGAAACCATTATCTGTCTTCGTAACGAAACGGCTCGTGGTTTGATATCGTCAGCCACCAGTGATAGTATACCATTTTTGTGGATCTTTGTCGAGCAAATGACATAAAATTCATGTAAAGTTACATGTGACAGATTACGGAAAATATTCTCTACACAAGGTTTACCAGAGAGGTTAGAATCAGATAATGGTGTCCCATTTAATTCCAGAGAATATGCAGGAGGAATGAGATTTCATCATAGAATAACACTTGATCATCCTCGAGCAGCAGGATATTTTCCATATTTTCCATGAAACGAATCGTAAGAACAAAGGTTGATTATACAATTGTAGACGACGTCTTCTTTATGTTGCCTATGTTGAGATAAATTGGTTAATTAAGCTTTAAAATCATGAGTGATAGATATAAAACCAACGGCATAAGTTTTCCAACACTTTTACGTCTAATGTGTCAAGTATACGCTGGTGTGAAGCGGGCCAATTTACATCATTCGATATACTAGGATATATGTTTATGCCCCCGAAGGGAGGCATATAGTTTTTGAACTGTCCGTCATTCAGTCCGTCAGCCAGTCCGTTAGTCGGTCCGAAAACTTTAACATTGACCATAACTTCCTTATTAGTAAGTGGAATTACTTCATACTTTGACACAACACTCCATTAGACAAGACATCCCCACTGATCTATATTCATTTGACCTTGACCCCTAAATGACCTTCACCTTAAAGATCCAATTGTCCAGAAACTTTCACATTGGCCATAACTTCCTTATTAGTAAGTGGATTTACTTCATACTTGGACAAAAATCCCTTTGGATAAGACCTTCCCACTGACCTATATTGATTTGACCTTGACCCCCGAATGACTTGTTCTCAGCTCAAATGTCAAAGCACCACTTTTGGAGGCATTGTCATCTTACAGTGACCGTTCTTGTTTGTACAGTTTCAGCAATAGACGCATTCCGAATTCATGAATCCAAGTTCACGAGTATGCTAAAAGCAGACAAAAAAACTATTTTAAGATCTAGTGAATAATATTTCATAAAAAAATCAAGATAGGAGTTTAAAACGAAAGTAAATAACAAGAGGTGCCACTTTGTGACAAAAGTCCCCTTATAGCATTTTCTCTGAACAAAATAAGGGCTATACAAGCGAAAAGACGAAACTGGACAAAATGAACAGGAAGACAGATGCAAAAAAGATAGACAGATTAATTGATATTGCGACATATTGCATTAATGTGGTAAATTGTCTATCAAATTATTTCGAAAGACTTCGAAGTATAATAACTAACAGGGCTTGTACAGAAAACACATGTAGAGAGCACATGATTTATATTATTTTCCGCCAGAGGCGACAGAATGGATGACACCATTAACTTGTGAATGTCTGTGCATTTCTATCCTGTCATATACCGTTAAGAATCAAAACATGTTTGTACACAGTGCTATTATCTGGCTAACCGATGTGTCAAGTTATTCCAAAACCCTTTGATGTACTACAGGGTAACAGTGTGGACACAGATTCATAGGATACTGATTCTTTAGAAGTTGGAGAATGTTTCTGACTTGAAAATGTCTCAGCAATAACAATCTAGTCTTATTTTCAACATGTTATTCTAATGTTGCGGCAAGTGATTTCAAAATCCCCAAAATAGCAGACTTACAGAAAGAACACGAATTTTGCATAATATTCGATGTTATCTGGTGTTATAGGCAAATAGAAATATGGACATAGATACAGATTGTTTACGACATCTTGACGCTATCTTGTAATCGTTTGTGACAAGTTATTTCAAAATCCATTATCACATCAGTTACGAATTGTAAGGGAACAGTATTTTATTCCATTTCAACAATAATTATGACCTTGACCCTAGAAACATAGATATTTTTCGCGCCATGTCGTCTGTGTGATGAATATAGGTGGCAAGTTATTTCAAAGGCAGAATAACAGGTAGAATATGAAATATACACTTGACGACAGATAAACAACAATACGCTTGCACATGACCTCCTTCGGGACATAAATTAGTAGAAATAGGAAAATCGAATTAAACATGGGAAATCGAATTAAATAAACTTCAATCAGCTAGTTAGTTTATCTAATAAGAGAGATACGGGGAAAAGTTAAGACATGAACACATTTTCAGTATTATTTGTGTATCTGAGAAGTTAACTTATACCCAGTTAGTATGAGTAAAATGCTGAACCATTGAAGAAACAGTCTTTGAATTTCGCAAATGTAATCGTCAATATCAAATCACACGGGAGAGATTTCATTTCTTGGTTTAATCTTTAAAAGGCTTGGCTCAATTATAGATAGACAATGAATAATCAACTTATAAATCAATTTCCATTGAATTCTTATTTCTTTATTTCATGCACCTCATTCATCCATGAAACATTGTACCTAAATCTCAAATGATTTGACAATGATTTTATACTCTCGTCTATTTTCGATTTTACAGTACTATTAAATAATTCAGTTATATCTCTTATTTGTTTCCACACAATCCGTTTCCGGTGAAAACTGCCCTCTTTGTTTCCGATTGCACACATTATGTCAGCGTCAGTGTACTGGACTCGGAGAAAATCTAAAACTTTTTTTAATTCCGTTTCTGTATCTGTTAAAAACTTTGAATAAAGCAATGGGTACACCGGTCCTTTGAACTCTTTCAGCCAGTATTCATTCAATACATTCCACCATTCCAACAAAAGAGGGTGGGATTTTCGCCATTCTGAAAAGAAAAAAAGTTTGAATAAGATCTGAGTTAACTTGAGATTAAAAACAAGAAGAAAGGGCTATGGAAACCCAATTGTACTTATTGTTTACCTTTAAAAATGGTTGCTGTGTCCTTCATCTATGAACAACAGACCTGCTTCTCACACGATACTCTCCGACTTGACTTTTTATACATTTGTTCGAATTTGAAGTTGTTTCTTTCTTTCAAATCAGGAACCATGTAATCGCGGTATTTAACTTCAAATAATTGAATTTTAGGACCTTCAAGTTTTCAGCATAAACGGAGAAAAAGATGATATTTTAAAAATAATGTTTAAAAATATTTGATAGCAAAGTACTGAACATACAGTATAATCGTTGTAAAGTTAATGTTTTTATGTTTTAAAAATGTGAAACATGTTGTTCACATGTGTCTCTCTACGTAATATTTATGTACTGAATATTTCAAAAAGAATGAGGCAAAGGAATGCATATGCAGTATATCAAATTTTAGGTAAAATACTGTTCCTTAAATCTAATTACTGAGACAGTTTCATAAAACGTAAGCTAAATGTTAATTTAGGTGATAAGCTTCCTGTTACTTTCATTTTTAATCGATAAAAGAAATTAAGATATTTCAGCATTTTCCTATTCCCACATGTTTTGCTGATATCCTTAAAAATAACAACATATTTACATGTAAAGTGTAAAGATTGCTGAGTAAGTTTTCACGTTTAATCTTGATTATTCGGAGGAAGAAGAGGAGGCAACTACACTGCAGTGTTACTTGTATCGGTGCTTGCGCTTTCATACAAGACCATAAGATACATCCCGAAGGCTTCTATTAGATTTTGATTTTATTTTTTATGACAGTAATCGTGTACGTCAGCTCTTGATGCTAATTTAGGCCGCTTATGTTACTGTTTTTGATTTTTTTTCTTTTGTTTGTTTCTTTTTTTTTTTGTTAGTTTTGATAATCAGCTACATGATTCATACTACTATTTGATTTTCTGATGCAACAGAAAATATAAAAGCTGGGGAACTGTAAAAGTTAAACCGTTAAACTACTATTAATATTATCTTTCTCTTCGATGACTAAATACGAATCTTAAACACATTTAATACTTAAAACATGCATAATGATTGCCATATTTACTAAAACTTTTGAACCGTGTATGCAACGCAAACAAAGCGAGAAGTGATTTTTTGTCATCGTTTAACATTCAAAATCGCCGTGTATAGCCGACATGAATTATACCTGTTTACAAAATATCTAAAGGTATCAGGTTATGCATATTATGTTAATTTTCATGACTGTGGTCTTACCTGGGCACAACAAAGGAAGTAACAAAACCCACTTTATACAATAGATGTTTCATTAAGGTCTGATAAGATGATATTGGGATTACAGCTGGCAAAACAATTGAGTCTGCATTATCAAACTGCTAGTTAAGTCACTCTACCAATACTGATTCTGAGACTCTGAAAGTTCGAAAAGAAAGTCGTACAAGACCGAAGAAAAGAAAAAAAGAAATGCTAATACCAAAAATCAGTTTTTACTTACAAGTAGTTTTTGCTAGAAGTATTATTTTCAATGAAAGTACGTTCAAGTGTTGATGAACAGAGAAAAAAGCACGTGACTTACTCGAGTTCTCTCGGAGGTAGTCCTCTTCTTTAGCTGTGTCTAGATGCCCACTGTAGATATTTGCTACGATGTAGTTGTATGGGTCTCGAATTATAAGAATAGCTCTCTCGAAAGAAGGGCTGGTGATATTTATAGCTTTATTTCGCACAATGTTTGGCTCGTGTGATTTAACTATCAGTGATCTTCTAAACTGTGTATGACTGCATTCGAATGGAAAACCCTTTCTGCTTAATTCCATGTCGCAGTATAATGATGATGTACTTAGACCTAGATTTAATAGAGAAAAAACTCAAGATAATACTCTATTAGCACGTATATAGCTTGGGTTGTTATATTGTTTTGATTTTATACTTTTATTATTTGAAAATGAATTTACTACCTTAAAGAGCTATAGAATTTTGGTTTCACCTGTAGACATCTGAAGTAAATGACGAATCCAAGTATTGCCAGACCTCCATGGGGACGCCATTGCAGTAAGTGGAAGGTCATGGTCTGAAAGTACTACTTTTCCAGCTCTACGTTGAACACATGGCGTCATTTGGGAAACGAGAATTGGTGGAAACTGATAAGATAACACGTTCTTGACTTTCAACCTTTCTTTACTGATGACAGAGACAGTCCTGTGAATAGTAGAATTGTTTGTCTGAGCTATAAGTGACCGCTGACTGTGACTTTTAACATCTTGCCTTGCCGAGATGCTGCTGTGAAGATTAGTCGTGACAATCAATGTCATCAAGTATATCGCAATTATGAAGATCAGGCCAATGACCAACTGTCTGAATACAGAAATAAAAAAGAATGTCAAACGGCGTTTTTTCTTTCTTTTTTTCATGATTATACAATATATTGCAAACCTGCGAAAATAGTTTCATTCTTTTTGTTAAACTTTTACTTAAGTATCGAGAAAGACCAGGTAAAGAATCGTTTGTATTTATCCCTCACGTTTTTTGTACATCTGTAAAAATAATAGTTAAAGAAAAATTACACATTACTTAAACTACCAAGGTTCGAATCCAGCCATTGGGTCTAAGTAGATTACACGTTTACTTTAGTCTTCAAATCGTGAGAAGTCCAGTACAGAAACATTTACGGTTTTATTTGATTTTTTTTAGAGTAGAAAAATAATAATCTATTTTTTCACCATATGAAATCATTGAATACAATGACAGTCATTTCACAGTTATTGCGTTACAAGGATTTTTGAACAAATTAATAAGCATAATCGAGAATATTTTGTTTTCAGTAAAATTGTCTGCTCAATGATTACGTTTCATTTGATTTTAAGAATTTAAAGACATAGAAACTGTAGATAAACAAAGAATCAACGTTGAATTTGTTAAGACTATTAAGAATGATATAAAATAATAATCACTTTGAATACAAATAGATATAAGAAGTTAACAGTGTAGATGTAAAGCCTTCCTACGTATTTAGATTTACGTTCTATTTATAATATTAGGTTTATCGCTTCACAAGGCTTTCGAACCACTAACACCTCACATTACACGCTACAACCCAGCCCATTTTAACCATATCCTAAATGCACCTCAAGGACATTTTACGAATGCTGATTTTCCGTACCTGTTTGACTGGTATCGATTTGAACGGTCTTTGTTTACACACACAATATTTACACATTGGAACTATGTCTATGATCAAAATCAATATTAATACTGCTTTCAACGAATTTATGCTATAAAATAATTGTATTCCCTGACTGATTCATCGTCATATTGAGTACATAAGATGCTTTGTATTATTTCATAATATGTAGCTAAAGGACTTAATGTCTCGGGTGTTACTAATAATCAGGCCGTTTTCACCTACTTAAGGATACAGTGAATCTTTTTAACCATTGAGTAACATGTATATTTATGATTATCTTTATGCAAACATTATGCAATTATTAAACACATATTGATACAAAATTATTAAATGAAGAATTTATGCAATGCGAGTTTAACCTTAAATCCTTATAAATGATTAATGGTGCGGATCAGTACTACATGAATTTTCAATGCTCTTACCTCCGTTTTAACATCCTAGTTTCCTCATGCGGTATTTAAAAACACTACGTGAAACTACCTTTTGTTTTCTTTTTGTCATCTAAGGAAAAAATCCCTCTCGTTTATGAAAATGCACAGAGATAAACTATAATGCCACACATCTTAAAACGTGTAAATATTGTAGCCTTGGGATCAGATTTCAGTATGATCAATGTCAGGCCTTAAACTGTTACCGTTGTTACTATATATTTAAAATCGCTGGCTATAAATGTCAATATTAGCGTATAGAATACAGCGGTAAGTTGAATGTAATGCATATTTAGTTGTTTGTCGTGCTAATAAAATGCGACACACCCTTGAAACAGCGTCACGACGAATGATAGTGATTCCGAGATGATCTGGCAAGAGGTTTTAATTGAAATTACAGGAAAAAGAGTTCAAAGGCTACAACATAAAGATAGTTTAGAGACAAAAAGTGACAGCATGATATTGGGTATTTTGCTCATTTAGTGATTTTTCTGCAGCATTTGACTCAGTCTGGAGAGCCGGACTGTGGTCAGAAATTTTCAATCTTGGTATAAGAGGTAAAATTTTATCCGTAATCAAAAATATGTATGCTGATATCAAGTCATGTATTTCTCTAAATGGAAAAACCTCTGTTTTTTTCTCGAGTGACTGTGGTGTTAGACAGGGGGGAAAATCTATCCCTCATTTTATTTTCCATGTACCTGAATGACCTTAAAGATTTTTGAACAAAAAACAACACTGGTATTGTGTTAAATATAAATAACGACGACAGTGTGCTATTTTTAAAATTGTTAATCCTGCTTTATGCAGACGATACTGTTATTTTTGCTGATAACGAAGTTAACTTCCAAAATTGACTGAATGACTTTTATCTTTATTGTAAAACCTGGAAGCTTTGTATTAATTATTCAAAAACGAAGATCATCGTATTCGGAACAAACAGGCCCGAAAAATATTCTTTCTATATTAATGGTGAAAAAATAGAAACTTTTAAAAGTTATAAATATTTAGGTGTATACTTCTCTTCATCTGGTAGCTTCCTAGCATGCAGAAAGTATCTTGTTACCCAGGCTAATAAGGCAATGCACCAGTTACTCTCAAGAATTTTCAATTTGAACCTTCCTATTGACCTACAAATAAAATTGTTTGATCAAACTATACTGCCCGTCTTAACTTACGGTTGTGAGATATTTGGATTTGAAGACCTTGATATACTTGAACAGGTTCACTGTAACTTTCTAAGGATAATAACAAAATCTAAGAGGAGCACCCCAAGGTACATGTTGTATGCCGAACTTGGACGATTCCCTCTAGAAATAATTATTAAATCTCGAATGGTTAAATTTTGGATGAATATTGTAAAGTCACGAAACCCCTTAAAAATTACATATCTCTGTTACCATTACATGTACCAATCGGTCCGTGGTTTCAGATGGCTCCAATTTATAAGAAATATTCTTGACACAACTGGTTACTCCGACATCTGGCTAAATCAGCAAAACTTTTGTAAAAACATCGATAAACCTATTAAACAAACTCTGATAGACCAGTTTAAGCAGCAATGGGGGTCAACATTGGACTGCTCTTCAAAGGGTAAAATGTACAGCTTATATAAAGATAGCATAAGCCTGGAAAAATACCTCATTGAACTTTTACCTACCCATCGCATTTCCCTTTTACACTTCCGAACAGGCAATCACAGGTTACCAACTGAAGTGGGTCGATGGAGACACTCCCATGTCCCTCATGAAAACAGGAAGTGCTCGCTTTGTTCCTCCGGTGACCTTGGTGATGAAATGCATTATCTCCTCATCTGTTCATTCTTTAAAGAAAAAAGATTAAAGTACATTCCTAAAGTATTTTTCAATAGACCAAATATTTTAAAGTTTAAGGAACTGATGACTTACAATGATACAGCCCTCATGACAAAGCTAAGTATTTTTGTTAAATGCATAATGCAGCATTTTAGTAGACGGTAGAATTTACACCCCCACCCGCCCCAATTTTATATATTGTTTACTGGTACTTTTTTCTCGTCTGTCGTTTTGCTCAGTGTAGCATTTTGAACACTACTAAGTATTTGAATGTATATGTAAATAAGTTATGTTGAAACGATAATTGCTTTAACTTTATACGTGTATGATATACTCAGTAGGAAGTGTTAATTCTCTAGATGAATGTTTATGTTTGAGGCATATGGCTTTTTACTATAAATTGCTACTAGCTGCCCGGATTGCAAATAATCTGAAAAGTAATTTGCCTTTAAAAGAAATACATTCAAAATAAATGAAGATCTATTTCGCTCGAAATAACCTTGATCATAATTTTCTTCTAGCATATCTTTTTTATTTTTAATATAAAATGTTACTAAATTATTATTTACTCCCTACGTGTAGGCGTATCTTTCAGCAGTGTTGACTCCATTCAGTTCGTGCCTTTTAAGCTTGCCGTGTGTAACGGTCTATGTCCAATTGACACACTAATCTTTTGTGTATTCTTAGCCTATAGTCTGTTTCATAGAAACGGTAACATAAAGTCTACTTTAAGATTTTCTCAATGATTATACTTTGCAACAAATAAACAGAATCGTAAGACAGGGAAATTAAGTGAGATATCAGGAATGTTCTGGTTTTTGTCTCAATATTTTGACAACTTATTGGCTCTCATTATTATCCCCACCAATCAAAGTTTGCCATTGTTTTGTCTTTTATATCGAGTCTTTAGTCTGTTTAAAAAAAAAAAAAAAAAACAATAACTGAAATCTATTTGAGATTTTTTTTCCATGATTTCACTTTGCTGCAAATATATAGAATCGTAAGACAGGGAAATCAAGTGAGATGTCAGATATATTCCGGTTTTTTGTCTCAATATTTTAACAACTTATTAACTTTGATCATTATCCCCACCAATCAAAGTTTGCCATTGTTCTGTTCCAATGTTTTATTTGTTATATTATTTGTGCACATGTTATTACAAATGAATGTTTGTAATCTGTGTCAAAATAAAGGTTCTGTTCTGTTCTGTTCTATTACTTCTAGAGTACTTTGGCTAAATTATGTATATATGATCAACTGAAATCTACTTAAAACAATTTTAGAATTGACAAGCATGGTTTATATCTGAAAAATATCCACTATGTCCATATGTAATGAAAAACATAATTTTATCAATCAGTCTGTTCAAGTTTAGACCCCACCGATACCTTATTAACTTTACGATCTGTCTGTTTTAAAGACGGAGAACAGTAAGTGTTAGACGTCAGTTGTAAAATATGATTCGCAATGCGAAAATGGTCAGTTGTCAGTAGTTGAAATCAAGTGAATACAATGTCAGACCCTTAAGAATTTTTTTTTCTTCTTTATGCTACGCTTGTTTTCTATTAACATTTCTTATGAGATTTTAGATATATTTGTTTTTTTTTCTCTTTTAATAAGGTTGTTCTTTTATATAGAATATAAGTGTACGAATATTTCGTTTTCAAAAATATTCTTCTAGGGAGAGATAGTGACCAAAAAGAAATTAATGCAATGCAAAAGGATGAAAACCTGCTTAAAATATAATTTGTAAGAAGTACAAAACAATGATGAAGACGAGACAAAGAAGCAAATGTTGAAGTTTTTTTAACAATTCTCAATTGCTAGTATCCTAACTCATGACCATGCGTTTTAAACGTACTCATTACGTCTGCATTTAAGGCAGCGGGATCCTAATGAACTTCGGGCGATGTCGGTGTCAGTCGTTTAATATCGACACTGGAAGTTCATATCCGGTTTCGTTCGAAATGTCTACACAAAATCTCAACCATTCATTATTAATTATATTTCAAGATTTATAACTTACTTATTGTAAAAATGTTTACACATCGGTATCACTATACTTAAATCAACAAAAGATTTAAAAAAATAAGTTATTTATATGCTCGTGAAACACTTCCTGTGAAGTCACACCGGATTTCCCAAATAATAAAAAGAGGAAACGCGACTAAAACCCAGCCTAAAAATAAGATAATAGTGGAACACAATTACTGTAAAACGGAATTATGTGATGGTGAAAATTGTGATTCGCGGAAATGCGCGAGCGATATTCATAGGAAGTTCGGTAATAACGTTTCAACAGGTGGGTGGAGAGAAGGAGTTTGGTGTACTTCTTGAAAACTTAAAGTGGTGCAAATCGTGCCGACTTGGACCAGTTCCACTTACATTTAGTAATGTTGTTAGTGAAATGCAGAAACGACTCAGTGGGTATTTGTATGTTGTGCGTCAAAATGTTGACTGTGGGATTGTAAACAGAGTAGCCTATGGCAAAGTGCATCATATGAAATCCAGAGGAATGCCTTGTTTTGATATCAACACTAAACCTGGTACAGGTAAGTTGATTTTGAAATCTTTAGTTAGATTTTCATAGTATCAACCTTTTAGTCTTCGCTTGTATTACATTTACAAATTATTTCCACAGATTATCTGACTCTGTATAAATAAAATTCACTTGACAGATTAATGGACGAACAAAAAAGTTTTTTTTTGTGCACCTGAATGGAGGCTTAAAGGTTTTTCATGGTCTGTCAGTCTGTCGGCCTTTTGTCCGGTCCATAACTTTGTCAGTCCTGGATGGATTTTAAAATAATTTTGCGTAAATGTGTGGCACATTGAGATGAAGTGTCTCATGAATGACCCAGGTTTGTAGGTCAAAGGTCAAGATCACACTTGGACTTGAAAGGAAATTTTCATGAAAATGCTTTGTTGGTCGTGTTTGATCAACAATTCTGTCATTCCTGGATGTATATTAAAATGACTTGGCATTAATGTGTTTCACAGGATGATGGGGGCATAGGTCTGTTCACAATGACAGGTTACAAACCATGTAGACAGGCGTCTCTTGAACTCTGTCATTTCTTTTCAGGTGTTGGCCATGATGATAGTGCAGACATAGATCAGCTTCCAGAGGATATACCACGAGGAAATTTCAAGCCTGTGAAACCTGAAGAGACCCAACCATTGTGGCCTTTGATCTTGAAACTACAGGTCTAAGTAATTTCTTTCTCTTTAGGTGTATTATATAGTTCTACAAAGAGTAAGCATACAGACATGCCTTCTTGACTGTTTGTTTCAACTTTCTTTTTTTTTTCAAAGCTATGACTTTGTGAGTACACAGTGAATTTTTGTAATAGCTCTTTGGTAGAATATCTCTGAAACAATGGAAACTGGTCTTTCAATGATCAGATTTTGAAGAAAAAAGTTTGTTTGAAAGCAGTTGCAGGTTACATCTTGTATTTTTATTGTTACATTACCTATCACATGTTTTCTAAACTGTTCAGTTCATGACGGTATCGTGTCTCATGTCACACAGATAGCAGCAGTTGAGGTTCAGTCTAGAGTTCAATTCTCCATTTACACCAAACCACTCTTGCCAATATCACAGTCCGCACAGTCAGTTACAGGAATATGTATGAACGATCAGGGCAAGATGTTGGTGAATGGGAAAGAAGTTGAGAGTGTGTCAATACAGACTGCATTAGATGAGTTCTGTAGGTGGCTTGAACGATTTCAAAATGTTGTCCTTGTTGCACACAATGGAAGAAGATTTGAGTTTCCTATATTTATGTCAGCTGTTATAAATTCAGAGCGCACAGATATGTTTCAAAAGCATGTGACTGCGTGTGTAGACTCATTACCACTATTCAGAAAGAAGTTCCCAGATCAGTCCCACGAACAGGAATACCTTGCACGAACATTACTAAGTTTTACATAATGCACTGTCTGATGTAGAAGCTCTACGAAAGCTTCTAGCTTTGTTTGACGTAAAAGATGTGATGTCAGTTAGCTTCAGCCCTAGTGCTGTAAAGCATTCTGTTAAGTGCAACTGTGCAAAAAGCAGAAATCTAAGATCCTTGGACCCTTGAGTTGTCGAGGAATTTGCAAGCGACCTACTGCTGAAAACATAGCTGGTTCTTGACTCAACCTTAGTAACCATTCTGCAATTTTTAGCAGATCAGGTGAAGATGGACTAAGAGACACATTCACAGCTAAGAATAGTGAAGGACTGCCTAGGATTTCTAATTCAAAAAAAGTCCTTGAAGAAGTAAATCCAAAACGAGTAAATTATTTTGTTGAAGTAACATCAAATAAATCATAACTTAGATATGTATGTTTTTATAAATTGTTTCCAAATTGTTAAAATAGTTTACTAATGATGATAGAAAGTGAATCTACAGTCATTTTCAGATATTGTATTTTATTTGATAATTTGTGAAATGGTATTTTTTATCTCATTATCGTACTTCATGAAAGCTATATCTTTGTAGTAAATGGGTGTCATGTTTATGTTACAGTCACAACGTGGCTAGAGCACCAGTAAAAGGAACAGTTACGTCTAGATATTACATCTACATAGACCAGTTATATCTATAGTGCCTTACATATATGTAATTTGTATAATATGCAGTAAAAGTTAATCTTTCTGTATACATCTCGCATGTGAAGCATGCAGAGAAACGGAATTTTAAATGGTCAAATTAACTTTACCATTCAGTATTTGACTTTATCAGCATAATATTGGTAAGTGGGTGGGTAAGTAACTACGATCAGAATACATTTTTAAAGGTTACTTGCCTAGATTTTTTGTTTTGAAATGTTTTTTTATTGTGTTTGCTAATATTGATATGTACAATGTGTAAAATCGGTGAAGTTTTAACCTAGTGTGGTATTTTGAAAATTAAATTTCTGGAGTTACCTGTGGTAAAGTGTTCTGAAATTTGGTATATATACTTCATAAAGATCACTTATTTCTTTGTTAAGGTCAAGTTTTGATGTACTTTAAGACTTGACCACAAAATTAGTTCTGACATGTAAATGTAGCATAAGTGAGTGGGGTAAAATGGTACCATGCGTGTAACATCATTTAAAAAAAATCAGAGTATTTGATAAAACGTTTGTGTTTTCTTTCATCAGTCAATACATTATCATTAAAATGAATGAAGACAAGCTGTGTTTCAGTTGTTTTTGTGGTCAAATGCAGGGAAAAATGTTTTCAAAATAATTACCTCTTTGCTCTTTAGGACCCAATTTGACAAATCAGGATTGAACTCATAGTTTCTCATATCTTTTAAAGTTTATGGTAAAAGTGTCATATATTGCCTTAATTTCTTATAGGGATGGTTTTTTTTTTGCCTAAAAAGATTAATTCAACCAGGGTTGAAAATTAGTCAATTAGGAGCCCACTACCTTAAAGAGACTTGCTGTAAAATGCAGAGAGTTCCATGTTTAGTTTTACAATATCTATACAGTGATAACCATTGCTTACAACTGAAAACTTTATTTTCAGTGGCTATGTGCCTTATAGAAACATTTTAATATAAATAGATATTTTACTTAACATTCTCAATATTTTTTTCTTTCATAAAAATACATGTTCAGTATCAGTATCAGTTAATTGTAACGTATTCTATCCCTCTTTAAGTAAATCATAAACGCTATTGTTATTTTCACTTTACCTTAAAAACTATGCAAATAACCTGCGCTAAAGCTTTATAAAAATCTTACAAGTAAAACACTGATGCACAGCATCAAGTCGGCGCGGGAGATTCTAAAGATGTGAACGTGTTGGAAATATGTAATTTCACATATACAGAATATTTTGTTAAAAATGAAGAACGGTTGGTGCATTTAGATAGACCATCTTTTGTGTAATTCGTACTCATGCTACATCGATAATAAGTTGTTTGCAAAACCAGCGCTCTTACCACTGATCCTTCTAACGTTTTTCGGAGGTTGTATCTGTAGATTTCAGGGTCTGTTTCGCTACTCTTACATGTTCGTACTAATCGTTCTTCTACTCAGTAGAAAGTCGATTTTTTTCGAATTCCGATTTTTAGCTCACCTAAGCCTGCTCAGGGTAAGCTTCTGGGATCGTTGAATGTCCGGCGTCCGTCGGCGTGCGTCGTGCGTCGTCAACAATTGGCCTTAAACAACATCTCCTCCTAAACCGCTATGGCAACATCGATGAAACATGTCTGGGATATTCCATGCATGAAGCTCTACCAAGGTTGTTCAAATAATTCAATTCCATCAAGAACTCTGGTTGCTATGGCAAATAAAGGAAAAACTTTGAAAATCTTCTTGTCTGAAACCACAAGGCCTGGAGCTAAAATATTTGGTATGAGGCATCATCTAGTGGACCTCTACAAAGATTGTTCAAATTATGACCCTGAGTCAGAACTGGCCCCGCCCTTGGGGTCATTTGATTTACATATTGTTATATAGGGAAAATTTTAAAAATCTATGGCAAATAAAGGAAAAACTTTGAAAATCTTCTTGTCAGAAACCGCAAGGCATGGAGCTTAGATATTTGGTATGAGGCATCATCTAGTGAACCTCTACCAAGATTGTTCAAATATGACTCTGGGGTCTGAACTGGCCCCGCCCTCGGGGTCACTTGATTAAAATAGAGATATATATAGGGAAAACTTTAAAAATATTCTTGTAAGAAACTACAAGACGTGGAGCTTAGATATTTGGTGTTGAGCATTGTGTAATAGACCTCTACCAAGATTGTTCAAATCATGACCCCTGTGTCAAAACTGACCCCTCCCAAGAGGTCACATGTTTTACATAGAGTTATATAGCAAACAACTTTTAAAATTTTCTTGTCACAAACTGCAAGGCCTGGAGCTTACATATTTGGTAGTATGCACCGTGACCACAGTGGGGTCATTCAACTCCCGTGGGGGTCACTCCACCCCCCCCCGGCCCAAAATTTTTTATCTCATTTTGTAAGTTTTTCGCTATGGCAATAAAATTTGGACTATTTGTACTTTTTTTCAAGATGATTTAAAAAACATTATTCCTTGACCTATATTTTGACCTACTGACCTACTTTTTTGTTTTTTAGCTACAACAATGAAATATGGGCCGTGTGCACAGTTTTTCGTTTTGATTTTAAAAATGTCATTGTATGACCTTTACTTTTGACCTACTGACCTACATTTTGCTTTTGAAGCTATGGACATGAAATTTGGACCATGTATACATTTTTTTGTTCCGATTTCAAAAACGTCATATCATGACCTATTTTTTTGACCTACTGACCTACTTTTTTTTAGCTACAGCAATGACATTTGGACCGTGTGCACAGTTTTTCGTTTCGATTTCAGAAATATCATCGCATGTCCTATATTTTTGACCTACTGACCTACTTTTTTTTAGCTATGTCAATGAAATTTGGACCATATGCACAGTTTTTTGTTCCGATTTCAAAAATGTCATCGCAAGACCTGTATTTTTGACCTACTGACCTACTTTTTTTGAGCTATGACAATGAAATTTGGACCATGTCTACATTGTTTTGTTCCGATTTCAAAAACATTATAGCATGACCTATATTTTTTACCTACTGTTTGTTTTAAAGCTACAGCAAATTTTTACCTGCATGGCCTATATTCTGTGGGTAGGGTTTGAGGTCACTGGGTTAAGGTCAAGGTCACCATAGCTTAAGATAGATATTTCTATTTTTTGTCACAGAGCCTGTATTTATTGACTGATATTTTACATGTTTACCTAATTATATTTACATTAATACATATTTTCAATTAAAACATGAAATACTGCTTAACAGCAAACCTACATCCAAAATACACAGGTGAGCGATCTAGGGCCATTATGGCCCTATTGTTTAAAATAAATTATACTTTGCAAAAGCATAACTACATTTGATTTTGTTCAATACAAGTTCATATTTTAATGTGAATTCACATGTTTTAAATCAGTGGAAATAAGTTTTTAATCCAAGTTAATATTTTTTTTTACTTAAATGCATGTACAATTCGTAAAACAACTTTCTCTTTGTTTTGGAATAGATGACATATTCTAGAAACTCACTATACTTCAAAAATTATCAAACAAATCAGCATTAAATAATAGAACACTGGAGGTAGTATCTTTTAGTTATAATCATAACTTATCATTTAATGACATAATCGTACTAACATTTTCTATTTCATCGTCAAGTCCTAGACTAGTGTTAATTGCAGCTGGTGATCCTTAGTCGCAGCTGGTGATCCTTTTCTATATTCTTTATACATATATCTTGTTAAACATAAACACCATTAAACTACGTAATCAGCATGTATGTTGGCTTTCAAATAAATACCTATCTAACTTGTTTAAGTCAGATTATATATCACAAGTTCTCCAATTTGCAATTACCTCTGTAACGAATCTACTAAGTAGCGAATAAACTAGTTGCGAGAAAACATAAATAGAAAATAATAATTTAGTGTCTCAATATGAGAAAGTTTATCTAGGAATATATCGGGCGAGCCTTCTCAATTAGGGCACTAACCTATTATTCTATTTATCCTGTCATTCTGGCATTTAGAAATAGATTACTAAAGATACTGAAAGCCTATCTTTAAAAGGTTTCAAATTAGGCTAATGTCAAGGTTATCCGCGAGGTGTACATATATCGGATATGAAATAATTGACAGGATGGAGGTAGTAAACATGTTCCGATAGCGAACTCCTGACAAGTAGTGAAACGTCTTGTACCCGAACTATACAACCACAAGCGTGTTCTAAATTTAATTACATTTGCTCTTAAAGTCATTTTTAAATAAGTAATTTCGAAAGAAACCAGACAAGGCAGAAATATATGACCAGAATCATATTAGCCGATATTAACTGAGCTCTATTTTTGTCATGTGTAGCAAAAGACATCACAGCAGTTACTTTCCTGAAAGAAAGCTGCACAAGGTTCAACTAACTGAATAATATTAATTGACCGAATGTTACGGTAATGTTGAGAATTATCAAACACAATATTTTCAATTTCATTCCTATGGAATATTTCATAATTTTTCAGGTTAATGCCTTAGGAAATTTCAATATTTTTTTTATTCAGCGAAACGACAAATGTTAAAAAAAAATTAATCGTCAAAAACAGCTAATACAAACTTCCGCTATAAATTTAACAATATCACATACAGTGCCGACTAATAATAACGTTCGTTGTTTAATTGCAAACTTCCCTGTATAATCTCACTTTTACTAGGTAGCATGTCAGAAATACACTTTCATTTACTATTAGAATCTAGTAGATACCGGTAATGAAAATAAGTTTGCAAGTTTTGAAGACTCATACGCTTAAATTTAGAGTATTAAATTTTGTTCAAAATCATATATCATATGAAAAGGTGTTGAATAAATTATTACGAAAATGTCAATGTGTAAGTCGAAAATTCTAAGTTCAACCGGTAAAGTTAATGCACTTACATTATTTTTTATTACAGGTAGTTTTTGTTGTGCAATTTTGGATGGATGGCCATTTATTACAAATAAACACTTTAGGTGGCTATATGCCATAAGGATACAATTTTGAACACATGATTTTTTGTTAAAGTATCTCCTTTTTTATTTTAAAGACAATGAACCAATATAATGCACATTCAGATTAAACATCGGTAAATGTTAGGGTATGTTCCTTAAGATATGTTTACTCCATTCATATTCTTATTTACAACATTTATAAGAGCAACATCAATAACGGAAAACAGGACTACTATTCTATTAGTATATATGTTTTTCTTATTTGATTATTGCTTTTCTTTTTTTTTCTCTATTTTAAATCATGTTTTCAACAAATGATAACACGAATTGAAGTAATGAAAAACACGTCGGATCAACAAAACAAATACTGCTTTTAAACTTACCCCGTAACTATATTTTATGAATTAAGGCTGATACAAAAGCAAATGCCATTTAATTGTAGTCTAGATTCTATAACAAGAATTGTGGACAACCCTGAACTCGTCTTTTCGATTTACGTAGAGACATGAGACTTCCTCAACATACTAATAGATTACAGAGTATAACAAATTACTACAATAAACTAAGTCAAATATCTTGTTCCCAAAGATTAGAAAAAATATTCTCAGGCAAGTAAGCTGTTCCCAGAGATTATATAAAACACAAGAGGGCTCACATGAGTATCACTGAGCACAAATTGAAACAGCAAGGCCTATATGTGTATGTATAAGATTAAGTGATCCCCAGGGCAGTGCCGTTAGTTACCTCAGAGGTATATCTCACATGTAGGCCTTGTGGTTTTAGACAAGAAGATTAAAAAGTTGTTTCCTATATAATTGCAAAACGTGTCTCCCTCTGGCGGGGCCAATTTTGACCCCAAGAACAAAAATTTAAACAGTCTCAGTACAGATCTACTAGACAATGCGGCACACAAAACATTTAGACTCAAAGCCATGAGGTTTAAGAGAAGATGTTTTTTTTTTTAACATTTTCCTATATTTGTCTATATAAAACTAAGTGAGCCCAGGGCAGTGCCATAAATGACCCCAGGGGTTTAATTTGAACAATCTCTTTTGAGGAACTATAGAAAATGCTCAGTGCAAATATCTCGGCTCTAGACCTTGTGGTTTCAGACAAGAATATTTTTCAAAGTTTGTTCTATATTATTTTATGCAAAACATGTGACCCCTGAAGCCGTGCCAGTTTTGACACAAGGGACATAATTTGAACAATCTTGGTTTAGGTTTAGGAGAAGATGCATTATACCAATTTTCAGAGCTCTGGGTTTCCCTTTGGGTGTCATAGCATCTAGAGTTCTGCATGGGATTTGAATTCTTTAAACAACTGTAGAAGAAGTACCCACGGAAAAGTTCAATCATTTGGCTCAGCGGTTTTAAAGATGTTGTTTAAAGCAAATGTTGACGACGGACGTCGAACGATGGACACTAAAAACTCATTCTGAAAATAAAATCACCAACGTCATCTTTGTGCTTCCTAATATTTAAGACACTTAATGTAAATACACGCTTGACTGTTCACCTACCGAAATATGTCATAAATACGAACTGATATTTGCAATATACATTCACACGTCTCGAAATACATGTACGATAAACGTTAATGCCACAAACAAATATTGCAGGCGATTTATTGTACACTTTGTATGTTTTAAAAGTATATGATTGGTATCTTTCCATTTCTTCCTTTCTGTTTTTTCTTTCTTTCTTTTTTTACATTATTACTTATTTAATCGAATCCGAATGGTTTGTCCCAAAACAGCACCTTTACAGAACGAACTAATTTGATTTAAAGGACAACAGTGTACAGAATTAAGATGGTCATTGCAGGCAATATTGATATAAAGTATCTATTTTTTAACATTTGTACATGACTTAAAGGCCATCAGCATCATCATCATAGCCATTATCATAAGCAGTAGTTGTATTGTTGTAATCTTAACACTGTTGTTCCCTCCATTGTTATAATGTTCGTGATTATCTTACTAGTAACAGCATCATCATCATCATCATCATAATCATCATCGCCTTCGTCATGGTCTTCATTGTCGTCATCATAATCATCATTGTCAAACTTTAATTATCGTCAATATAGAGACTTTGCACGATTCTTGCCTAAATTATTTGCTACTTCTTCAAACGAAATGTTTAAGTATTTCTTGCATCATCACAGTCGTAAAAAGAAATAGTTCTCACTTATTTATTTGCAGTATCTCTTCTCATTATTCTATTGTAGAGGAATGTTTTTGATCTGATGTCAAACCGAGTTATTCTGATTGAGCGTTCTACATGCAATCTGACGACGTCCATTCAAATTTCTAAAACGGAAGTTAAAAAAAAAAAATATTAAACTGCTATTGGCTCTGTTTTGAAGTAAAAAGGCAGACTTCTTACCGCAGGACTGGACTGTTTTTTTGCTATATAATCTTACAACAGCTAGATTTCTATCAACATTTATATTTCTTCCGCGTTAATCTCGCTTTGCAATAGCTAATGCCATTATTTGAGGATTGAATACCATCTTAGTGTAGATCATCATGAGCTGTTATCTGTTATGACTGGTGAGTAAACAATTTACATTTCACAATTTCATCAAATTCTTCGTTACAATACAATGTACAGCCAAGACTATTTTTCCGTATATTATATCATGGAATGGGGGTTTGTAAAATATATATGAGATTATGTTTACCTATTTATGAAATACTCCTCTGTCTTGAATATATAGAGGATATTTGTTTGTTTTTCGTGAATATGGAATACATCTCATCGAGAAGTGATACTATTAAATATTTTCACGAGCGCGTAGTGCGAGTGAAAATATAAAAATTGTATCACTTGAAGAAATTTTTAAACATTGACACTGGATAACTTGTCATTGAAGGTAAGTTCTTAATTTTGTCTTTATTTTACAGTCGCGTGTGACAAAAAATATGACTCATGAATGTCGGTACATGTACATATTCAGCATTGACACACTGACATATCACATGAAACATGAACAAAACAATGTCAGAACTGTTTATCAACATCAATCATATGTATTTATTCACTGGAATCAGAAATATGCCTAAACATATTTCTGATTCCAGTGAATGAATACATGTTTAATTTTAATTTTTGGTCAAAATATATTATTTTCTTATTAAAAATTATTTAAGCAGACGGATATGTTGTTGTTACAGTTGTATATGTTTTGACAGGTAAGGGAGACAATTCATTGTAACTGTCAAACTGCCAAGGGAGGTAATTGAAAAAGTAGTCCGGCATTTCTACTGTGAGTGATATAGAATCTATATCATTCACACTGTGAGCTGATATGGAATATATCTCACTGATAGAAATCAGTATTTCACTGGTTAGCATTAAATAAATTTAGATAAACCACAGATTGATTTTTACACATGACCGCATATTCTTTCCGCACCTGTAACGTACTAAAACGTAGTTTGCGATTTTTGCATATTTGGCGTTCTATAACTTTAACCCAAAACAACCATACTATATGACGCATATCATGCCAGTCCATGAACAGAGCAAATAAGTTGCTGTAGGTATAAAAGTACACTTTTAAAAGCTGCCAGAACTGGACAGGGGACGTTCTTACCTAGTATTTCATACAGGGAATTTTGCGCGAAAGCATAGCTGATCAATGCAAACTTAGTTTTAGAAGACCAAAATTTCGAGGGGTAAAAACCAGAACGGTGTACGTTAATATTTCAGGAGAGAATTACACAACATAAGGATTTGAATAGACACTTTTTAAATTAATGGGAATACTTGGTTAACATTTTATTATACAATAGCAAAATATACTGTTATAATATACAGAGAATATAACATGATAGCAAATGAAGTAAAATGTTTTTAGCTCACCTGAGCCTTTGGCTCATGGTGAGCTATTGTGACCGGACTTTGTCCGTCGTCCGTCAACAATTTCATTCAAACGACATCTCCTCTGAAACCTCTGGGCCAAATTTGATGAAACTTGCCTGGGATTGTTTCCTTGCATAAAGGTCTATCTAAGTTGTTCAAAGAATTTAATTCCATCAAGAACTCTGGTTGCTATGGCAACTTAAAGGAAAAACTTTGAAAATCTTCTTATCTGAAACCATAAGGCCCTGAGCCTTAAGATTTGGTATGTAGCATTGTCTAGTAGACCTCTATCAAGTTTGTTTCTAATATTTCCCTGGGGTCGAAATTGGCCCCACCCCGGGGGTCAATGGATTTTACATAGGCTTATATAGTGAAACTTTAAAAATCTTCTTGTCTGAAAACACAAGGCCCTGAGCCTTAAGATTTGGTATGTAGCATATCTTGTGAACGTCTAACAAGTTTTTTTTAGATTATGCCCCTGGGATCAAATTTGGCCCCGCCCCAGGGGGCAACTTATTTAACATACTGAAACTTTAAAACTCTTCTTGTCTGAAACCACAAGGCCCTGAGCCTTAATATTTGGTATGTAGCATTGTCTAGTAGACCTCTATCAAGTTTGTTCAAATTATGCCCCTGGGGTCAAATTTGGCCCCTACCCGGGGGTCAACATATTTTACATGGGAAAACTTTGAAAATCTTATTGTCTGAAACCACAAGGACCTGAGCCTTAAGATTTGGTGTGTGGCATTGTCTTGTGGACCTCTACCAACTTTGTTCAAATTATGCACCTGGGGTCACTGCCACGGGGGTCAAATGATTTAACATAGGCTTATATATTTAAACTTTAAAAATCTTTTTGTCTGAAACCACAAGACACTGAGCCTTAAGATTTGGTATGAAACAAGCTTTATCAAACTTTTTCGAATTATTAGATTAGGTTAAAGGTCACCGAGGCTAAAAAAAGGTTTATATACTGTACCTCATAGAGCCTTCATTTAAAGACCAATATCTTTGATATTCGGTATATAGGATCTTTGCATGGACCTTTACCCATAGGTAGGGTTTTAGGTCACTGGGTCAAGGTCAAGGTCACCATAGCTTATGATAGATATTTCTACTTTCTGTCACACAGCCTTTATTTATTGACTGATATTTTACATATTTACTTATTCATATTTACATTACTTACATATTTTCAATTAAAACATGAAAGCAAACCTACAGCCAAAATACTCAGGTGAGCAATCTAGGGCCATCATGGCCCTGTTGTTTTTTGTTTTTCTTTTTGGTAAAAGTGTACTTAATCCTGTCTTGAACATGATAAAGTGTGAAATAGTTGCATAGTTCAGATGTATTAAGTGCACTAAGTTCTTTTATAATTCTGTAATAGTGTCCATGCTTTCTTTTGTCATATGGTACTAAGTGTACTTGTCTTAAAATTATCAGAGCCTTTTAAATACTTTATAACGAGAAAATGAGGTGTGTGCACTAAGCGCAAAACAGATATATTGTGTAAAATGTGACATAAATGACTAAAATTCACAAAATAATATTTGTATACTGCTTTACTTGCTGTACTGAAATATGTTTAGAATGTATTTGTTGCATTTGTCAGATATCATCACATGAAGTATCCTTTTTCAGTATTATAAGCTAAACTACAGTGGTAACACTTTATGTTTTGTGCTACATCTTGTGAACCCTTTAATAAACTTTTGTCATCACCTTGTTCTGGCAGGCAGTTTCTGGCTCAGATAGAAGATGTTTATAATATTGGTGGTATTATGTTGGTAATGTTCGAACATAACAAAGTGAAAGTAGATTTTTTTTTCTTTTTGCCCGGTGTAATAGAAAGATTTGCAGTGTACAACGTCTGCGTTTCTAATTTTCCTTGACGATTTAAGTTTTATGCACTGGCACTCTTTGTCATCAAAACTTTATTTAACATAGATATCTCTTGGCTTATCTGTTTGAAGTTAACCAACTTTCATCCACTGGATTCTTTTACATTTTTATCCCCACGACACCTTGCAATATTCTTCATAGTGTTTCATTGGTACTACAACTTAAAGATTTCTTCTGCGTGCAATTCTCACAATTGTATCCCATGCACTCGGAGGTAGTTTCTCTGCTCTTTCTACTGTAGCATGTATACTAACACTTCATCTGTGTATCTCCACTTTCTAAAATGTTCTGTCCAATGGTTTCTATGCTTTTAAAAAAAATCATTTTCCCCAACATGTCCAAAGCATGCATTGATCCAGTAATAACATAACGTTGTGATCAGTCACAATACAAACAATTGTGCTTGACTGTGACAGGAAGTGATTTTATTTATGTAAAATGTTTATTGATATTTCAATAAATGAAGGTGTGATCATCATACTAAGTCTTACTCATGTACACACGATGACTGATACAAGTTTAAGAGCAATTCATCGATAATGTAATGCTATTATTAAGTAACCAATAAAAAATGAAAACCTATTATCCAATTCATAGCATAGGAATGCCCATCTCAGTTTCCCTATATCTCACAAGATGGATTATAATTTTTAATTGCTGTAAAGCTAATTTAAAATTATTTGACTAAAACTGCAGGATATGGCTTCAAAATAGTAAGAAAGTTCAAGATTTTCTTTGGGACGTCCTCCCCTCCTTCTCCCACCCAATCTCGGCGCTATGCGCCACAAAGTGCCGTTTTAGGTTCCAGAACCCGGCCCTTTTAAAATCCTACTTGGAGCATTTCAATAACTGTTAATCATGTTCACTTACTGCATAAATTAATAAGGCATTTAGCTTTAGGAGACGTTTAAACAGATCATTTTAACACAGCCATCACTCTATTCCAATTAAACAAAAATGTATGCTCTGCTCTTTAGATCAATCTGCAACCTGAAACTCTTAAGTTGTTTAAAAGATCTACTGTATAATCAATACCTTGAAAAACAAAGCTAATATTGAACTGTATACAGTCGACTCCGCTTATAACGAACTCAATGGGACATTCAAATATCGTTCGTTATATCCGAAGTTCGCTAAAAGCGAAGTAGCAACAACTTTCGCGGACTTGTTTAGGTGGACAAATTTGCCGTGAAAAAGCATACCTGTCACCGGTCACTTGTGCAATCGGTATTTTACGGCAGCGGTAATTTTATGTGGGGCAATTTATTGTACACTATATTATGCACATGCATTTGATTTATTGTAAACAAAAGTTTCACAGTTTATATGCATAATTTATACATGTATTTAATTCAAACAAAATGTTGAACTACTTCAATAGCATTCGTTTAGGCATTGTCTATAAACGTTACATGCGAAAGAAATCAGTTATTTTGGATTGTTTTCTATTCTCATTTAAAGCTTCATAACCGAATTCCTCAAGCTCTGAGCAACACTTGTACAGTTTTTCATCTGGCTCGCGATCTCCCAAAAATTTTCGAACATTATCTATTGCACTAAAAAATTCAGAGACAGACACTGGCTGAATTTCATCTACAGGTACGTCGCTGTCATCGCTGGACGAATGGGTGTCTTGATCTTTTGAATGTTTCAGTTTAATTTCATTAACAATATCAGTTTCAGACGGATTTAGTCTTGTTTCAAGAGAATTGTCAACATTTACAAAATCATCTGCCGTTACATTTTCCGGCAACTGAATATTTTTGCGTAACTGCTTCCATGAATCACGAAGTTCTGAGAGGGGCAGGTCATCGTTTTCATTTTCAATGAGCTGAGCCAATGGTATGTCGTCATCGGGGTCATTTTGTTCAATGAAGCCAGCTCTCTTGAAACAATTGGCAATTGTGGAAGCCGAAAGTCTATCCCAGGCAGAACTTATGAAATTGATTCCACGCCGAATCTGAATTTGTGGATCTAGCCTCTTTTCGTGACATCTGCAAGACGAATAAAATTAAATTAACACTTATCCCGCCAATTGTTTGTTATTGTTTGGTTAATGTTGCAAGAAGAGAATCGATTATTTGGTAATTATCGGATATTTACAGCATTTACAGCAATTTATCAACTGAGGGTGCGAAATACAAACTTACCGTAACAAGTAGGAAATTATGTTTCGTCTATACAGCTGTTTAAGACATCGAATGACTCCTTGATCCATCGGCTGTAAGATAGAGGTCGTATTTGGAGGAAAGAATTCCAATCTGACAGACTTCAAGTCATCAATTTTTGGATGCGCTGGGCAATTGTCAATAAACAGAAGGATTTTTCTCTTGCGTTTAGTCATAAGTTTGTCCACTGACTTGACCCAAGTTATGAATATCTCAGATGTCATCCACGCACGTTTATTGGCCTCGTAAGTTACAGGCAGTGACTTTACTCCTTTAAAACAACGGGGGTTCTTGAATTTGCCGATCACCAAAAGTCTAAGTTTTTCTGAACCGTCCATGTTCGCACAAGTCATAACAGTAATGCGTTCTTTCCCCTTTTTACCACCGTGGCATTTCTCTCCCTTTAACTGCAGTGTTTTATCAGGTAGAAGTTTATAGAAAAGTCCCGTTTCGTCAGCGTTAAAAATATCTTTTGACTCATAATTTTTAAGTAACTGAGGGAGTGTCTCAACCTTAAATTTCTCCGTTACACTAAGATCAACTGCCGCAGATTCACCACAAACAGATTTGCAGATTATATCGTGTCTTTTCTTAAATCGTTCTATAAACCCAGATGAAGCAGTGAAATCATCATATCCTAGCATTTTGGCAAGTTCGTTGGCTTTTAACATCAAAGTTTCACCGGTAAGTGGAATATTTGCGCTACGAGCTCCGCGAAACCATTTTAACAACGCATCTTCCACTTCTTCATGTCTACCAAATCGCATTTTCTTGCGAGCGGGAGATAGACAATCCGACTCATATGCCGACTTTATAGCCTCGCGGTTTTTTAGAATAGTGCTGAGTGTGCTTTTCTTTAATCCATATTTTTCAGCAATTTGCGTTTTTGATAATTTTCCATCATCAATTTCATTAAGAACTCCAATTTTAGTGTCCAGAGAAATCGCCTTTCGTTTATTTCCAGTTTTTGATGGCGTTGCCATTTTTACACTGTAATTTTACAAAATCATTTAATACTAGCGAAGCAATTATTGCAATACATGTAGTTTGTGAGAACATTTTACCAAAATCTTTATTCCCTGAAGGCATAAATTACCTGTGCAATCACTCGATTAAATAATTTTCGGATAGCGATATTTATGTACTGATCATGAATCGAGCGCAACCCGATTTTCAATTATGACAGTTCGTTTCAACCTAGGAAATTTACGTTTTTGTTTCTCCATTTGGGACTGGAAAAAAATGGTTCGCTATAGCCGAGGAAATTAACGTGTTTTTCTCCGTTTGGGACTTGAAAAATGGTTCGCTATAGCCGAAAATTCGTTATAAGCGAGTACGTAATAAGCGATGTAATTTAACATAAAAGAAAGAAGGAATCGGCCTGGGATTTCAGAATTAGTTCGCTATAGCCGATAATTCGTTATAACCGAGTTCGTTATAAGTGGAGTCGACTGTAATTATTATGGGACTGTATGCTATTATCTTCCATCAAAGCCGATACTCCGACCATAATATGTAAAGTGGAGTATATTTATCTTGTCAAAGGAGGTAAACAGGCCTGAGGATTGTTCTTTTAAAGCTGTATCAATGACTCTGTTACCAATATACAAGGTCTGTTTAAAAAAATATTTGCAAACAATGCTAACTACATCAGTATTACTAAAGATGACAGTACAGTGATAATTTCTCTGATAGATTTCAGTCTTCAAATCTGTCTATAATTTAAAATCTAGAAGGTCTTAGACCCATGTGACATATTTCTTTTAAATACATTATAGAACATGGCAAAACACCATTCAATTTGATAAAACATACCTGTATATTAGAAACAAATCTACAATTTAACCATTAAGTTATTACGTTGGAGTGCGCCTTGAATCTGAAAGTGGTGTTGTAATATAATAAACTTGCAAATAACTATAATTTGTAATTAACGTGATTACATCCTATAATTTAATCAAATATTATGTTTTACGTTTCATGGTATACTCGTATACGTCAAAACGACCTAAAGATAGAGCTTTTCTATTAAATGTATCATCATGAGATAGAGCAAAAAGACATTGAGAAAAAGGAAAAAAAATAAACTCGAAAAATGAAAACAACACGAACAGTGCAAATTACTTTAACTAACAGTGGGCATTTTTGATATCGATCAATATTGCGATTTACCAGTATTTAGCTCGCTAAAAACAACAGAAGATTCTATTTTTGAAACATTGTCCTTTTCCAGACATAATTGCCCGAGTTTCAACATCTGGCAAAGCAATGTTTTTAAAATGTATGAGTTGAAGAAAAGGTTTTTTCTTCGGTTTGATAACTTTCACCTTTCATTTAGTATTTGAAATCAGTTAAGCTGGTTAATAAAGCTTGTATTTTTAAAAATGTAAATGCTTTTGTGTAGCCACAAGGGCAACAGGTATAGTATTTTATTTCTGCCTTTCGCAAATACAGATGGTAAAATGTCGATTGTAAACGACTAATGAATATAGTCACAGAGCCCAAATATGTAAAAACCTTTTTAACACTCCAGAGTTTACATTTTCAGTCAAAATATCCTGGACATTTGTCAGATATTTTATTTTGATAATTTAAAGCTCAAGTTCGAGTACGTGACATCTTGAGTCATAAACTAAGTCACAAAGCCCAAATATGGAAAATACTGTTAACACACTAGAGATAACATTTCTAAAAGATTTTCAGTCCAAATAACCTGGAAATTTGTCAGAATGATTGTTCCAATGATTTCTAGATCAAATTTGAATATGGGTCATCTGGAATCAAAAACTAGGTCACAGATCCCAAATATCGAAAAACTTTGTAAACACTCTAGAGGATACATTTTCAGTCCAAATGTCCTTGAAATTTATCATAAAGGTTGTTTTGATGATTTAAAGGTGAAGTTCAGATATAGGTTATGCGGGGTCAAAACTAGGACACAAGGCTGAAAAATAGAAAAACCTTCTTCACATTCTAGAGGCTACTTTTCCAGTCCAAATATCCTGAAAAATTTTCAGAGAGATTGTTTTGATAATTTCTAGTTCAAGTCCGAATATGGGACATCTAGGTTCAAAAACTAGGTCATAGAGCCCAATTGTGGAAAAACCTTGTAAACACTTTAGGGGTAACATTTTCAGTCCAAATAACCTGAAAATTTGTCAGAAATATTGTTTCAATAATTTCTAGGTCAAGTTCGAATGTTGGTCATCAGAGGTCAGTTAACCAGGTCCAGTGCCACTTTTGTAAAAAAATGTCATACTCAGGTGAGCGATACAGGGCAATTATGGCCCTCTTGTTAGTTATTCTAACAGAGTGCCCAAGGGCGACCCAAGTGTTCAACTGAACACCCGTCTAGTTGATAAACTGGATGTTATCAAGGCTTCTTTTTTCACAAGTGGTGAAAATCTTAACACTAGGTTATGGTGTTTAAGTAGTTTATTTAAACATTTTTTTCATAGATAGGAGTTGGGATATTTGAATACCTGTTTTTGTAGTGCAGTTCTAATTCATCTAATGTAATGTTGTTAGATGTCACCTAAGATATGAAATACAGTGTAAAATTGGTGTTTTTTGCACTGTTGACCATACATGAAAAAAAATTGTAAACAAACTAAGAATATAGTGTATGCTTGTTGCTTAAGTAGGAAATTGTAAAATTTAACTTGTGACCTTTTAACCACTTCTTTCTGAATGTCAAATAAATGATTCTGTTGTTTTTATACAGAAACTGGTAATGACACTGACAAGGCAGATAATACAGAAGCTGAACTGAGTGAATCAGATGGTTTTTGTCTTGTGCAAGGTAACGTTTACAAAATGTAGTGAATATGAAGGTTTTGATGGAATAACACACATTTTGTAGCCAGAGTCCTGTTTATTTAGAAAGTGTGTGTAATGATCAACTGCAGGGGAGCATCAAATGTTGTACGATTTAATTGTAAAACATCATATTAGCTTTGTATATGGTTGTAGTATTTATGTTAACAATTTGAAGTTTGTTATCACTGTAATGTTTTAATTGAAGACAGGATACATTTCAAATGTGTAGAAAATATTTAAATGTAACCGGTGTCCTTTCTACTGCTTAAATATCAATGTCAAATAACTGATTCTGTTGTTTTTCTACAGAAACTGGTGTTGACACTGATAAGGAAATTAATACAGAAGCTGAACTGAGTTCAAATGTAATTTGTGACTTCTTTGCTGGTTAAATATCAATGTGAAATAAATAATTCTGTTGTTTTTCTACAGAAATTAATGTTGACACTGACAAGGCAGATAATACAGAAGCTGAACTGAGTGAATCAGATGGTTTTTGTCTAGTGCAAGGTAACTTTTACAAGATGTAGTGAATATGAAGGTTTTGATGGAGTAACACACATTTTGTAGCCAGAGTCCTGTTTTTTTAGAAAGTGTGTAAATTGATCGACTGCAGGGGAGCATCAAAGGTTATAAAATGAAACTGTAAAACATCATATCAGCGTTGTATATGGTTGTAGTATTTATGTAAACACTTTGAAGTTTGTTATCTCTGAAATGTTTAAATGTAAGACAGGATACATTTTAAATGTGTAGAAAATATTTGAATTTAACTTGTGACATGTTTACTAGTTAATTATCAATGTCAAATAACTGATTCTGTTGTTTTTCTACAGAAATTAATGTTGACACTGACAAGGCAGATAATACAGAAGCTGAACTAAGTGAATCAGATGGTTTCTGTCTAGTGCAAGGTAACTTTTACAAAATGTAGTGAATATGAAGGTTTGATGGAGTAACACACATTTTGTAGCAAGACTCCTGTTTTTTTAGAAAGTGTGTAAATTGATTGACTGCATGGGAACATCAAAGGTTGTAAGATGAAACTGTAAAACATCATATTAGCTTTGTATATGGTTGTAGTATTTATGTAAACACTTTTGAATTTTGTTTTCTCTCAGATGTTCATATTTTAAGACAGGCTATATTTTGAATGTGTAGAAAATATTTGAATTTAATTTGTGACCTTTTAACCAGTTTAATATAAATGTCAAATAACTGATTCTGTCGTTATTTTTCAGAAACTGGTGTTGACACTGACAAGTCAGAAAAAACAGAAGCTGAACTGAGTCTATCAGATGGTTTTTGTCTAGGGCAAGGTAACTTTTACAAAATGTAGTGAATATTAAGGTTTTGATAGAGTAACATACATTTTGTAGACTCCAGTTTGTAAGATTAAACTTCATATTTGCTCTGTATAATAGTTGTAGTATGTATGTAAACAGTATATCTCTGAAATGTTTAAATTTTAAGTTAGGATATATGTTGAATGTGTAGAAAATTCAATTATATTCAGTTATATTGTGACAATTTATTGCAATGATTAAAAAAAAAACAAAAACATGTAAATCGTAATAAGTGGCCAGTTATTTTATGTCTAGTGACATTTTATGAAACTGAAGAAATATCATCAGTTAGCTTCTAGAATGCCTATTTTGTTTTGATGTTCATTAAGCCTTACCTAAATGCTTTCTCCATGTAGAACTGCATACATTTATTTAAACTAGATTAATGTTGGTATATGGAATTTAGATTCTAATATATTATCGATTAGCAAACAATATATATATATATCAAGAACACATTAACAAAAGATTATCAAGATTAACAACTAATTTTCAGTTATTGGTGATGGGGAAGCCCAGGAGCAAACAAAAGGAAAAAAAGAGGAAGCTAATTCATTCGACGGACATTTCACAGTTTAACTTCTAAAACTTCAGAAAAATATGTATGGAGACCAACCCTAAAGATTGCACTTGAACAACAGTTTGCAAAAAATATTAGATAAGAAAAGGTTCCTGGAATACTAGACTGTTTAAATGCTCAGAGAAAGTGTAGTGTTTTAAGTGCACTCCCATGGAAGAAAATAAAGTTTGCTGCTTACAGACAGATTAAATAAAATGTAGACATTACAATAAAGAATCTGTTACAGGTAAACTGGAAACAGGTTGGCCATCTGGCCATCGGGTTTTGCTTGTTTGGGGGATAACTAAAAAAGTATTGGAGGTATTAACTCGAATATTCAGAAGTTGAGAGAGGTCATTGAGGAGATGAGCAGTGCCCAAGGGCCATAACTCTCTTTTGCATATTTTTGGGGTTATTGTACTTGGTAATTTTTCTTACTTTATTTTTATCTGTAGCTTAATCAAATAAGTAATTTAGGTATCGGGTCGAAACTCATATACTGATAGATGTTTTTGTTGCGAAGCGCTGTATATATGAACCATAACTCTTTTTGCATGATATTGGAGATCTTGCCTTTTGTAATTTGTCATGATTATTTTTTTGTATGGAACGTAGCTCAAAAAGTATTGGAGGTATCAACTTGAAACTCCATAAGTATTTTGCTTATATACTATATTTTTTTCTTTTCCATCATTTTGGAGTTTCGAAGAAAAAAAGTGAAGCTTTTGTCATGACCCCCTCGTCGGCGTCAGCATTGGTTAACCTTTTTGTTAAGGTCCATTTCTCAGAAACTATCAAAGCTACATGTTCACTATCCAAATGTGACACCATTTCACAAGGGCAGATAACCCTCAAATTTATTTTTGCAAAGTTAGGTACCATTTTTCAACTTAAGATTTCTTCATTAACCTTTTTGTAAATGTCCATTTCTCAAAAAGTGTCAAAGATATTCCATTCAATTTTTGAATACTTGATCACCAGCAAGAACCCTGCAATGATTATTGGTACCCATGTTCCTAGGGTCAAAGTTAGTCGCACCAAAGGGGTCACTTGATTTTGCTTATATATAGAGAAAAAAACTCCTTAAGCCTAGAAATAAACTTTAACTTACATATGATAGGTAAGTATTCCCGCCCCATCCAGCCTCCCCCCCATTGGGCATTTACCCCCACTCCATATCTTTTTTTCATTATGATTATCTTTTTTTTAAATATGTAAGTACTTGACACCCCCCTACCATATACGGGACCCCGATCCCCGTGTTACCCTCCCCCCTCCTTCTGCATTTTTTTTCTTTTTTTTAAATTAGTAGGTTTGAAGTGACTTTACTCCTTTCCCCCACTCCCCCCTGCGCGGTCATTACCTCCACCCCTAATATTTATTTTTTTCATTATAATTATCTTTTTTTTGTTTTTAAATATGTAGGTACCCCCCCCCCCCCCCCACACACACACACACCCATGTATGGGACCCCCCTCTCCCCATTTTTTAATTTTTTTTTCTCCTCTATTGGAAAAGAACTTCTTAAGCTTTGAAATAAACAACTTACATGAGATGGGTCAGTACTCCCCCGCCCCAACTCCATCTCACCCACCAAATGTTTTCCCTTATATTTTTTAAATACATCAGTACTTGACTCCCCAGTGTATGGGGACCCCTTCTCCACTTACCTCCCCACCATATTAACCCCCTTTCCATTTTTTTCGTTATTTTTTTTTTAAAGTTTTCATCTTATTTGACTAGGTACTTACCCTCCCACTCTCGAATTTTTTTCACTCGGGCCTCTTGTTTGACTTCGCTTATGATTTGTTATCCAGCACTGAGAAAAGTGGAGCGTGCTGCCTGCGAACAGGTTTTGTTCATTCTTATTTTTGTCCAGAGCATAAATTCAAGTCAGTTTGGTGTATCAACGTGAAACTTCATAATATTCTGCTGACAAAGTGTCGTGCAGATGATTTTATTTGAAGTTATTTTGAAGGTTATTTCAAGTAAATTTTTCTCATAATTCTTTTTTAATGATCGTGATTATGATGTTTTGACCATATCCTCAAGTCTATGATATCAGCTGAGTGTATAGCGCCATCATGGCCCACTTGTTTAAGCAAATGTACATGTACGTGATCTTTAAATTCATCAAGATGATTACTTGAGTGCATGGACTGTACAACGTTTACCTTAGTTAAAAAATCTGGAGATCAATCACATACTTAGATTTATATTTTTTTATTTTACTTTTTTACTGTCTTCTTAAACTTCCTTTTACTTTAATTATTATTGTTATAGCGTGTACATATTGAATAATTGTTTGAATAAGATGATTAAATTGAAATCTGTGTTTCTAATTCTTGCTATGGTTGTTCTGGTAGTTCTAATTCCATCAGATGTCCTTTATGGCAGTTGTTGTATATCAAATGGTGATAGAAAAGGCAAAGATACAGTGGGCTATGTTTTCTATAGGCAGCTTTGGTATATAATAAACGGATATATCTGTGATGGAAAGTTGCATGAGTTTCTTAAGAGAGAAATAGTAAAGCTTAAAACTTCATCTGTGTTTATCAACTATTTCATTCATTCACATTCTTGTTTGATCAGACCCTGACAAAAAGAGCCTCAGAAAAAAAAAAGAGAAATTCACTGGTAACTTAAGACAATACATATACCAACCGATTGAGTGATCATGTGAAATTTGATTACAGTAACATTTTTTTCAAAATAATTGCTTGCTTCTTTATTTTTGCTATAGCCGATTCGTGCGGTTCACACCTTCCATATGTGGCTCTTGTACTTTTTCGTTAGGTTTGCATTTTATCCAAATGCATTTTCACCAACAAATTACCACCTGGTAACTCTCCAAGCATAAGTGGAGCATAGGAAAGTTGTGTACAACCGGAATCGGTAAATGTTAACCTGGGGTGTAGTATAAAAAACACTGAAACAAAGAAAAATGAAAAAGAAAAGACCACTAATTATGAGCACAGCCATTCCAACTGACAACGTTACCGTTATTAAAAGTTATTAATAAAAAAAAAACTTTCTTGCCTTTATAAAGCTTTATACAATGCATATATATATAAGAACGTTCAAGGGACTAGAAGATTAAAAGGTGTTCTTCTGACTACTTTTTCCCGAAATAATAAACCACAAATAAATGCATATCCGTGAAATATGCAAAACAACTTTTATACGACTGAATTTTGAATGGTTTGAAAGTGTTTTGCAGTCATGGTGTGGCATTATGTTTAGCATGAAATCTAACAGGTACATCAATCCAAGCAATTTATTTTAGGACAGATTCGCCCATAAAATTCCTGAAGCGACATCTGACGAAACTGAAACGAAACGTGTAAACAGTTATATCTACGTATTTTTTTCCATAATATGAATGTTAGTTTAAAGTTAAAAAACACTGTCAATGAACTTAGATATCAGCTAGATTATGTATTATTTGAATAGGTTGCAAGTAATCCATTTCTTAATGGACCATATGACTATTTTATGCTATTTACTTTGTCAAAACTGTGTGCAATTGTATTACATATTTATGCTAAATAAATGAATTGTTTTGTTTTCTTAGTTATTATGCGAATATAACATGAAAAATGCAAATTATCTTTTAACAAACTCTCAGTTTTTTTTTCTAGCGCAGAAAGAAGTCCACATCCTTAAATTGATTACGTTCTTACCCTTTAATCTCACCGATGAATGATATATCTACACAGATATATACAATGTGAACAATCAATATACTTTATTAAGTAAAGGGGAAAGTAAAGGTAAAGGGGAAAGTCGAATCTTCGATGCGTTGATTATATTTTATTTCTACATTTATAATTTCTTTTTTTATGAAATAAAACCTTTACTGCATATATTTTACACATTTTTGAAGTAAATATACATTTTTTACAAAACACTTCACTTTTTTAAGATCACTCAAACTGGCCCGTATATATATATGAACACCTTTTCAAGAGGTCACTGATCTGAACCCCCCCCCCCCCCCCCCCCCCCGCACGGTATTCCTCTTTCTATATTTTCTGCCCTATCAAATCACAAGAATAATGTAAAATTGATGCCACATAAGTATCAAATAGATTTAACATTAATTCTATAAACGTTCAATCCATATTTCTTGTACGTAAGGTTCTTTTGTTCATTATCAAAAAAAAAAAAATAAATTACCAGTTATATATGATTATTAGCTTTGATCATAAGTCATGGCTAAAACACACCTTGCGGGCGTTACTACTTTTATATGTTACATTTAATAAACAACGTCCAATCAACACCTATATTAATGACATGGTTATTCAAATAGCTTAGGGTCTTTCAGATAGAAATATGATCTTACGTCATGGATTAAGCACCGTAGCAGGCAATGCTACTGTGACATTTCATGAGTAATAAAGATAAAGAATACAGTTAAATACAATATCAATCAACACCTACACCTATATAAATGACAAGGTTATTTGAACGAAAATTAAGGCCCTGCTTCAAATGAAAGCAGTACCATCATCATCATCAAAATGAACAACAACAAAAAACATATGTAAAAAAAACCCACAAAAACCCCGAAAAAACCTATTTTGATTTTGAAATTAATTTGCGCATTAATCAAAAAGAAAACATTTGATAATTTAATATGTAATATATATAAAAATCTACATCACGTTCTTTTAACTTGTGTCTTTTTTGTGATGTTGTTCACGTCTATTAAAACAGAACACATACACTTAATAAACATTTTCTTTAATGATTGTTTAATACATAGAGGATATTTGTTTGTTTTTGTGGAAGATGAGAATTTATTTCATCGAGTGAACACCATATGTGATATTTTCACGAGTGGCGCAGTGAAATAAATTCCCATCTTCCACTAAAAAACAAACAAATTTTCTTTTTATTTTATGCCAACACGTCAAAAATGGGTATTTTATGATATTTTTAATCAGGGCCTTCAATAAATTCCCCATGGTGAGCCCCAAATCAGTTAATGCGTACTTTGGTTACTCCGCACAAAAAAAGTGCAGACAATCTCCAATACATATGATAACTTTACTTCTGCTGAAATAAACTGAATACACTTTCATCAAATAACATTTATTTTTGTCTACACAGTTTATCAATATTTATTGAATTTTTGCCATACATACTTTAATTATAAAAGCGGATTAATACTCAATATTCAATCAATTGAATTGAAAGTCGGTCATATTGGATATTGTCCATGTGAGTTATGTAAACAAATCAGACATTTTAAATAATTTATGGCGAATTTCATCATTCTTCACAACTAGGAATTCAATATTATAACTGGATTTAACAAGGTAAATAAATTTCACTCAGTGTCACTGTCTGAAATACAGCGGATTCTCTTGTATTTACGTGGTGGGGAAATTCCTGAAGTTTCATCAAGCAGGCCAGCTTTTGGACTGGAATTTATGACCTGTTGAGATAGTTGGCATTCTCAATTCATTTTTGGAGTTCAGGAACAAAGTGAAAAACTTCATGTCGCTTTCAGTTTTTCTCTGCGTGTTTTTATTTACAGTGAATTCCAGGAACTTGTCAACATCAACAGTTTTGAAAGTTTTTTCACTAGTTTCAGTTAGATTTTTAGTTTCAGGCTTTACCTCATCAACATCTTTAAATTCTTGCGGACTGACTTCATCAAAGGTGATTCCTTCATCAAAAAAGTGTTCAAATAAGGCATTCAGCTCGAAATCACCCATTTCTGGCAATTCTGCCATTTTACCTTCTGATAGCAGACGGCTAAAGTAAAGGGAGGTAATAACTGGATAAAAAATAAGGGAGGTAATAAGACTTAAAATTTTGGACATGCAAGGGAAGTAATCAGGTAAAAATTAAATATGGAGTGTATAAGAATTGCTTCCCTTGATAAAAAGAAGTTCGGGCACAAACATGTATTATCAAAATGGTAATTAACTGATTCAAAACAGTGTATTATCACTTTTATCTCACTGATATTTCCCTATATTTCATTGGTAGGCATAAAATAAAAAGTTCTTATTGTCATTAAGTAATTAACAGTTTGATATTGATTGAATTAATTGATAGCGAAATAATAAATACTTAAAACCGGATTTAACCTCATTACAAATGAAATATTTAATATTTTCAGTAGCTTCACCAAAATATATAGAAGACAAAATATATTACTCCACGGAGCAAGGTTGACAAATACTTTTAAAAGGTAATTAGATTATCAACTGCCAATTCCACTACTAGCAATATTAATATTTAAGCTTTATTTCAAATTAATTTAAAAATCACAGAAAATAATGAAGCAATTATAAACCTAAATTTCTTTTTCAAAATATTTATTTTCAACAAATTTCTAAACAAATATAAACAAAACACATAAGTACAACAAAGATTATTTTGTTTATTACTTCTTGGTGAATCGTTATTTCTTTGTGGCGGGTCGTTATTACTTTATGGTGAATCGTTATATGAACTTGTGGCGAATCGTTAGTGTCGAATCGTTATTGTGGCGAATCGTTACATCTTCGTTAGTAAGTAGCCTTACATTATAAACGTGCATTTCACTTAATTCTATTTACAATTATACACAATTATAAAATTATACGCATGAACATTTTTAAGCTAGAAAGCATCATGATTTGTAAAACACAGGGGTGTTCACAGACCCCATTTAAATGAAAAACGGTATCTATTTAAGCTTAGTTAACATCGGTACCGGTAGCCCATATGACCGACGCCCCCTGAAGAGATTAGTTATTTTATGTTGTGGGTGTAGTGCAAGATACAGAAAGCATCCCATTCCAGAGACACCCCTGATTCTTTTACATGCTCGGTGTATAGCACTGATACATGGGACCTCGGTTTAACGTCTGATCCGAAAAACTTTTAGTAATGTTAGTGGAGGAGCGGGGGATCGAACTCGAGACCCCTGGTATACCAGTCCAGCGCGTTACCACTGGACCACATCCGCTCCTGTCTTTATAGTTCAATTCCATTCACTTGAAATAGTCATCCGTGCATTCAACGCACGTGTAAAGAGTCTCAGTACGATCTAGGTGTGCCCCTGGTTCCCCTACCCCACAGTTTATACCTACTTCTTCGAGTGGAAAGATTTTACATGAGAAAGAAAATCGGCGAGTTACGGAAAATTTGTGCATACAGACATACGTCGGAATAGGTCTGTAATTCATAAATTAATTGAATTTAAGTCATACAAAAGTTATTTTTCATTACTTTACATCAGACATAACATATTTACCAAAGGAATTTGAAGTATCTTCGAGTGGAAAAGTGTTACTAGAGAAAGAAAATCGACGAGTTGCGGAAAATTTGTGCATACAGATATACGCCGTAATCGGCCTGTATTTCATAAATGAATTGTATTTACGTTATACAAATTTAAAGTTATTTTTCATTTATTTACTTCAGAAGTATTTGAAATATCTTGAAGTGAAAAAGTTGCATTAGAACCTGTTATGAGGCACGTGCTTTGAAACAGTTACAGGCGATAAAGATGACAGTTTTCTAACTTTATGTTCCAGTACTAGTGGACAATTGTATAAATTTTGAATTTGTAAATCATCTTGATTTTACAACAGATACAATTTTAGAACAGCATTAACAAACTTTTGAATATCTTCTCACCAGACATAACTACTCTACAGAAAATATCCAATTAATTAATTAATGTATGATATTAGATCAGTTATTTTGGTTCTTTCGAAATATTTATAGTCTGCAACGAACTTAGTTTTATAGGTTGAAATATTGCATTGAACAGTTTCTGAAACATTACATGATTTTTTTTTTTTTTTTTTTTTTTTTTTTTTTTGTTATATGCATCGTATAATTGTATAACGCAATATATTTCTTATTTAGATGCGCTAGATGTTGGACTTAATCAGTTGAAATTTAGGAGAAGCATACGTTATTGATTTTTTACAAAAAGCTAGTCATTTAATCATTTTTCAAAAACAGACGTATGATAATCATTCTTTGTTATATATATAAATCTTTATTAAGTATGTTGTGTAAATGTCACACATCGAACATCTTACGACACCGATTTCATTTAAAGGTATGAAACCACCAATTCAGCTCAAAAAATGGTACCCGCATAATGGCGGCTAGAAATAGTTCTCAGTTTTCTTGGCTATTTTTAACATTTTTGCCCTAATCTGTGTATTTTTTTTTGCTGGAATCATTTTGTTTGACTATTTCTCATAGTGTGGTAGCAATTTTATGCTCATATGCATTCAGAATAGAATTCACAATGTGAAATTGTTTCACATACCCCAATCTGAAAATTAGCTCAGATTTTTTGTTAATTTTGTGGGTAAGTTTACATGAGCAGAAATATCTTTCTTGTTTGAAACACAACCCCCACTTTTCTTGCTATTTTTCATGAGTACAGATATAGATCTACAAGAATATGTAAGTTAAAGCTATTTAAAAAAGGTTTTGCTATGTTTTACAGCCCTGTGAACTTTATGAATTTTATATAGAATAAAGAAGGAATCTATTTGGTGGTTTCACACCTATAAGAAAAATTTCATTTCCTGTTGTCTGCATATGAAAACTTTTAAACTTGCCAGAATGTAGAATTTTGATGTTTTTATTGCTAAAATGCTGTAAAGAAGTATGCCAGGAGTGGATTTAGTGAGTTTTCAAACTTTTCATACTGCAGTTAAGCTATTATGGTAAAATTGCAGGAAAATTGTCCTTGTAAAACTGTAAACAGAATTTTTGTGTACACAAACCTGATATTTTTGGCAAGGAGTAAGTTTTGTAAGCTGCCAGAGTGCTCACAAGAGCCATTTAGTGTAGTTTAGCTTATTTAGTGAACATGAAACAGTTAGCTGAGTTCAAAATTCATGTGTATGATGAGAACAAGAAGTTTGGGAATGTCAGGTTTTACTGCACAGTAGGACTAAATTCAGTCAAAAAATGTTTCTTATGGTCATTGAGCTTCTGTTTATGTTTTATTCTGTTTATGGATAAGAAGAAAGTGCATTAAGCTTCTTTCAAGTTTTCATGATATTTGATTAAGATGGTGTGTAGTTGAGGCTTTGGAAAGTCTTAAGCAGACAGTGGTATAATATTTGTGGCTGGTTCACAAAGACAGGTACCTCAAAGCTAACAAAATAATATTACTCTTGGAATCTGTTTTCTGATTCTGTTAATACTTTTATTGTGTAAGCTTTCATCTTTGTTAGGCTACAGTATTTTCACATAACCAGTGCTATTATTCTAGTTTGACAGTTTGCATACAAGGTATGGATGGAGTTATGTTATGCCATTCGGAATGACCACTTCTCCCGCCGTATTTGAGCGACTTATGGAACAAGTTTTATCTGGCTTAGCTTATAAAATATGTCTAATTTACTTAGATGACCTCCTGTGCCACTCCAAAACTTTTAGTGACCACCTCTCCCACCTGAGACAAATGTTTCAAAGAATAAGAGAAGCAAACCTAAAACTTAGTCCTTCAAAGTGTCAGTTTTTCCAAAAGGTACTCAGTTTCTTAGGCCATCAAATTAGTGAAAAAGGAATAGAAGCATGTCCAAAGAAAACAAAACTTATTCGTGAATGGCCTAGACCACAAAATGTAAAACAACTACGTTCATGGCTTGGATTGTGTGGATATTATAGAAAGATGGTTCATCATTTTGCCTCTATTGCTAAACCTTTATACAAATTAACAGAAGCAAAGCAACCATTTGTATGAGATGACTCCACAGAAGCAGCTTTTCAAACCCTGAAAGAAAAGTTATGTAATACACCAATCCTAGCTTTTCCAAGTGAAAAATTACCATTCATTCTTGATACAGATGCTTCGAACTTCGCTGCAGGAGCAGTACTCTGTCAAATCCAAAATGACCAGGAAAGAGTCATCTGCTACTTTTCTAAATGCTTTTCCAAAACAGAACGTAATTACTGTATCACAAGAAAAGAGCTATTAGCAGTTGTTGAAGCTGTCAAACATTATCATCACTTCCTGTATGGTAACAGTTTTCGTATAAGAACAGATCACGGATCTCTACAATGGATCCTCAACTTTAAGAACTGTGAAGGTCAATTACCACGATGGTTAGAAATCCTAGGCAATTACAAATTCAAAATAGAACATCGTCCAGGTCGTCTACATAGTAATTCAGATTCCTTAAGTCGTAGACCATGTACAGATACCTCCTGTCCACATTGTGAAAAAGCAGAAAGAAAATTTGAGCAAGACAATAAAAATATCGCTGTGAGAATGACAGATACAAGACAGAATTCGACCCAGAGTGAATTAGAAACAGTCTGTATGCAAGACATCAGTGAGGAACAAGATAAAGATGAAACACTTAGCCAAGTAAAATCATGGGTGAGAAATCAGGAAAGACCGGAATGGCAAAAAATATCTACAGCTGGAACAGAAATGAAGTACTACTGGCACAATTTTCCACTTCTTGAAGTTGACAGTGTCCTGTATCAAAAGGTTCAAACAGAAACAAAGACATTACGCAAATTAATCTTAGTTCCAAATATCCTACGTAAAACAATATTTAAACAGTTACATTGCCAAGCGACAGCAGGCTACTTAGGGTTCAAGAAAACATATGCACGTTTGACCTTAAGATTTCACTGGTACAGAATGCGCAGTGACATAGAAAAATGGTGCAAATACTGTGATACCTGTGCCCAAAGGAAACAGCCACCTCGCAAAGCTAAAGGACCAATGCAGATCTACCAAGTAGGACAACCAATGGAACGTATTGCTATGGATATTCAAGGTCCATATCCTGTCTCCAGCAAAGGCATGAGATACATTCTGGTAGTAGCAGATTACTTTACCAAATTCTTGCAAGCAATACTCTTGAAAAGGATGGATGCAAAAAACCAAATTAGTAAACAAATTCATTTCAGTGTTAGGAGTACCACTCGAACTCTTCTCTGACCGAGCCACAAATTTTGAATCCCAGATTTTCCAAGAAATGTGTCAATTATTAGGTATACATAACACTCGTACTACCGTTGGACGGCCAAGCTCAGACGGAATGATAGAAAGAGCAAATCGTGTAATACAGAATATGATAACAGCATTTATTGACAAAGATCAGCGCAACTGGTGCAAAAAGTTACCTTTACTAGTAATGGCCTATAACAGCAGTCTTCATAGTAGCACTGGTTTTTCACCATCCGTGATGATGTTTGGAAGAGAAATGTCCCTTCCAATTGATCTTGCACTTGGTAAACCTGTAGATGAAAAATCAGAATACAGTACAGATTATGTTATTGACTTAGAAGAGACTCTTCTACAAATATATGACATTGCACGAAAAAATCTAGAACAAACTGCTGTAAATATGAAATGTACTTATGACAAAGGTAAATTCCATAATGATTTTCAACCTGGCACAGCTGTGTGGTACTACCAGTATAATAGAAAGAAGAAACTAAGTCCAAAATTACAGAACGATTGGACTGGTCCATATACAGTGGTGAAGAAATGGGGAGATGTACTGTATGGTATCAAAGAAAAACAAAACTCCCGTCTACTGGTTGTTCATCATGACAAATTGAAGAGATACAATGGTGAAAATGCACCAACCTGGTTTAAACTAGAATAAAAGTGCTTCAAAAGATGTACACCACTAACAGACTTGTCACTTTTCTACAGATGTTTCTGTATTGTGAATTGTTGTCACTACCATGAACTAATACTATTACTAATGCAATAAAGTTAGAAATACCTGTACCTGTTTATATATTTACCATTTAACTAAGGAATCTAGTCTCTCTTTTTCCGCTGGCAATGGATGGAGCTCTCCAATACCCCTAACCCAGCTTGCCATAAAACCTGAAATGTAAAGTTTCCAGGGAAATTTATATTTACTTCCAGAAAACAATACAAGATTTTGTAAAGTGATGCATATATAAATGTATATTATCTTAATACCACCTGACTTTTTCCATAAACTATGTAGAATGAAGAAAAACCTTATCTGTTGTACTTTTATTCCAAAACTAATCATAAGACAATTTATTGTCCACTGAACCACATAAATTTTGAAATCCTGAGGTGTTAAAGCTGTGTGGAATAGATGCAGTTTCCAGAAAATTATAAAAAAAATTTATCTATTTTAAGGCCAGAGTATGGGTATGCAAGCTATACCCACACATTGACACTGGATTTCGGAAAAAAACAAATGCAACTAGACACGTAATCAGTAGCCATCTTGGGTTTGCCTACAAATGTGATATGTGTGCGGCTACAGTAAAAAGAAGAGACTAACACCGCTGCAACCCCTTCAAGGCATCCAACCTAACCTTATTTCATACAACAAGCGGAGCATTAGGGCAAGAAGCTGAAAAAATTCTTAACAAACATCAACTAGAAGATTACCTAGACACAACAATTAGAACACAAACCAGCAAAAACCATCCCAAATCAACAACAAAAGCTGAAAAGGAAAACACACAGAATTATACTATTCCAAAAATTAAAAGCATCATTCAATTTCCAAATGTACAAAAATATTTAGAACTGTCAGATACTGACACCGAGGATGAATTTATATTTAGTAACATGCCAGATGACTTTTTAACTTTCGACGACATTGAAAACAAAGAAAATACCACTCAGAAAACAGACTACCAAAAACAAAGCCTACCTAAAGACAACAAGGAAATCAAAACATCTACACAAACTAAGGAAAAAGATAAAACAAGTAAAACAGAACAACTGTATGAATCTGCTGACAGAAAAGAAGAACGAAAGGAAACAGATACCAGAGACACAAAAACCAAAGAAAGAGACTCTAGCAAGTCAGGCAAAGAACTTACTCATCATAAAGAAAGTCAAAAACCTAAACAGAACAAGAAAGAAGCCAATAAAGAAACAAAGTTAACACAAGAAACAAAAAAAGACAATAGTAAATCATGTAACACTGGAAAAAGTAAAGAAACCCACAGGGACTATAAAACAGAAGAAAACAAGCTTAAAGAAAAGACAATGAGTAAGTCTAACATGATGAAAGAGAAAATAAACAAAACAAATATGAAAAGACACAAAGATGTTACAACCAAAGAAACTCCACCCCCTAAAATCATAGTACTTGAAACACCACCATTCCGGATACCAAAAGTTAGCAAAAATTCTTCAAAAGACCAAATTACAGAAAAACCTCAGTCATCCTACAAGGACAATAGTACCAAAGAGACAACTTTCGATAAAACCTTAAAAGACATGGAAATCAATCTGAGTTGCACCCGAAAAATAGTAACATATGATGACTTAGAAATTGACTCCGAGTCCGACCATGACTATGAGGACCCAATACCTGAACTATCAGATGATGAATCACACTTTGAATACACCACCAAAACACTTCACCACATTCAACAGACACAGGAAACCTTCATCAAACTAAATGTTGGTGGAATAATCTTCAACACAAGTCATAAAACGCTGAAATCTTCACCAATTTCCGTCTTGGCAAAACTAGATGATGTATCTTCACCAGTCCTGAAAACAAATAACACCATTTTCATTGACAGATCTGGAAAACATTTTGAATTCATCCTCAACTTCCTCCGAAATGACTGTTACCTGTCACCAACAATGATGCCATCTAATCTTACATTAACAGATGAAATCCTTTTGGAGTCAAAATTTTATAACATTGCTGAACTATCCAAACTGTTGGAAACCCACAGAAATTATATGATGAAATTCAACAAGTAAACAAAATATTTCTACATAATGACGATGAAACTACAGGAAGTATTAATTTTAATGAACTTTACCTTAAAGAGAATCATCCGTTATCAACGAGAACCTTCACAACACAGATCCCAGGAAAAGCCATGTTCTAAAACTGTTCTGTAATAGATTAAGATTTGTTTTTAAAGATTTTTTTTCCCTTCACACTCTGTATTTTTTTTAGGATTTGTGTAGTTAGTGTTTTAAAGAATAAGAACAACTTTATTCAGAACTGAAATAAATAACCAATTTTTTTAAGGAAATTTTTTTTCCCTTCTTTTCATGTCGGTAGTATTCAAAATTCATCAACATAAAATGCTGTATGTGCATTTAATTCTTAACAATAGAGTAACAATTAAATTTTACTATATACATGTTACATGTGAGTATTCCTAGATAACAGTCAATTATGCTATGAGTAACCTCATGATAGTCTAAGGGACACTTGGAAACACCAAGATGAATACTGATATATATATATAGATATGTAAAAAAAAAAAATTGTGATGTAGTTACATGTTTAACTACCGAGTCATGATAATATATATCATTTTGATACAAGCACAAATTAGAGTATTTGTTTAAAATTGAATGATCAAAGAAAATGGAAACTGGTCAATACTTCTGTATGGAGAGTTGTGAAATGGTACCTTTATTACAAAAGAAAGCACACATTTTATATTGTATCTAATCAGTTATGTCAGCATTTCTTTATATATATATTTTTTTTGTATTAGTCGAAGTTATAGGGAGCTTAAATAGTTAATATTACCAAATATATATATATGGCCTCATTATCTTGCTGACTAATTATCCTGCCCTCATTCATAGCTCATGAGCACTAGCAGGTTACTCGGAATGAACGTTGATTATGAAATGTCTGATTGGAGTTCCTGCGGGACACACCCTTTACATGTGTCTTCTTTCCCACACATTTTACATGTGGATGGTTTGACATATACCATTGGGCTGGCGGTTAAAACGTCATGTCCTGTATGGTCGTCACTTATTAGGATCCTGGCAGGTGTATAGGGATTTTACTGTGTGCAACATTTCTCCCTATTTGTATATTTTTTCTATGCCATGTGATTTTTATGTTCTCTCCTTAAGTCATGCTGTTCGCCCATTCAATAAGAGACGAGTGCATGTCTAATTATTTGAGACTTACAACCTGTCTGTTTATGACAACAGCAGATTTGTTTTTCTCCCATTCTACCAATCAAACTGAGGCCTGGCACATAAATACTGACAGTTCAGTATAAATATATCTTTTCTGACCAGTGAAAATAAATGTAAATACTATGTAACTATTATGGTAACATAGAGATCAATGTACATGAAATGTACATGAGAGTATTATTATGACTAGAACTTAAATGGTACCATATTCCCTGTGTAAGACAAACATTGATTATTAATCAATGGCAAACTCGGATTTACAAAACCCAATTGTGACAAAATGAACTGTGATAAATCCTATCATCCTGTTAATTACAGGACAAATAATGGAAAGTAAAAGAATTCAGAGGTAAACGTATAATCACATTGTGATTTTCTCTGATCCTGATCAGGTTAATAGCCAAACTTTTATTTGAACTTTGTTTTAGCTATAAAGGAATGTTATTCATATGTAATTGTCATTTATTGTTGATATAGGTTAAATTGCCATATATTTAACTTGGAAAAACTTAATTGTTGTTATAAAACAATGACCTATTAAGATATGAAAGAATGTGATGTTAGTTAACCTGTAAAAATGAACAAATGATTATAAAGGATGAATGATACTGATATAACTGAGATAAGTATAAATGACAGCAAGAGTTGTATACTTGTGTGTTTGAGAAAATATTTCATAAATGTGTTTCTATTCCATGAATGTATAATGTATATTTAAAGATCATAGATTATAGTTAATATGTAGAGAAAAATGCAATGTATGTTATTGTTTCATTGATACATTATTGCATTATTGGGTAAGATATGAAAATACTCTGCATAAAAATGCTTTTTCAGGTTATTATAATTCAATTTATAACTGTTCAATTATTGATTGAAGAACATTGTCTGATTGTTACCACTGTAATTGCTTTGCCATATACTTGTTCCCGTCAACAGCATCTAAAAAAAAAAAAAAAAAAGAAAAAAGAAATAGATATATACTCACTTGTTTAAATAATTATTTGTTTTAATAAAGATGACAAATGAAATTAGTACAAATTACAACAAACTGTGCAACTAACAGAATGTTAAAGTATGAATGTTATGCAAATGAATAGTTATAGTACTGTTGCCATTTTATATTTATGTGCTCACAACATTTAAGCAGTTCAAATGTTTCATTACTCACATGAATTGTACGGTAAGTGTGATTATATCAGTTTTATGCAATAACTGGTAATGAATACGGAAACACTTCTATCAAGACTCAGCCGAGATTTCCAGTTCTTTCCTCCGACCCCTTCTGTTTATAAAATGGTCAAGCCTCGACAACAAAATTCAGGGACTGAATACCCCTTTTAAGGAGGGTGCAATGACAACCCTGTAAATCTCGTCTGATACTTTATTTTCAAGCGAACAAATTGATCAGATTATTTTACAAATTTTGACTCTGTAACCTCGTATCAGGAATAAGAACTTACTTTCATCGAGCAAACAGGTATCGACTTCAATCCCTAACCAAAGATTAGCTAGAAATCCTTCCATTTTCTTCCACATTTTAAAATTTTGTCCACTTGCAGTATTTCCACGTTTTAAATTACGCCATGTGATGCCGGTCTGCTCGATTAGCGGGGAACATATTTTGACCGAGTTCGACAAGTTGTTGAAATTGATTACCTGCCCCTTTCACTATTTTTTTAAGTCGTATTTAATGCTATCGAAGTATGTCATTTACTTTAAAATGGTAAATAACCTAGTATCTTGTCCGTTTGATTCATATTGTTATAGTTCTTCTGATAATGCTTGTATGTTAGCAAATCCCTTTGTTAGATGTCATTTATTTATTACTCATAAGTCGGTTTTGTGTATTAGACGCAACATGATTGTATAATACTATCACTTTTTCCACTTGTATCACTTTGTGAGTCTTGTCTCAGGAACTACTTCAAACAGATATATAGATTGTTAGTTTATTACAAGACCTGCCAAGATAACTTTTTAAAAGCAAATCCATATTCTAATCCGAAAAATTACTGTCTAGTCCTACCAAATTCAGAGACTGAATCCCCTTTTAAGGAGGGTGCAATGTTAGGTCGCTTATCTTACCTCAGGTTTTGTTCTTATGTACTATATAATTATTAATGCGTTAGAGATCTTCAGTGCATTAAAACTGGAGCTTTGACCAAGGTTCCCCCGATCAAACAATCATTAAAATCACCTTCTCATCCGCTTATACCTGTTTCCCATGAACATACACCTTCCAGTCTTACTCTCTGGAACGGAGCTCCCATTCCACCTGCGTTCATTCAATTAATAACCTTTTGTTAATATTCCGGTAAGCTCCAACTTTTCCTCCCAGTCCGCCATGTTGTTTATACCTGGTGTGTTCGTTTTATTACGTAACGACGTAAATACCCGAAGCACAGGTCATAGGTTAATCAAACGACTCTCTATACGTCATCTAAGTCACGTTCTGTATGACGTGTACGGAGTCCTGTCAAATACCTTTATATAGCTCCAAAAACGCTCGCTCCGCATCAATCGTCTCTTAACTTAAGGAAGCAAAGTTCTAGCTAGTCTTACCACTAAAGAGAGCAAAAGCTCCCACTCCACCTTTTTATTGATATGACCTCACATAAAGTTGGAGAGGTAGGATATACTTGTTAGACCAGAAACAGTCTTTTGTCCTTATTCTTATGATCAAACTGGAGAGCTCCCCCCTCCCACTTACCTTAACCCAATGGGACCCTTGGTCATCGTTTCCACAAACTACTAATAATTACTTGTCTTTAGCTACATGTTATTAATGTGCTTTTTGTGAACTTGAAGCGATGTTATGCCCTAAATAAAGAGTATTGTTCAACTGCCAACATGTTGTTTATTCTGTAAACACCCAAGGCTCCCTGCATTAAGAGCTTGAACCCACAGCCTCAACATTAACAACTGTCCGGGTCAGAAGCAGGCTGGCCGGCAGGACAATATATAATCAAACTAAAGCCTTAAAGTGTGTTTTAGACGTTTCACAACTGTATTTACTTTAGAGTAAGAGTTACACACAAATGCCTGAAGTATCTCCTCATGTGTAATGACGCATGACAGTATGTAATAGCTACTACAAATGTCATCAATAAGTGTACATAAACAAACGTAAGAAGCCGTGTCGATAGGACGAACATCAAATAATTCGAGTCAAATAATGTCTTTATTAGGTGTATCGATAGCAATAAATCTATCAAGATAGGAGACACAGAACCAAATATGCTTGTAACTTTACTTGTTACAAAGCTGCATAGGATTTAAAAGGACTTGTAAAATGAAAAAAATGTCCCCGAACTAATCAATCCATGAAAAACATTGCATCGGATACAAATCTTCCTTCAGATACAATTTTTTTATCAGTAAACATCTGGTCCATAATATTATACGCGTTCTTAATCATATACGCTAGTATTTGCAGTCCTGAACATTTCTCGATAGGGAAAGTAGGGATTTCCCTTTTCATGTTCCCAATAGGGAAATATTGATTGAAACATTTCCCAATCAGGAAAGGAAACACTTACTTTATGTACAGTGCGGCATGGCCTCCGGGATGGAAAGAACACGTTGGATGGGCAAACTTTCAAACCATTATTGTTTTGATATATTCAAGCTTAAAGTTGACGCTTTCAGTATTTTCATTGTTTGGATAAAAACGTTTCCCCAACCAGAAAGAAACTGAGAATTTCTATTTCCTGATTAGAAAAGTTTCATTCTCACATTTAAACATCTACAATTTGTATTTCAAATGAGTATTCAAGAAACACACAAATAATCTATCATTCAAAAAAGTACAGGAACAATGTATTTGATAGACAATCGACTTATCGACTTATCGACTATACGAAAAGGTTAAAAGGCTATTTTAATTTTTAAATGTTATTTTCTTCCTTTTATTTTGGTCTGTTTTGGTATTCTTAAATGTTTATCTATTTAGAAAAGTGTTTCTCTTTCAAACCTAATAATTATGTTTTATGTTACAAAAATTAGAAGTAGCTGTTTCATGCTTTTAGCAGTATTTATCATATCAAAGTTCAAGAAGTAGTGACTTCACTGTGTGTAATTCATAAGGTAGTGCAAATATGTAGCAAAATTGTGACAGAAGCAATGATGATGGTTTAGGTCAGACTGGCAAATGTACTGGTATTTACAAAAAATAAATAGAGGGATTAGTGTCCGCAATTTGTATTCAAAAAAGTATTCAAGTACAAGAACAATGTATTTGATAGACAATCTTGACTATACGGAAAGGTTGACAGGCTATTCATTTGGTAAATGTTATTTACTTTATGTCTATTTGGTCTTTTTTTGTATTTTAAAACATTTTATTTCTTTAGGAAAGTGCTTGACTTCGAACCTTATAAATGCCATTTTATGTTACAAAAGTAATAAGTAGCAATACTGCTTGGAGATGGAAAAATATAACATTACACTTGCCAGAAATTTTGTCAGCCTGTTTTTTATACTATTTGTTTTTTCAGTCTACCTGAACTTACTATATGTTATTTCCTTTTTCCGATTGTTTTTAATGAATAGTTTCCAATCTAGAAGGTGAAAAGGAAAAATCCCCTAACTGTCATGCTGTTAGAAGTATGTATCATATCAAAGTTCAAGAAGAATAGTGATTTTTCTGTCTGTAATTCAATAAGTAGGGATTTTCATGTATGTTTCTAATTAAAGTCCAGGTAGTCATTTCGTGTACATTTATTTTGTTGTTAAACGCTCACGTTATGTTACTTAATACTATATAGTCTCGTTAATGGTCATGCTTGGTCATGTGGTTTGGGCCGGTACAGTACGTTATACAAGAGTATATGCGTGGCTTTCCAAAATGCACTGTAGTCATTTTGATGGTGCGTTTCAAGAACAGAACAGAACAGAACAGAATTTTATTTACATAAGACTTGAACTCATAAGAGTTCCTCGTCTGTAACTGACTATTTACAACATGCGCTAGTAATAGCGGGAATAAAACATTTCCAATATAAAACATAGAAATGTAAACACAGGAACATGTACACATATTTATAACAGAAAAGGATAAGAAAACACAAACACATGAATGTAAATATTTACCAATAAACCAGTGTAGGCTAGTGAATACCCTGCCCGGAGAAACTAATTTATACGTTATAAGTTATTATTAATGTTTTTTTTTTTTTTTTTTTTTTTTTTTTTTTTTTTTTTTTTTTTTTTTAACTTTATAATATTTTAAATACAAGCGGAGACATAGCAACAAGTTAAACCAATATTGAAAGTAATTTGGTGACAAACCCTTAACGAAAGAGAAAAAGCAAGGGTTTATACCAAAGGGAATTTCTTGTTTACAGATTACTTCTGCCATATTATTGCCATAGCTTACCGAAACTAAAAGTAGGATATGTAGGTAGGCAAGGAAATAAAAGTAAAGTATATGCTTACTGTTTAATTAGCCGAAAATTAAAATAATGCACAAGTATGCGAACAAGTATAATTATACTTATCTAAACAAACGGACAGCCATACACTAGCTTACACTTAGTATTACAGTGCTCAACACGGTTTAAATTATCGACTCTTGTTTGGAAAGATTTTCTATAAAATATTGCTAATTTATTTAAAATTTTTACATAAGTGGAATTAAGTAATTCTAAATATTTGTACATACTTGGTCGTCTATGGTAATATCTTGGGATGTATTTTTGTCTTAAATTTGTGTATGCCGGACAGATAATGAAAAAATGGTATTCATCTTCTATTTCATTTCGTTCACACTGAGTACATTTACGTTCATTTCTTGGAATATTTCAAGGTTAATGTAGCGAGTTTCAATGATAGACACACGCAAACACACGGCAGGGATGTTGCAAAATTGTGACAGAGACAGTGATACCCTTTAAGTAAGACTGGCAAAGGTACTAGTAATTCCCAAATAGAAATAAAGGGGTAAGTGCTGTGCATTCAAGAGTGTTACCCATAAATAGGCTCCTTTTCATCTTTTGAAAGAAAGATGCTTTTTTTTCTTTGCGTATACATACCGACATATAAGTCGATTTAGAATTTTTCCACTAGATGACAGATTTGAAGAAAATCGTTACGCAAAATGTCGACCTAGAACCCGTATTTATGGGTTTAAGTGGCCAGCTCGGGTTACTTATTCAATTTGGATTGTGATCGGAGTTGGCAAGGCAGTTGTTGCGACTGAGCTGTATAAAAACTGATTTATAAAAGCATATTATTAAGTAAATATCGATTAATGTTTGTGCATCTTCCCTATCACTGTTGTCACAATGTCAAAATTTTGTTCTGAATTTTTCAATTATCGAAAAAGTGGCCTTTGCATGCTTCATATCAGTTAGCGGCGGCCGTTAAAAATATATCAAACTTAGGCCTTTAAGCTTGTTTTGTAACGTTTTGGCAATTAAATATTTTGTCTTTACGGTAGAAGTTACACACAACATGATTGGAATATGGTTGTTATGACGCAGGGCAGTATGTATTAAATATCGCACAAATGTTGATAAAAAATGTACATGAAAACGTTTTATTAGGACCAACATCAGAGGCGTATATATGTAATCTACGTCTCTGCCAACATCAAATGATCCGAGGCGGAAAATATCTTTGTAGGTATAACTATAACAATAATTTTATCAAGATAGACGAAACAGAACCAGTTTGCACGTTTTTAACACCAGCGAAGATCATAACTCAACGGTCAGTCTACCTTACCAGCTTTCCTGGATATCCAACCAGTTTAAAAACCGCCAATTTCTCCGAAAGAAAAAAATGTTTGGCTTTTAATCTAATAAATGACATTTTATGTTACAAAAATGATAAGTAATAATTTTAATTTGAGTTGAAATTATACTAGCAAAAAGAATTGACAGCCTGTTCTTAGATTGAAATAAAAGATTTAGTGTTTGGTATATTTTTAAGATCAGGAACGCTTTATACTGTCGATCCTAACTGTAAAGAAATTGCCATTTTTATCTTGTAAAATTTGTTGTTTCCTTTCCCAAATTTTAATGACTAGTTACCAGTTATGTCCTGCTGTTGGTAGTTTCATATCAAATAAAAGTTCAATAAGTAGTGATTTACCTGTGTGTAATTTATTAAGTAGTGATTTTCATGTGTGTTTCTTATTTAGTCCAGTTAGTCATTTTCATGTGTGTATAATATCTATCACGTGACAATGTAGTGATTTTCAGGTGAAAATCCAAATTGTTTGTATTGATCGTTTTCAAGACGATTTACCCACAATGGTTACATTTAATGTGTCACGGTGCCGATACCACGTGACTTCGATGGATATGTGTGGGTGTACAAAATGTAAACAAAACGTCGATTGAGGTAACATTTTGTACAATATTTTTTTAAATACATCATAATTTTTCATCGGATAGAGTTGAGGGCCCGCTCCATTTGGTAACACAAACTGTCCTCAAATGTTTCTCGCAAATATTTTGTTGTTTTTTAATAAAGTGAAACGGCGCGTTTTAAATTGCTAAAATTGCGATGATATGTGTGGAAGCGATGCTTATAAACGATGCTAAATCCACCTTTATAGTTTGTTTAAGAAACCTATTATATGACCGGAGCGAACAATATTTGATACAGAATAAACATTGTGTGTGGAATGCATTTAAAGAGGCTGTACTCCAGATTTGACATAAAAAATGTTTTTTCATAAATTATATATATTTAGATGCAGTGAGATTAGAACAACATAATATTTTACTTCAAAACTGATTATAAAAGTCAAAATAGAGTAACAAAATATTTTCGCTGCAGTCTGATTTGAACTCTGGACCCTCATGTTAACAAAAGATTTCCAACGCTTTTACTGATTCTACCATCGCCGCATGTGATATTACAGATATTTACTTTAAATCTTATACGATATAGTTATACCGTCGCGTTACGGTATAGCACTTTGAAAGGGAAAAAATATAATGTAATTATTTGACTTATTTTTTGTCAGTAAGTCATTTTTTAAGCATTAGTCAAATATATAACATTGTCAAGAAATTTATAATACAAGAAAACTTTCTTTTTTTGTCATCTGGAGCACAGCCAGATGACAAAATCCGATATGTTCGCGTCTTCAGAATCTTCTGCGCCGACTTGATGTTGTGCAACAATGTTTTTCTTGCCGAAAACCATGTTGATAGTGGTAACGTTGAAATATTGCTTCCACACATATCATTTTAAAAACCTATTCCACACATATCTCTTTTGAATTATTTGACATTATTTTGTTCACTTGTTGAATTAAATGCATTCCACACACAATGTTTATTCTGTATCAAATATTGTTCGCTCCGGTCATATAATAGGTTTTTTAAACAAACTATAAAGGTGGATTTAGCATCGTTTATAAGATATGCTTTCACACATATCATCGCAATTTTACCAATTTAAAACGCGCCGTTTCACTCTATTAAAAAACTACAAAATATTTGCGAGAAACATTTGGGGACAGTATGTGTTACCAAATGGAGCAGGCCCTCAACTCTATCCGATGAAAAACTATGATGTATTTAAAAAAAAATATCGTACAAAATGTTACCTCAATCGACATTTTGTTTACATTTTGTACACCCACACATATCCATCGAAGTCACGTGGTATCGGCACCGTGTGTGTATACAATGCAGCGTTAAATTTATACTCGCCTACGTTTACTGAAAGGTACTGTAGTAATATTTCGGGTCGTAGTTTGTGTAGTGACTTTTCTCCATGAACGTGGGTGTGTGTTTGTCGATTTTTTAAGTATTTTGTAATACCAAAAATACTGAATTTAAATTTACCTTCAAAACACGCTTAACGCTTAATTAATCTGTGGTTAGATAAAATACATAGGCTAGCTTATTTTTATCATGTAATGTAAAACTGTTAGTTTCACTCTTCTCCTTAATAATATTAGGATAACCATTTTTAAAATAACCATTTTGCTCACGATCTTTTCGATTATGTATATGAAAATACATAACAGATACATAACAGATCGTCAAATATACTTTATCTAGCTGGATTCTCTTATAATGGCCTCCGTTTTGTAAATTGTAACGATAATCAGTACAAACTAAACGTTATACAAAACAGTAAACATCGAATTATGTTTTAAATGAAGTTAAATAAATGTGCAAAAAGAAAATGTAACGATTACTTCGGTTGTTTTTTTTTTCAGAGCTTCAACACCAAGAATTTTTAATCGCTGCCCAGACACCACTCCCGGGTAGCGTGGATGACTTCCTCTGTTTGATATATCAACAAAGTACTTCCTATGTTGTTGCCCTGGAATCGCCTCAAACCGTAGCGAAGAAGAGTGTAATTACCTAACAATCAGATAGTATATAGATGGTCACGTTTTGTCTATCCAATGAACTGTGACTTTCACATTATCGGATCAACTAAATTATTAAATTAATAGTGTTTCCAGTCACTTGATCTTGAGTTACAATTATAAAGAGGAGCTTTGAACTAAAGAGATTTAGAAAAAGCCTGTTTTGTTTTGTTGTAGTTTTTTATTTCAAACATAATTAAAACATTTTTATTTTGTTCTATAAATGTTTATCCTAACATTTCGTTTGTAAATTTTGGAATAAAAAAGCAGCGATCACGTGGTCAACTTTATTATGAAATTGAACTTATTTTCACTTATTTGTGGTAACAGTTATATCCTGTCTACGGAGTCCTGTTTAGTTTACTTCGTGTCTATTCATACTCTGTTATACCTCTGTATTTATCTTTTATTGATTTGACACAACACAATGAACCTGAAATAACAATTATCTTTGCACTGAAACTCTTAAACATTTTAAACATAATTATATGTGCAATATATTTTCCAGGACGTTGGTAAATATCTGCTTGCAGATAAGGAAACTTATAGATGCGACTATTTCACAGTCACATGCTCAAAGTTGGAAACTAAAGCGCAATATACCCTAAAGAAAGTATCACTTCACAATCTGAACAAGGTAAGAAAACGTATGCAGGAAATTTAGTTACTCGCCCTGTAGCATGACTTTGATATAAATGCATATACAATACAACCGATGGTGTATATCACATGGAACTGTGCAAATGGGCATTTGAGAACAATATTGTGTAAGGCATTGAATCTCTGTAATGTCGGCATCTTGTAACGATTGTAGCTGCACTGTTATATTTTTGCAGCTAATGTAAGCCACCGTGCCATATTCTACAAACAAATCTGAGAATAAAGTACAAAACAATTCGTGTTGTACTTGAGCTTAATTACTCGAAAACATTTTACGTTTGTAGTTAAGTGAAACTCAAAACACCACCCAAATCACATTTTTTACCTCAAAATATTGGATAAAATGCGATTGTGTTTTCGAATTAAGGTTAATACTAACTTATTTATCGAATAGATCAAGGTCAGGAACACTTTTCTACAAAAAACATGTGAGAAGCTATATCAGGTTCTATATTTTTATCATATCACAACAGATTCTTAAAGCATGTCTTTTCTGCACAAAATAACAATTTTGTGTGAATTTAGGAGACTGTTGTCATTGAAATGGGAATTTGGAGAAAAAAAAGTTTTTAAAATATGACAGTTATCTACACAGTTATACTTCTGTTAAGATCTGTTACTTTTTTTGGTCATTACAGAGAATTCATGTTAATAGTTAAGAAAATGCAGGCAGCACTTATAGAAATTAGAGTATATTTTTTGATCATCAGTAATATTTTATTTCTTTAAAAGACGCACACAATGATTAAGTATTTTCAGCCAGTGAAGGGTAGGATTTGAAAGACTCTGTTACAGCACCATCAAAATCGTAAAAAGAAGATTGCTATTTCTAAACGCATTTTTTGCAGTGATTGTCTCCCTTGTTCATGTTGTAATTCGTTTTTGCTCATTTTATTGTTATGAAATGTTTCTGATCTGACTTCAACTCATTTTATTCTGATTGAGCGTTCTACATTTGCAAACTCAGGAATTGTATTCAGTTTTTTATGCCCACACCCCGACGATCTGTCTGTCGGTCGGTCGGTATATATTCTGTTTCCAATCAATATCTAGTTAACCCTTGAACCTACCTTCCTCAAACTTCGTGTGTAGGTTGGTCATGACCAGAAAATGACTCTTCATAGATCTTCGGTCATTAAGTCAAAGACCAAGGTCACAGTGATATTGAAAATCAAAACGGTTTCCAATCAATAACCAAAGAATCCTTTAGCCCAGGTTCCACAAACTTGGTACATACGTCGGCCATGACCAGAAAATGATCTGTATAGTTTTTTCAGCCAAGGAAGTAAAGGATTTGAAAGACACTGTTTCAGCACAATCAAAATTGTAAAAAAAGTATTTCTCAACGCATATTTTTACAGTTATTGTCTCTCTTGTTCATGTTGCACAATCGTGTTTGCTCATTTTATTGTTTATGAAATGTTTTTTGATGTGACGTCAACTCAATTAATTCTGACTGAGCGTTCTACATTTGCAAACACATGAATTTCATACAAATTTCTGTCTATGTCCCACCCCGACCTTTGCTATGTCGGTTGGTCGGTAGACATTTGGTTTCCAATCAATATCTAGAGAATCCTTAAACCTATCTTTCCCAAACTTTGTTTGCCGGTTTCAAGCAAAACCGTTTCCGATTAATATCTAAAGAAAGCTTGAGTGCAGGCTCACAAAACTTCATAGGCAGGTTGGTCATGGCCAGAAATTGACTTCTGTAGTTTCCTTATTTGTCATTAGTGAAAGGTCAAGGTCACATTGACCCTGAAAAGTGAAAAGTTTGACGATAAATATCTTAAGAATCAGTTGTCGGTTTCAAGCAAAACCGTTTCCGATTAATAACTATTATCTCTTTTGGGGTCAATTTGTTGGAATTTAAGATCAGAGTAGTCAGCAACAAAAATGGTTTCCCATCAGTTATTAGAAAGCACTTGGGCATTGGCTTCACAGACTTGCTGTGCAGGTTGGTCTATCCAGGAGACGATCCCTATTGTCTTTGAGGTGCTGTACTCTTTTATGTTCTCAAGTAATTGAACTTTTTAAATTTTATAACCAAAGTTTCATTGTAATGATAATCAGTTCCTCTTATTCATCTTCTTGCCATGGCCAAAAGCTTTTGATATCAGAGGCCCCTGACATCCTCAACTTAATGTTCTAACACAAGTTCCTGTCCTTCTTTTACCTTCCTACATTTAAGCGTAAGGCGATGGGGGTATATATGTTTTAAATACATCTCTTGTTAAATCTTAAAACGGAAGTAAAACTGTTCATAACTGAAATGTCGTTGGATTTGCATGGTTATCTTTTTTATGTAATCTAACAACTTGTGCAGATTTATATCACAATTTGCATTTCTTCCGCGTTCAGCTCTGAGTTCATATTTTTACGTCCCATCACAATGACATTCGATCATTAATTGTGGAATAAGTACGACAATCATGAGTTCTTGTTTGTTACTACTGGTGAGTAAGCATTCTACATTTTTATAGATTTCATTTTTTTTTTCAAATTCTTCGTTTAAAATGAATATTTTCCGACTGGATAAAATATCATGTAGAATGTGTAAATGTGCTGGTGGAGAGATTGAGAGAGGCCTAAACTACCCTGGGTGACAAATCATTCCTGACAGTTGATTTGTCCTGTTTCAGTTTTTAATTTGAAGCGGGATTCCATCCACTACTGATCAACAGTTTTCGTATTCTGCAAACATGAATATTTCTGAAATAGTCCATAACTCATTGATAATATCTACTGAACAATTTTTTATTTGATTTTGTATAATTGACCTCTCACATTGAAGCATTTCCGAATTAAAATTAAAACAACATTACTTCCTACTGATTTCAAGAATATTTCTTAATTAAACCAAAGCTCTAATTGAAAATATTTGTTATGATAATTACATTACATTAAGCCATTAAATTTTAATTTAAAGTTCCGTTTCGGTGAAAGGTGTCTACTTAAGAGACAAAGGTGACAGAATTTATTAAAGAATTGGCTCTAAAAACGAATTTAGCTTTTAACGCTATGTTGATATTTGTTCACAAGTAACAACATTTATTTATTATTTTGAGAAATATCAACACGAAGTGTAGATTGTAAACGCTCGAGGAATTAAGGATCACCTAATTAAATCAAAGGTTTAGATATTTACTGTTTTCCGAATTACGAAACTGATTCCCTTTTCTTTCAGATTATGTATGTGTCTTCTCTAGAAAGTGCGTTTCGTGGCTCCATCTTAGCCTTCGCCGCTGGTAAGTTCAGATAAATGTATTTATGCGCCCGAAGGGACGTGTCATTAAATGCCCCTGGTCGACCGTCCGTGTGCCTGTCCGATAGCAATTTCGCGAGTCCGATCTGTTTCTCTTGATTCGATTTAGTTAAACTGAAACTATTTGACAGAAATGTTTACCATAATGAGGCAATGTGCAGATTCCAGCTAGCTTGGGTCAAGGACACAGTCATTATTATCTAATGTTTCAGATTTAGTGTCCGCTTTGTATCTCTTGAACCATTCGAAGGAGATCGAAACTACTTGGCAAAATTGTTTATTGTTATAAGATAATGTGCGGAGGATAGGTTCCGGCTTACTCGGATCAAGGTAAATGACGTACTTAAAGTTGAATGTGTGAATTCGTGTCCGCTCTGTATCACTTGAACGGATTAAAGGAAATTAAAACTACTGACAGAAATATTAGCCATATTAAGATTATGTACATAGCACAGAATCCAGCTTGCTTGGATAAAGGTCATGGTGACACTCACTCACAATGATTCAATGTGTCATATTTCGGGTGTACTGTGTATCTCTTGAACCAATTGAAGGAGATCGAAACTACTTGGCAGAATTGTTTATCTTTATGAGATGATGTGCGGAGGGCAGGTCCGGCTCCTTCGGATCAAGGTCAAGGAAGTATTTTTTTATTATGATTGAATGTGTGAATTCGTGTCCGCTCCATAACTCTTGAACAGATTTAAGATATCAAAACTACGTAGCAGAAATGTAAGCCATACTGAGTCGATGTGCATAGCACAGAATCCAGCTTGCAAGTATAAAGGTCATGGCCACACTTAGTCATTATGATTTAATGTGTCAAATATCGTGTCTACTCTGAATTTCTTGAACCAATGGAAGGAGATCGAAACTATGTGGCAGAATTGTTTATCTTTATGAAATGATGTGCGGAGGGCTAGCCTGGCTCTTTCGGATCAAGGTCAAGGACGTACTTTTTTTATTATGATTAAATGTGTGAATTCATGTCTGCTTCGTTCCTCTTGAACAGAATAAAGATATCAAAACTACGAGGCAGAAATGTTAACCATACTGAGTCGATGTGTATAGCACAGAATTCAGCTTGCTTGGATCAAGGTCATGGCCACACTTAGTCATTATGATTTAATGTGTCAAATTTCGTGTCTGCTCTATCTCTTGAACCGATTGCAGTAAATTAAAACTACTTTGCAAAACTTTTTTACATACTGAGCCAATGTGCTTAGCATAGGTTTCGCCTGGTTGGAATCAAGGTCAAGGACTCACTTAGTCATTATGATTTAATGTGTCAAATTTCGTTTCTGTTCTATCTCTTGAACCGATTGTAGTAGATTAAAACTACTTTGCAAAAATGTTTTTCATACTGAGCCAATGTCCAAAGCATAGGTTTTGCCTGGTTGCAGTCAAAGTCAAGGACACAGTTATTTTTTTCGTATAATTCTCACCATTTCAGCTCATAAATTAGCTGCCTTCAAAAATAAGCCGCCCATTATTTTGTGCAGCTGTGTTTCTACGTCTGGTAATAGTTTTCCGTCCAGAACCTTTAAGTGAATTTGTTATGTGCACTTGACTTTTTAACCAACATCTCACATTACTAACATAATGACCCTGGTTCCCCATGCGGTTGGCTGTCCGTTAGCAGAAATGTTGAAAACTGCTTCAAACTACCAGAACCGTAATTTAAATGTATAGATGTTATACCATAATGAGAGAATGTCAGACTTATGTCAAAGTCAAGGATATTTACAAGCCACTTGGCATACCTATTTTGAACTACTTATTTAATTGAGGAACCTTGGTATCATACTATATTTGTCACAAAATCTGTTGGATTGGCTGTTAGTAAGATAAAGTAAGGTTAGGTAATCTGTAAATTATAAACATTATGAACGTATTTGCAGACATTGTCATAGTATTCTCCTTATAAATAAACAACATCTTATTATGCTTCCTGATGATGTGTTTTTCAACTGTAAAAAGGGCTTCCTTTGTCAATAGCTTTCTTCGGATGTATATTGTCCCGCTTCAACGGAACGCTTGGTCATTATTATTTCTTTGTTACATATATTTAGATTGATATGAATTAACTTAAAGCTTTTTGTTTGTTTAAAATTTGTTTATCTGAGTCTCTTAGATAAAACTACTTAGGGAAAAAACGTTCTGCACGGTTCAGTTCGACAGTTCTAGTAACCGTAGAGATCTTATGACACAAGTTACATTAGATTTAGCACTTCTTAAAACTACTACTTTCAGAAAAGATAGATCCACAGTGTGAAATCCACTGCGCCTGTTGTATAGATCGGAAATGTGGACAAGGTGAAGGATTATCAGACAAATGTTTTGATGGATGTTTAGATGGTTACAGAGGCCTCAGGTGTGTCATATTATGTGAGGATAGTAATTGTAAAACTTGTGACAGGGCTGGGTGTAAAGAATGTAAAGACGGATTTTATTTAAGTCAGACTATATGTATATCCTGCCCGCAAAACTGTAAAATGTGTACTTCAAGTGCAAATTGTACCTTATGTCAGGAAGGCTATGAAATCGGAAAAAGTTCGACATGTGAATATTCAGTTTGTCCTAAAAACTGTATTTGTAATAGATCAAGCTGTGTAGCTTGTAAAAATGGGTTTTATGACAACGCTACTTCTTGTAATAGAACGTGTCCTGCTACCTGTATGACGTGTTCATCTCTGACAGAATGCACTAATTGTCAGAATGGATATTATAATGAGTACAACTCTATAAACAGAAACAACTGCAGACATCGATGTAAAGAAAATTGCGAAATATGTTCTTCATACGAGACATGTCAAAAATGCAGAAGAGGAAAATATGGACAGCAGTGTCTAAGTAACTGTTCTGTTGGTTGCATAGACAACTTCTGCTTAAAAGAATCAGGAAAATGTGGTTGTAAATCAAACTTTAATGGCAATAAATGTGATGAATGTGTGACTGGTAAATATGGAATCCTTTGTAACAACTCATGTCCAAACAAATGCAAAAACAATGTTTGTGACAGGTCGACAGGAAATTGTATAGATTGTGAAGGTAATTTTACCGGCGAAAAGTGTGACAAATGCTTCCAAGGTACGCACGGGTTTTTCTGTAACAAGCCATGTCCAAAGAATTGTGTCGATAGCAGATGTAAAAAGGACAGCGGAGAATGTTCAGTCGGATGTATAATCAATTTCAAAGGAAGTCGATGCACAGAATGTGTACATGGAAAATACGGGAGTGAGTGTGAAGAAAAATGTCCAGAAAAGTGCTTAAATGGCGTTTGTGATAAAATTACAGGTAATTGTTCTGACTGCATCGGAAATTTTGGCGGAGATAAATGTACATTCTGCAAGTCTGGTGTCTTCGGTCCTGAGTGCAGTAAGAATTGCTCAAGTAATTGTCGGCTGGGAACTTGTGCCAGCGCTACTGGAAAATGTGATGGTGGGTGTAAGGCCAATGTTTCTGGTGATAAATGTTGTGTCGAAAATGCACACTGCGTTTTTTGCCTATCTAACACAGAATGCAAAGAATGTAAATCCGGATTTTATGGTCAATTATGTGACAAAATTTGTCCTAAAAATTGCAACACTTCACCAGGTCAACACGTGAGTCAGTGTTCGTCAGCCGACGGCAAATGCCTTTTAGGTTGTGAAGATGGTTTCTTTGGTACTCTATGTAATGCAACATGTAGCGATTACTGTATTGACAAAGTCTGTAAACTGGAAAGCGGTGTATGCATAAAGGGATGTAAAAGTCAATTTGAAGATCCTGTGTGTTTTCACAGTCAAGGTGATATATCGTACCTTGTATGCTATTCTTTGTAATGTAGCTGTCTACGTTTGTTACAGAAACATTATTTAACCCTTGTTTATGCCATATATTTCAAACAGAATTATACAAGAGGTCACCTGAATAAGTGAATGTTTACTGTAACGTTGTTAACATTCTTTCTTCTCCAATCTTTTGGCTCTCTAATCTCCATAAAATATGAACGTCGGTTAGTTTCCCAGAACGTACAAGTACAAGCATATCCATAGACCGTGAGGTGATCTATTTCTAGTAAATGGAAAACTTAAAAACTGTAAAGATATGGTAGAAGTCGTGGCATGACGTAATATGAAATCAGTAAAAATTTCATGTTAAGAAAAATGGGCGGAGCACTAAGACGGAGAGAGTATATATTCCGTGTTCTTTGAAAATAAGAAAACTACAGTCGCTAACGCTTTCTTTTGCTTTCTTATTTATGAAGAACATGCAATAAACTTAGAGATAGACATACTCGTCGTCGTGTAGATAGCTTGTTTTGAGGTGAAAGAAGCCACAACATGGCATTGCTAGCGTCAACAAAATCATATAGAAAATGTAATTGTTCTTTTAGGTACTGATACATTTATTAAGAAGAATATAAGAGGGTAGCCTAGTAATATGGCGTATAATGCGTTGTAATATCCGATTTTGATATTTGTATTGTATACTTTATCAATCTATATTCTTTATCGTTTCATTGGTGTTCAATATTTTCCTATTTCCTATTTAAAGTGTATTATTTGTAGTTTGTTTTCATAATTTCTGTACTTATATTCTATAATTTCAATTGGTATTGTATTATATCAAATTATATTCTCTTTCGTTTCATTTGTGTTCAATATCTTCCTATTGCTATTGTATAATTTGTATTTGTATTTGATGATTTCTTTATTTCTATTCTATAATTTCAATTTGTATTGTATAATATCAATTTAAATTCTATATAGTTTCATTTGTGTTCAATATTATTCTATTACTAGTGTATGATTTGTATTTGTATTTGATAATTTCTATATTTCTATTCTATAATTTCAATTTGTATTGTATAGTATCAATTTATATTCAATAGTGTTTCATTTGTGTTCAATATTTTCATATTTATATTGTATAGTTTGTATTTGTATTTGAAATGGTTTTTTTTGTTTTTGTTCTATAAATTCAATTTTGTATTTTATAATACCCATTTTAATTGTATTATTTGTATTATTGTATTATATCTTATTTGTATTGTACACTTTCTCTTTATGTTCTATAATCTGTCAGTTTGTATTGTATTTGTATTGCATAATTTTACATTTGTGTTCAATCTTGTTTGTGGTCATATTTCCATTGTATAACTCTGGGATTTATTTTGTTTCCATGGATAACATTGGTTGAAAAAGAGCAATATGGCTGCGCTCATGCAGAGAATCAAAACAAATCTCATCATGCAAATATAGAACATAAACTGGTTTTATCGCATATTGCATTCACACGTATCAGGTTTAGAAAACAAATGACCTGACATACTATATAAATAGAACCGTTAACAATATAAATAACCGATATTAAATTAAAATAACAGAAATAGAACATTAATGCACAAGATACAACACAAATAAAGAACTATACAATATAAATGATGATTATGCAATATAAACGTAAGACTATACAACACAAATGAAAGTTTTATCAAATGCAAACGGCAAAAATCAAATTTTGTAAAGCTTTACACGCCATACAGTATGTTTCTGCTATTAAACTTCAAAAGAAAAGCGAAGTTTAGAAACGCAATAAATAAAATTAAACACAATTAATTAAAACAAGTAAGTAAATTGTGCATTGTCATTTTCTTTTGTCTATAATAGTGACACTTTTTATTTGTAATTAAAAGTAAAATAAATGTGTTTAACCTAATTTCAATTACAGCTCGGTCTTCTGAAGAGGATACCCCAGTAAGCATCACAGGGCCTGTGATTGGAGGTGTTGTAGCACTGGTTGTTGTTATTGGCGGACTTGTCACTACAGTGATCTTCATAAGACTTAAGTAGAGAACCATACTCACTTTTGTTCACGTTAATTCGAATGGTGGTGCTAAAAACATAACAACAATGTCGCATATTTTTGTTCTTGACATTTCGCATTAATTTTTGCTCCGCCAGACGAAGACACGAAAGGTACCGATTAAATGTATCATGGTTTATTATAAATGTGTCGTGTCATCGAGTTGACGAGGCAAAAGGTCGAAGTACGAAAACAAGACAATGTCACCGTTTGTCGTGTTTTCGACCGTCCGCCTCTTCCCGGCCCCTAGAACGCGTTGATGTGGCATGGCACAAATCAGCCACCATGTAGGATTGAATATGGTGTTTCTCAAAAGTAAACTTATGTTCAATCACGAATGTTTTACATAAAAGCCATTTACTTCAAATTCCACTGACCTTTTTTCCAGGCGCCTTAGAAAAGATGCTGCTGATTCAGACGTTGACCATTTGCAGCAATCTGTAAGAGAGACTGAAAGAGTCAGGGCTTTTGAAGATAGACATGTTTATGCAAATACAACCGGTAAATTTAGCTTTAAAATAGGGAAAGTTAGTATATTTAAATGCAAATTTGCAAACGCAGAGCTCTGTCTAGTGCGCGAGGGGAAAGTATTGATTTGTTTAAAGATATATACGAATTGAATCAGGGACCATAATATTAGACTGTCTGTTGAGTTTCTGGTTCATCGTATTCTAGGAAGCATTAGTGCCATACGAGTTATGTTTTTTTATGTTCCCGTCAAATTTGATTTCGAATAATTGTTTCATTCAAAACTGCATCACTGACTTTTTTACAAAACAGATTTCATAAAGGTTTTGTGTATTATCAGGCAACGAAGCAGCAAAAGTCGATGTGAAGGATTTTGTTGTTGGTCAAAGAGGTCAGGAAGAACCAGTAGGTGATGGTGCTGATTATTATAACTTTGAGCCTGGTAACCTGAGTGTTAAAGTTGCATATTTGTTTTCTTACGTCACAAGAGATCACGTTGATTGGTTCGACAAAGACTTTAAGGTACGTCAATGCTTTATTTTATTCTGAAAGAAATCCAGTGCAATACCTTATCAAGTTTTAAATGTTTTGGCAATTACTTCTACAAATTGGCAAACTTATTTTACAGAAGTCATATTTTGAGAAAAGCGGAAGCACTGATTACTAAGATGTGTAACGACAACGTAGCATATACCCTGTTTACTGAAAAAAGCAAATTAGATATTTTATAATTTACAAATATGAAATATGCTTTGCGTGTCTATCTAACTCTTGTGGCAATACTTTTTTTTCTTGATGGGGGGGGGGGGTATTCATATTCATTTCAGTATTCAAAACAAAGGTATGTTAAAATGTTTAATGTAACATCTTACCAAGCATTATATTGTGTTCTTATGTATTTGCAAGCTGTAATTCAATAAAATCTTTACAAATCTGATGCAAGTTTTAAAACTTCCTAGTTGTAAAGTCTAAATCTATTCAGCATATGACTGAAAAGGCATCTCTTTACATCCATTGAATTTGAAACCACCCGCGTGTCGTGCTTACAAACCATTTAACCAATTCAAAACTACTTAAGATAGTTTTCAGCATGAATGTAAACGGATTGCAGTTATCTGCCCTTAAATATTTCAGAACCTGCCTAAGCCTGAAGATTTGTCAAAACTTTGCAAAGTTGCTAAAAAGCCAGACAATATTGCTTTAAACAGATACAATGGTATATACCCATGTAAGTATTCACATTCGCAAGGCATTTGTTTAATTTTAAAACATATGTGTCCAGTAATAAGAACTCACTGCAATACATTTTACTCATTGTAATTAATGGGGTGATTGTTGATTTATATTATCTGACACTACAAGGTTCTAATTAAGCTAATGGTTATAATGGTAGGGTTGATGATGAAACTATGTAACTAATAAATGCGTGGCAGATCTTTAGTAAGGATTAAGGCATATTAAGTTCAACTTGAAGAAGCCATTAAAGTCTGTCTCACTTAATTTTAAAAGCTAAGTGGTTTCACTATATTGCAAAAATATTCTTTGAAAAAGACGTGTTCCCAGTTTTATTTTTTAATTCTTCTTTCTAGTTGATAGTTTAGTTAATAGATGTTATTTATTTTTTCTCCGTAGTGGTCATCTTATTGACATGACGTCGTCTTTACAAATTAACCGAACACATGTCTGAAGTTTTCTCAGTATTGTTAAATCGCAGTATATAAAGTACTGGAAAAGGCAATCTGCGCAAAAAAAGAAAGTTGGTTTAACGGGATTTAAATGATAATTTACGTGTTTGTAATAACCCTTGTTCCTCAACTATTTAGGTGAAATAAAATAGAACAACGGAAGAGAAATAACTACAGGAAAGATAAATGTATGTTAATATTTGGTGTTTTTATAAGTTTCAGATGCATGTAAGAACCTAACCTATACTATTTCAAATATGAATCTTTCCTGGGGGGTTCATGCCCCATTCGCAATAGAAAATTGAGGTACCTTTTCTGTCAAAGGATTTTACCGTGAAAATGGGCTATAATGATAATGATGTAATAAAACAAAAGAAGAGTATAAAAGATGGATTATGATTGACGCCAGTGCCATGTTACTAAGTACGATTAAATTATTATAAAAAACTCACCAAGAGAGTTGTTATTGAAGAAAACATCGCTTTGATTTTTTTTCATAATTAGCGTTGTGTTTTTATCTCGACAAAATGTCATGTGATATGCTACACCTCACAACAATAACTTTACGTTCTAATGAATCCATGAGCTGTAATTGGAATGAACGAAAACTTACAGCTAATGTGTCAGATTTTAATTGAATGACGATATCCTTGTTTCCTTGTCTTTATCCTTATACGTTTTGTTTTTGTCACGTGTTAAACTACCAGTTGTGTTACCTATTTAATGATTTAAAATATAATTATGATAACAGAGAAATTGCTTGAAAAACATGTTGTTGTTGTTATCATCTTATTCACTTCAGTGGAAGCAGCGCTTTTTTGTATCTCAACTGCTACGCCGGTGGCTAGTGACGCAAACTTTCTTTATAATTACACAATAAACCTCTTTGGTATGTAGTAAAACTATGCATATTTAACTTTCAGTTGACCATTCAAGAGTGACTATCTTGGGCCAGCCAAATTTTTTCATCAACGCTTGCTATATTGACGTATGTCAAGTATTTCTTATATTCACTATAAGTTATTTTTGAAAACACTGCTAAGAGAAGTAAGGAAACCGTAACATAAATAGTATTTTATGATATATCGTGGATGTGAATCGTTTCCAAAGTATGCAGCCATTTTGAAGTACCCATAAAAGTGTCAGATAAGCTTACGTCGGTTTGTTGATTCCAAGTTGTACTATGATTAAAGATGGTCTGTTGTATAAATAAACATTGAAGCATTGAGTTAGATTTCAGTCTAGAGATGTTTTCAGTTAGGATGTTTTCTAAAAGCACTCGTCTGGGAGGAAGTTCTACAAACTTTATAAAATAAAAATAACCTAAACTTTTTAGATAAAGTATATTTTTAGGGTTACAACAGGAGGAAGGCTTACATCGCCTCGTTCGGTAATAATTTGATACTCTTTTATCTTAAAACAAAAACCAATTGCTTGAAGTTTCTACCAACATCTTAAAAATCTAAAATTTAATTCAAAATAGAGCTTTATTTATAAATGAGGCGATCATTTTAGAAGTTAAGTAGAAAGATTTTCATCTTTCATCCTTAAAACACTCAGTTAAAAGTTTCAACTTGAAAGGTGTTAAACAATCAGGTTATTATTAGATATATAATACATTTGCTTCTGCTAGCGTTCTGACTGATTCGAAATATTTGCAATTTCTTTATTAAACACATCAATGTATTTGATATTCAAAAAAAAACAAAACCAGTATAGAAGCTTTTCCGAGTGATAGTTTCTTTGAATCGTTTCAGTTTTCATACTCTATGGCAACTCTTAACAAACAAAATCGTAATCTATCAAAAGCATTATAACAATTTAGTTATAAAAAGGGCAACAGGAAATCTTAACAATTACTGCATTAGTTTACTTAAATTTTCTAACAATTTCATATTAGGGCCAACATCAAAAACAACGCACCACTTCACGAGTTTCTGGCAGATGGTTTGGCATGAAAAGTCGGACATCATTGTGATGTTAACAAATCTTCATGAGGAGTCGGTAAGAAGCATATACAATAATGAGACTGTTGTTCGTCAGCTATAGAAAACTATATTTGTTCATATGTAAAACAAAATACGTAATGCTGCAAAAATATTACTATGCCAGCTGAGCCACAGAAAACTTATTTTACTATATATGATCCTTTAAATTACGCTTCCCTATAATTTAATGGTTGATATTATTATACATTGTTTAGATTTAACATGACTATGCAGACTTACTGTCATGTCACAACTTTATCTCCGATTTATAGTTTATACCAAATTTATTTTTGTTCGATTGTGTAGGAAGCTTTTAGCTTATAGACACACTCTCGAATCCGTTCCTGGAACTAACCAGTACTAAGCAATGAGTGTAAAGTTTCTTGCTCAAGGAAACAACGGCTTGCCCCTGACTGGGTTTGAACTCGTGGGGCTAGCGATCATTTGTCTACTAGTCCGACGTGTTAACCACTCGGCCACGCCTGCACGATTTAGATTTAAATAAATTTCATCCGGGAGGAAAATTAACAAGATTTTTCTTCTTTTTAAGGGAATGAAATGTGAGCAATATTGGCCAGATGCAGGCACAGAAGTAAGATATGGCCCTGTAAAGGTAGCATGTAGAAGTGTCGAAGAGTACGCAGAGTACACTGTCAGGATATTCACAATTTCAAAGGTACTGTTTTTGGTTTAATAAGATTGTTTATATAATTTCATCAACGTGTATATGTATATGCAGAAAACTGTTAATGCAAAATTTAGCACAAAAGCAATTACTGAGCAAATATATAATTATCAACGAAACATGACCATAGTCAGTTAATCCCATTAAAATAAACTACAAACTGTTTTGGGTTTTTGAATCTGGCACTTTGGTCGACTGAAAAGACTTAATATGTGAATCTTGAATTATCTGTAGTTATAGTGTATATGGTGGAAGTAAAGCTCGCAACATCGTAAAATCGACAGCATATTTCAGGGTAAGGAACAGCGAAGCCTTACACAGCTACATTACACAGCATGGCCTGACAAAGGTGTTCCGTCTGAAGTAACAAGTTTGATTGAGTTTAGACAAAGAGTAAAGACAGTTCCCATTACCCTTGATGGTCCGATTATAGTTCACTGCAGGTAACTTTTGCAATAGTTGTTAAACGTTGCGTTTGGAAAAAAAATATTTTGTCGTTGTTTTTTTTCTGAATAATCTCATATGTCACATCAAAGCGTCTGTCTTTTTATTACAAAAATACTAGTTTCGAGCGACAAACCCGGCGAATAGACGTACATAACTTTTTGACTAAAACATGTTTCATGTAAATCATGAAAACGCTACTTACATCAGAGGTGTATGCGTTAAATGTTATCTTCATTTCTCGTATTTTAGCGCCGGTGTAGGTAGAACGGGGACATATATTGCTCTAGATATTCTAACAGAACAAGGCAAAGCTGAGGATTTAGTTGATGTGTTCCACTGTGTTAGCAAATTGAGAGATCAAAGGGTCAACATGGTTCAGACTGTAGTGAGCATTTAAAACTTTAAGTGTTGTTTATTTTCTTAGAAATAAAATGTTTCATTTAGCGTTGGACATGTCAATGTATGTAAGATTTTTGTGATTTAAGAATTTTCATTCCATATTTTTAAAAATTGTATTTCTGAAATGTTTTGATTTAAAACTCGCTGACGGTAGAATTCAGTATGTCGAATTATAAATCGCTCCTCAGTAAGATATGCACTCTGCTGAAATGTTACGTACAGATTGTTTCAAATAATATTTGCTAGAAGTATCTAGGCATTGCGTAAATCTAATTATTCATTCGTTTTATAGTATGCTTTATTCAAATTATGTGAGTTCGATAGAACGTTTTGTGTAATTTCAAGAAAGGTGAAAAAAAATGAAATTAAATCTAAGTTTGCTTAAGTGTGATAATATCACGTAGATGTGCATTCAGTATTGATTTGCTGTGTTTGTGTTCAGGTGTTCTGAAAACGCAGTACATATACAAACATGTAGTGCTTATATTTGAAATTAACCTTATGCAGTGATGGCTGTATGGCTGTATGGAACATTAATCAACATATCTTTTTCATCAAATACAGGAGCAGTACAAATTCCTTCACAAAGCTCTCGTGCATTCATTAACATTTGATTGCGAAGCGGTTACAGCCGAACAGATACAGAGCATGGCATTCGAAGCAGATGATATCTTCACAAGAATATATACGGTGAGTAATAGTCTTTATGTACATCACTGATGCTTTTATACAAAGTTCTGATAAAAAAATGTTGTTTTGCGACTCAGTGAAAATAACCAAAAATACTCTCTCAGATTATAAGCATGCAACAGAAGTTGTAAAATACAAACAGGGAAATTTTGAAATTTCGCAAAGTTCGTAGACACATAAAGTTAACATCTAATCTCTTCAGGTTTTATTTATTTGTGCAATAAAAAACAGCTGTAATTTGCACACAGTGTCACTAAAAATACAATTTCAACATAAATACAACCATTTATACAAGGTCGTGACAAGTGGCAACTCGAGCCTTCTGAAACATTGAAAATCTTCAATTGAACGTATTCTTTACCGTAGGAATAAAGCTAGACAAAATAGTCAATAAAATAGTCAATGCCTACGATTGTTCGGTTATCGTCTCGTAACAATACTTAACAAACATTGATGTATCTCAATGGATTTTACAGATGGCAACAGTAAATTGGTTTCGTTTTGTTAACCCGTTCATTATGCAAATCGTCTTCAAAAATCTTTGCTGTTGTAGACACTACAAAAAGAGGTTGATGTAGAAACAGAGGAAGACATTGAAACACGAAAAACAAACAGAAGAACATATCCTGATAAGTCGCGACGGCATTCGGACATTCCAGGTACTGCTTTCATCAGGCATAACTTATTTTTATCCATCCTTATCTAGGGATACATTTCGAAATCTTGATGGTCGGGTGTTAAGTTCTGCTTTTTCATTTGCAGGACATTGTTTTTGCTGTAATTCCTATGAGCAAGAAAAGTCAAATAATGCCTATACAGTCGTTAGCACAATAGTCATGTTCCCATAATTTAATGTAATACTGTATTTCCTTTTAGTTTCTGTGTAAGATTCTATCTGCCTGTATTTTGTTCAAAAAATGTGTTACATATCTCTGTTATTTCGTTTTATTAAATGAAAACGGCATGTTCATTTTAAAACTCAAATGTCCAGATATTTCCATTCAAAAGTTAGCTATTCATTTAATAGGAAACCGTTGTCGAGTACGCTTGTTTCTGAGCCGGAAGTCGGGAAATTACGACTATATCAACGCCGTGTTTATTAACGTGAGTACGATATTAAACAAAAAGTAGTTCTATAGTTTTATTGAATAATGTGACTGAGGATATGTAAGTATCCACATACAGGAATAACGGACACTTCATTACACGTGGAGACTAAAATCCTGAAATTAGACACACATGAAATCTCGTTTAGAATCACATTACAGATGAAAAAAGAATCGTCATTTTTATCTGTCATGGTTACTGTTATGGAAATTCAGAAAACTTTAGTTCTCTTTTTTTTTCAAATTCAACACATGTTTATCCGCTTTATAATGTAATGTGAAACGAAGTAGAAACTAAGTTATATTGAGTGTTTTGTCATCTTAAGGTTCTATAACGGGGCGTATTTATTATGTAGGTATACTTACATTTTTTGTTGTAAAAAATAAATTTAAAACAAACAAAATAGATTTTTCCTTAACCTACTGGCTGAACAAAATGTTTCGAACAAATTAATCTGAGTGTTACTGATTTCCTGTTTAATAATGAAACAAATTACTCAGTGACAATAAGAAATCTGAAAATTGGGCATGTTAGAAACTAAAAGTAATATTTAAATCATGTTTTAGAGCTTCCGTTTTTCTGAATCTGTAAAAAGAACTGAACTATATATTGCAGAGCTTCAAGTTCAGGAATCTTTTCCTCGCTGCACAAACACCACTCCCGAGCACAGTGGAAGACTTTCTATGTTTGATATATCAGCAAAGTGCTTCCTGCGTTGTAGCTTTGGAATCACCTCTATCAACATCAAAGAAAAGTGTAATTTAATTATATAGTTATATAAAATGCAAACAGGATATTTCTTGATAGTCACGGAATGGATTTTGTTTATCTTGGCAGAATATTTTCTAAAATAATTTGAAATGTTCACAAGCAAATGCCTTGTTTCCAGGTCGAATTTTTAACAGATCTCCAAGGTAATAAACTATGCTGGATCTACCATGATACAGCTACAACTTTTATAAAAAAAATACACATACTATTTTTTGGGCATGTTCCAAGATACTTCACTAGGTAAAATGTCAGTTTTACAGTTGAATAGTAAAATACTAATAAAATCAAAAGCATTTAGTTACTTGAAGAAAAATTAAAAAAAAACTTGGTGCTTAGGATGGGTCTCTTGGTATAAAAACCGTTGCAGATTTAGCAATGTTGATCTTAGTAATATGCCACTAATGTTTTCATCATCCATATGAGCATCTATAGTATTCAGCGTTGCATTTTAAATCTGATTTGACCTGGAAAATCATAGTTATTGTTCCGACCTGTTTCCCAGAATGTTTGCAGTGCGTGATTTGTACGTTCTTACAACTGAATCTGTTCTCTTAATAGATTTTTAACAACTACAAATTAAAATTGATCGTGTTATTTAGTGAAACTTTTAACAGTTCCTAGTTGTTCACTAAACTTCATTAAACAGATGGGTCTGTTTTTTCTACATGAAATATATTCTATACTTAGAAACCTCACGATTTTTCTTCAACAAAAACCAAAAAGCGGCGGCTATCAGTACATCGGTTTTTCTAGTTTGCTTGCCATTTCATAATATTATAGTAACTCATTGTATAACCATTCAAGTTCCGTTTTAAAACTCTTTCAACTAGTACACGAACATGGTTGTTTTGTGATGTTTGATAATTAGTTCATTTTTGTTCATTTTTTCAGGACGCGGGTAAATATCTACCAGCAGATAACGAGACTTACAGATGTGGAGACTTCACTGTGACAAGCTCGAAGTTCGAAAGTAAATCGCAGTACGTGCTAAAGAAACTATCCATTCAAAATGCCGAAAAGGTAATAGAAATGATTTAAAGAAAGTTACAGTTTATCATATTCAGATTTAAATAGGGTATTGTTATATTTCGCTAAAAGGTCCAAGAGAAGATAATAGTGTGTGTTTGATTTGCATCATTATAGATGATATTGAAATGATACATGTTCATTTGATACGTAGCAAAGTTAACATTAACTATGTTTATACAATTGATCGTGATATTACTTAATTTAAATCGTAGGGAGAATCGAAAACTGTGTATCATTTCCAATACACGAAATGGAGAAACGATCATAAGGTAGCGGACAGTCCTAGAGATTTCGTCCATTTCGTAAAAGAGGTCGAAAAATATATTGGCGAAAACGACACACCGCATATTGTTGTGCATTGTCTGTAAGTAAAGTGATTTAACTGAGATTTTATACTATGCCAGTTTTATCGTTGAAAAGAAGTTCAACAGTAAATGCTTAACCAACACATATTTTCTTTTAACTCAACTTCTGTACAATGATTTCATGTATTAAATTAAAACAAATGTTAAGATAACATATTTCAGATAACTATTATAGATTACAATTTAAATTGCGAAAGTGGCGATGCTTTTATGTCCCGGTTAGTGATAACCAGTATTTCATCTTCTGAAAAACGACATGAGAAACTGGTAGACCTGCACTATAGAAATTGCTATGAGAAAAGAGGGTCAAATTGCATAAGTCTGCTGACTCATTACAGAAATGGTTATGAAAGAAGTGGACTGTTCTGTGTCGTTTACAAGCTATTGGAGAAACTGGAAGCAGAGAGACAAGTGAGCGTTGCGAATATTGTCCGGAATATAAGAAGCCAGCGGAAATTAGCTATTACATCTGTGGTAAATTCCTTGTTAGAAACACAATGATTTATTCTTTTGTTCCAAACCATATCTCTTTAGACGAGTATATATTCTTACAAACATGAAGGTCCACAACAAAATGATGCAATGCATCGAAGAATACACAACCCAGAGTGGTATTCGAACCTCGATCATAGCGCATCGAAGGCCAGCACTCTAACCACTTCGATGCACTAAGATCGGAGTTCGAATCTCGCTCTGGGTTGTGTATTCTAAGAAGCATTGCATCTTTCTCTTACCGACTTTCTTGTTCGTAGGAATATGTTTTGTAGGAATAACTCTGTCCTTTCTAATTCTTTGTTACAAATACATTGGTTTTATTTATGATTCTTTTGTTTCAGACAATAACGTATTTAGAGGTACTTTAGGATAGGGAGTATATAAAATTCACTCAATACTTACCAATCCCGTGGCTCCCAGTTGCTTTGTATCACATTCCGATTGATTTCCTTTCTGCTTCTGAAGAAGATATAAGGACTTCAAGGGAGAATGTTGAAATAAAATGTGCATATGAAATACACAAAAGTACTGTTTATGTAACAAAAATGCTACTGTCTGTCGTCAACATATTTTTATGAACTTTAAAATAAATTCTACATTCTGTTTTCATTTCTTCCATCTGTCAGCACGTTGCAGTACTTTGGAGGGCAAAAGAGTCGCATCTAGCGATAAAGGTTCAGGTTATCTAAGTAATGAAAAGTAAAAGTTTCTTAAAAGTAATTTTTCAACTGGGTATATGTTAAATACAATTACGTCAGACTTTATCACAATATTCATAACTAATGACAAAACCTTATGTTCAACGTATATTTGGTATTTATAGAGATAATACGAAGGAGAAAATTCATTATTTTCATCACTCATATCTTATATCAATGATAAACAAGTGCACCACTATAGTAATTGAACATTATCGACCAACGTATGTGTCAGCGTGTTTGTGAAAATTACAGTTTGCTGGGTACGACGCAAGCACGCTTGATTATATGCTCTTGCATAATGCTTTGACAGATACGTGCAACTGAAACAACCTTGATAAAATTCATTTGCTTCTGAGCTAATTACTTTCTTCGATAAAAGTCGAGATTACAGAAATATATCATTTTAGTACAAACCAATTGTTTTTACAGGAGCAGTTAAAGTTTTGCTACCAGTGTATATCCACCTATCTGGAATCGTTCAACATCTATTCGAACTTTGCCGTTTGAATATATGCCACTGTGTAGAAGGATGAACTTCACCTTGTGCTCTGACATCCGTTTTTATATTTTGGAAGACAATTGTACAAGTTTTTTTATATAACCGTGTGTGTCTGTATAAAATGTAGAATATTTCACTTTTTTCATGACTAACGTGACGCAAAGAATCTAGCTGAGACAATCAGTTTAGTCATGCCTTAGCTAATATTAAGATTGGTGTAGGTATAAATTTAGAAATCATAGCTGACAAAGTGTCTTATCATAGTATGTCAAGTAGACTTTGTTTCCTTTACATGCGCACGTTTTGTTTCTATATTATGCACTAGCTTACAGAGTAACCACAGAGTAATTACAAGACTAACTGTGACTGTATGTTTATGATGGCTGAGTACCAGAAGGTGAAAGTATCTTGGAAACCAATATGCCCAAAACACAATAAAGTACAAAATGTCATAGTAATAGACGTTTTAAAGATATAAGTTACGAACAGTCTACTGCAACGGACTTTTAAATCATTGAATACGATTTGCTATTCACTAATAAGACGTAGAACTGACTTAAGCGTATTGTTTAATTCTAAACATCGCGCTTAATATTCCTTTCGCATATTCTATAAACTTGAAGTCATCGCGTCTTTTATAGTATAATCAAAAACTTTCAAATCTTTTAAAAAATTCTGCATGGTACTACAAAGCTTATTCTAACATTTTACCCGTCATTGTTATTAAGATGGTAATTTACGAGTTCAGGTTTTCTTATATTGAAACAAATATATGTTTATGTCATTATCGTTTTATGCTCTTTTGTTGCTTGTGTATATAACTGATGAAAGCTACATAGTGTTGTAATAGCGTCAACAAAAAATGCCCGTATTGAAAGAACGCACGCATTGAATGTATTTTTTAAATATTCATGAATAGGCGTGACTGTAGTTTTAAGGAACATATAACACGAAATGGACGAAACTAGTAAATGATGCTGGGTCATATTTGAGCTTGTTATTGTTAGGAATCGGGGGGTGGGGGTGAAGGGGAATCAGTTTATTCTAAAAAAACTATAAAAAATGACGAAAATTTGGGCAATTCAATGCCCCAAACTAGGTTTTCCCCTCTGCAGCCCGATGTCGGTGTGCCTCTCAAATTGTAAATTGCTTCCTACGGGTCTGTTTGACTTGAGATGTGATGTAATTTATCTAATATCACTAATGTCGAAGGCCCGGGTTATAAATTATGAATCAGAAGAAATACATACCAAGATTTGAAACGATAATTCACGAGAAAAAATACTAAATATTTCAGTCACATTCAAAAAGAAGGGAAGAAATTCTGCAATTATATGTTTGCGCAGTTGTAATCGAAGGCTTTCTATAAGGTCACTCACGAGAAAGTACTGCTGAAAATGCTCACACCTAAATGTGTTAAACTTTATTTCGTTTAAAGACTCAACGTCTACTTCCCTGCAAACAGTTTGACATCAATGGAAGAAAAAAAAAACCTGCAAACATTAGTCTTCAATTGCACCGCCTCTGATGCCATCCAAGTCTCATCGGGTGTATCACAGGGTTCAATACTTTGTTCCCTCCTATTTCTATCTTAATATAAAATGAAGACATCAGTTCAAATGCCTCCACTATTTAGCAGATAATATAGAAATATAACAAGCATTTATATCCGCCAACAAAATACTTAACCTCGTGTATGACATGAACCGTTTAAACAATATGAGTTGGTTCGGGATTAATTGAATTTATCCCTTACACGTGTTAAGATACCCACATCTCAGAAATATGAAAATCTCCAGTTCCCAAACTTTATAAAGTTCGTCTGCACTCGGAATGACAGGTACTTAACGTACATCATTCTAAACTGTTGTCTGCACACATTGAACGATCTTCCTTCTGTACTCAGGCATTGAATGTTTTATGAGTTTGCACGCATTGGACGCACACACTGTTACACTGGCTACTGCATGCACTGAACGAACACTCTGGCATTTTATACTAAAAAATTCATACTTTTATTACTGGAGACTGTGTGCATTGCACGTGCACCCTTCTAGACTGTCAGCTGCGTGCATTGAATGTAGACATTTCTATACTGGAGACTGAACACACTGAAGGAGCATTCTGTTATAAACAATGCAAGCATTGAACGAACATCCTTCTTTACTGGAGACAGCACTCGTGGAATGTACACCCACTAATATATGGCATTATATGCAGTGATCGTACATCCGTCCCTTCTGGAAACTGCAACCATTGAACGTACAACCTTAACTGGAGACAACACGCTTGAAGGATCATCCTTCCATATTGGTTGGATACTGCAGACAATGAACGTACACTTTGATATTGTATACTACAACTTTCTACAATGGAGAATAGATGCATTGAACGTACATCCTTCTATACTCGCGACAACAAGTAATAAACGTATAATTATCTCTCTGTACTAGAAACAGTATGCAATGACAAATCGTCTTTCTCTACAGGAGACTTCCAGCATTAAAAATAACACCTTTTGTATTAGAGACAGTAACAGTATATCACTTATTATTGGATACTGCATGTTTTGAATGCACGCTCTTTCATTTGAAAACTGCACGCATTGAACGTACATCCTTCTGTACCGGGAACTGCAGACAATGAAGAAACATCTTTTTTATGTTATAGGGACTGCACGCATTGAACGTACATCCTTCTGTGCTGGACACTGCACGGAATGGACGAACATGTCTCTGTAATGGATACGGCATGTTTTAAACATATATCTTTCTGTATTTTGAAGTGCCCACGGTGAAGGAACATCTTTCTTTAACGGGGATTGCACGAGATGAACAAACATCGCCCTGTAATGGAGACTGCACGCATTTAACATACATCCTTCTGTACTTGGGACTGTACGCAATGAACGAATGCTTTCAGTAAAAAGACTGCACACATTAAACGTACACTCTTATGGACTTAGGACTGCGTGCAACGAAATACTTTTTTTAAATGAAGACAGCACGCATTGAACTTACATCCTTCAGTACTGGAGACTGCATGCAATTAACAAACATCTTTTTATGTAAAAAGGGCTGCACACATTGCACGTTCATCCTTCTATATTGGGTACTGAATGCAATCAAGGAACATCCCTCTGTACTGTAGACGGCACGCAATTAACTAAAATCTTTCTGTAATGGATCCGGCACGCATTGAACGGACGTCCTTCTGTACTACTAGGGATAGCACGCAATGAACAAACATCTCTCTGTAATGCAAACGGCACACAATCAACGTACATGCTTTAGTACTGGGCACTGCACGCAAAGAACGAACATTTTTTTCTGAGAAGGCAAGCATTGAACGTACAACCTTTACTGGAGACCACAGGCATTGAATGAACAACCTCCCTTATTGGCTATACACTGCAGACCTTGGACGTACACCCTTATTTATTGGAAACTGCAACCTTCTACAATGGAGAATACGCGCATTGAACGTACATTCTTCCATACTTGCGCCTAATTACATTAAATGAATATTTTATGTTCTAGAAAATGCAATCATTCATCTTTCTCTACTAGAGACTGAACGCACTGAACATAACGCCTTTAATATTGGAGACAGTACGCATTGAACGTACATCCTTATACTTGTATACTGCACGCATTCAACGCACGCTCTTTCATTTGGATACAAATTCAACCTACATTCCTATGTACTGGGGATTGCATAAAACGAAATAACTTTTCTATTTTTTTCTAAAACGGAGACTGCACACATTGAACGTACATCCTTCTGTACTGGGGACTGAACGCTTTGAACGATCATCTTTTATGTAATAGGGACTGGATGCATTGAACATACATTCCGGTATTAACATGAGGTAATAAGGTGAGTATCCAGTACTTGGATGAGGCGTGACATTGTATGCATGGATAAGAGGACCTACGTGGGATTTCCAGTCTGCCTTCTTCTCTTCCTCAAGAGTACCAAGCATCTTAAGTAGGGACTGATTAAATCTTTCGCACAAGCCGTTACCCATGGCGTGGTAAGGTGTTGTGCGAGATTTAATCACTCCCGCTAACTGACAAAGCTCACTTATCAGGGTGGATTCGAAATTAGCTCCTTGGTCACTATGGATTCTAGAAGGAAATCCATAGTGAACAATGAACTTCTCGAAAAACACCTTGGCTGTGGTTTTCGCAGTTTGGTTGGTCGTTGGGAAGGCCTGAGCATATCTAGTAAAATGGTCTGTTATAACCAAGATATGACCAAAACCACCTTAGACCTCTCCAAACTTGGAAAATCAAGACAGACAAGATCCATCGGGGAAGAAGAAGTTATATTGACAAGGGACGCTGTCGACTGTGGAGACTTCCGACGTATACAACGTGGACATGCAGAAACCTTATCTCGGATAAAAGAATCCATACCCGGCCAGAAAAACCTTTGCTTAAATAAGGACAAAGTTCGGTCTCTACCCTGGTGGCCAAGGTCTTCATGTAGTGCCTGGCAAAACATCTGAGCGGAGGTTCTCTGGCAGGACAAGTTGATGATATTCCTGATTATTCAAAACACCCTGACGATAAAGCACACCATCCCTAAGCTCCAACTTGTTCCAGTCCCGAGAGTATTTCATTACGGGAGTAGATCTATTCTAGGCCCGCTGAGCAGACAACTTCGAACCATCCCGAATATGATGGATAATTTCAGAAATGACTGGGTCTCTAAGCTGGGCTGTCCTCCAGTCCTTGGAGCCCAGAGAATGTCTAAACAACACTTCGTCAGGAACATCCGATGGTTGATCTACGACAGGTAGTGACTCAGGAGTGACAACACTGAAAATATATGGTGTCTTCTCTATATCTGCAGCTACTGCAGTTGCTATTGCTTCCATCACGGTTTGTCCGTGCTCGTTTTGTTTTGCCTGGTCCGGAATTCGCGACAAACCATCGGCATCAGCATTAAGCTTTCCGGCGCGGTGTCTTATCTTGAAATTATAGTTGGCTAACGCAGCCATCCAGCGCTGTCCAGTCGCATCAAGCTTAGCCGTCGTCGTAACGTACGATAGTGGATTATTATCAGTCACAAACTCGAATACTCCACCATACAATTAGTCGTGGAACCGCTCTGTAACGGCCCACTTGAGAGCAAGGTATTCCAGCTTGTGAGCAGGATATATTTTTCTCTGCAGGTTTCAAGGATCTACTCGCGTACGCTATGACACGGTTTTTGCCATCTTGCCGCTGGTAAAGCACTCCTCCAAGGCCAGCTGTAGAGGCATCGAGGTGCAAACTAAATGGTTAAGAATTATCTGCATATGCTAGTATCAGTGGATTGACTAGCTTCTCTTTAAGTTGATCAAAAGGTGATTGTTGTTTCTCTTCCCATTTGAATGGCGTTTTCTTAGCTTGTGTTTGGTTACTTGATTTATGATTCTTTGATTTTGCAGTTGAGTGTCCTATTAAAAGATCATTTAATGGTCGGGCAATTGAAAAAAATCCTTTGATAAATTTCCTGTAATAACCAATAAACCCTAGGAATTTTCGAATTTCTTTAACATTTCTTGGAACTGGCCATTTCCTGACAGCTTCGATCTTGTCTGGATCAGCCTTCGTCTGAAACAACATGCCCCAGGTAAGTAGTTTTTGTCTTGAAAAATTCACATTTAGATGGTTTTAGTTTAAGGTTGTAAGAAGCAATTTTTTTCAAATACTTTATCGAGCCTTTCTATATGAGAATCTATATCTTTTGAGAAAATAATTATGTCGTCCAAGTAAATTAAACAGTCTTTGAGGTTTAGATCGCCCATACACCGTTCCATTAGCCGTTGAAAAGTAGCGGGGGCATTACACAATCCAAAGGGCATTCTTTCTTATTGGTAAAACCCTAAGCCAGATACTTGAAATGCAGTTTTCTCTTTGTCCTCTTCCGCTAGTTCAACCTGCCAATAACCTGTTTTTAAATCTAATTTAGAGAAATATTTGGCACCAGACAGTGAATGCAAAGTATCTTCAATTTTTGGTATCGCATAGGCATCTCTTTTGGTTCGGGAATTTAGTTTTCGGAAGTCTATACAAAATCTGATGGTTCCATTTTGTTTTCTTACAATAACAACATTTTATGACCAGGGACTTTTTGACTCTGTGATGGCTCCTATTTTTATGTAGGTGTTCCCTTACTTCATTGAAAATTGCTGGCGGTATGCGTCTACATGGGTCTCTACATGCTTCCTCGTTAGTTAGGTTAATTTTGTGTTTCACTTCATTTGTGTGACCTAAATCTGATGGTGACTTTGGAAATATCTTCTCCCACTTGTGAAATAATTTGTAAACTTTGTATTTTTGTTCTGTTGTCAAATTTGAATTATCGATATCAAGCCCATACTTCTGTTTCTGATTTTTTGTATTCATGTCTTTGTTTTCTTTCAGGCTGGATTGACGCAGAGAAGACGGATTGCAGTGGTGTGGTGATGTCGGTTTGGCGAAGAACTTTTACCTCCTGCAGCAGGCATATGCTTGATTTTGATTTTATTTTTACAGGTTTAGCAGATATATTGCATATCCGTACTGGGATTCTTGAAGACTTCTTTAGTGAAGTAGAAGAAACCACTCGAGGACAGATTATAGTACTTGTCAGATTGTTAATTTTAATAGGCTCTGTAACTGCTGCCTCAAAGTTTTTAGACTTGCGTAAAAATCCTGTAACTGTCCTAGTTTCCATTGGTTGAAGTACTATATCAGTTGTTGCTGTTACTTTCGCTGTATCTGTTCCCATGGAAATAAACGCTGTTTCCTATTCTTTAGGGATATTGCCACCGTCATTTGTGATACTTTTGATTTCTCTTATTATGTTTGTACCTATTAAAACAGGCACTGTTTTGTGGAAATCTGTACTTTGTACAACTAAAAGAAGGGTTTCTATTGGCTTCTCTGATATGTGTGTTTCCACTGTAACCCCTATGTAACCCAAGTACGGTATAGAACTGCCATTCGCTCCTTTGATATCTAAATCAAAATCGTCAAGTGCTTTCAGTTCAGGTCTGAGATCCATGGTTTTGACGAATGATTCAGATATCGTACTTATCATTGAACCATTGTCTATTAATGCCGTTTCTACTCCGTTAACTTTAATTTGGCCTGTATTAGACTCTCCAATAAGTTTGCTAAAATGAGTGGTTTTGTCTGTTGGGCTTCCTTGTATATTGCTCCGCTCATGCCCTGTGACCACAGCATCTTCTAGTTTAAAGGCTCGGCTGAAGTATTATCTTCTTTTCCTACATTTTTCTCGTTGGTAACTATTTCATTTCTTCTGTTGTGAGAATTCTCTTTTGCCTGATTCTCTGATTGGCCTTTTCTACAGTTTTCTCTTTCATTTCTATCGTAATCTCTATCTCTCCGACCTTGGAATCGTCTACTGTCATCTCTATATCCTCTTCCTCTATAGTCAGATCCACTGTATCTTTAAGTGCCTCTACCTCTGTTTCTATTCTGAGGCCACGTTTCCTTTTAGTCACCTTGATCTCTATAGACCGGTGTTTCTACATATTTCTGGTTATCTTTTGACTTCTTTTCTTTAGTTATCTCTTCCAATTTGTTCTCAGCTATCTTCACCTTTTCAACTAGGTCTTGTAAAAGTGATAACTGTTCTTTGAAATTTGTTTGCTGGCTATTTATTTGCTTTAAAGTATCAGTAACTTTTGTCTCTCTTGTCAGGTTCATTTCTGATTCCTATTTTCTGACTTTCCTTTGTAGATCTTCAAAATCTTTAGCTGTTTCATAACTGAGCCTTGTCGCATTTCTCAGGTCATCACTGTACAAGAACCTCCAAAACCTACTTCTTAGCATTTCATCCTTTTGACTCTTCAAAATCTGTTGTTTATCTAATGCTATCTGTATCATGCTTTCAAGTCTTATCCCCCATTCTGACAGACTTTCTTCTTTCCTCTGCTTTGCTTGGTAAAATTCAGCTAATACTGATTCCCCAGATCTGACATTTCCATATACAGTTTGTAACTTGTCCACTATTTCCCTTGTAGATGCTTCTGTTCCTAATGCCAGGAGTATCTTTCTTGCATTTCCTGTTAAGGAGTCCTTTACAGCTTGTCGAAGAATGTCTTCTTGATATAAGCCTGACTTTATCATAACTTCTATTTCTATCTTCCACTCTTCAAATGTGCTTTCTAACAGCTTTGGAACTGTTGGCTTAAAAATGTGAGATTTAACTTTATCTCTTTCCGTTATTTGCTGTTCAACGATGTCTTTAACTTTATCTTCGTCATCAACTTACGTACCTTGCCTTTTAGCTGTACCATTGTCTTTAATTTCTTTCGTTTTATCTTTTAGGTAATAATAATCATCCTCACTCGTTTCTTCATTTATCTGTCTCAACGTCGACTTCATCTTAAGTAAGCTATTTTGTAGTTTCCTCTCTTTCTCTTTTAAATCATTTATTCTCTTTTCTTTCATCTCTCTTTTCTCTTTTTTCTCTTTCAGTAATCGTTTTACTTCAAATTCCTTTCTTTTCATTTCTTTCAACATCTTCTTTCTTTTCAACTGTAACTCAGCCTCTTTTTCGCGTAATTGTAGATTCTCTATTCTTTTCCTTATTTCTATTTCCTCTTGATCATCTTCACTCTCAGTGGCATAGTCTCTATCTGATATTCCTATTTTTCCTTTTAAAGTACCTGTACCATCCATGTACCCATCATGATATGCGTCCTCATTTTTAACTCTGATACTTGGTATGCTAGGTTTTTCACGCCTTTCATTTCGTTTAAGTAATATTTCCTCATCCCTTTTAGACTCCATTCCTCTTTTTCCATTTTCGAAGCAATCTTTTTCATCCCTCCTTGTACTACTTAAAAAAACCATGGGATTATCATATTCTGCAGCTTTATTTTCTATCCATCGCATTTCTGTATCAAATACATTCTCCTTATGTGATTTGTCAGGGTTTGTTCCTTCTCTTTGAACTATTCCATAACTAACTCTCCTTTTTCTCCGCTGTGTGTCACCAGTATGTAGTACTTTCCCTGTATGGTCAGTGGTATGATATATTTCAAACTGGTCATCTATGTTTTTGTCAGAGGTACTCGAATCCCTCCTTCCTTCGCCTAACATTAACCATTTCCGTTATTCTTTTCACTTCAGTTTCAATCATTCTCATACTATTTTCTAGCTCTCTTCTAGTCTTATCCATTTCAAAGATACTATGCTGCGCCATATTTATGTCCTCTTTTTCTTTCTTATTTAATTCTTTATTTCTTTGCTCCATATCCTTTTTTATTCTTTTCTCAGACTCCCTTTCCTGTTCCTCTAAGGCTAACCTTTCTCTTCTTAATCTTCTTAATTCTCTTGCAGACATATACTCTGCCATGCTTAATGTATAACTTTATTTACCTTTTTATATTAAGGGGTAAATACTAATTTCCAAATTATCTCTTTCTCTCTTTTTTCTAAACCTGTTTGTCTAGAATTTTAAAGAGTAAAATTGAAAACAATTATCACACACAATAGTCAACACACACACAACCAAAACATTTAACTATAACGTTAAAGTTTTTGGTTATGTTTATAAATAGTGTTTATTGATAAATACTACAGTTGTCTATTATAAATAGATTACTAAAGCATTAAAATAAAATACAGGAATATCTATATCCAGTAATGAAATAAGTATAGCTCTTATATCTCAATTCTGGATAAAAGAAAAAAAAATGAAAGAAAAAAAAGATCCCAATTGGATTCGAATCCGTAGAATAGAAGAACACTAACCACTGCGCTACGCGGTAATGTATGTACACGCCGCGGATTTTTTTTACTAATCACACTGTATACTGACAAAAGAACTGAAGGAACTTTTAAAGTACTTTTTTCACTAAGCAGTGTTGATAGCATTTAATCTCTTCTTTATAGGTAATGTACTTGACAGCTTTCTATCAAATATTACTACCTATTGTAAATGCTGCCGAGTCTTACTCTTTAACGGTAAAACGTGACGATTTTCGGTGTAGACATACTAGTAAAATCTTAACGGATTTTACAAATGTCTGTAACTGCAAACTCTATCCTTCACTTTCTGCAGTGAAAAAAAATCTTTATTACATGTGATAATAAAGATTTATTAATACATAAACCAATAAATACAAATTTCTATATCATGTGATTTTATTTGTTATCTTTTCTTAGAAAGATGACAATACAGTTTGTAGTGCACGGGAAACTTTCACGATGATGAAAACTATATATACACCAATGTCAAAACTAACTGTTGAAAATTAATATTACAAAAGGGCAATTGTTTGACATCTCGGGATAGATCTTTAAAGTGTCTTCTGAGATGGCCCTTTATAGACACTTTTATATGTCTGTATGAGAAATGCTTCAATAGACAATACAATCTTGTCCGTACTTCAATTGAAATATCTAAGCAATAACGGTACTAGACTATTATCCTATAGGTGTTTTTACAAAGCACCTCTACTAATATCTAAATAAACAAACAGGTCAGTGGTCACCAGTCAGTGAGTTTGTATATAAATACTATTGTATGTATTATAGTGTAATGCAGCGTGTGTACTAGAACCTACACTTTTATCAAAACAAAAGTATCAACACCTGTCAAAAAAAAAAAAATAAACAAAACAACAAAAAAAAACAATTGCAACACATATTTATGCAAATACCCTATAAAAAGAAAAAAAAATATCATATATAATAGATCAAAATAAGATAATTCTTGATTCTATAATATATGAATCGTTCAATACGAATCACAGTATTTAATAAATACAGGTCTTTAATAGACGAAAAGTCACAGTCTTAGGGAAAGTTCATACACATCCAGCGTCGAAAAGAAACCCTGAAGATTCCTGGAGGTGACGACTATCATTATATCCTGGGCCCTTATAGACTTAATATGCATGCATGCTTATGTAAATAAACTTCCAAAACCGGTAAAATTATAACGACAAACACTGCAGATCATAAACTACTTTTTGGCCATATGGTACCTTGGACGTTGAGAATATCTCGGGTATTGATCATCCTGCACGTGCTGCATCCACTAATCAGTTGAACCACTGTAAACCACGTTGGGCGCCACTTGTCACCGGCCCTCAGCTTGCAGCTTAGGCGATGAGTTCGTAGGGTCAACAAAATAAGAAATAACTCAGATTGTTGGTCAGTGTATTTGCGTCAACTGAGATAAATGAAAAGAATATATAAAATACTACATCATATGTGAAAAACATAGTATTGTAATAAGTACAAAATACATAAAATGACTATCGAAATAATAGAATCACGATGCGTATAATTTCTATTGACAACAAAAATAATGTCAAAACACATGGGAGCACTATATCTAATAAAAATGATAATATAATCGATCATTAAACAAAACAACGGTAAATGAGGTATTACATCATAATTATTCCCCTAAAATAAAGTTCACTATCTGAAAACGTGTTTAAGGTACAAAACTGTTAACAAAAGGTTTGAGAATTTAAGGATTATTTGAACAAGAACTGTCACTGTAAGATGACAATGCCCCCGAAGTGGTGCTTTGAACTTTGAGCTGAGAACCAGCCATTCAGGGGTCGAGTTCAAATAAATATAGGTCAATGGGAAGGCCTTGTCCAAAGGGGTGGTGTGTCTAAGTATGAAAAATATCCACTTACTAATGTGGAAGTTATGGCCTTTGTTAATGTTTTTGGACAATTGGATCTTCAAGGTAAAAGTCATTCAGGGGTCAAGGTTAAATTGATATAGGTCAGTGAGAAAGTCTTGTCAAAAGGGGTGTTGTTTCTAGGTATGAAGTAAATGCACTTACTAATATGGAAGTTATGGCCAGTGTTAAAGTTTTCTGACAATTGGATGTCCAAGATGAAGGTCATTCAGGGGTCAAGGTCAAACAAATATAGGTCAGTGGGAAGGTCTTGCCCAAAGAGGTGTTGTGTCCATGTCCAAGTCCATTTTCTGGTAAAATGAAAATGAAATTATATTTGGATACTTAATAATTTGAAGTACTAATTTGTAGTGAGACATTGTTTCTTAGATATTGTCAGTTTGATGATTTTTAAAGTACCCTTCTGCTGTTTAGATGATTGTTATATTTGAACAAAGACCCAGTTTACGTCGTAACTATTAAAGTAATGTCTCCGTATATAATAAACACTTTTTTTCAAGAAACGTTAACAAGAAGTATTCTATCACACCGAGTTTTATAATATATAATAGAATGTGTTATCGTGCGCTTTTGTCTCAAAGGGAGAAGAAATAACTGTGTACCACTTTCAATACACGAAATGGAAACAAGGTCATAACATAGCGGATAGTGCTACTGAGTTCGTTCATTTCATAAAAGATGCCGGGAAGTATGTGGGCAAAAAAGATACATCGCCTGTAGTTGTTCATTGTCTGTGAGTTTTTAATCTACAGAACACTTTGATAGAAGAAAATTGCTGTTTGCTATTTACTTCTTTCTTTAATCAAATTCTTGCATATAAGCCGTACTGGAAAAAAAGTTTATAAAACCAAATCAATGAGAAATTGGGTATGACATTTGTCTATATTGACTCGCACGTCTATAAAATCTCAATTCAACAATATTCGTTCAAATATAAGTATCTGCGTATGAACATTTTATAGTTAGAATCCATTTTATATATGTAGAACAGGGCTATTTCTGTTCTTTAGAAATGGTTACGAGAGAAGTGGGTTGTTCTGTGTCGTTGGAGAAGCTGGAAGGGGAGAGACAAGTGAGTATGGTGAATATAATCCGCGAAGTCAGGAGCAAACGGAGATTAGCTATTTCATCAGTGGTAAGTATCTGCAAATAATAAGTGATTGATATTTCGTTGTAATCTTTTTGGTTAGATGTTTATATTTTTACCAGGTTTATATATTTCAAAACATTCTTCGATTTGATTTTATATTCGATTTGTATTATTGTATGTTATCTGATAATCACATTAGTTTTTGTATTTGCTGACAGGATGCATGCACGTGATACAAACACTACACATTGTAATACTCTAGTTTTTATTTTTTATTGTTTGATTCACGGAGCATAGATTGTCCTGTATGAATATGTTTTGATAAAAGCAAGAAATATGACATATTTTTTGTCGAAACGTTTGTTTATGTGGCTTAAATTACACATATATTTTAGGAATATTTGAAGTTACTTTATAGTTGCAGAAAATGTCCTATAAAAAGATTTCAATAAACACATGAACTTATACAAACATGCTACTTTTTCTAATAATTAAAAATATTAAAATGACCCTAATTGTGTTTCAGGAACAATTGAAATTTTGCTACCAGTGTGTATCTGCCCATCTAGAATCCTACAGCACCTACTCGAACTTTGCCGTTTAAAGCGACTGACTCACAGACGATGATAAAAAGAAAATGTTTATACTTCTTGAAATTCTTGGTGTAATCGTGAAGAAGATACCTAAACTAAGTTACTGACTCAGTTTTTGTGACAGAAAAACATCAGAATATAAAGTTTTACACACTTTTATCGGTAAAAAATTTACCCCGTTAGTCACGGGGTAGATACTTTAGTTATAAGATTAATTTTGAGGCAATCTAATAACTAGACGTCGTGGCTCAGTGGTCTAAGTCGTCGCTCTATATTTTACTGACCGAAAGGTCGTGGGTTCGAATCCTGGTTAAGTTAAAACATTTTTTTTTCAGTTTTCATGGTGTATAGAAGCATAATATTACATTTTTTCCATAGTATATTAAATCCTCATAAATTTGAAAGAATAAAAAATTCCAGCAAAATTTTGTGAGTCAGTCGCTTTAAGTCAAACTTGTAAACAGGACAGTCTTCACATAGCTTTTGCTTTGTTCTACAGTTAGCAAGGGTTTATTTAAGTGCTTAGCTTTCTGTGTAGTATAAGACTAGTGTATAATTTATATCTAATGATAGACCCTTTATCGCTGTGTAACCCATAATAATTGTTATGAAGTTATAAAATATAAACTGAACTCTGTCAAAATTTTCAGTCTTCCGGCTAGTATTTCATACGGAACAGCATAACTAATTCAATGCTATTCAACAGTACCTATAATGAAAAATTTTACGAGTTATAACGCCGAATAAGACGGCAATAATAAGAACACGTCATTTCTTGTGAAAATGCGATGGGAAACCACGTGGGATTTGAATTCCTATTTGCCTTGAACTTCTTCATTGATGTTCATGTTTTTTTTTCTCTCTTTCATAATAAATTGAAAAAAAGGAGTTATGTGAATGAATTTGAGTACAAGTGGAAGAGACCCAAGGAAAGGAATTTTTTACTTGCGTTAGGGTTCTAACCCAGTAATTAACTTTTTTTTCCCTTTGCACTTAATATATTTTATTATTGATCATGGTTGTCTGTATTATTCTATGGTATAAAGTGTAATCATATAACTTATCTTCTTCAAAGATTATATTTTTATACTCAACTTGTTTTGCCTTCATTCTATGGATCATTAAGCGTTTGGTATTATTTTCGAGTTTTAAACAAGCTGAAAGGAAGCATTACTTAATAAAAATAATACACACAAAATTATATCGATTTTATTAATAAAAATGTAATATTTATTATAATGATTATAATAAGAAATCAAATCATCATCAGCTTGTATTTTACGCGCTCTTTCGTATACTTAAATGGGTGTTTCAACATTTTAAACATATGTTTTTCGAAATATCACAACTGAAATATGAATTACGACTGACTCGTACCAAACAATAGATGTTTACAGAATGTTAATAAAACGGTGTCAAGCAATGATACAAAGAAGTATAAATAGCTATAAGAAGTTCATTTAGTACTTATGTACTTATTTTTACATTCCTCATTAATGGTAATGTTTTCCTCTTTTTATTGTGAATGATATGAAAGTCTTTTTATAACGGTTATCATTCATATATGCTAGAAATTGAAATAAATGCGAAAAAGGAGTTTTCTGTATGAATATAAGTACACGTGGTATAAATAGCTAAAAGAAAGTAATTTATACTTATTTGTACTTATTTGTACATTTACTATGACAAATCACTCTATACGCGAAATGATCAGTGTTTTACGGAACGAGGTATATGTAGTGTATATAGTATTTTCGGGAACAAGCATAAAATTAAACCGATTCCTTTTAAAAATAATTCGTCCTCACAATACTGATATCTGCATAAAACAGGAATGCTTCAGTACATTCCCAGTTCTATTATCACACACTTTTGTTTCTTTGTACTGATATTGTACATCTACATGAAAAGACAACTGATTAAGGAATAGATGAAGGAAGCTCTGTTTTGAAGCCGAGTTGTCTGTCTTTATGTGTAATGTAAAATACTTCAAATAAAACTTGAATATGGATAGACTACAAATATTACTACAGATACGTTACACATGGGCAGGCATATATTTATTTGCGGTTTTATTCATGTTTATGTGTGTCTCTTCAAGATAAGCTTGCATCTTACAATATTTATGAAATATCTTATTTAACAGTTACATTACAAGCAATATGATTGAATAATTTGTTGATTTCAATTCTGTACTTTGACTTTTTCTTGCTTTATTCTGTGTATCTGGCAGTGAAGTCCATCTGAATGTACAATGCAACGAGTACGAGGAAGGAATAGATTTGCTTAACGTTTTATGTAAATAAACAACATTATAAAGGTTTTGTAGGTCGGTTTGCACTTTGTATGTTCCGGAAAATTTGTATTCTGCAGTAGAAACATCAGTGGTTCTACCTATTTAACTAATAAAGCGGGTATATAATATACTATTGCAAGTCCCAAGTTTAAAGAAATAGACATGCAGGTAATGTATTGATTTCGTTTACTACGAGCCTTCGCCTTAAACAGCAATCAAATGGTGGTCTGTGTATGGCAGAAGTATTGTCACTATATTGTATCTTGCCAGATACCTAATAATGACGTCCGGATGATTTCTTACGGTGCGAGAAGATTGTGACAGCGTTTTGCAGTCATTATTATCTATTACAATAACATGCTGCAAAGGGGTAACTATCTTGGTATTCTCCCGGAGATGTTTTTCCTGTAGTTATTATAGAATTACAAATGACACTAAGTTTGCAACTAACGGGTAAATCCGATAGGGTTTGGCCTGCACCATTAGCTAGTTTTATGTAACATCCTGCAAAGTCCAAGCAAAATCGGTCCGGCCACACCCGAGTACTTCGAGCTATTGGTGAAACTTAAAGAGTAATTAGCAAGCATTGTGTACACATCATTATATTAAATCCTACCAAGTTTCAGCTCAATCCAGCCAAGCGATTTTTGAAATATGGCCCTGGATAAAGATTTATAAAATAACAGTGTATAGTGGTATTACTTATCTACCATTAAATGAATTAAATGAACGAAGAAAAAAAGAAAAGACAAAGAAAAAAGCATTTGTACCGTTCACACATTTATTATTCCCAATAAAAGATTAACATTTTACCAGATGGAACCGCAATGGTTACTGTAGAAAAAATAATAGCAGCTCAAAATACAGTTTGCATCTGAATAGATTAATCGTATACTTATACATATTTAAAAAAGAAAGTAATGAAGACATGACACTTAGAAACATTATTTTTTATGATGTAAGGACTAGACGCTGTTTCAGATGTCGAGACCGGACCAGCAGAATTTTTCGTCATACCGTCGTAGTTAAAAAATGTATCGGTTTGTTACACCGTTAACTGTTTTTGTTGACCACACAATCGTCTACAGCCTACACTGAATCAGCTCACAGCTAAATACAGCTCACTCTAAGCTGTATACGTCAAGGTGCTGCATATCTCCGCATATAGCTCATTTTAATAGATCGAGATAAAGAATCGTTTTACATTTCATTATTATATTCAACATCATCACCAGCGAATCCTAAAACATATAATCATAATTTGCAGCAACAGAAGCAACAACAGCTGATGTGTGATCATGATTACCACTTCCACTAACACCATCACCACCATCGTCGTCGTTGTCGTCAACATCTTACTCATCTTCGACCCTCATAAACATTTTCGTCACCAAGTTACTTTTTTCTTCGGGCATTTGCATGTATAGACGAATTTTGGCCATAGACAAATTCAATAGCGGCGATGACTATTACTACTACTACTACTACTACTCCTACTACTACTGCTGATGCTGCTACTACTACTGTTTCTATCATTTCAACGGCAAAGATAATGATGATGAATATGATAATAATGATGATGAATGCAAACTTATTAAAGATTCAGTGATAAATATAGTCAGAATCATTTTAAAATGGTGGCCACTATGTGAGCAATATATGTTAATATGACAGACCTATCTGAAAAGTATAATTATAGATATATCCAACGTTTACAACTCAAGTCAACTGTATTTGTTGTATGCTCAAGAACACAGCTCACAATAAACTGTGTACGTTGTAAAGCAACGAATATAGATCACGCGGAAGCTGTATTCGGCGTAAGCTGTATACGGTGTAACATAGCATAATTCATTTCTGGTCTAAGTTCTTGAGTCATTTAACATTTGACGGTTCTTATAAACTAATGACGTCAAATGAACAATATGTGTTTCTTAAACTAAAGGTAATAAAGTATAGGAGTGGGCATATTAAGGTTTATTCTGCAAATCGGAGATAAAAAAGTTGTTGATCCTACAAGAAAGCACATGTTAATTAGTACACGGTTACTACTATCGCTCACATGCAGTTTTATATACAACATGTGTATGTGTCAATACATCTACACAGTTTTGTTTTATATAGTTATACAAGTAACCGCAGACAAAAAAACAACATTGAATTGCATGTTTATTCATTATAAATATGGTAATTTTAAATGTTGGCCAAAGAAACTGATGAGTATAAATGACTGTAGAAAACAATATAGCTAATTGGAATAATAAGTGTTCCTCGCCTATATGCGAATTGTAAGTTCAAGTGCACCAAGAGGGATTTAAAACGAGAGATCTAGCGAAGATGAGACAACGTTGACGAAGAGATTTCGTATAACTACATAAAAGTGATAGATTTTTGTTCTTTCTAACCTAAAAGCTCGGTTTTCGCATCAGAACATCGCAATCGCGAATTGCTAGAGTCTCATATTGACAATGTTTACAAATTTATTGAACAGAAATGATAGCAAAATTATTAAGAATTTAACCAAAAACTTCCACTTTAAAAGTAACAGTAATGTTTTAGTTTTATGCGAAAAAAAAATGTTTAGCAATCAGAATTGACAATATTGTTGATGATATGGGCAATTTATAAAGTTACGTTCTTTAGTTTTCAGCGTTGGGAGTTTTTCTGTCTAACAAGTACTTAAGAAAGTAGTTTTCAATAAAAACATAAATTCAAACGCAAGACTGCTAAAATACTAGCAAAATAAATCAAGCGGCGACACAAAATTATAATCTAGATTTCAAACAAACAAATAAAAGAGTGTTAGAAGTACAGAAGGCATATTAAGTAAATGCAAGAGCAAAACAACATTTAATCTAATGTAAACTTATTTGAATCGTATTCCTGGACTTTCGATGGCTTCATTATTCCAGCTGGTTTGAGTATCTGCAATAAACATTAATCATTATATGTGTATAACCAAATTAATTACATTAATCAATAAAAGCAGAACATATTTGTGAGGAAAGAAACAATTTCGTTACTTTAAATATTACATTATTTTTAAAAATTGTACAGATATACAAACTCACCATGTCAGTATTCGTGAAGTGTCTTGTATTCGTGTTCTGTTATCAATAGAAAACACAATGAGTTGAAAAAATCATTATGACTGAAACCTGCCAATGAATCTAGGACGTGCGAAGCAGCTTGGTTTTTATTGCATTAAATTAATATTATTATTGTATTTTATGTATTCAAGTCTATAAGTCACAAAATATCGTTCCTATATTCTAGCAGAATGATAAGGACAAATCATTTTTTTTTCACTTTAGCAGGTTAAAGTACTGTGCAATTACGCATAGAGTGCGTCAGAGACAAATAGTTTTAGCAATAAATACAATTAATGGCGATAGTGGTGTAGTTCCCAATTTAATGATTATTTTGTTAAAATATGTTATAAAAAGAATTAAGCCACGAGAGCTATGTGTTACACAAGTTCATTATATTTTTTCATGTAAAGGCGCATAATTATATTTTTAATCGTTGTCGTTTTTTATTATCTCCCTTTTCTCTTATTAATCACTTATAATGTTCTATGCTAGTTTGGTTTGGAACGTGATGTACAATTTTAACCGTACTTGAAGCGATATACATTGTATTTCAATAATTAAATATACATTTATAGAGGACTACGTAGTTATTTCTAGCAATACATTTTTAATGCAACAATATAGTGATACCTACACTAATTCGACGTACTCAGCAAGATAAAAAGCTTGTGTACATTTTAATTAAACGATTGAACTATAAACGTTTATTTTTTTTACCTTCATTACCCTCTATTTTGCCTATTTCCTCATACACCTCCATTTGGGTTTTGGGTTCTGGCCCTTAAAACAAAATAAATCATTTACTAACACCTATAATCTAAAACTTTACAAAAGACCGCCTCTCAAATACATATAAGAAAGTAAATAATTCACTATCACTAAAACAATAATGCTAACGTATAAAGAGATTCCCATTTCGTAAAAAAATATGCGTACCAGATTTGAGTCTTAAGAGAAAAAAACACTAAATTTAATGTAAATATTTAATTCAACTGCTTCATTATTTTTTTAAAAATCATTTAGTTTTGCTTCATATTCTCCAGTTGGAGTTTTGGGCACAAACATTGACTCTGTAAAGTAAAACAAGAAAAATCTATGTCAATTTTCACGCTAAAACAATATTTTGTAAGCAAAAAGTCATAGTAAATATGTTTTCTACAGAAAGTGTACCAGACATGCATTAGATGTATATATTAATGATGTAATTTTGTTTTTTTATAAAGATTAATAATCGCAACAACTGTTTCAGTTCAACTTTTAACACTTAGAGGTCTAAGACACTTAAAAATAGTTATTTTTGAAGATCTGAACTGGAGGAGATTCAGAAGTATATAAACTGAACATGGAATATGTGTGTTTTGTATTCTATTCCCTAACCACTTTTATTTTCAAAATAAAATGTGCCACCTGTAATATTAATGTCATCATAATGTTCTTCGTTTCTCGTTTTTGTCTCTAATATGGAATCGTCAAACTCTACAATCAAAAAACATGATAATGTAAATTGACAAATACAGGATAATAAGATAGGTAATTACATATTAAAGCCAACATTAAAATGTGATTTTGTTTGAAAAGTAATTAATGTTATTAACAATCATCTTTTGGCATTTTGTTTGAAGAATATTTTTACACCAGATCACTTATTAAAACACTTGCTTCATGTAAACAATAGTCATAAAAAAACAAATAAAATTTTCGTGTGCGTAATGAACAAAAAAGAATGTGTTATACAGACCTTTGCCAATGTCTGTTGTAGCAAACATATTTTCCAAGGAAACTTGTAATGTTGTGCGTTTACGTTTTCTGTTGAGAAATGAAATATTACAAGAAAGACGTTTAAAAAATAAAATCGTACGTTGTTCATGAAACAAAAATAAGTAATGAAATAATATGATCGTGTCAGATATATATGTTTGGTGGATGTCCTTACACACATTTTCTTTCCATGGTATTTTATCCACAATCATAATTTTAGGAACTACGGTTTTACGTAAATACGCATTACAAGACAAGACTAGATGTTATCAATTGCAATGACTTAATTATGTTCTGACAAAATCTTGTATAAACAACCTCTGAAAGCATTGCCTCTTCTTTACAATAAAGACGATTCCCATTGTAACAAATAAGATTGCTGCAAGCACTAAAAGTGAAGAAAGGACGATCACAGTCACGGACAGACTTCCTTTTTGTACATACTTCTGATTATCTGTAAACAAAATAATGAAATGTTCCATTTTTCCCTGAAGAAAAAGCAAGAAATTGCGCTTAATGCATTGGCTTAAGCTACAAGTTCTCAAACAAAATTCGAACATATGAATTCATTAAAAAGATGAATTTTAAGAACAGATATTCTGTAAGTGTTTGGGTATTTTCCTGAGATATAGGAAATCGTGTCTTTATTAAAGTAACCCTTTATTAGGATTGTGGAACACAAAATTACCTAGGACGCAAACAGCGTCATCGGTGACTTCATTACATCCTTTCTTACACTTGCCACTTACCTGGATACATATATTGTCAATACAATAGCTACTACATGTCTCATTACAGGTTGGTCCGAAATAGCCAGTAGTACAGCCAAATCTGCATTTTCCATCCAGTTGTGTACATCGACTGGCATATACATCAGGTAAAACTTTGCAATGATCTGAGCAAAATAACTCACAATTGAATCCAAACATATTGTTTTTGCATGAATCACAAATTCCTGTCTCAAAATTACAGGATCTGTCACAGTATTTTGGGCACCTATCTTCACATGTCTCATTAAAATAGCCTGGGACACATTCTCTACATTCAGAGTTTGACGCACATACTGCACAATTGTTATTTCCAGTGCAACATTTGTCACCTGAAAAGTTATTTGAACATCCATACCTGCATTTTCCAGAGACAGTATCGCATACGCCATCTAAACAATTTGAAGAACACTTGCTATTGCATTCTGTTCCAAACCAACCATTTGAACAATAGTCACACCTCACTCCAGCGAAGTTTTCAACACATCTTGAGCAGTTGCCAAACTCTTTTTCGCAGACAGAATCTCTGCATTTATCCGGACAATCAAAATTGCATCTTTTTCCATATTTGCCACGAATACACGAAGCACAGTTTGTTCCATTAAAATTTGTCTTACAACCCTCTAAACATGTCCCATTGTCTTTTTCACACAGTGTCTCGATACAATTTGAAGGACACGAATGATTACAAAACTCGCCGTACATACCAGAAATACATGCATCACATATATTGCCAATCATTTTTTCAGATTTACATCCATCCCTACAAAAGCCTGTTTCTTTGTCACAGCTTCCACCTTTACAGTTATTTGGACACGACATATTGCAGTGTGGTCCATATTGTCCAACAACACAATATGTACATTTATCACCGGTAAAATTCGAAAGGCAGTTACACATTCCTGTATCAATTAAGCATGTTTGTTCTGTACAGCCACGCGAACAGTCTTCTTGGCAATGCTGGCCATATTTTCCAGGTACACACTCTAGACATTCATCGTACGATACGCATTTTGTGCATGAATCTCTACATTCATATGTGCAATTATTGAACTCAAAGCTGCTATCATTGTCATTTTCTCTCCCGTTATAATATCCTTCCTTACATTTGCCACATTCAGTCTCTGTAATGCAAGTAGCACATGTAGGAACACATTTACTGTTGCACAAATTATTAATGTTATGAAAGCCTGACTTGCAGTCAATGCAGTTGGTTTGGCTGCAAATGCAGTTAGTAGGGCAATCGTAAAACGAGCATATTGAGGAATTATCTTTGTCAAAGTATCCGTCCTTACATTCGATGCAGTTGGTGTTTGAGCTGCATGACTTACAAGAAGAAGGACATGCAAGTGTGCAATCTAAGTTTGGTCCCAGATAGTAGCCGTCATAACATATATCGCAAACTCTCGAACTGGTGGTGCCTCCACAGGACTTGCAGTTTTCATACTGACATAACTCGTAGCATCTTGCTCCTCTGTGCCCGTCGACACATCCTTTAGAACACACATTAGGCCAATTGTACAGTCCTACATGACATGCTTCATCTTTGCAACAACTGCAATTGTTGACACAATCCGGATCTGTAATATATATTGGCTGATTTACGCCATGTCGTATTTTCGTTTTTTTCGCCACGAAATGCAAAAAATGCGAAAACACAAAGATACGCAAAGTCAAACTTTGTCGTATTGTCGTGTTTTTGCATTTTCGCATTTTCGAGGCAAAAATGCGAAAGGACGACAAAATAAGGGCAACAATAGGACACATAAAATGTGTCGTGTTTTCGTATTTCATCTGTCGTGTCTTTGCTTATTCGTGGCGAAAATGCAAAAACACGAAGATACGACAAAGTCAAACTTTGTTGTCCTTTCGTGTTTTCACATTGTTGCATTTTTGCTTTTTCGCATTTTTGCATTGTTACATTTTCGCATTGTCGCATTTGTCGCATTTTCGCGTTCCGTATGTTGAAGAGCGTGCGCACGTCAATTACACATATGCTTAAACAATAATGTATGATATGGTTATATCGCTATCTTTTTTAAATCATACTTTTGTTATTTATGATTACTGTTTTCCTACAAGTTTGTATTTTATAAACAACGCGACTGCCTAGTACATTTAAAAGGTAAAGTTTCAAAATATTCAACATATGTTTGATAAATCAGCGCATGCGTAACCGGAACGCAAAGAAGCGAAAAGGCGAAAAGTCAACAATGCGAAAAAGCAAAAATGCGACAATGTAACAATGCGAAAATCAAAAATGCTAAAAACGATAAATGTAAAGACCTACAAATAAGAGGGGAAAGACGACACATTTTATGTGCCGTATTTTCGCCTAATTGGGTCGTCCTTTTGCTTTTTCACCTTGAGGATGCAAAAATGCGAAAACACAAGAAAACGACAAAATTTGACTTTGTCGTATCTTCGTGTTTTCGCATTTTTTGTGGCGAAAAGCGAAAATACGACATGGCGTAAATCAGCCACCATAGTAATACCGTCTTTGTATAAATTTAAAAAAAATTTAAAAAATAAGGGACACATACACCTAACTTCATACAACGGAAAGACAAAAAAAAAACATCCTGGTAACAAAAGCAAAATCTTTGGAATCTTGTGTACTCAAAATTTGAAACAGAGGAAATATCACTTTGCTATCGATGTTAACAATTAAAAGTGGTATGAGGTAAATAACGTTTAATAAAGTTAGAAATAAATCAGACAATACAAGAAACCTTTTTTGAAACGTATAATAAACCTATTTTAAATGTTTGAAACTTGACTATGGAGAAGGACCAGTTGGCAATAACACGATAAATATAAAAACAAAATTTCTCAAAACGGCTACTTACCGGTTTCTATACTCAATACTATGAAAAATCGATAAAACATGGTGCATCCGAACAACATCATCCATTTCATCTTCAAACTAATGAAACGAAAACTGTAAAATGAAATAATATTTTTTTTTTCATAAACAATTAACTTCCTCGTGAGTTTTACGATAATCAGCGCATCTCTTTTACTTTCTTCTTTTTAACTGCATAGCACCATTGACCCTACAAACCTATAATAACTATCCTCTACAGAGGCGTCAGTCATATGGGGAATCGGTACCGACGATAAATAAATTCAAATAGACAGATTGGGTTGCTTATTTTTTCACCCTAAATTTAAAAGTTAATCTCGACCGTAGAGCATCGGCAAGAGGAGAAGCCAGACTAAATTTAAGTGTGCAGTATAATGTCTTAGCCCTATTCTCACTGTCCCGAATTGCCGACTGCCCTTCCCATCCCCTGCTTAGGTCCCGATTAAGTGGTCCGGGAGAGTCTAAGCTGTTACTACATCCCTGACGGCATCATTTACGTCCTTGACAATATTTCAAAATGTTCAATTCTGGTCATTCCGAGGTAGAACCGAGTATTCTTTACTCGTAACACAGGCAGGTCGGATCTCTATCTAAGTTTACCGTGGTAATCCCTAATGATCTACGGTAATGTGGCCTGCACTTAACCCCCGATTTGGGCCGCCTTAGCTCAGACGAAGCACGGTATAGTCCCCTTTTTGTAGCGCGGGTGTAGGGAATAGCACGGTTACCCCCAGGACCACTGGTGTATCATCAATCCATAACCAGTAAAGATTCGGCTCACACCAGGTTATACCGGGATCAACCGGAACGCGCCGGTCCAGCACCGTAAATATTCCGTGGCAAACCAGGAACTAACCCAGTAAGTCCGTGGGTTAAATCTTGAATATCCTGTTACGAAATCCGGAATACATCGGCGCAATGTCTGAAATACGAGAATGCAATTTACTTTTTCAGAACAAATCTGCATGAATATCACAGTTTACCGGTTTTTTTTTCGGGATGTACCGGTGTCAGAACCGTGGCTTTAAAGGAATTTGAATGTTTACTTATTATAGTATTCAGTATACTTGGTTTCATTTTTTGGTTATGCCCCTAAGGTCATAATCCAGGTTAGTGGCGAATTTTATAAACGCGACAGAACGTCTATTAAAAATGATTATGCAGCAGAGCTTCTGAAGCCGGAGATTTTCTGACATCCTTATTTTGCGGCCCTGGAATCTTTTTTTTTCGACCCTATTTGCGGCCCTAGATTTAATAGTGTTAAATCATTTGATTTTTCTGAATGTTTATTAATGAAGGTAAAACAATAAAGGCAGCTGTATTCAACGTATTAAATCTGATTGATTCATTTTGATTGGTAAATATTTGTATTTGTTTTAGGTGAATAATGTGTTTAAATCAAAACGAGAAATTGACTGTAATTTTCATATAATTTGGCATATTTTTTTATACCGACAGCAATTAAAATTGAAATCTATTTACTGCACGTAAACAACAGACTTACAATAAATTATTCAGAATTTAACGTTTATGCAACTGTTTTGCCGAAGAAAAATGTTTCACTTTTCTAAAATTCTTTGAAAAAACCCATTAGATTTGACATTTTAAAAATGAAGCCTCATTTAAATGAATATTTAGAACGTCAACAATTTGAACAACCCCCTAGAATTCAAAAAATGCCAGCAGGCGATCTGAGCCTTGCTAAATTAACTGTGTATTGTTCTATATGAGTTTTTTTTTATCGCCGGTACCTGTTGAACATTTGCCCGACGCCCCTTGGGGAGGTTAGTTACTTTAAATTGTTGAGGATAGTGTAAGACAAGAAAACATCCAATTTTAATGACTCATCTGCTTCTTTTCTATGCTCAGTGTATAAAACTGATATTTGAGACCTCAAACATAGTAAATAATGGTAGGGGACGTGCGGGGGAGAAATTGCGAACACTGGACTACCAGTTCAGCGCGTTACCACTGGGCTGCTCTTCTGCAGGATCACGTCTTCAATAGACAACATGTTGAAATGTGACACAAAAATGCAAAATACAGTGGTTTCATTTCAAAAGTGTAAGTGAAATTTATGCACACTGGAAATGTAGGTCTTGTAAAATACAAAACTGTTTAAATATTTTCATTGTTTTGTTCTATTTACGATACTTAAATAATTTCTAAAATAGATGATTGTAGTTGAGATCTCAAAGAGTATATTCTATAGCGTTTCATTATAGCCTGTGCTTGTAAAGACTTATAATGTATTGCAATATAATAATTCGGTTTGTTTACAATAGTTACAAACATTGGCGGAAACATAAAGCAAGAAGAAAACTATCACTATCGCAATAAAGCAAGGTGTGATAATATCTAAAAATTCATTTTTTACATAACCTTTAGGAACTTCTTTTAGGCAGTCAGCCTGTTTTCTCTGCTTCCTATTTTTTCTTGTTTTCTTTTTATGTGTAAGCGTGAAGGTGTTCTCTACCCATGCAATTTCATACTTTCCGTAGAAACATGTTTCGAAATATTTCAAAACTACAGGGATTTATTGTAATTGAGCATCTTCTTTGTTTTGCTACGTGAATTACCATTGTATATACATTTATTATAAAAATGCCAAACGTTAAAACTTTTGTAAGAAGGTCAACAATTGTGTCTTTGCACAGATCCCGTTTTTAAACATCAAACTGTACCTTCTATATCCGTTAAAGCCTACTGCAACCGTCTTTTCAGCTGAGAAGCAAGGGAAAGGAAATCCGATAAACAGTTCATTTTGTGAAAAAAAAATCATCTTTGAACAAGTACTGCCTGAACTAGTTTACCTGTGAACAATGTACAACTTGACATCGTTGTTTGGTCTTCTCCATCAATAGACAGAGTTAACTGTATATAAAGCGAAATCGGTGACAACTGTGCCACATTACGCAAAAGAGATGTCAGCAAATTCGGTAACATTCGCTTGTTGTTTCTAAACGCTAGTGGTCCGATATTACTAATTAGGATTTTTTTCTTTCAGTATAAACATTTAGGCCTGGTATGCAGGTTTATTGAATATATAATAGCAAAAATTTAATTAACAGACTTGGAAACGGGTTGATTTGAAATTACACTTTATACAGTAAAGTATACTTCTCTTCGCGTGCAGGGTTCATAATTTATGTTAACTGGAATGTGTGGAATGTAACTCTCTCCCCGGGTGTGATTCGAAAAAACGGTATCCGCATCTGGAGTCCCGCCTTTTGTTTTGTTTTTGACATTTAAAAGTCGAATACATACTCTGTTATTCATATTATCTTCCTACTTTTTAACCGGTAAGAATTCTGCTAGTTAGACTCACCTTTGTCAAATCTTCACCTGGATAATACTTCGAGCATCAAGCGTAAGGTTGAATGTAAGATGCAGGTGTTTTCCAATGTTGTGTCAAGTTACATTGACCCAAAAAAAGGTAAACTTGAAATACACATTTACGGGTGTATTAGCGACACATCGCAGAATAGCTAAACTTGCGTTGTTTAATTACAAAAAAAAACGTTCCCAAGTTTTTCAGCAGTATAGATGTATATATACTTAACATTAAATAGGCCAAAATGGTGTTTTAAATTACAGTTCATTATACGTTTATCTGTTATGTGAACAGACTAACTCTAACCTGAAAAATGCTGGTTTTTATGGTGAAAAAAAACGACTGTAGTACAAAAGAAAGCGACATACCTTTGATATTTAGATTTCGAGATAAGCAAACAAATATGATACTAATGAAAGGTTTTTGTAAGCAAGCCTTTACAGCAATATATGTAAAAGTTAAATGAAAAATAAATTAAAAAAAATTGTCAAGTATTTACGTTTTAAACTGTCAGTAACCCTAAGATCAATACTAAAGCAGTATGATCTTACATTGCTCAGCTCAGAAGTATATTGCCATTGGATGATTTCTAATTTTATGAAATCTCCATGGTCAGTAGAATAGTCTACCAATTTAACTGACTGTTCAAACAAAGAAAGATGATAACTACTTTACGGTCTGCTTGACAAATGTTCAAATGCAAATCCATTCAAGAAGGAATATTTCTGCTTTTTATTGTAACCTGTACCATGGCGCCCAGCATTATCTTATATTCCCTCAACGTGATGTATTCCTACTGCAAACAAACAGACCAAAAGAAGCTTTAACATCTTCTACACAAACAAAGATGAAATTATTTACCTGTGAGCAATATTTCGTAGACTTACTTCTATCCTGTCTTCTGAACACAGTGCAGTTCAACTAACGATACAAGGAACAAAAACATGAGTGTGCTTATTCACCTAAATTGTCGTTCTACACTTCCCTCTGTAAAGTTGTGTTAGGCAAACTACCTACACTCTATTCAGTGCTTTCTCATCATACTCAAATCTGTTTTACTAAGCAAACAGCTGAAATGAGGTTGTATTCAAATATTCCAATCAGGTCGTTCATCACTCCAAACTACAAAGTTAATAAACCATGATAAACTGAAGAATAAACTGAATGTGAAATATGTAAAATAAAGGCAATATTGTGAAAACGACCAGAATATTACATTACATGCAAACTTTAAAGCATTTAATGTTCTTTTCATATTTCTTTACATAATCTTTCACTGATAAGCCAACCAAATATCAACATTAAGAACACACAAAACACACTGTAACTTGTAGGGCATACTATCGACGGAACAAGGTGACTTATTGGCTCCAACGGTTTTCAGAGCTACGTGCGTTTTATATACACACGGAAAAAAGTTAAGCACCCCCTAATATTTTCTGAGTATAGCTCATTACAAGTCGAAGTATATTTTTTTTTTTATTTTGCTTTAGTTGTCACTAATGATATTCCATAGTAAAGATTTTCAGCATAGAGACACATTGGCAATGGCTGTTTATGAAGATTTTAGCAGAATTATCGAGGAACCCGTGCTTTTCGAAATAAGCAGTTTGGGAACGCGGCATAATAGGGTGTTTATAAGCCACATTTTGCATACGCCGACATTACAAACAGTAGATACTGCATAATCGGAGGTTTAAAGGCCACATTTTGCATACGCCGACATTACAAACAGTAGATACTGTTAGAAGAAGACTATTGAAACATTCGAAACGAAAAAAAAAATGGTTCGAAGAAGACTTACGGAAGCGGAACGATGGCAAATCATTGGCATGCAATCGACAGGATGTCATTCAAGGAAATAGGGCGTCAAACCGGCCGGCATTACACCGTGGTCAGAAGGCTGGTAAGAAAGTACCGTATGACCAATGATATCAATGACCTACCAAGTTCAGGAAAACCTACAGAATCCACGCAAAGGGAGGACCGAGCTCTGGAGCGATTAGTAAGGCGGCAGCCCTTTGTTACGAGTACACGTCTCAAGCCCCTTTGGCTACCACATCGACGACTGTCTCTAAAGACAATGCGAAATCGCTCAAGGGCAGCTGGGCTAACTTCGAGAAGAGTAATTAAGCGCCCTCTATTGACGGCCTAGCATCAAAGAACCTGTTTGTAATAGTGTTTGGCGAGAAGAGGTTGGAATTTGAGGTCATGGCGTCGAATAAATTGGTCGGATGAGAGCAGGTTTTTGCTTCATGTTACGGATGGCCGAATGAGAGTCTGGAGGCACAGGAACACAGCATATACGTCAAAGAACATCAAACCGACAATTCCATACGGTGGAGGCTCTGTAATGGTCTGGGGTTGCATATCCCATGACGACAAGATGGAATTGGTGACCATACAGGGCAGACTTACAGGCGAACGCTGCATTCGCAAGGTCCTTGAGCCAGTTGCCGTGTCTCATTTCGATAACCACCCACTTGCCTCTAGACCTGTATTCATGGACGACAACGCTAGACTCCACCGTTCTAGAGCAGTGACGGCATTCATCCAACGTAACGCTATGGAGACATTGTCTTGGCCGGCCAGAAGTCCCGATTTGAACCCACTGGATCATATCTGGGATATCATTGGGCGTCGAATACAAAGAATGGTCCCTACCGCTCAAAATCTTGATGAACTGAAAGCAGCTTTGCATCATGAGTGGCAACAGCTAACCATGCAACAAGTTCTACGCCTGACTGGAGGGATGAGACGTAGGGTTGAAGCAGTCATCCGTGTACGCGGAGGGTTTACACGGTTTTGACCAGTTTTGGCACTGCTTTAATTTAGACACTCAGACAGACAGTTTTACCAACAAACGACATCACAAAACATTCCAGTGAAATTTGCAGCTCCATACTTAATCCAACGTTTGTATGACGTTAAAATACATGTCTTTCATAAGAGGCCTTTTTCCCCAGTAGATATTGGGAATTCTACAAATTCCTGCATTGTATGTTAGACACAATATTGAAATTTAAAAAAATGCCGTTGTATTGGTATTTTAAAATAAATTTGCATGTTTGAAATCTATGTGCTGAAACACTTGTAAAAAACAGGGGGTGCTTAACTTTTTTCCAGGTGTATATAATAGTCGTGACAAAACTATATGTTATGTAGCGTTACTTTGTCACAAAAATCGCACTGTAAAAAATCTAAAAATAAGTCCCGTTATAAAAAAGTAGTCGTTTAATTTAGTGTAATTAGCTTTTCATTTCGTAAATTATTCATATTTTTATATGAAAGAAGTTATATCATTCTCCTAGGTAGAATTTAACTCTCAAATATCATTCAAAACCTCTGTCGAAGTCTAATCTCAAACAATTTCTCTTTAAAATGTTGAGCCAGCATAACCTTTTCCAATTTGAAATCTTTATTTTACAAAATCACCTAAAAGTTATACAAGCTTAAGATACATGCCATTTCACAAGGAAGTTTAAACGTAAGTTAATCTGAAAATTGCACAATGGTTCAAAACATATGGCGGTATAAGAAATTAACCACAGTTTCTTAAATACAAGGTAGGGTCGGTTAAACAATCGTAACAACTCGGCCTTTTCCGACAACTTCGTATAAAAGACGTCGTATGTAAGTGTATGAATACACCAAATGGTATTTAGCCCCGGCTTTAATAAAAATATAAACAAACATGGCAGAACTCAAGCAGTGTTTGTCTTATGCATTAGAAAAAAAATAAAATAAATGTTAATTTAAAGTATAAACATGCAGAGGCCTTAAGAAATGTTTTCATTTTAGCAGACACCACCTGTATTACAAAATAGTCCAATATGGCGCGTACCACATTATTTCCGAGGTGACTTATGGTATTGAAGTCGCCCGAGGTTTTCCGAATGGCGGTTAAAAACAACCCCGGATTTTACCTCTTAATACCGTCACGGTCAATACTCCTTAAAGTGGTAAATACTGGTCCAGGAAATACTAGTCAGTTGAAACTGTTTGTGGTTACTTCATCTGTTGAACACAATGAATGGTCATTTTGGAAGACGTTTTTCTTTGTCATTTTGTTTGTTAAATCATATATACATAAAGTACAAAACAGGTGATGTATGATGGTAAAGGAATTGGTCGGGCTCCTCGATAATGCGGGCTTTATATCTCATTTCCTTTTCACTCTATCTATTTTTGTGTAAGCATGCCAAAATTTAAACTGATACAACCATTATCTAAATATGTCGGACCAACCTTCGCAGCGAAAATATGAACACTGATTTTCCTGATGCATATATGTCTTAGTTTTCCGCATAAGTTTATATAGTTAGACTGTGAATCGCATTTCTGAGAAATATGTTTGAAAACAGCACCCTATGTGTTTTTGACACTAGCGCCTATGTTTGTCCAAATATTTTAGTACGTAGAAGAAAAAGGCAGTTGGTTCTCGAACGTGATTTCGTCTGTTTGGCAATTTGCTAAATTTACTTTTTCATTAATTCTTACTGTTATTCGCTTCTGTTGCACGTTAACGTATCCATCCTCCGACTTTCAAAAGGAATTGACTTCCAGGGTCCTATACTGATATGTCTCAATTTGTTTGAAAAATAAAGCAGTAAGGACGGTATTAAAATGATTGATCCTTCTTTAACGTTTAGGATACAGAACACAAAACTTATACTGCAGCAACAGCCAGACCGATTCGTGTAGGGGGGTCATTTTTTCTTGACGATAACGATCTAGAATATTTTGTATAAGGCTCTTTCAACTGTGATGTTGTATTTTATATAATATAATCAAATAGCTCGGGTGAAATTGTTAATATCTGCTTAATATCCATGAACGCTGGACATTTAGAGGTGACAACAATTGAGAGATCTTGAAACTAAACGTAAATTCGATAAAAAGTAAGAATTTCAACATCTAGTACCAGCTCCCGTGGTGTAGCCTGTTGTAAGTTTCAAAAACCAAAGATAAGTCGAAACTGCAGTTGTTTTATCTTGAGTTACGCTCCCTAAGCAGCTATGTGAACACACTACCGTTACTTCACACCGCTGCTTTAATAAGAGTAGATTTATGATATTGACCTTTACAATGAACTTTTAAACAACCAATGGAAGTGCACAAATATCCCCGAAGCCGAACAATCTTGAAACCATTTTTCATCGGTTTAAACGTTCATGTGATTCCAGAAATTATAAATAGACGGGTTTTTTTCTGACAATTTTCAACTACGCGTTTACGTGAACATCTGAATACAGCAATTAAACATCTAAAACAACCATACCATCTTGATATTAACCTTTTTTTGATAGTTTTACTGTTTTTTTAAACACTTTGACATGCCGACATCGTTGCTTGTTTACATTTTGGGATGTCAAGTGTATGTATGGCTGTTTCGTTGTATGCGAGTCACTGATTGTCTGAAAAGTAACTGTGGATTTATAAATACAAATATCGTTGTGAAAATTGAATATATCGCATAGGCAACGTTGTCAAATTTCTTACCTATTATTGATTAAGTCTTAGGTTCCGTTCCTTGTAGAAACACTATGCATCTCAGACAAACAGACATTTCGCTTAGTCTGCAACAGTTTATTATTTAAGCATTGAAGAATCATCTGCTGGTGAAACAAATATGTTTTTTTTTTCAATTTCTGAGAGCGAAAGATCAGTCATAAAAAGTCATCTTTACGAAAAAGTCCCGGGACTTCAGTTTTGTTTTTTGATGCTGAAAGCTTACGATAAATGTCACCACAAAACAACACGTGTGAAAATGCACGGTATTCATTGTAAACAGCCGCTACAAGGCACTTTTTTCAACTCACCCAGTGATTTCGTAGATTACATGCTGTTTATCATATGTTTTAGTCGAAAACTCGTAGGCAACCATTGTATGAACTCTTATGGATTACAAAACGTACAATAAGCACTTAGGCGCCGACTAGGTTTGTCGCCACTTCGCATTCCTTTTATAACTTAAACCACGGCGCAAGTATGTAATAAAACCGTTTAATAAAGAAAATGATAAAACACTAGTGTAATAACTATGCAAATAAGGCGACTGATTACTTTAAACGTATTCATACACGCTGTCAAAAAAAAAAAGATCAATAAACAAACATGGCGGACCATGCATATATCGTCGGCGATACTGTTCAAATTGACCGAAATGGTTGCGGCACAGGAACAGAACAAAGGGCTGTCAAATCACAGTGCATGCGAGTACCTGGTCCAAAAGTTAAACACTAACAATGTACCAGCAAATAATATCATGCAAATTTCCAGTCACAAAAATATTTCCTCAATAAATAACTTAGTCACATCAATGAAAATCAACACAGATAAATATCCAAAATTCTGTATTCGTCCAATCACACTGCACCAGCAAATCCTTACACTTAATGTCACCGAACTTCACGGCATATCATCAGAATAACGCACTGTCACTGACCTCACAGAAAACAAAGCTCAACGCATTCCAGCTCAATTGTTAATCTCACTTGTGGTTTTCAAAGTCATTTGTTGAACCTCAAGTTTATGATTAATATTTTCAAGCTGATATTGTGTCATTAATGATTAACATGAAATGCGTAATATTTGAATATTGTAGATAGCGTAACGATAATCAGTTCAATATTTAGACAAGTTAAATAAATAATATTGAAATACAAAAGGCTGCACTATTTTATGCGCTGCTTTATATTTAACCGCATAACTCACCACTGGCCAGGTGACCGTTATTTGTCAATCTTGCTTAAATAAAAGTTGGTAAGCGGTTAAAACTGTGAATTTTCAATATGACTGTGGCAATATTTCGACGAAAGTATGTTTGTTCGAAACAATAAATAGAATATCACATTGTACATTAAATAAATAACTTCCTTAAAAGAAAGGAAGTAATTTTGATAAAATAAAGGGATGGTTGCAAAAGACTATTATTATTTGTCCTCGGACCAGATGCACTGCCCAGTATGAAAAAAGTATATACGGTTGTTTGAATATTAATCAAATTAATTAAAGAAAGACTCAATTACTGAACTCCTTGAGTTCTAAACAACTGAATTAATAAAGATGGGTTTTGTGATAGTGCAACAGGGACGTAAAAGTTCAAATATTGAATGTTGTATAAATAATCACACTATGTTTTCTAAATTATAACTATGTATTTTATATATGTTTTGTGTCGTTTATAGCGAACATTGAAACGTGCATTATCACGCTGGTGTTCTAGTAGTTGCAAGCGCTGATTTAATTTCTACATAACTTATCATAATTCGATCAATCGGTAAATACTATCTTATATTTCCAAATACATTTTCATTTCCCACAAAACAGCGATCTTTTATATAAATTATTCTTCTATCTAAGCACATTACATGCTCTTCAGCCGTGTGAACAGTGTATTATTTACACCTTGAAGGTAAGTGCAATAATCGGGTCGCTTGTACCTTTCATCAATTAACTCCAAAAACACTACGAATGCATACGAAAAATATGTTTTGTTATTCATCATTTTCACACATGAGGCGACACCAGTAGAGACAGATGGCTTTCAAATTATGTTCTTTTTGATGTTGAGAAATTAATAAAAATTTCGGAAAAAAGAAGTATTTGACCTTTGACCCGATGGTTTTCAATGTGACACTCTTGAACGAAACAATTATATATATCCGGGAGATTTACAAAATAAATATCTTTAAAAATTTAAGAGATCTAATCCTTGTGGTTTTGATAAAAATTTTAAAGGGTTTTTTTCTGTTTAAAACACATAATGAAATACAATTCTGTGGGCAGCTTTCACAGAATTCTATGTTAATTATTCATCTTAGTTAAAGCAACTGATATCCAGTAATATTGAAAAGGATGTCATTTGAAGAAAAATTGTCGACTACGACTAAATAGCTCTTGACAACAAAAGACGTCCAAAGGCCGTTTTAAGTGAGCTAAAACAACTGTTCCATACAATACTGGCAACCATTTTAAGTAAACTTTAGTGTGCTTAAAGTGATGCAATTACTCTGAAGCATTTTAATATAAAAATGAGCATTAAGCTTTGTGATTTTGATAAACTAATACTAGCTTCACTTTTTAAATAAAAGTTTTGCTTTACGTTGACGACTTCGCTTGGAGACGACGTCGCTTTTGTGTTGTATATACATATGTTTAGAATGGTGTTTAAAATGGTTGAGTAAACCTCACAATCATTAATGATAGTTATTAATTCGACGACATAACATTGGCTAACGATAGGTTAGATGAACTTAAGCGTTAGATGAGATTCGTCCGCATTATAAAGCCAGAAGACAAAAAGAATGCAATGTTGATATTTGCAGGCGCAGAATTTAGAAAATCGGCCAGTGGCATCGTAGACAAAAGAGAGGGTGTTGTTTGTACTAAGCTTAGAGAAAAAACTGGCGGTATACTTTACGCCTACGAAGAATGAACACTTTTGACATATCTATTTTTTAAAATGAGGCTTGTAGAGGGAGAAAGTACAATAGCATATGCAGCGCGACTGCAAGAAAAAGCTGTGAACTGCGACTTCCACGACATGGATGGACGAATGTTAGAACAAATAATACAAACAATAGATAATGAAGACCTTATTCGTAAAGTGTTACACAAGAAGTGGACACTACTAGATACATTGACCGTAGCCAAGGAATAAACAGAAAAGAAGACACACAAGAGCAAGCACGCAAATATATCAACAGAGGAAAGTACAATTTGCAAATACACATGTACTGCAATAGAACACACCCAAAATCAAAAGGTATTGTGTTCTGCATATGTGAGAAATGTAGCAAAATTTAAAAAAAAGACACACATAGTTCTTTTGTCAGACAAACAAGAGGAACATATAGAACCGATAGCAGAAATGTACGACGAGCCATTGTTGATTCTGACACAGATGATTCCGACAATTAAGATATTGGTTTTATTATTGATTTTGTGAGACATCGTAGGATATGTAAAATAGGAGTTCACAAAGTTAGTGATTTTTAAAAAAACCGTTCCAATATTTCTTAACAATATCATAGTTCACGTGGAACCTGACAGTGGAGCAGATGTCAATGTGAAGGACTAACATCAATTTCAAAGTGACAGCATGATACTTGTGAGCATATTGTACTCAAAAAGACCAAGCTGAACTTAAATACACTCCATACAATTGTGAGTATCCGGTGAGTTCAAAGCCACATCAAGAAATGAGAGTAGAGTAACAGAGACAGCTTTTGTATTTGGTGAAGGAAAAAAATCACCATTGTTTGGGAACAAGACGCTTTATGATCTAGGCATGACAGAAATGGATCATTGAAAGAACCGAATGAATTAAGAATTGAAAATGATCTCAGAGTTTGGTCTATTCTGAATATGCACGAGCGATCGGAGATAGAAGAAATATTGAAACGTCATCAGGAACACCTTCATACAGACAGCAGTAATTTGGCATGACAAGAAAAAAAAATGTTGAGAGCAAAATACTTGTTTCCATGGCTGAACACCATGGCTGAATATGAGATATAACGATGCTACCAATGTCAACTATCAAGTGTTGAGTATAATCGGGAACCTGTCAAACCATCCGAAATACCAGAATCAGCATACTATACCATTTCTGTGAATCAAGCAAATGGCATCAAATTCATGTAAAGATACAAGTGAAAGATTACGGAAAATATTCGCTACACAAGGTATACCAGAGAGGTTAGATTCAGATAATTGTGCCCCATTCAATTCCAGAGAATATGCAGAAGAAATAGGATTACATCATAGAATAACACCTAATCATCCTCGAGCAAATGGGGAGACGGAAAGCTTTATCAAAGTTTTGAATAAAACAGAGAAAATTGCACGAAGTGAAGGAACAGTACGACATTACAGTAAATGCTGATGGGATATAGATCAACACCATACCCTGCGACAGGATATTTTCCATATTAAGCCTTGATGAAACGAATCGTAAGAACAAAACTTGATTATACAATCCAATTCAAAATCACAGATATACAAAAATGGAGGGTGAGATTGCAGACCAAGACAGAACGTACAAGAAGTAGTGAGACAATCAGCACAGACACCTTAAAACATTCCTGCATCAATTCAAGTTTTATTTCGGAGCAGAAAATTTAATAAATGGTCTATACCATTTGAAAAGAAGCATATTACATATTACGTCGTTATTGAGGTTTGTCGATCGAGAATTAAGGCACAAAGCAGAAATGCTTTAAATTTTAAACTCATACAGGAATCGAGTGATGACAGTTGGAGATTATTGAGTGCACTAGACAGAAGCAGACTATCACAGCCAGTTAATTTAAAAGATAATGAAAGGGATCTAGAACCAAGAGCAGATGAAAATGAAACATGATCAATTCAGTACCGAAACGAGGTAGTTTGAGCAACAACACTCACAATTTAAAACGAAAGTAAATAACAAGAGGTGCCGCTTTGTGACAAAAGTCCTTTTATATCATTTGCTCTGACCAAAGTATGTGCTTTACAAGCGAAAAGACGAATCTGGACAAAATGAAGAGGAAGGCAGCAGTATAAAAGATCGACAGATTAATTGACTAAAAGATTGCGACATATTGCATAAATATGGTTGATTTTCTATCAAATTATATCAAAAGGCTTCGAAATATTATAACTTACAGGGCTTTTACAGACCAAACATGTAGAGAGCACATGATTTATATTATTTACACCAAAGGCGACAGAATGAATGACACCATTAACTGGTAAATTTTTGAGTATTTTCGTCCTGTCATATACCATTAAGAATCAAACCATTTTTACACATTGCCCCTATCAGGCTAACAGATGTGTCATTTTTTTTCCAAAACCCCATTATGTACTACAGGGTTACAGTGCGGACACAAATTCAAAGGCTATTGATTCTTTGGAAGTTGAACAAGCAATTACAAACTAGTCTTATTTTCAAAATGTCATTTTAATGTTGCGGCAAGTGACTTCAAAATCCCAAATAAAGCAGACTTACAGAAAGAACACGAATCGTGCATGAATATTCGATGTTATCTGATGGTATAGGCAAACAGAAATATGGACATAGATACAAATCGTTAACGACACGTTGACGCTATCTTGTAAACGTATTCGACAGGTTATTTCCAAATCCAATATTACATCAGCTACGAATTGTAAAGGAACATTGATAATAGTATGTTATTTTATTTCAACAATAATTATGACCTTGACTTAGAAACAGACATATTGTTCGCGCTATGTTGTCTGTGTGATGAATATATGCGGCACGTTATTTCAAAATCCTACGAAAAGAGGCAGAATAACAGGTAGAATATGAAATAAATATACACCTGACGACAGATTGACAACAGTACGATTGCACATGGCCTCCTTCGGGACAAATTTTTAGAAAAAGGAAAAATCGAATTAAACAAACTTTTATCAGCTAGTTAGTTTATCCAGTTGGAGAGATAACTCTGGTAAAAGGTAAGACATGAACACATTATCAGTACTATTTGTGTATCTGAGAAGTTAACTTATACCCAGTAAGTATGAGTAAAATGCTGAACCATTGAACAAACAGTCTTTGAATTAAGCAAATGTAATCGTCAATATCAAATGACACGGGAGAGTTTCCATTCTTTGGTTGAATCTTTTAAAGAGCTTTGTTCAAATATAAATAGACAATGAATAATCAACTTAAAAATCAATTTCCACTGAATTCTTATTTCTGTGTTTCATGCACCTCATTCATCCACGAAACATTGTACCTAAGTCTCAAATGATTTGACAGTAATTGTATACTCTCGTCTATTTTCGATTTTACAGTACTATTAAACAATTCAGTTATATCTCTTATTTGTTTCCACACCATCCGTTTCCGGTGAAAACTGCCCTCTTTGTTTCCGATTGCACACTTTATGTCAGCGACAGTGTACTCCACTCGGAGAAAATCTAAAACTTTTTTTAATTCCGTTTCTGTATCTGTTAAAAACTTTGAATAAAGCAATGGGTACACCGGTCCTTTGAACTCTTTCAACCAGTATTCATTCAATACATTCCACCATTCCAACAAAAAAGGGTGGGATTTTCGCCATTCTGAAAAGAAAAAAGTTTGAATAAGATCTGAGTTAACTTATGATTAAATACAAGAAGTAAGGGCTTTGAAAACCAAATTGTACTTATTGTTTACCTTTAAAAATGGTTGCAGCTGTGTCCTTCGTCTATGAACAACAGACCTGCTTCTCACACGATACTCTCCGACTTGACTTTTTATACATTTGTTCCAACTTGAAGTTGTTTCTTTCTTTCAAATCAGGAACCATGTAATTGCGGTATTTAACTTCAAATAATTGAATTTTAGGACCTTCAAATAGTCAGAATAAAACGGAGAAAAAGATGATATTTTAAAAATAATGTTTCAAAATATTTGGTATCAAAGTACTGAATATACAGTATAATCGTTGTAAAGTTAATGTTTTTATGTTTTAAAAATGTGAAACATGTTGTTCACATTTGTCTCTCTACGTTATATTTATGTACTGAATATTTCAAAAAGAATGAGGCAAAAGAATGCATATGCAGTATATCAACTTTTAGGTAAAATGCTGTTCCTTTAATCTAAATACTGAGACAGTTTTATAAAACGTAAGCTAAATGTTAGTTTAGATGATAAGCTTCCTGTTGCTTTCATTTTTAATCGATAAAAGAAATTAAGATATTTCAGCATTTTCCTATTCCCACATGTGTTGCTGAAAGTGTGAAGATTGTTGAGTAAGTTTTCACGTTTTATCTTGATTATTCGGAGAAAGAAGAGGAGGCAACTACATTGCAGTGTTACTTGTATCGGTACTTGCGTTTTCATACAAAACCATAAGATACATCTCGAGGGCTTCTACTGGATTTTGATTTTATTTGTTTTTATGACAGTAATCGTGTACGTCAGCTCTTAATGCTAATTAAGGCGGCTTATGTTACTGTTTTTGATTTTTTTTTCTTTTGTTTGTTTCTTTTGTGTGTTAGTTTTGATAATCAGCTGCATGCTTCATACTGCTATTTGATTTTCTGATGCAACAGAAAATATAAAAGCTGGGGAACTGTAAAAGTTAAACCATTAAACTACCATTAATATTATCTTTCTCTTCGTTGACTAAATACAAGTCTTAGACACATTTAATACTTAAAACATGTGTATTTATATAATAATTGCCATATTTACTAAAACCTTTGAACCGTGTGTGCAACGCAAACAAAGCGAGAAGTTATTTTTTGTCATCGTTTAACATTCAAAATCGCAGTGTATAGCCGACATGAATTGTACATGTTTACAAAATATCTAAAGGTATCAGGTTATGCATATTATGTTAATTTTCATGACTGTGGTTTTACCTGGGCACAACAAATGAAGTTACAAAACCCATTTATACAATAGATGTTTCATTAAGGTCTGATAAGATGATATTGGGATAACAGCTGGCAAAACAATTGAGTCTGCATTATCAAACCGCTAGTTAAGTGACTCTAACAATACTGATTCTGATATTCAATGACCTCGTAAAAGCCTAGTTGGTCAAATACTTTTCTAAAGACAGATTTTAAAGTACCTTCTGAAAGTTCAAAAAAAATGTTGTACAAGACCGAAGAAAAGAAAAACCAGTTTTTACTAACAAGTAGTTTTTCCTAGAAGTATTATTTTCAATGAAAGTACGTTCAAGTGTTGATGAACAGAGAAAAAAAAAACACGTGACTTACTCGAGTTCTCTCGGAGGTAGTCCTCTTCTTTAGCTGTGTCTAGATGCCCACTGTAGATATTTGCTACGATGTAGTTGTATGGGTCTCGAATTATAAGAACAGCTCTCTCGAAAGAAGGGCTGGTGATATTTATAGCTTTATTTCGCACAATGTTTGGCTCGTGTGATTTAACTATCAGTGATCTTTTAAACTGTGTATGACTGCATTCGAATGGAAAACCCTTTTTGCTTAATTCCATGTCGCAGTATAATGATGATGTACCAAGACCTAGATTTAAAAGAGAAAAAATCAAGATAATACTCTATTAGCACGTATATAGCTTGAGTTCTTATATTGTTTTAATTTTATACTTTCATTATTTGAAAATGAATTTACTAATTTAAAGAGCTATAAAATTTTGGTTTCACCTGTAGCCATCTGAAGTAAATGACGAATCCAAGTATTGCCAGACCTCCATGGGGACGCCATTGCTGTTAGTGGAAGGTCATGGTCTGAAAGTACTACTTTTCCAGCTCTACGTTGAACACATGGCGACATTTGTGAAACGAGGATTGGTAGAAAACTGATAAGATAACACATTCTTGACTTTAAACCTTTCTTTACTGATAACAGAGACAGTCCTGTGAATAGCAGAATTGTTTGTCTGAGCTATATGTGACCGCTGACTGTGACTTTTAACATCTTGCCCTTCAGAGATGCTGCTGTGAAGATTAGCCGTGACAATCAATGTCATCAAATATATCGCGATTATGAAGATCAGGCCAATGACCAACTGTCTGAATACAGAAATAAAACAGAATGTTAAACGGCGTTTTTTTATATATTGCAAACCTGCAATAATAGTTTCATTCATTTTGTTAAACTTTTACTTAAGTATCGAGAAAGACCAGGTAAAGAATCGTTTGTATTTATCCCTCACGTTTTTCGTACATCTGTAAAAATAATAGTTAAAGAAAATTTAATCATTACTTAAACTACCAAGGTTCGAATCCTGCCATTGGGTCTAAGTGAGATTACACGTTTACATTTAGTCTTCAAATTGTGAGAAGTCCAGTACAGAAACATTTACGGTTTTATTTGATTTTTAGAGTAGAAAATAATAAACTATCTAGTTTTTTCCATATGAGATCATTGAATACAATGACAGTCATTTCACAGGTATTGCGTTACAATGATTTTTGAACAAATTAGTAAGCCTAATCGAGAATATTTTGTTTTCAGGAAACTGTCTGCTCAATGATTACGTTTCATTTGATTTTAAGAATTTAAAGACATAGAAACTGTAGATAAACAAAGAATCAACGTTGAATTTGTAAAGAATAAGAATAATAAGAATGATATAAAAATAATAATCACTTTGAATACAAATAGACATAAGAAGTTAACAGTGTAGATGTAAAGCCTTTCTACGTATTTAGATTTAAGTTTTATTTATAATATTAGGTGTATCGCTTCACAAGGCTTTCGAACCACTAACACCTCACATTACACGCTACAACTCAGCCCATTTATAACCATATCCTACATGCACCTCAAGGACTATTTACGAATGCTGATTTTCCGTACCTGTTTGACTGGTATCGATTTGAGCGGTCGTTGTTTACACACACAATATTTACACGTTTGAACTATGTCTATGATCAAAATCAATATTAATACTGCTTCCAACGAATTTATGCTATAAATAATTGTATTCCCTGACTGATTCATCGTCATATTGATTACATAAGAAGCTTTGTATTATTTCATAATATGTAGCTAAAGAACTTTATGTCTCGGGTGTTACTAATAATCAGGCCGTTTTCACCTACTTAAGGATACAGTGAATCTTTTTAATCAATGCGTAACATGTATATTTTATGATTAACTTTATGCAAACATTATGCAAGTAATTTAACCTTAAATCCTAATAAATGATTAATTGTGCGGATCAGTACTACATAAATTTTCAATGCTCTTACCTCCGTTTTAACATCCTAGTTTCCTCATGCGGTATTTAAAAAACACTACGTGAAACTTCGTTTTGTTTTCTTTTCTGTAATCTAAGGAAAAACCCTCTCGTTTTATGAAAATGCACAGAGATAAACTATAATGCCACACATCTTAAAACGTGTAAATATTGTAGCCTTGGGATCAGATTTTAGTATGATCAATGTCCTGCCTTAAACTGTGGCCGTTGTTACTATATTTAAAATCGCTGGGTATGAATGTCAATAATAGCGTATAGAATACAGCGGTAAGTTGAATGTAATGCATATTTAGTTGTTTGCCGTGCTAGTAAAATGCGACACACCTTTGAAACAGCGTCACGACGAATGATAGTGATTTCGAGATGATCTGGCAAGATATTTTAATTGAAATTACAGGAAAAAAAGTTCAAAGGCTACAACATAAAGATAGTTTAGAGACAAAAAGTGAAAACATGATATTTGGTATTTATTACTTCTATAGTACTTTGGCTAATGTAGATATGATCTACTGAAATCTACTTAAAACAATTAAAACAATTTTAGAATTGACAAGCTTAGTTTATATCTGAAAAATATCCAATATATCCATATGTAATGAAAAACATAATTTTATCAACCAGTCCGTTCAAGTTTAGACCCCACCGATACCTTATTAACTTTACGATCTGTGTGTTTTAAAGACGGAGAACAGTATGTGTGACGTTAGTGGTAAAATAAGATTCGCAATGCGAAAATGGTCAGTTGCCAGTAGTTGAAATCAAGTGATTACAATGTCAGACCCTTAACAAATCTTTTTTCTCTTCTTTATGCTTCGCTGTTTTTTCTATGAATATTTCCTATGAAATTTTAAATATATTTGCTTTTTTTCTCGTTTAATAAGGTTGTTCTTTTTTACAGCATACAAGTGTACGAATATTTTGTTTTCGAAAATGTTCATCTAGGGAGAGATAGGGACCGCAAAGAAATTAATGCTAAGCAAAAGGTTGAAAACCTATTTAAAATATATAGGAAGCACAAAACAATGTTGAAGACAAGAGAAAGGAGCAAATGTTGAAGCTTTAAACAATACTCAGTTGCTAGTATCCTAACTCATGACCATGCGTTTTAAACATACTCATTACGTCTGTATTTAAGAGGCGTACCGTAAAATGCAGAGAGTTCCATGTTTAGTTTTACAATATCTATACAGTGATAAACATTGCTTACAATTGAAAACTTTTTTCAGTGGCTATGTGGCTTAAAGAAACATTTTATTATAAATCAATATTCTAATTAACATTCTCAATATTTTTTTTTCCTTTTTATTAAAATACATGTTCAGTATTAGTTAATTGCAACGAATTCTATTCTCCTTTAAGTAAGTCATAAACGCTATAATTGATTGTTATTTTCACTTTACCTAAAAAGCTTTTTTTAATAACCTGTGCTAGAGCCTTACAAAAATCTTACAAGAAAAACACTGATGCACAGCACCAAGTCGGCGCAGACGATTCTAAAGATGTGTTTGATACATGTAATTTTTCACATACAGAATATTTTGTTGAAACTGAAGAACGGTTAGAGCAATTAAATAAACCATTTTTTTTTTGTAATTCGTACTAACGCTGCATCGATAATAAGTAGTTTGCATAACCAGCGCTTTTACCAATGATCCTTAAAACGTTTTTCGGAGGTTGTATCTATAGATTTCATAGTCTGTTTCGCTACTCTTACATGTAAGTACTAATCGTTTTGTTACCCAGTAGAAATTCGATTTTTTCGATTTCCGATATTTTAGATAAATTATACTTTTCAATAGCATAACATTTGATTTTATTCAATACGAATTCATGTTTTAAATCAGTGGTAATAAGTTTTTAATGCAAGTTAATATTTTTTGACTTAAATGCATGTACAAATCGTAAAACAACTTTCTCTTTGTTTTGGAATTGGAGACACATTCTAGAAACTCACTACACTTCACAAGTTATCAAACAAATCAGCATTAAATGATAGAACACTGGAGGTAGTATCTTTTAGTTATAATCATAACTTATCATTTAATGACACCGCCGCCATAATCGTACTTAAATTTTTCAATTTCATCGTCAAGTCCTAGCCAAGTGTAAGTCGCAGCTGGCGATCCTTTTCTACATTCTTTACACATATATCTTGTTAAACATAAACACCATTTAACCATATAATCAGCATGTATGTTGGCTTTCAAATAAATACCTATCTAACTTGTTTAAGTTGGCAGTTTAAGTAGCGAATAAACTAGTTGCGACAGAACATATATAGAAAATAATAATTTAGTGTCTTAATATGAGAAAGTTTATCTGGCAATGCGTAGGAATATATCGGGTGAGCCTACTCAGTTAGGGCACTAACCTATTATTCTATTTATCCTGTCACATCTGGCATTTGGAAATAATTTACTAACGATATTGAAAACCTATCTTTAAAAGGTTTCAAATTAGGTTAATGTCAAGGTTATCCGCGAGGTGTACATATATTATTATTATTATATGAAATAATTGACAGGACGGAGGTAGTAAACATGTACCGATAGCGAACTGCTGACAAGTAGTGAAACGTATTGTATCCAATCTATACAAACACAAACGTGTTCTAAATTTAATTACACTTGCTCTTAAGGTCATTATTAAATAAGTCATTTTAAAAGAAACCAGATAAGACAGAAATATATGACCAGAATCATATTAGCCGATATTTACTGAGCTCTATTTTTGTCATGTGTAGCAAAAGACAGCACAGCAGTTACTTTCCTGAAAGAAAGCTGGACAAGGTTCAACTAACTGAATAATATTGATGGACCGAATGTTACGAAAATGTTGAGAATTATCAAACATGAAATTTCCAATTTCATACCTATGGTATATTTCATATTTTTTTAGGTGAATGCCTTAGTTAATTTCAATATTTTTTTTTATTCAGCGAAACGACAAAATGTTAAAAGAAATTAATCGTCAAAAACAGCTAATACAAACTTCCGCTATAAATTTAACAATATCACATATAGTGCCGACTAATAATAACGTTCGTTGTTTACTTGCAAACTTCCCTGTATAATCTCACTTTTACTAAATAACATGTCAGAAATACACATTTCATTTACTTTTAGAATCTAGTAGATACCGGTAATGAAAATACGTTTGCAAGTTTTAAAGACCCATACGCTTAAATTTAGAGTATTTAATTTCGTTCAAAATCATATATGTGTGAAAAGTTGTTGAATAAATTATTACGAAAATGTCAAGGTGTAAGTCGAAAATTCTAAGTTCAATCGGTAAAGTGAATGCACTAACATTAATTTTTATCACAAGTAGTTGTTGTTGTGAAATTTTGGATGGATGGCCATCTATTTCAAATAAACACTTTCGGTTGCTATAATGCCATAAAGATACAATTTTGAACGCATTTTTTTTCTCCTTTTTTATTTTAAAGACAATGAACCAATATAATGTACATTCAGATTAAACATCGGTAAATTTTAGGGTATGTTCCTTAAGATATGTTTACTTCTTTCATATTCTTATTTACAACATTTATAAGAGCAACATCAATAACGGAAAACAGGACTACTTATTCTATTAGTATATATGCTATTCTTATTTGATTATTTCTTTTCTTTTTTCTCTATTTTAAATCATTTTTCCATAAATTTTTAACACGAGTTGAAGTAATGAATAATACACGGATCAACAAAACAGTCTCAGTACAGGTCTACTAGACAATGCGACACACAAAACATTTAGACTCAAAGCAATGAGGTTTAAAAGATGTTTTTTTAACATTTTCCTATATCTGTCTATATAAAACTAAGTGAGAACAGGGCAGTGCCATTAATGACCCCAGGGATTTAATTTGAACAATCTCTTTTGAGGTACTCTAGATAATGCTCAATGCAAAATATCTCGGCCCTAAACCATGTGGTTTCAGACAAAAATATTTTCAAAGTTTGTTCTATATTATTTTATGCAATACATGCGACCCCTGGAGCCGCGCCAATTTTGACCTAAAGGACATAATTTAAACAATCTTGATTGAGGTTTACAACAAGATGCATTATACCATTTTTTTAAAGCTCTGGGTTTTCCCTTTGGCTGTTATAGCAATTAGAGTTCTGCATAGGAATTGAATTCTTTGAACAACTTTGAGAAAGCGTCATGCAAGAAGTACCCACGCAAAAGTTCAACCAATTTGGCTCAGATTTTTTAGAGATGCTGTTTAAAGCAGATGTTGACGACGGACGTCGGACGATGGTCACTAAAATCTCATTCTGAAAATAAAATCACCAAAGTCACCTTTGTGCGTCCTTATGTTTCAGACACTTAATGTAAATACACGCTTGACTGTTCACCTACCGAAATCTGTTATAAATACGAAATGATATTTGCAATATGCATTCACACGTCTCGAATTACATGTACAATAAACGTTAATACCACAAACAAATATTGCAGGAGATTTATCGTACACTTTGTGTGTTTTAAAAGTATATGATTTAAATTATAAAGGATCAACATTGTTTGGTATCTTTCCATTTCTTTCTTTCTTTCTTTCTTTCTTTCTTCTTTCTTTCTTTCTTTCTTTCTGTATCTGTCAAAAGCACTAGGTCTTACTTGCAACATCCAATCGTTTAAGAACAAAAGTGTGTTAAAAACAACAAGCTAATTCTAACATTTATCTTTCACCTTTCTGACTGGTCCTGCCGTTTAAGCAAGAGACCTAGCATTGACTTGAAAAATCACATTATACAAAGTTATTCTAAAATCATTCCAAAGTACTTCGTGCTTTGCTCAATATATCGTGGGTAAATGTTTTTGAACTGACGTCAACTCAAGTCATCAGAACGTTCTACGTTTTTGTTTTTAAATTCTAAAACGGAAGACGAAATATTCAGTATTCAAAAGTCGTTAGTTGTGTGTAAAGTGAAAAAGGTACACTTGGTAGCGCATGGTTGGTTTTAACTGCTTGATTTTAAAACTAGTTCAGATGTCTTTAAATAATTATATTTCTTCCGCGTTAATCTTTGTGCTCATTACGTTTACCTCTCATTTCAATTGTTAAACACCAGTCGACAGTGGAGGATAAAATATTGTCATATTGTGTGGATCAACATGGGCTCTTATCTATTACTACTGGTGAGTAAACAATTTTAAAATGTGATAGATGTTACTATCTAATCAAATTCGTTTTTACAATTCAGTGTACAGTCAAGACTATCATTCTGTTGTTTTTTATACTGGATCATCTAGCACGACATTGTTCAATATCTCCGATATAACGTTTATCTACTCATGAAATATTGTGCTGCCTTTATAGTTAAAGTAGTAGACTAGAAATCACAGACGCAGATTTTTACTCATTACCGGTTATCAATCGAGAATCTAATTGGTAGAAAAAAAACTCGAGGATGAACAAATGTTGACACAAAAAAAATCTGTGGGGTGGTAAGTGCGTTATTAAGTAAGGTACTTTTTGACTTATCGACTGTTTACTTTCCCGAGGTGGAGCGCAGGGGTTGGGGGTAGGGGGGGGGGGGGGGGGGGTGAAACTGACAGCGATTATAACCATTTTGTGCAAAATGATTCCTTAGCCTTGATTTGTCCAATTTAAAAACATATTTTTTGAAGAGTGATTTAGACAACTACGTATCAAAAGCATTTTATTTATGTATTCTGTATTTTATAAACATGTTTGTCCTTTGTTATTACTTTTCAAATAGGTCTGTCGGCTTAACCTTTATAGCTCACATGACCAGTGACCAGTATTAAATAAGACAATTCTCAAAACCTTTACACAATTTGCATTCATCATCAAAATAATCATAAGCAAAAGCATTATCGTCGTCGTCGAATAATTATTACGAGTAGATTTTGTATAGCAATAACTGTAGCAGCAGTACAGATGCTGGTAGAAGTAGTTTGAGAAATAGTCGTAGTCATCGTTGTCTTAATCACTTCTACCAAAGCAGGCGTCGTTGTTGTCGTCATCATCATTGTCGTTATTGTCATCATCATCATCAACGTAGTCATTGTTTCAGCATCAATATCTCCTAGTTCTTATTCTTTGTCATCATTTTCATTATCATTTCCTTCATAATTGTCGACTCCGTAATTGTCGTTTTTTGTCTATAACATCCATCAGAGAAACCATCTTTTTTTCCCTTTTCTATGGCCTCTTTAACTTGAAATAACGCTAACAAAAAATAATAACATAATGCATCCAAAATGATAGAAAAGTGAAATCTACTAAGTATGAATACACATAAAGACAGGGTATATTGTTGATGATTGATATGATGATGGTGATGTGTACTGGCGATGATAATGATTATGATGATGTCGATGACCACGGCGATGATGGTGGTGATCTTTCCGTTGATGTCGTTATTACTGTTGCTGTCGATGAACACCACGGGTGTGGTGGTATTGATAATAGGATTGTTGTCACAAAAAAAAGACGATAATAAATATGATAGAGGTGTTGGCGATAATGGTGATAGTGTTCATGTATCGCTGCAGTCGCTTCTGCTGCTACTGATAAAAATGATTACAACGATTATTATGATGCTGATGATGATGTTGTTGACGATGATGGTGAAAATGTACACTACAAACGTAACTGTTTCTTAATATTTACCTTTAAAAATGAGCTATATATAGGGAGATGCAGAATCGTAACTTTTAAAGATTTGGTGAGCTTCGGTGTAAGCTGCTTTGTTCTAGGTAAGCTGTATAATGTGTAACATCCTTTGAATTCTTCATAAATATTATAAAATTATTGACTAGTGTGCAATTGAATATGATGTGATATTCACCGGCCAAAGCTTCGGTCAATATAATATTTGGCCGGTGAATATCATATCATATTCAATGGTACACTAGTCAACAATTGTTTAATTATATAACTACATACAATTGTTTCTACTAAGTTTCTTTCCAGACTGATTTTACATTCATTACAATGTGTTAATTTTTTGTAGGACTTTTTATACTCATTCTCACATTACAATAATACTCAGTCTGACAGGTGATTTTGAAATCAAATATAACATCAAAAATAAAAGAAAACACACACCAGACGTCATTTCTTAGAAAAAAGTCTAAGTGCCCGGATGTATTTTGTTTATTTCACGGCATTAGAGTAATTTTGTTAACTGAGTGCCAGGCACTATACAGCACTACTACGAGTATCAACAGCAATCTATTTTTAGACCTAAAACATAACATGGGGAAAACCCAGAATGCAGGGATATAACGATATATTGCTGGTCGCCGACTGCGCTTTGAACCAATGGGATCGCGTCTATTTATAAGTCATTTAATATTTTTTTCTTATCAATTATAACAAAAGTTAAATCATTCAGAACTCGCAAATGATATTTTTTATTCTTTTTTTGGAGGGGGCGGGTGCGGGGTAGCCAGAAGAATAATGGAACATATTTATTTTATCTTACTTAAGAAACCAATCAACTAAAGATTCCTCTTGGAAATTTGTAATAAACCCGATTGCATCCTATAAAATTAATAATAATAATTATAATAATTAATTGATGGGAAAAATGAGAACTTCGGCGAAAAAGGGTTCAAAGTCCTATAGAAAAATAGGAAATATCCGTTATCTAGGACACAGATTAGTATGGTATACCAAGGAAAAACAGATAGAAACCAGACATCAAGTAAACGATCACTTCACAATATAAAAAAAAAATATTTACGTATGGATAGATTGACATGTGGATATACTTACGAATAATTGAAAATGGAATCGTTGTCATACAGAAACCACCTTATTATGCCAATTCCCTTTAACAGTTTAACGTATAGAAATCACCGCCTTATCCTTTGGTAGCCGTAGCTCAACTTGATTATTGCCTTAACATCAAGGAAAATTCCATTAATGTTAAAATGGCTCTTTACACCTGTGTCACAAAATGTCGTCGACCGAGTCTCATATATCGCAATAAGCGCTAGATCAAGCTTTTTCCTTTGTATTGTGTACTCTCTCTCTCTCTCTCTCTCTCTCTCTCTCTCGCTCTCTCCCTCTCTCTCTTTAAAAGCTTTTTAGGCTACAGCTAAGACGCGCAGATTACTAATTAAGCAATCATAATGCTATGGTGGTATTTATTCATAAGATTTTTCTGTTTTTGACAAACAATTGACTTTGTGATTGTAGATTTTTTATGAAAAGTTAAATCACAGGTTGACATATCTGCTGACGATTCACTGAGCTGTGAAACGTAACATTTACTTATTTTTCTCTTACAGGTTATATCAGTTTCTTTGCTTGAAACTGTGTTTCATAGCTCCCATTTAGCCTTTGCTGGTAAGTTCAAGTCACAATGGATGTTTGAGTATCCTTTCTTTATATAATTACATCTACTATGATTCAACTGCATGCAAAAACTTGAATGCAGACCTTTTGTTAGTTTGAGGTTTGTCTGTATGCCTATTTTCAAAAAAAATTTTTAGAATGTATACTTATGAAAAGAAAACTCTGCAGAACAATATTTAAATAATTGTCTTTGATTGCAGAGTGTTACGGAAAACTGAAACAGTTACATTTAACGTTATTGAAATTCACAACTGTAACAGAAATCAAAATTTGTATAAAATAAATCAGAAAATAAAGATCGACAAAGTTGAGCAAATTACAAATCAAAATTATTTATCGATGTAACTTCTGAACAACCCAACTACATGTATTTAAATACTTTATTTCTTTTTGTGAGTAGAAAAGTAAGAAAATACATTGCTCCCTGTACATGCTATACACAAGTTTTTAATTTAGTCGATATAAAAATGCCCTGTTCTGATATATTACGTGCCGTTTTCATTTTACGTATCACACTTCGAGGTTTTTGCTAATGTTTACAGAATAAATTCAATTTGAAAAATTGCCTTACAGATGGTATTGAAGCATTCTACAGACATTTTTACAAGCTAATACAATTACAAGTTAAGCTAAGTATTAATTTGACAGTAAACATGTAACGGTTCTAAATCGGTTTGTTCATTCTTTGAATTCTATATCATCCTATTTGATTCTTATTTTAGAACTAAAACCGTAGTAGAGGGATCTTAAATTTGATTGTTGCTGAGTCGACTATTTTTTATGTAGGGATTTTTTTCATCTTTTTTTTTTCACATACGTAATTATTTTCATTAAGGTCTGGCCGAGGAATCACCTTACATTGTAAGCTTAACTGTTTGACTCCAAATATCAATTTCGCAAAATAAAAAATGCAAATCTGTAATTCTTGTCTCTTTTTAATGTTTTAACTTTAAAATACGTCTCTTTATGTCTCCCCCCTCCCCTCGGGGGGAGACATATTGTTTTTGCATTGTCCGTCTGTCCGTCTGTCCTTCTGTCCGTCTGTCACACTTCGTTTCTGATCGATAACTGGAGTACCTTTGACTCAGAACCTTCAAACTTCATAGGGTGATTGCCCTTATTGAGTAAAAAAACCCTATTGATTTTGAGGTCAGGAGATCAAAGGTCAAGGTCACAGGGGCCCGAAGAGTGAAAACAGTTTCCGCTTAATAACTGGAGTTCTATTTACCCAGAGCCTTCAAACTTACAGTGGGAGACCTGTCTGGTGTATATTGACGACATAATTGTTTTTGGTCGTAACTTTGATGAACATGTCAGTCGTGTAGCTGAAGTTCTTGAAAGAATTAAGACAGCTGGATTAAAATTAAAGCCTGAAAAATGTTCAATGCTACAAACAGAAGTTATCTTTCTAGGTCATATAGTCTCAGGGAAAGGAATACGTCCAGATCCAAATAACGTGTCAAAAATAATTAACTGGCCACGCCCTCAAAATGCCAAACAGGTGAAACAGTTTGTGGCCACTGGCTCGTATTATAGGCGCTTTGTCAAGGACTTTGCAAAAATTGCCAAGCCATTGACAGAACTGACAAAACTAGGTAAAGAATTTATTTGGGACAAACAGTGCGAAGATGCATTCCAACAGCTCAAAGCAGTCCTGGTGAGTCCTGAGATAATGGGGTACCCTCTAAATGATGGTGGGCAATTTCTTTTAGATGTGGATGGCTCAGGTATTGGTATAGGTGGCGTTCTTAGTCAGATTCAAGACGGACGGGAGCGTGTCATAGCATATGCTAGCAGAGGTCTCAATAAAGCCGAAAAGAATTATTGCGTAACTGAGAAGGAGTTACTGGCTGTAGTTTACTTCACCCAGTACTTCAGACAGTATTTATTAGGTAGAAGGTTCAAGATTCGAACTGACCATGAAGCTTTAGTCTGGCTATTTAAGCTTAAAGAACCAAGCGGAAAGATCGCTCGTTGGGTAGAAATTTTGGCGGCGTATGATTTTGAAATTGAATATCGACCAGGTAAGAAACAAGGTCACTGTGACGCGTTATCTCGGTGTGAAACCCCACACGACTGCACGTGTGCAGAGGTGGATATGTCAGAACCATTGAAGTGTGGCCCATGCCGAAAATGTAGAAGAAGGGCTGAAACCATGGCTTTTGAGAATCAGATCCAAAGCAGCAACTCCAGTTTAACTCGTAATGAGGATACAAAGAAAGACTTGTCAAGCACCCTGAAAGTGGTATCAGCTGATGACCAAGAAAAGCCAAGCACTTCAAGTTCTTCTTCAACAGAGGAGTCCAGACCTTCATTTATTGGTCAATGGTTTAAGGAATACACCACGGAAGATATGAGTGCCCTCCAGCAGAAGGATCCAGACATTGCTCTAATTCTGAAAGCTAAACTAGAGGCCGTAAGACCAACTAAAGAAGAAATGGCTAGTGAAAGTCAGGCAACACGACATTACTGGATCATCTGGGACAACCTGTATCTGCGAAACAGAACCCTATACAAGACATATGAGAAAATGAATCAGACCGACTCATACCACCAATTAATTCTACCAAGAGCCTTGAAGGAAGAAGTCATGCATCAGATGCACAATTCACTGTTGTCTGGCCATTTAGGAACCAAGAAAACCATGGCACAAGTAGCACAAAGATTCTACTGGTACAGCATGAAAGAAGACATTAACCTATACATCCTCAGGTGTGACACGTGTGCAGCTGATAGGGTACCAAAGAAGCCTCCCAGAGCACCAATGGGACACTTACCAAGTGGACCCCCTTGGGACACCCTAGCCTTAGATTTTGTTGGACCCCTTCCTATCACGCCCAGAGGGAACAGATACATTTTGACAATGACAGATCACTTCACGAAATATGTGGAAATAATGGCCATGACCAGCCAGTCTGCGGAAGAGTGTACATCAAAGCTGTTGAACCACGTCATTGCAAGATGGGGCGCACCTTTATCAATACATTCAGATCAAGGTGGCACTTTTGAAAGTAGGGTCTTCAAACAACTCTGTGAAATGCTGGAAGTTCGTAAAACTCGTACAAGCCCAAGACACCCAAGAGCTAATGGCCAGTGTGAACGGTTCAATGGGACGCTAATCAAAATGGTTAAAGCTTTCCTTACTGATGAACAAGATGAATGGGATTTGAACCTTGGCTGTCTTGCATGTGCATACCGTACTACTCCAAATGCTTCAACAAAGCTGACCCCAAATCTCCTTTGTATTGGTCGTGAAATTAGACTTCCTGCTGATCTGATCTATAATAAATGTACAGAAAGAAGTTCCAAGTGAACCACCCAAGTATGTTGAGTATGTAGAGTCTATAAGGCAGAGAATGCTTCATGCACATGATGTGGCTAGACGATATCTCAAAGCCAGTGCCAAGCGCAGCAAGAATTTTTATGACTTCAAGTCAATGCTTCATACCTACAGTATAGGTGACCCAGTTTGGTGTTTACACGAAACCAAGAGTGTTGGAATAGCATCAACACTTGAAAAGAAGTATGCCGGTCCATATTTAGTTAAAGAAAAGCGTTCAGCTGTAAATTATATATTGCAAATAAATAAACAAGGACAAGAAAAGCTTGTGCACCATGATAAAATTAAGGCTTATGAGGGAATCCAACTGCCAAAATGGATAACAAAAGTACAGAAGAAACAGAAAACAATAGAAACAATGACCAGAGCGTACAGGATGTGATGTCTTCATTTTTTTTTCAAAATTCAAAGTTTAACTGTAGCAAACTGTGATATATATGTAACTTGTGTAATTTTATAACTTGTTGTTAACTATCTGTATCTTTATTCAGAAAGATACAATGTACGTGGACATGCCAATAACAAACTGAACTGGATGCTGAATTTAGCCACAATCATGCTGTATCTATAGTTTAAATATCTTGAAGTGATTTCAGTAGTAAAGCTACAAATTTACAGTTTATTAATTGGAACTCAAGTGTGCTAATAGTTTACAGTCATGGTTACATTTAAGTGCTTAAAGTTGTCTGGATAAACAGCTGAAAATATATTATTAATTTAACTAAACGTACTTTTAATTTTTCTAGTGAATTAACTATTTACTATGTATTTGTGAGAAATTGCTTTGCCGAGTTAGATAAGAATTAATAAATAGGAAGTGTTTTCTGGGAAAAGGAATATAAGCAGGCAAATATGAATTTAAAACGAAGATGTACTAAAAGTTTCAATAACTTCCAACTATGGAGAATACTTTAGACTTACAGTGCAAGATCAGTAATGGTACATGTATCTCTTCACCAAAAAGCATTTTATCAGAGAGCTATAATCCAATCATTTCTTTTTAGACTTCAAGTTCAAGAGGGAAATCTTCATACAAAGGAAGAGCCTACCAGTGCAAATGGTGTTTTAAGGTGGATCGCAAGGGGAGGACTATAGCTCATATCCTCAAATATCATGTTCCTTTTGACAGAGTGCCTTATTCCTGTTCCTTGTGCAGCTTTCGTTGTCAAGACAAAGAGACTTTGGTGACCCACATAAATCGTTATAGAAGACACCGAGATGAGGTTCAGAAAAGGGGTGGAAGAATTGACCACAGTCAGATTCTAAAAAAAAGTGACAACCCACAGTTCATTGGGGAAGATGACATGCTTCTGATGACCAGGGAGGAATCAGGGAGGCATTTCGGGAGACTGGAAGACCCATTGGAAGAACAGGATGACATCTATGCCGACGACGATGATGATCTTGATATGCTGATGCTTCCGCAATGGGCCAAAGATGTTCCTTTTAACAAGTTTGAAGCGCCTTTTACTGCCACCCGTTTGTCTTCACCAGCAGTACCTATATGCAGACCACTTTTACAGGCTTACAGTTCACCAAGCCATGTTTCATTACCTGCTCCAAGTCAGTTTACCTCCAGTCTAGCTCCAACACCTTCAGTCGGTTTAATCCCTAATACATTCTACAGTCATGCAAATTTGTCAACTTCACAGCCTTTGACAACAATATGCTTACAAGACTTTGTTCCTTCCGTATCATCCTCACAGCAATTAACGTCTAATCTCGGACAGTTTAGACCAGTTTCATCTAAACCAGTGACAACAGAAGTAGCTACACCAGTGCTAGATGAAAAAGAGTCAACAGGTTTTGAGGATATTTTGCCAGATCTTCTTAAGGCAGCCTCCGATACCGACCCCTTGATGGCAGAAATCCATCAAGAGTCAAAGCTAGGAAAAAGATCCAGTGAAGAGGAGGGAGGAGCAACAAAGAAAGCAAGGGGGAATGACCAAACCAGCACTTCATGTCCTAATAGTCTTAATTTCACTCCACTGGTAACTGCAATTGAGAAGGCAACTCACAGTATTGTTGAAGCTATGGACCGAAACAGCCGTGCCATCAGGTGTCATGACAAAACCTTATCGGAACTGGTGTCCGGTGTAAGAAGAATAGAAAGAATTCTCGAGGCGCAGTCAGACAAACGAAGGTCTCCATTCAGGGAAAGTAGAAGGGACAGTAAGGAAAACATTAAACCATCTGTTAAGAGTACTGTTAACAGAGTGACTGACAGTAATCTGGTAATTATTACATAATGCAGGGATTAAAAGGTTGTTTCAACAAATTTAAACAGATCTGATACAATAAACGTTTTGCTTTAAACAAAAGATCAACATCAGTGTTTCAAAACAATAACATTCTAACTACATGAACTGGTATATTACACTTCAAGAAGTGAAATGCCTATTTAATGCATTACTGAAGTAGATCAATACTGGAATGGAACTTTATGAACTTCATTCACCATTGTATATGTTTTATTGGAGAAGGAACTTTTATTCACTGTTTACACTAGTTGATTTAACGTTTACTTTGGCATTGTTTTTAAATTTACTCATTAAAATGAGCAGACTGTCTAAAGAAATACAGGGCATTTTTAGTATTTAAAGTATCATAATTCATTGATACTTACCTTGTTAAGTTTTGAACTATTATCGTTCTGAACTATTGTTATTGATGAAATTGTTATTTTAGAGGTTGTTGATTGAGCTGGTTAATTAAGGCTTCTTGAATTTTAATGTTTGAATCATAATCTAGTCAGATTTATGTTGTTAGTTGTTTTAAGATTCCTAAATGCATCTGTCTACCTATTTTACTTTTAAGCAACTATATAAAAGTAGGTTAATTGGTTCAAGTCATACAATTGGTAAATATATCTATAAATATTCGGCAATCGGAGTTTTGCCTCTAAAAGAAGGGGGTAATGTTAGGTTGTGAACTTACCAGTTCCAAATCTTTGATTATTTATCCTAGCTTTAAGAACTTCTAGTATTGGCAGGATTTATTTTTTCTTTGTTTCACTTAATGCCATTTAAAGTTGAATGCAACGAGTCATAAAATTGTATAAAAATGTGTTGACCAAGGTGTAATCACAGATCAACAACATACCATACGAATCCATGCTCGTTTAATCTTTTTAAAACTTGTTTACGTTTTGGAACTGTCATCGGATTCCGCTACATGAGGTATGATTTACTGTATTTTCACTTTCCATGAATGAATGTCTGTATTTCCGATTTGAATCTATCCAGCACTGATTTAAGTCACATTTTGATGTTTTTCAAACCTTTAGATATTGTTAAAACTTTAATTATTTTCACATGTTTTCTCTACGAATTGTAACTTCCTGCTTGGAAGAGTCCATTTTGAACTGCATTGTGGGACTGTTTACTTGCGTTACTAAGCAAAAGAATATTGTTGTAGTCTGCTTTAATCATCTCTTAACATGTTTAAACCCTCTACAAGTAACAGATTCAACCCATTGGTACATAATTTGTTCTTTTTTTAAATGCATAAGTCTATGAGAAATAATTTCAGAGTTTTAACTTATGATTTTTAGCAGTAACCAATATTTAGGTTGAAAATGACCAACGTTTGGTTAACAACCAAGATTGGTCAATGACCAGTTCCTTGGTCAGTGACCAAAAATTAACCTTTTTACCATTTTTGTTGGTCTTTTTTATCCATTTTAACCCATTTGGTCATGGTTACTTGGTCAGTTTTCTCTTTTTGGTATAAAAGGGGCAGATTTTTGACCAACGGGGTTGGTTGGTCTTTGAAATTTTGAACACTAGCACATTAGCACGTTATACTGTTTCCAGTCTCTGAGCTGAAAATGCAAAGTTATGCTAGCACTGAAGTAAGAGTTTTTCTATGAAATATTTAGATAGGCAAACGAATGAATTTTCAACTAAGAAAAGTTAAATCTTAAGGACAGAGAATTACTTTACACAATTTGATATATTTTTACAACTTTTATTGAGAGAACTTTGATGAACACTTCTTTAGGTATGGAAAACCAATCTGTCAAAATTAATTAGCACTCGTTCAGTTTGTTGCATGTCTGCTAGTTAGAAATAGTAACATTTATGTTCAGATTGCCATAAATTTGTGATTATCATTTAAAAGTGGATATTTAAGACTGTCCAGACAGAACTGATTATTTGCAAATGAACTTTGAACGTTGTACTCCACTGTGTGTTATTTATTGGAGAATAATTTATTAAATCAAATTGAACCTTTAGCAGTTTTTATTGTACCTGACATAGTTCTCCTGATTAGTTACATCCAAGACTTGTGACCAGGGCAGCCTACCCTAAGTTAGCAAATCAGAACTACCCAACAGTCCAGTAGAAGTTACCATAGAGAGTGACCCTGACTGTTACACCTGTTTCCCTTTAACCACTATCTAACCAGTCATTGTCTACAGATAGACCCTGAGGCACGACACTACTACTACTGTTTCTATTATTTCAACGGCAAAGAAAATGATGACGAATAATGGTGATGAATGCAAACTTTTTTAAAGATTCAGATATAAGTATAATCAGAATCATTTTAAAATACTGGTCACTGACTGTGAGCAATATATGTTAAGATCTGAAAAGTGTAATTATGGGTATATCGTACGTTTACAACTCACGTGAACTGTAATTGTTGTATGTTAAAGGGGCTGTGCTCCAGGTGACAACAAAAAGAAGTTTTCTTGTATTATAAATTTCTTGTAATATTTATGACTAATACTTAACAACTAACTTACTGACAAAAAATAAGTCAGATAATCACATTATAAATTGATTTTTTTTCCTTTCATACTGCTATACCGTAAAGCGACGGTATAACTATATCGTATAACATTTAAAGTAAATATTTTTTTTATTTCAGTTGCAGTGATAGCGGTGACAGTAAAGGCATTGGAAAAAATGTGTTAACAGGAGGGTCCAGAGTTCAAATCAAGCTGAAACGAATATATTTTTTGTTCTATTTTGACTTTTATAATCAGTTTTGAAGTAAAATATCATGTTGTTATAATCTCACGGCATCTAGATATTTAGTTTATGTAAAAAATATTTTTATATCAAATCTGGAGTACAGCCCCTTTAAAGAATACAGCTCAAAGTAAGCTGGGTACGTTGTAAACCAACGAATATAGCTCACACGGATGCTGTATTCGAAGTAAGCTGTATACAGTGTAACAATGCATTATTTATTTCTGTTAAGTTCTTTTCGTTTAATATTTGACGGTTCTTATGAACTAATGTCGTCAAATGAACGATACGTGTTTCTTAAACTAAAGCTAATAAAGTATTAAAGTTTATTTTACTACAAAATACGAGTGGATATCTTAACGTTTATTCTGAAAACTGGAGATAAAAAATGGCTGATCCTACAAAGAAAGCACATGCCAATTACAACACAGTTACTACTATCGCACACATGCAGTTCAATACACAACATGTTTATTTATGTGTCAATATATCTACACAGTAATCTTTTATACAGTTATACAAGTAACAGCAGACCAAAAAAACAACAACATTGAATTGCATGTTAATTTATTAAAAGCATGGTAATTTTTAAACGCTGGTCAAAGAAACTGATGAGTATAAATGACAGTAGAAAACAATAAAGCTAGTTTAGTTTAGTTTAGACTCGTTTATTTTACATCGATTGCGATACAAGTTCTTACAACCTAGATTCATCAAGCTCGATGACTGAGTCTGGGTTCCATACCAGTATCTGCGCAACAAGGAGGAATGTGAAGATCGTGAGAGAATCTTGCCTCTGACGCCATTCGAACTCGCGACCTCTGGATCCGGAGCCCTACGCTCTACCCTTGGACAACGGAATATAATTAGTTGAATAATCAGTGTTCCTTGCGAATAGTAAGTGCAAGTGCACCAACAGGGATTTAAATTGAGAGATCGTGCGAAGAGGAGACAACGGTGACGAAGAGATTTCGTATAACTAAATAAAAAAGTAATAAATTTTCGTTCTTTCTAGCCTAAAAGCTCGGTTTTTACATCAGAACACCGCAGTCGCGAATTGCTACAGTTTCATTTTGACAATGTTTACAAATTTATTGGACAAAAATGAAAGCAAATATAATTTAGAATTTAAACAAACACTTCTACTTTAAAAGTAACAGAACCCCTGCGAAATTTTCATGAACAGTTCAAGAAATATTCTTGGAGTGTTCAGGCACAAGGTTACATGAAATGTTCTTGAATTCTACAAGAACAGTTCAAGTACATTTTAAGAAATGTTAAATGGAATAAATCCTTAAGAACATTATGTTCTCAAATTGTTCTTAAAAGTTCAAGAAACGTTCGAGAACTTTATTTCAAGAACCGTTTAAGAACTATTATTCTTAAAAAGTTCAATGGAATTTTCATGAACACTCGAGGAGTGTTTTAGAACAAAAGTTCAAGAACTATACAGGAATTGTTCAAGAACTGTAGTTCTTTAACATTTCTTAAAAGGTTCTGTTCCATTTAACATTTCTTAAAACGTTCTTGATGTGTTCTCGAACAATTAAAGAATATTTTTTGAATATAAGTAGAACTAGTTGGGAACTGTTTCAGAACAAAATTTCAAGAACTATACAGGAATTGTTCAAGAGCTGTAGTTCTTAAACACTTCTTAAAAGGTTCTGTTCCATTTAACATTTCTTAAAACGTTCTTGATGTGTTCTCGAACAATTAAAGAATATTTTTTGAATATAAGTAGAACTAGTTGGGAACTGTTTCAGAACAAAATTTCAAGAACTATACAGGAATTGTTCAAGAACTGTAGTTCTTTAACACTTCTTAAAAGGTTCTGTTCCATTTAACATTTCTTAAAATGTTCTTGGTGTGTTCCTGAACAATTAAAGAATACTTATTGAACGTAAGTAGAACTAGATAGGAACTATTTCAGAACAATCGTTCTTGAACATAAGTAGAACCAATCAGGAACTGTTTAAGAACAGTTGTTCTTGAACATAAGTAGAACCAATCAGGAACTGATTCAGAACAATTGTTCTTGAACATAAGTAGAACCGACATAAGTAAAACAAATCAGGAACTGTTTCAGAACAATTATTCTTGAACTCAAGTCGAGTTCCCCAAAGACTTGAGTTAGAAACTGTTCCATAACAAACGTTCTAAAAATGGTTCAAGACAGGAACTGGTCTCAAAACAAGATACATGAAAAACTCTCCTTAAAACTTTAAATTTACTTCTTGATTTCTTCAAGAACACTAAGTTTAAAAATCAATCAAATGTGACAGTTTTCAAAGCAAATCTCAAAAATAATTTAAAAAAAACAGATTGTGTTCTGAGTCAAGCTTAAAACAAAAAGCTAGAGTCATCAATTTTAGTTGGACCCCTTATCACTCCTTCTTTCCATTTTAATAATGTTGTCTATTTTTTTCTTGAACTGATCTCTTGACAAGGTTTCACATTTTGTTAATACCGCCCTTTCTAACAGCTGTAATTTCTGTTGGTCCAGTGCTGGTTTCACATTTTCTCAAGATCTGATGGTCTTTTTTCCTGTCCTGGAAGAAGTAGCCAGTTCTTTTTTTTCAAAGACAAGGAAGCACATTCACATTCATTTACTTCTTTTCCGTACTTGCTGAAAGGTGTTTTACACTTGCCAACAGTTCATCAAGTTCCGTATCTTTTGAGGCTACTGTGGTTGCTTCCTCTGTGGCCCTCATTGACTTCACAACGTCACGTAGTTTTTGCAAGTCCTTTTCTATTCGTGCAACCCGTTTCTCCAGAGATTTTTTCTCATTGAAATTCAACATTTATTTTTTTACCAAGGTAAGATTTTATTATTGACTGATTTTTACCATTCTATACTATTTCAGGACAAGAAAGAAAATTATACTTGAGCTGTATGTGAGAGTAACAAAGAATGTGACCTTGAGTTTATACAGAGACTTTTTTTATTTGATAATGACCTAGTGACCTAGTTTTTAATGCACGCAACCTGTTTTCAAACTGGACATAAATTTCAGTAAGATTGACATTGACAAATTTTCATGAAGATCAGTTAGAAAGTATGACCTCTGGTATGTTAACAGATTTGGGATTTTTTTTCTATAATTATTATTTATTTCTTAGTTATAATTTGATCTCTGGAAACATGTGCAGAATGGTTAACTGTATGAGTCACTATGACCACCTGACAGACAACATAATTCTGAAGCTTTGTTACTAAAAAAATCAAAAAAATCTTGGTTTGATAAAGAAAATAAACTGTCATTTTACCTTTTGTCAGGAGTATTTAGAGGTGACACACTGCCAGAAGATTGGGTTGCAGAACCAGATGACAGCTGAGATGCTGAATCAAATGATAGCTGAGATTCTGAATTAGATGGTGGCTGAGATGCTAAATTATCAGATGATGGCCGAGAGGCTGAATTTGATGATGACCCAAATGCTGAATCAGATGGTTGTATTTCAGACTTCTCAGTCGATGATGAATCTGAAATTGAAAAGAAGAGAATTATTGAAAAACAATATGCCCCCAAGGTCTACAGGACACAATGGTTGTACTTTGTTCTGTCTGATATTTAAGCAAAACTATTTTGTTTACTAACAGCGGTTTTGAATTTAATTTGAAGTGTACATGTAGATTAAGTATATTAACAGGTTTTGATAGAGTTCCCGAACTGTGACCCTGACCTGTCAAGGTTTTGACTATAAAAAGATAGAAGTCATCTACTCATCAGAGGCAATCAATTGCTATCTTAAAAAGATCAATACAAGTACAAGCAATCCCATTAGTTATCGCCCGAAAACCTTTTGATGCACAGACCGACTGACATGAGCAAAACAATATACAACACAATATACATTTTTTTATTCCAAAAGGGAGGGATAATAAACGTACCTGTGTTACATTCCAATATCAGTGAAATTTTGCCATCCTCTGCAGTTGTTTTAGGTTTCTTAGCTCTTTGGCCCACACTGGGCTCTGTAATCTCGGCATCTGTTGAAGTACGGATGGCAAAAGTTAACCCTCAGATAGTATTGCAATTAGAAGAACTTGCACTGCTGCATCATATCAAGTTTCTGTTGGAATATACTAGTAACTAACAAGAGGCCCCTAAGGGCCAGACACTCTACTGGCAAGCAGCAGTAGCCTGTGTAAAATAAGTTAGTCAAAGGAATCTAGTGATCAAATTTGATCATTGGGAAACTTGGCCATATTATATACCAAATATCTAAGATCTTTACTTTCCACTCTTTAACAAGAAAACTTTTAAAGACTTTTCTTTCATTTGGTTCAGTTGTTCAATGAATCAGAACCATTTGAAGGAAGCTGAGAGAGGTCATTGCAAGGAAGCATCATACCAAATATCTAAGCTCTAGACCTAGCAGTCTTTGACAAGAAGATTTTTAAAGATTTTTCTATTTTTAGCTCTGTCAGCCATGTTGTTCAATGAACCAGAACCATTTGAAGGAATCTGAGAAATTATTAATTTTATACCTATTTTTTGTCTGGGCCATATCTTGAAAAGTATGAGATATGAACTTTAAAATCCATAGGTAGATAAATCAAGTGCAAAAAATGCAACCACTAGATTGCAGACAAGGTTTGTAACAGACAGACTGACTTACTGAAAAACTTTGGTAAATCAAAATGTCTCCATATTTGGAACAAACTAGGAATTTCTCAAATACCTTTAGCTTGCCCTTTGATTGATGACGAAATGCCAGCAGCACAGCTAAGCAGCCCCTCTTCAAGGTCATCATCGGAATTCATATGCTTTGGTGGAAGAGGTATGGTCATTAATCAGCACTCAAACTTTCACCTAGCAAAAATCAAATTATTTTTTACATATTTTATATGAATTTCCATTTCTGGCCATGAACATGCTCAATCAAACCGAGCCTGCAATATTTTCATATTTGTCGTGTTCGGTTGCTTTCAAAGTTCTCTTTTCATCTATTCAAGTGATAATGATTTTTTTAACATTTAGGTTGTTTAATTGTTTTGTAAACTTTTTAATTTGTACAGTATTTGTTTTGCTTCTTCATTTCGAAGTAACATTATTAAAGTACTTAAAATCCAGTAATTGACATATCTCCCGTTTCCACTCCGTTCCGTTTCCATTTCAGTTGGAAGCGCTTACCGCTCTGCTTCCATTTTGTTTTCGTTGCGTTTGCATTCCGTTTCGATTTCGCTTTTGTTAGCTTCTAACGCTACGTTTGTTGCATATCTAACATTTCTTCCGTTTCTAGCGTTTCAAGCATTATTTCGTTTCTAGCGTTCCATTTCGCTCCGCTGCAATTTACAAATAACGTTATTGTGTATAACTAGGGATCACCTGATAAGAAAGAGTCAATGCCGCTACACCATGTCCGAAAAATGGAAGACGACAATATAGGTAAATGTACGAGTTTGCCTAACACGTATATTTTAATTTTCTATTAATGTTTGTTAATGTCAAGGTTTATTTTTTTCTGCAGATAACATTACATACCGCGTAAACTTTTAAAATCTGATATCAGTTAGTGTGTTCCTTTAAAATAATTCCGATCAAGAAGAAACGGTTGGATGTTACGTATAAAAAATTTGATGACCTAGAAACAGTTGAAATGATACTATAGCGTTCCGATTGTTGCGATTGTTACAATTCTACCGTTTCTGTCGTTCCAATTATAGCATTTCTACCGCATCAAGCTTACCATGCGTTTTAAGCGCTTCATTGCGTCAACTTCATGATTTCCAGTACTGTATAATATAGTTAATATAGTTTATGTACTTTTTATATCATACAATGGTAGTTCATAGGTCGTTTCGGGAATCGGTTGTTATCTTCTATGCTGTGGATCGGATGAGCCAGTTACTACAGCCATTCTGTCCTTGACCCGAGTCAATGAAATTATTGAAAAGAAACGAATTTTGACATGAGATCTGAGAAAATAAATTCTGCATATCACAGAAAACGCCAACGGCAAAAATTAAAAAAGCCGGAAGTATACCCAAGGAGTGACTGAACAATATCAAGATCAATATTTGATGGGATATTGAAACCATCCCTCGTAAAATAGCCCGTTATATTATAAAAGTATTTTTGAAGTTTGATATAAAGAGTTTAAGAGTTTATTTCATATAAATCCAATAGGTCATAGACCCATGTGGCATAACATTTATACAGCGGATGTACAGTATAAAAATACTATGCATATAAATGATACAAAATAAACATGAATAATTTTGTATTAACCGTCTTTCACATACTATTTTGTACATACACGCCATGCTGCTATGGATGCTATTAATTGCTTATAAATCTGTGTTGTATTATTATAAAGCATTCAGTATACTCAGAAGATTAAATGTATCATGATTTAAATAAATTTCATTATACTTTAATAAACTAAATCTTTTGCATTATGTAGTTTAAACACAGTTTTAATTCTTAAACAAAAAAGTAACGGAAGTAAATATTACAATAAAAAGTAATGGAAAACATAATCCACTGTATTTTCAACCTTGTCCGACATGGACAAGATTGAAATGTGGCAAATCAAAATTCAACATTTACAAGTATATACTGATACTTAATATACATACGGAATAAAATACCTTGTGTACATGTTTCTTATACTGACTTTCTACTTAACTAAACAACAACAAACGTGCTCCAAATCAAAGTAAACTGAGTGTTAAAAAGAAAAAGTATTGATTTATAAATTAATGTTGTCACTGGTCACCTTAAAATGGCTGCAAGCAGTCACTGGCAATATCTCCGCTACCAGTGGATTGGGAATTTTCATATATATATTTTCAGTTTCATGTTTAGTTTGCTTTTAAATGAAAACCTATTTTGTATTCAGGATTTCTTCTTTAAGTCCAAAAATGCAAAAAAAATAAATACATACATTAAATAAAAGATTCACGCAAGTACTGGGATAATGCTAATTATATTAGTCTTGCGTTCACTGCAGTTCATGTTTTCTTTGGCTGACTGTAAGCTGAGTGAACAAGAGTTTGTTTTGGCTGCCGCATATATAATGACCTGTTACTAACTGAGTTACGATCAAAGGTGATTACTAGACCACGTGAGGTTAGTGTGTTATTGCGCCGCTAGATGAGATATTGAAGATAATGATTTCCTGGTACATTACGTTATTGCCATGCACTTTACCTTAGATGATTATATAGTATTTATTCCTTACAACTTGAAGATAAGCAAGGACCACTGTATTCATGTTTCATCAAATAGGTTTCTGACCATTACTCCATCATAATAATCTATTTAACAAGATCGCTCGATTGCTTTCTCATAAATCAATATACATTTATCAGAACCAAGCAATCAGTAGCCATTATAAGAGGTATTATTTATTGAATCTTTTCTTCTCGACATGTTTGTTCAACGGTTTAAAAGTTAATCTGAATAACGATGCAGTGTAGTAACGCACAGTGGTGTCAAATAGACTACATGTAGATGTACGCATTTTGGTCTACTTTAGTACCCGTATTTTGAACATTTTCATTTTGACAGTTTAGAAAATTCAATGTTCTTCGTCTGTTATCATCATCGTCGTAATCAGTGACATATACGAGTATAATATCGTAATATTACAGATGCAACTTTTCAAAAGCATAGGAGGTAAGGTAAAACAAAAACACTTCCATACCCGAATTTTATATGTATATAAGACTTTTAAAGGGGCTGTGCTCCAGATGACAAAAAAAGAAAGTTTTCTTGTATTATAAATTTCTTGTAATATTTATGACTAATGCTTAAAAAATAACTTACTGACAAAAAATAAGTCAACTAATTACATTATAAATTGATTTTTTCCCCTTTCAAAGTGCTATACCGTAACGTGACGGTATAACTATATCGTATAAAATTTAAAGTAAATATCTATAATATCACATGCGGCGTTGGTGGTGACAGTAAAAGCGTTGAAAATATTTTGTTAACATGAAGGTCCAGAGTTCAAATCAGGCTGGAGCGCAAATATTTTTGTTTATTCTATTTTGACTTTTATAATCAGTTTTGAAGTAAAATATTATGTTGTTATAATGTCACGGCATCTAAATATATAATTTATGATTTTTTTTATGTCAAATCTGGAGTACAGCCTCTTTAATATATGTCTTTTTAAACAAAATGTCCTTTTAGTTTAAGACGATGACGTTGCAACGTGAAAGCGTCTCAAACATTCGTTTTGTTTTCACATTTTAGAATTATTTCTTTTGGATGGAAGCCTTTAAAGGGTGAAACCGAAAGGGTCTGGACATCAAAAAGAAAGCATGCAAGCCCATTTAAATCAAGCCAAATTAAATTGTTTAATATAATAACGTCCAGACGGATGACCTACCTTTAAGCTTTAATATGAAAAAAAGAAATTTGTTGCCTGCTTTTCATTAACACAAAAAAATACTAGTACGTGAATTGTTTCTATAAAAAAACATTATATTTTGTACGCATAAAACACGATATTTTGTCGTATTCTACCAACATGTGAATAACAAGTTTTGAGGTTATAGTAGTAGAAAAAACTTTATTTTCAGTTTTATGTACTTTATCCGTTGAAATCGTTCTAATTATCCAAAATATGAATACAAATTAGGGTAATCTACAAATGCATACGTAGTTCTGACCGGTAACGCCAGCAATTTGCAATTTTTCGTTTCCAAATTAATGAATAAAGATTTCAAAATTATAAACTATATATAAAATGCTGGTTTTCTTCGACTAGTTATGCAAGTGATTTTGAAGCTCGCGTAAATCGCTAGCCTAACTTGTTGAAAGGAGACTCCAAAAAGTGCGTAATCACATTTATTTACTGGTATAAAATGTCAGATATAGAAAAGTTTTTTTTTTTTGTTTTGCTTTTTTTGTTTTGTTTTTTTCAGTTGAGGCAAAAAAGCACGGATTGGCGTATTTACATTTGTGTGTCCCCAGGTTAACTTTCTTTCCATTTTTAAAAATAAATTTGAATGTATTGGAAAACAGGATTATTTGAAACGTAACAATGATTTACATGACAAGTACATATACATTAAGTTTTCTAAAACATATATTGGAAATGTTAGTGCTGTAACACACGTGTTACAGTACTAAGAACCTTTAAGGTTACAAAGGAAACACGAGATACACGATATATTGACGCATGATAAACGATAGACGGACGCACGATACATGACAGAGGGACAATACTCGATAGACGTTGCACGATATGCGATAAACGTTTCTGACATACGAAAAAACGGTCCATCTACATTTAACGAAAACCGTTTTGCGCAGTGCGAACCAACGAATAATCAGTAGTACGTCTATTTTGCTGATTTATCTATTTTTTTTTCAAATTATTGTCTTTGCTGTCATTGAAACAACAAACACAAACATAGGATTTTAAGTTTTAGTGAGAACTTGCATTTACACAATTAAACTGTGATCGGATGCTCGAAGGTTTATTATAAGAATTCGCTTTGTTTGAACCACATGTAATACATAATTATGTCCATTTTTATTTTAAATCGAGTTCATACACTATACGTAAAGCTGTATGTTTAGATGCACAGGTATTTGTCAAACACGTTTTTGTGTTATATCATGAAATAAAAGGGACCTCCTCGTGTTGTAAAAGCGCCTTAAATAAAGATTAAATAAAGATATTTTTGATGTAAGTTATGTTTTGCGTGCTTTTCTCGCATCATGTTAAAAACAAAGCATTCAATGGTGCAGAGAAACTTTCTCAAATGCTAGCATCTGGCAAGTATATGTGGAATAAATGTTGTCCTTATGATAATTGTTGTCTCTATGATGAATGTTGTCTCCAAGATAAATAACACACGCAAACATAAAAATTGGTTTATATGTGTTGTTTTTTTATTGAATATTTGCCTGTTGGTGCTTTCATGGTTATCAGTCTTACTTGAAGAAAAGTGTAAAACAAGAAAGGGACTGTCGTTGAGTATAAACTTATATTTATAACAACAACATAGAAAACTAATTGTGCTACGACAAGTGCACCAAATATTTTTTCCTGGTGTCACATTGGTTATTCCAATGAACACTGCAACCCTTCTCCAGACTATGACTTGCAGCGGATCTCAGGGTTAAATATCTTTACCCTCCTCCTATACATTGTAGATAACATCATGGATATTGCCGCAATACTCTAGATTTTGGTTCTTCAAGCGTAATAACCTGTGACTAATTGAAGGGTCATAAAGGTGCTGATTAACAGATCACTGGGGGCTAATTTATTACTCATGGATTAGAAGAAAGTGATGGTTAAGGCTTGTGAAAAGTGAAAAATATAAAGATATTGTTTATTTTAGCACAAAAATGTCTTCAATGATTGAGCAATGTTCTAGATAATTAGAATAAAATTTAGAAAAATAATAAAAGTTGCAATGTGTTTTTTAATCTTCATGTTAAGAAATATATGTGATGAAAACACAGACAACACATGCCATGATGATGCTAATTAATCGCACACCGTTGAACCGTTGAATTTCATATTCCAATGTAACTACAAGAAAACAAAATTGCCCAGTCTAGAACCTATCGCGACACCCCTTTTTCAGTTTCAGTGCTGTTGCATTGGTTAACATTGTGTAGGTGCAGAAATCTATGACTGCTGTTGAGCTTTTTTTCTTAATAATATGAAAGTATTGTTTTTTCTTTCGAGAACGGACGTTACATCTTGAAGGAAATGGCGGGTCGTCGCCCCAAGACACATAAAACAATATGGAAGATATAAACATGGATGTACCTTAAGTTATAACAAAATTTGTAGTTTTCTTGATAAAGGACAAGTGTCCGAAAAATTGAATTAATGTACAAATTTTACGTAGAGTTATAAGTGACTTCCCTTTTAGAAGATTTTAGGCAATAATGCATTCCATCATTGTTTTGTGTAATCAAACTTCAAAATTATATAGTTAGCATTTTAAGTGTAAAACACATAGAAGAGGTCTTGAAATTTTAATCCGCGAGATTCGGTTGTAAACATAGGTGAAATATTTGTTGATTGAGCGAACATTATAGGGTAGTATAATCTGGTGTTGAGTAAACGTTAGACATTATTCTGACTAATGGACACATGCCATGGGCATCTCCAGCTGACTTACAGCTGTAATGGAGGTTTTATTGCAAGTGTCTGTGTCTTTTGTACCATTGCTCAGGCCACAGCGACACAATTAAATTCTAAGGAGAGGTTATTATTTATTTACAGATTTCAGTGTTTTTTCTGTAGTTATACTCTTGTATATCAAGTTATCAAGGCACTTCTATTCTTAAAGTGAACTGTCTGCAAATAAAAATACTCTTTGAAATAGCACAAAGAAATAAAAGATCAGCATGACGTTTCATATTGATTTTCAATGGCGTCGCCGATAATACCATCAACTATAAATGCAATAAAACTTTCAAATTATAATTTACCAATCGTTGTGTTTACTTTATACTATGTACAGGACATTATGTTTTTATTAATTCACGACATGTTCTTAAAACTATATTATATCTCGAACTTAATTGGAAGCAAGACTAATAAACTTTAAATGTTATAATATCTGCAAAAGATGTTTTGCTGTCGTCATTGCTTGTGCTTTGGGTTTTAATCTAACATTAAAAAAACTTCAATACGTCCTGTGAGTTCGAAAGATCTAACCAGCTGAGAAGTACAACTCAAATCAAAGATGTTTTGGCAATATTGTTAAAGAAAAGAGAGAGAAACGATTGTTAATTTTATGATGTTAGTCAGGCTTTAAAATGGACAAAAGATGTATCGCGTACATTATTATTGAAGATTACTTTGTATTTGCTTGCACTTATTTCAATTCTAAATTCAGAAACAGATGTAGCAAAATTCGAAATGCGTTTTCTGTTTACATATATTTCTAACAGGGGACGCAAAAAGGCTAAACGCACACTATTTATAAATTAACTTATGAAGTAAAGTAATTGTTAAAATCATAAATTAAAAATACAATGTTTTATTGTACGGCGTGTTTGGTTTATTGACATATAATCAAAGTAAAGTAATATCTTCAACGTAAAAATACTTTAACGCTTAAAACCTGTATGTGAAAAACTCTTCAGCTTGTTAATATCACTGAAACGACAGCACAGAATGATAAAAGGGGGCGGACCTGTAGTCGACACATAAATGCACTCTTCAGTCCTTTGAAAAACCGGAGAAAATCGGGCCGAGTCTTATCAGTTAGCACATCAGCAGGAACTGCCCCTAACAGTTCTAAATCAATTAGCATTAGCTTGTGTTTGCTTATAGTCTGCTGACCACTCCAGCATTGTATTACTGTTATTCATAAAATTTTATTGCAACAATATCTTCATCATCACCGCAAACCAAATCATGTTGGAAAAAAAGTATAAGTAGATCTAGTGAATGTTTGCACATCACTGATTTTTGAGTAAAAATTACTTCTTTTATGAATACTTTCGTTGTTTTGTTTTTGCTACAAACAGCTCGAGATTATAACATTTAAAATGAAGCTTTTTTATTTGCATGCGTACAGTATTTCAAAGTGTTTTGGAGATGTTATTTTGTTTTGTCTGGATTTTTATCATAACTGAATTATAGAAGTACTTTATTTCAGGTCAGGAAATAAGAGATTTTATGTTGTTTGTTTAAGCCCCTTTCTCAACTTCCTGTTTTTTGGAGAAATAATGGACAATATGTTTTAGCCAGTAATTTGTTTTTAATTATTTTTTTTTAAAAAGCCAACCAAGACACCTGTAAAATATTCCAGTTTCACAAAGGAGCTAAAAGGCGAATCAAAAACCATAAATATGCAAGAAGTTATTTGTGTTCAAGGGCAGCTCCGATATATATTCAAAGTCCGTGAAGTTAGTTCTGAGATCAGCAATCGACATTCAGCTCGACATTCGTTATTTTATATTTCGAGTTTCAAATGTCGAGCCGAGTGTCGAGCTTGCTAAACATTCAGCTCGACATTCGTTTTTTTAGTATTTTCTCGTGTTTTGAATGTCGAGCCGAATGTCGAGCTCGTTTTTGAATGTTTTTACGTGTACATGGCTACAACATGGAAAGACGATATATATTTAAGTATTAAGAATTTATATGACATATTAATTGATTCCAGTATTAAAGAAATCTTTGTTTGGGATGTAGATCTTTAGGACATTTAACTATATGAAGCGATATTTTATCTATCTTTAAGCGCAATTTATGAACAACATTTTGTTGAAAAAAAATGGAAAAAAAATATTTATGAATATCACTTCATTACGTCAAATTCAATAGATATTGGGTTTATACTTATGAAGACCTGCTTGAAAAAAAAATTAAACAACCTTCAAGATTTACTGAAACTGAAGAATTTTACCGAAGATGTTAAGAACACATGAAAACCGAAGGCTTTAATAAGAACTGATAGAAAATTAGCTGGAGGAGAAAGGGATAGAACAAAAAAAATCACATTAATGCATACAGACTTTGTTAGAATGGAAAACAATACTGCTAATTTTCACTTATTTCGTGATCGGCTTCGCGGATGTCAACGGGTATAATAATTTCAACTTTGCATGCATTGAATTCCCTCCCCCATATTACCACTTACTCTTCTCAGCACGAGTGGTTGCTGATAAGCCTACTATATCAAGTCTATATCTTATCCCCATGGTAGTTTTGGTGTGGAAATCAGTGAAACATTATCGCCTTTGCGTTAACCTATTTATTTGCAACCATCAGCATTCAAGCATTATTCTTTAAATGTCAGTGTGCAGGTCAAAAAGAAGTATTAAAAACCCAGAAAAATTGGGAGGAAGGAGAATTGTCCTGGATGGCCCAAAACCCACTTACAAACAGTTCTGTTTTCTTCAACCTTCTATCATTGTAGATATGGGTACAGATTTTCTATGTATATTTTCGGACCGTAGACAAACCCTTTCACCTTCACTAGTGCCAAAAGTTAATTCAACTTTAACTGATTTTATCTCCAGGTGGAGGCTTTCGCATGCACTCTTATAATTAAATGCTTCTTTCATCACCCTTTACTTTTGGTTCTTTGGCTGTATTTAAGTTCAAAATACCCCCTTTTCCTTTGCCATTGTTCTGTCGGTATAACGTTGTAATCTGACCCCAGTTGAATAATGACCTTTGGTCATTATTTTATATAGAATAAAGACGATCATTAAAATACTGACACCCCTTATAAAATATTGACCCCCCCCCGATTTTATCTATGAAATATTAACCCCACCTTACCTATAACTAACATACTCTATATCAATTCAAGTAACTGTCGTGTTTCTATTGCTAATATTTGTTGTTGTTGTTGTTGTTTCTGCTGCTGCCGCTGCGTCTACGGCTGACACAACAATAGTATTACTTAGAGGTCCCGCTAAGAAATAGGTGTACATATATTGAAATTAAAATTTAAAATGTTTTTTTTTTTCAGTTATCGTTATTGAAAATAAAGAGAAGTATTAAAATAATAGAAGATATACCTCAGTCGTTTTAAGGTTACGTTTTAAGTTTACTGTAGAAACAGAGAAACCCGATATTTAATGATATGAAATGATATCGGTCATGTTTTCTTATAGAAATTGAGGTCATTCTTTAGAAATAAAGCGTTTACCAAAATAGATACATTCGGAAATACATTTCATATGCTGGTTTGTCGTCAATTTATGGCCTGTTTATAGCCTTTTTACGGAGATTTGTTTCTGTGCTTTGCCAGATATGATATTTGTTAAACACTGAAACCCGAAGAAAACCAGACAAGAAAGATTCACATAATGTGCTATCAGCGGTCTGACGCAAAACACATTTTACTGGCATCAGTTGTAGTAATCCCTGAAAGTTTGAATCGATTCCGACCAATAAGGAAGAAGAGTTGCGGTCACATAAAAATGCTGCACGCACGCATGCACGGACGAGTGCCATTACCATATTCTCCTCCGATGCCTTTCGGTGAGGATAATTTTGTTGTAAATGTATCTTAGCTGGGTAGGGGTTAGGGTTCTGGTTAGTGGGTCGTTTTTCTATGGGGAGTCACAATTCTATGTTAGAGTCATTTTTCTACGTTTGATATAGTCATAATATTATGACCCCTGCTTTATATTATGACCCTCGGTTCATGTAAAATAATGACCGGGGGTCATTATTCTATGGAGTCAATTTACAACATTACACCGGCATATGTTCCATTTGTATAAAGTTCCCGCAAAATATTCGAAAACATCTTGCTAAGAAAATACCCTCTACGAAGACTCTGATTACTGTATAGACATTAGATTTACTATGTGTTGAAACGTTTGATAGATGAATTTAAAATAAATGTATGTTATATAATTGCGTGTCTTTGAAAAAAAAGTCTTTTTATGTGGGTGTTATTGTATACACTTTTTCTATAAGATGGTGGTATATTGTTTCAGCATTTATGTACACAATATGGCAGCCAAAAGAAAGACTGTCTCGAAAAGCTAAATATTAAAAACAAAAGTTTACAATGATAACATATACATATACATATATATATATATATATATATATATATATATATATATATATATATAAATACATAAAAGTCGCATAAGCTCAAGCTATTCTGTAGTATACATGTATTTACTATGCTCTGCAGCGATATTATATTGCTGGCTCATTTGCCCTGCATGTTGAAAGTTAGCCTGGCACTAGGCTAGATTGTTTAAATTAAATATTCATATAATTCTGCTACTACACTGACTTCTCACTTCATACTGATAGCGCAATCTACTTATGTTCAGGAGTAAGAAAATAGAAAAGTCTACAGACAAGGGAGACCATAAATTGAAATCAGAACATAAGGACTGTAGCCAGTCTAGTTGAAAGTTTGCGCCATTGTTAAGCGATGTGTGCAATTGCTTTTACAGAACGACTTGATATTGATGTAAAGTTTCAAGAACCAAAGGAAAGCTGCTGCTTTCAAAAATGTTGAAAATAGAAAGCTGCTAGTAACTTATCACTTTATCTGACACTGACAGTATTTTTGTTTCTATTCAGTTCACCTCTGAATTATATAGCACATGCTAATTTACAATGACTATCACAGATCATTTAAAGGTGCATAAAAAGGAAAATGGTTATAGACATTTATTTGATACAGTAACTGTGAAAAGAACATGAAAACTTAGCCGTTGGCTTGTTGAAACACATCGGAATTCAAACCTTTTCATTGTTTTATTTATATTTTGTTAACCCTGGTAGTCTCAGAAGAGATATTGTCTTCATATTTCATGCACCAAATTCAAAAGTCGCTGCGCTGTTGTATTTTATTATAAGTCCACAGTCCAATGACTAGAATTGCATGGATTGAGGCCTCCTAAGGACAATACATTTATCTTGCATTTTTAGTCCTAAAGAAATCATTTTTCAGCAAAAAATATTAGTAGCTTAAATTGCTGCTATGTTATTTTAATCTAATTTACTTCATTTTAAATATAGAATAGTTATTTAAAAACAGTCGGTTAATATATAATGTATTTATATTGAATATATCATCCCCCACGTTTCCCTCATCTTTTTGGGTTCTGTTTGATATTACTTATTAAGTGGGTACTGTCAAATCAAACATGGTTTAATGTACTATTTTACCGGCACTTATGTTAACATATCGTAAGCTTTTCCATTTTGTACAAAGAAATATAGTGAAATATTGTTTTGAAATGTTTAATCAGATATCCACTCTCTCTTAGTCCTAGATAAATTGATAAAAGTTTTAGATTTCAACTTAAATTTTTATTCTGTTTTTGTTTCTACTTGTTAAAGCGACTGACTCACAGAATTTTGCTGATTGTTTTTCTTTAAACTTAAGACAATTTAATATACTATGGAAAAAAATAATATTATGCTTTTATACCCCATGAAAACTGAAAAAAAGTTTTGACTTAACCAGGATTCGAACCCACGACCTTTCGGTCAGTAAAAGAGGGACGATCTACACCACTAAGCCACAGAGCCTACGTATAACGTTGCATCAAAATTAATATTATAACTTATGTATCTACCCCGTGACTAACAGGGTAAATTTTTTACCGATAAAACTGTGTAAAACTTATTTTTTGATGTGTGTCTGTATCAAAAAATGAATCAGTAACTTAGTATAAATATGTTCTTCACAATTGCAGCAAAAAATTCAAGATGTAAGAGCATTATTTTTTATTTTCATCGTCAGCCCATCTGTAAGTCAGTCGCTTGAAATATATACCAGAGGTTTATAAAGACATTCTGTGTTCTTTAAATTATTGACTGGGAAGCAAAAATCCTGCTTGATGTGTAGAGATAGAATTCATTATTTCTAAGTTTCAAGCAGTACTTGCACAATGTTTACTGATAACAATCAGCTAGGTGTAATTAACTACAGCCAGACTCAAGTAACCATCTTCTACTGAGATATTAAGAGAGATAAACTGTTTGTTTTATTGCCCTGTGATTTTTACAACAAGCTATTATAACTGTCTGTGGCTAAAATTCACTGAAGTCTCCGGTTTTTTTTTCGTAGGACTGTCATAGGAGACAGTATATGAAGTTAAACCTTTCTAAACCTAGAAAATCATCACATACTAATAATAACGACCAATTCAAATTAATTTTTGGCTGCGTTATATAAAATATTATTTATGTTCAGACAAAATTTAATTGTGTAAATACCAGGTGAAGCTTTTGACTAATATTTCCGCTTGAAGAAATTAGGTATTTTGTAATAAAATTGTATTTCATTATCACATTAATGTACAGCCTTGCTCCATTTATTTGTTTTGCTGTGTTAGTTTGTCTTGTTCTTAGTATCTTCAAGATCATTTCATTAATTATATTTTCGTTTTTTATGAACTTGGATGTTACGTCATAAATTGTTTACAAAATCTAGAATTGCCTATACCGTTCTACAAGTGTTGCATGTAGGCCGTTTACTTCGCTGTACTTTACGTCGTAAATGCTGAACTTTCCCCTTGGCAATAATCTTTAACCCTGATATGCCTTAGGTCAAACATATAAATTGTAATGTTATCCAGTCATAATGCAAAGGTCAGTTCGCTTCAATCTGGTGGGCAGAGTAGGCAGTTACCTCTTATTATTTATAAAGAAAAAGAAACAGTTGCAAACATGCTAATGATAAAATGATCGGAAATATGAAAGAACACGTTTTGACGGAGGCAGAAAATGAAGTGAATCGTAGTATAAAAGTTTATTTTTGGCAAGTACCATATTAATGTGAAAAATATTGTTGAACCGGAGGGAGACTTCACATTATCGAGTTCGTGATGTAAATATGGAAACTGTTGACGAACTTTGCGAAAATATGATTAAACGTGTTGGTGTGCCCTTCAATACAGCACCGATGATTGGGCTTGCATTTGAAGAAACAATATGTTTTTAATAAAAAGGTGTGTCTTTATGTAAAATTGTAGCTCAACATAGTCTTCGTGTGATAAAGAAAACAAAGCGTATCACCGAAGAGTACTTGTGCCGCGACGTGTTATGTCACATTTATACAGAACATTCAAGAGGCGAAGAATTGCTTTTGGGTGTAAACAATAACACTCATAACGAACGCGCAAATGCAAAAAGAGACTGGCAGAAAGCTCGACTACTCAGAACTCTTCTTCAAGAACCTTATTCGCATGTGACGCCGGTAGAAGCTTCCACATACGATTTTTGGCGCTTTGATACAATCTTAGGTGCAACAACGGTATGTTTTCTTTCTTTTATCCGGAATGCTATTGTTATGAGGGCATTTAATTACAGTAGGGGTGCACATGAATAGGTGTCTCTGTTCAGCGCTTCTGACAAAATGAAAGTTTTCAGAATGCCCAGATGTTTGAACAATCGCTCATTTTTATAGCATTTTATTTAAACTTTCTTGTATAGGTTTAAATAAATCGATTACATATTGTAGGTACATGTATATAATAGCATATTATAATCCCATGAACATATGTTTTTTTCATTCAAACATGGCATGTTGATTGATGACTTTAATATAAGATGCATCGTGTATATTTTTTTTATATTTTCTGTAACATTTTAAAACTTATCAAAGCCAGTCCTTAATCATTGGAACACACTATTGGTCACTATGACGAGCAAAGCATTTATGAGTAAAACCGTGAACAAGTTTAAAGTTATGCCATATAACTGATAACGTTCATTTTATCGGCAATGTCCTTTGTCTAATGTAAACTTAACGGTGACTTTATTTCCTCCAAAATTAATTTTGAATTTAATTCATTTTGATATGCATATTTCATTTTTTAATGAAAGTAATGATATTCACCATTCAAGTATTTGGTTATTTCTAGCTACGTCTAAATGGATTCTATAAAGTTTTAAATCTCAATGCTTATTCTTCCTCTGTTTAACTATTATTAAATATTTTTATGCACAACACTGCGGAACTTTCCTTATTTACAGCTTTTAGTTATTTTACACCATAGGTTTGTATAAAATAATTTGATATATTTAGTAATTTCAAAATCATACTGTTATTGTATTTTATTGTATCGAAACAAAACTATTCTTCAACTAAGGTTAAAATCTAAACCGGGAAATGTTCTCCACGGTTTATGACCATCTTTAATCTCATGGGACAGAGCATGAAACTACTGATAACTGCAGCAAGTAGTGATTATTACAATGAGATAACATGGCAGATAAGTGATAAATCAAATCTGTGTGAAGCAGACTACTGATTTATAGCTAAGTTCGGCCTAAAAGCCGATTTCCTAATTTACTTAGGGTATGCTTAGGGCAACTAAAATTGTTAGATCTATAGAAAATAATTGGTTCAAGTTTTTAAGTTGAATAAAAAGTTCATTGAAGCTTTATAGTAGTGACACCATGGAGGTAAATTAATGACGTCATACATGTAACATCGAGGTTCTCATCTTGGAAATAAGACTTTCGGAATTATATGAGCGAAATAAATATCTAAATATCTTTCGCCTAGAAAATGCTTTGCAGTATAATAAAACAATTATTTGGTTCCACTAGATTATGCACGTTTATTATTCGGAATGTCAATTTGCGTATATTGGAATGTTCATTTTTTTTTCTCGTACGATACTTATGACGTGATCGCAATTATTAATCAGAAAATGATAAACAAAAAATGAAATTATTTTTGGTGCCATTTACTATTAGAATTAAACATGTGGAAAAAATGTCTTCTGCGAACTAATGCATTTAAAATATCTGAACTCTTTCCTGAAGTTTTTAGATAACAATTTAGTAATTACCGTCATCAATTAAGCAATTCCGCCAAAATCACAAATAAGTATTTTATTCTAATATTTGATACCACTTTGAACATTTTTATTAATTATATGGTATTAATATTGTATACATGTCTGATATAAAACAATTACATGTATATATAAACTAATCTACTTTAATAAAATCAATATTTTTTATATTGAAGATGTATTCTGGAAAAAGGACGACGACGAAGGAAACAATTATTACCAAATCTAGTCAACAACAGGACTCAGTGGTTTGACACTTTATCGTCTTTGATCACAAAGGCGAACGAAGATTTGGCGAAGTGAAAAATATGAAAGATCCACAACTTACAGTTCATTTATTCCGGCTAGTCTCTGATCACTAAATCAAAGTCACATCAATATTAAATCAATCTGTAGAAGTAATTGTCGACAGAGAATCAGTTTTTGAGAACCTTGGTTTTGCTTTACTTGCATCAAAACGTATACCAAAAGGGAATCAAAATAGCTCTAACGACTGATATGGATCTATACTGTTCGCTCAAGCACAGTGTATTATGATACCGTATATACGACAGACGTTGCTTAGAAAATGTGTGTGTTTATAACGAGTTCGTGCTGATTATGTTTTACTACCATTCAAATACGTTCTTAGTGTTTACAAGCGACAAATATAATGAGTTGATGTAATTTATTTTTGATCATTGAAAATTAAATGCAGTTGTGTACTTTTTATTGTCGAATTACATGTACATGTGCATGAGACGTTACATTTGAAAATAGACTAAAATAAGTAAAAGGCTCGTTTTTTTGTGATTTGTGTGTCGACAATTACATTATAACATAATAATTTCAAATACTTAACCCTGTTCACGTACAGTCGTCAATAGAACCATTCAATGGTTTTTCTTACGTATGGTAGATATGCCAAAAATCTGAATACATTATACAATGCTTAATTTAAAGACGTACATTACCTTTACCATAACTAACATTAAGAAAACTTATTGATACTTATTAACTTGATATTAAAACATGCACATCATACTCATAAAATATAAACTCCGCCTCTCCTGCATATTTAAATGTGCGGGTAACATATAATAAATAACATATGTGTCTTACCATGTCATTTTTTTCATATTGTGTTTTCTGTTTATATGTTCGTGGGGTTATTAGCCCTTTGCACAATCAAAAGTTCTTTCAATATCTATTATTTAAAGGAGTTTAAACTTATGCTTAATTTTGTAAGTAATACAGTGATGATTATTACGTCAGAAACTTTATTTGGATTTGTCTGTAAGAACTTCTACATGTACAGTACAGCGTATTTTTATTGATTACATCGAATCTTACAGTTCTATAATAAAATATACAGACACTACTTTTTAAGTCATTTTGTCCTCACGTTACCTTTTTATTTTATGTTTATCTTCAGTCAGTGATTATGTGTCTGGTATACAGAAACATTACTTTCAATGCAATACGTGAAACTTAAATATTATTGTTCTTGAATCACGTATGTGTTGAATTCGATAAAATAGAAAAGTGTACAATAATGCCGCCGCTAGACTAATCCAGTACGTATTGTTACATAATTATGATTCATGTTTAATATGCATTACAAAAAAAAAACTTGTGCGAAGCGAGCAGTATAAAGTTTTATTCATTTATGACTTAATATTGTTAAATAAGCTAAAACATGTCGTGACTGAATTCGGTCAATTTGACCAATACAGTCTTCTCTGTTTGTCTCCCTTCGTTTTCAACAACCTGACTGAATTCGGTCAGTGAAAAATGAACAACAGTTAATCCTTTTAATGGAGCGAAGATGTTGAAGAAGGCAACAAGATAGTGAGTGAATTCAGTCACGATATGAAATTCGATTTGATTAAATGTTCTATCAGTTTGTTGTATAAAATAAACACAAAAAATCACAATTTTAAATTGGAACAATGCAACAACTCAAATACTGAAAATACTTTACTTGACTGAATTCAGTCATTTTGTAGGTTTCTAAATAGCTCGCTATGATGGTTAAATTTTGCCAAAGACATAGACTGCTTATATATTATTCCACAGTTGAATTGATTACATCCACAAAGTGCATGAACTGCCTAAAACCTGAATAAATTTCGCAGTGCAATTATAAATTGTCCAAAAATTGTAGTAAAAATGTAAAGTCGATAACTTTTGGGCAAAAGAGAACAGGGTCAATCTAAAAAAGAACGTGTTATCTATCACAAGGAAGTTGCTGTGGTTATTCCCACCATTACAGAGTTCACAAAATGTCTCTGACTGCCAGACTAGTCTTGTGTAATTATTCAAATTTTACTAGAAAATAGTTTTTGTCATATCAACTTTTAGGTATGTTTAAATATACTGTAGACTAGGAATTCATCCCTGCAATAGTCTATACAATGCCTATATCAAACTATTGACAGTCACCATTTATAATGTTTTAGAAGATAAATGTAATAACAGTGATATTTTAAAAGAACGCTATGCTTGCAAAGCAGCTTATTCAGTAACCTGTTTAATATAATGCTTGTTCAGATTTTTGGTGCAGCATAGGAACAGCAATAAATCAAAAAAACTTTGAAAAATGTTCCAATTTTTTCAATGGCTACATTGATTTATATATATTTATTTTTGTTGGAAGTTGTAAGCTTATTGACTGTTAATGACACAATCTTGAATCCATTCCTGGAACCAATCAGTACTGAAGTATAGTTTCTTGCTCAAGGAAACAATAACAAAGACAGGTTTTGAACCCACATGGCTAGCTTTTTAGGTAGATACAATTTTCTGGCATTGAACCCACGTAGCTACCTTTTTAGGTTGCTACCATTTTCTAAAACTTAAAATCCTGGATTTTCTGTGGTCTATTTAGAGGCTGTACACATCACTGTTGTAATATAAGTTTATTTTAACTTTAAAATTTGTATTTGTATTCTTAGAATTTCTAAAGCCTCTTGGCATTTAATTGTAAAAATAAAGAAATTTATAATCACCACCAGTGCTCTTCTGCATAGCCATAGCTGCATCATATGTATGTTTTGGAGGCAGCTTTGCCCTTTTATTGAGAAACTTTCTGTCATCTGAAATTGCAAGTACAACACCTGTAACATAAACTAGAAATGTATCTGCTAGACACACTTGGGTATACACAGGCCATGAAAAATCCACTTGGCCGCTCACATTTGCGAGTCAAATTTGAGAAGTGTTTTTTTCAGTTTACAAAACCTTAATTTATCTAACAAAATCTGAACACATTATAAGAAGTTTAAAAATGAAGAAAAATAAACAAAACAGTAAAAATACCTTCAAATTTAAAACGAAAGTAGAATTATTTGATGCCGTAAGAGGGTACATTATAATTTTTTACCGAAGCAGGATTTCACGAAAAAAAAATTGAGTTTTGTTTTAATCAAGTGTCTTGTATAGTCTCAATAATGAGACTTCACTATAGGCAGTATCTGCCGTTGCGTCCTAACCAAAAACAACCAGGAATTAATTTTTGCATCAGACAAGTTAAACTTTTCCACAATGTTTACAAAGGGTATCCTAAGGATATTTGGGAAATTATTTACAATTGGTTGTTCTGACAAAATAGTTTTAAATCCTAAATTCACAGACTCCGTTTACTCAAAACACTTCTATAGCTTAAAAGCCACAATATACTTGCCAAATAGCATAAATTACATGTACCTAAGTCACACGAATACTTCCGCAATTTTCTCCTGAATGCATGCAAAATAAAGTGTTCCATTGATAAACGGCGAATTATCTTGTTGATTTTCAGAGTGTTTATGAATTGTTTCTGTTGTTTACAAACAAACTTTCAACAGTCTATTACATATTCATTTGTACATAAACTGATCAGGCACGGATCTACCGGGGGGGGGGGGGGGGGCACGAGCTCTTCAGCTGCTTTCATAAAACTCCCCAAGAGGTGCACCCTCCCCCTTGTGCCCCCCCATCATTTTTCCTCTGGATCCGGGCCTGCTGATGACGTATATTTTACAGCTAAAGCCAATACCGTTATTTTGTTTGAAATAAGCAATCAGACTGCTGTTTACACATGACTTCACAGCGTTCGGTGTCCTCACCAGAATCCGATAACGGTCACCGTATATTTGTAAACACTGATTAGCAATTTTGTGGGCTACAAAAATACTAGATCTCTGCATTTCAGACCTGATTTTGCAGTCTGGTATTGCTAAAATAGATTAATTTTCAGACTTTATGCATTATTTTTAAACAGCCTCTCAATGTTAATTTTAAAAATTATGTTTTTTTCACAACAAAAAATTACATTTTGGCAAGTATATTGCGGCTTTAAGGCATTGCTCAAGTCTTAAAGTGCAAATTGGAATGGACGAACGGACACACGGACGAACAAGGGCATCTCAAACCAGAACCCATTTTTTTCTTTTGAGGTATCATAGAAATTGATTACAAGATACATTGGGGTTCTTATAAATAATAATCAGTTAACTTACGATGGATTTCACTTATCACGGCACGATATATTTTTTTCTGGAAATAAGCTTCAATAAGATTCCCCTCCTGGTACAACGCAATATCTGTGTGATTGGGATGTACAACATCTTTCCGATCAAGTACGCTCATGAATCGATCTTCCCACTGTACAAGAAACAGATTTTTAGATGCGTCGTCTGCACTCGCCATTTTCTCAGATGAAACACGTGGGAATCCAGAACATCGTAATATTCCGTACCTCAGTTCGGGAGTCTCCGGTATTGCTTCAACCAATCAAATTATTTTTTTCGTAACGTTTAAAGCAATCAACAGTTCTTTTACAACCAACGTTTGGCTAGAGGCAAATTTAAAAGCCTGGATGTTGCATGTTTTTGTTTATGCCGAATCATGTCTGTGTTAAAAGAAAATGTTAATAAGCTTGCCCACTACCAATTATCTCACGATGGTAAATACGAATGTAAGATATGTGAGAAAAAGTTTACAACAAAACAGCGAGTACCGACTCATCTATCGTCAAAGAAGCACCGGTTCAGTGAGTTGTTTTCAGATTTCCGGACAAACAGTGAATTTGCCCAGTCATCGGTTTTGTATTTTGATAAATCTACGGAAAAAGCATATTAAAATTCCAAAATGATGTTTTGCCTAAGTATAGTCAAAATATTTATGAATGTTTATCAGATTCTGTGATATTTTAATAATAATTGCAGAAGTCCAATTTTATTGTTAAGCAGTTGCCCATGGAATGCAGCTCTCTGATTATTCAGTAAAGACACGAAAGCCCCTATGATGTCATTGGTAAATTATGAATTCTTTTGTTGGGTCAGACTCTTCTCTAACATGTAGAGTAGTGGGACCTATGCTGGAAGAAAATGATAAATTATATACTCTACTTTATTATTCATGTTGAATTTTGAAATAATAAAAAAAACTTTATGTATGGTAAATAAATTAAAAACCTACGCCAAGCATTAAAAAAATGGCCAGTTATATGTAGGGAAGTAAAAAATACCACACTTATGTCAGGGTTCTCGGAAACGCTTTGTTACACATATATGGTCGCATGTTTTTTCACTATACACATGAAATTCCCAAGCCGGGAGTCCACAGGACGCACACATATTCTTGGCACGCATTCGAAAATCCTGATCGTAATCATCCGAAATAGCGGCTTTGAAAAAAGACTTCTGTTTCAATCAGAATTTCACACACACAATGCTTTCTTGCATGCCGTGCAGGAGTTCATTGTGCTTTTTCTGTGCTGTTAAGAAATCACATGATTGAAAATCATGAATAAATACACAAAATACATACAATGCTGCAATGAAAATTATACTTTTTTTTTTTTTTTCAAGAACACAACAAAAAAGAATCCTAAAGGCAAAAATCTCTTAGTCTGCATAAAAAATTGAATAGCTGGTACTTGGACAACTGCTATAATAGTCCTGGAGTCCTCCACTTTAATAAAATGTTGTGAGCAACTTTCATTCCTCGTGAGCACCCATATTGCAGTTTTGATATTAATTCATATAATTTTATGAAAATCGACATGCAGTTAGATAATAAATATTTGCGTGTTAAATCTTGTTAGAGAAGTATATTTTCGAGCCACCCCTAGTGACTCGGTGTCCTAGGGTTATTCCATCCACAGGCAATATTTTTATACATGCATTCTCAGAAAAACCATAGCTAGCTAACTGCCTTTTGATATTTTTTTCACAACAAGTCTGCGTTTTTCAAAATATATCCAAAACTTGCCACTCAAATAGTTGCTCACAACATTTTAACATGAGTACATTGTATATTTGGGACTCATTGTGAGTTTAATGAAGGAAATCAGAAAAAGAATAAAACTGGTTAAGGAACGGGCAAGTTCACTGTAGCGTTTCTGACAAGTCTAGGTTGTACCCAAACAAACAAAATAAAAAAGATTGAATTGCTTTGAAAAATATTCACAGAAATTACATTAACCAGCATGTATTTAGTATTTTGGAAATAGGCATCAACTTTGTTCTTATCTTACAATTTCTAGCCTGTTACCGCTCCCCTGTTGGCATGTATTGCAAACAGAAGATCAAACCTTGAATCTCTTGATTGCTAAGGGACCATACTTACACATTGCTAAAGGGTTAACCCAGCAGACTTTTTGAGGCTCACAGGTACTTTAGACTAGGCAGCGCAGTTGACATAAAAGTCTCAAGTACCTGTGAGCCTCAAAAAGTCTGCATTCAAATGTGCTGCCTCTTGAAATAAAGTTATTACTTTAACTTACTCAAAATAATATTATTGGAAGAACCAGTCAATGAGTCTGACACAGCTTGATTAATTAGGCAGGTCACAGACATAAGTTGCTGTTGGAAGTTGTCTTTTAACCTTCAGGTGACTCACAACAACCCTAACAGCAATAGATATAGTTATTACATATTTCTATATAAGTTTTGTCTCACATTGTATGTTTGATTTTTATAAGGTCCTTTGAAACGAATAACCAAACAGTACATTGTTGATGAATCTGTTGATGTGCCACGTACGACATTGTGGAGGTGGAAGAACAAAAAGAACATTAAAAGTTCTGAATCAAACACTGAAGGTAATCTTAACAGTAATTGTTCCAGCTTGCTTCAGAGAGAACTAAAATAAATGATTGTGTTAAATGGGCAAACTACAAAAAAGTAATTAAAAACTTAAAGCCTGACTGGAACTGATTTATGTCCAAAAAATGCATATTATTCAATTCTGAAGATTTGTCCATAAATGATAATTAAAGACAAACACGTCTATGTGAGAAAAGTTGGCAGTAACTTGCGGAGGATGGGTGTCTAGTACTGGCTCTTCCAAGAAAAAACGGTTAGGTAACTGTCCACCTGATATAGCTGAAAAATTGTTAAAATGGGTGTAAAACTAAATAAACCAAAGCAAATAAGACAAACATAATTACATAAACATCTTTGGGTTACAGGTGTCTAGTAGGATTGGAACCAGTGATCCTTGGGTCAACATTGACCTGATTTTGGACTTTAAATATGTTCAAATTAGCCAATTTCTTGGTTAACATATTTGGACCATTTATCTAACATCAGTACTGCTTGCTACAAACATGAATGTTGGCTTTGAATTTTCTTAACACACGCAAATCTTGTTTCACTATTGTTTTGAATACCATTTATTATTTTCAGTTGTGAGAAACATATTGACAGAAAAAGATTGGATGAAATTCATCATGATATTGAAAAATCTGCATATGAAAAACACAGTAGTGAAAATTCTGACACTGTTAGCACATCCTCCGTGCACCAGTCAAGTATTTCTCTTCCACCATCCTCAGATTTGGATTCTGAAAGCTGCCAGTCAATTGTGGACAACACTCTGCAAATAGAAAATCATTGTGTAGATGACAGTAGTGACAATGAAACATTGCCTTCCGATGATAATGAAAGTACTGTGTCATCAGAGGAGAGTACATCTTGCTCTGATTCTGAAAGTACAAACAGTGAAACTACTGTTTCTCCTTTATCTAAGAAGGAACATCAAGCTTATTCCCTGCTATCATGCTTCATTAGAAATACATTTTCTACTAGTGCCTGTAAAGATGTAATTGAAACATTTAAAACAACTTTCCCAGACTCAGAGATGTCAAATTTGGATTATAATGAAATCATGTCTCACGTAAATCTATCATCAGTGCATGAGATACGCTATTGTGTTAAGTGCAATGAAATATTCCCTGAAGAGAAAGATCTCTTCCAGTGTAAAAATCAAAACTGTGATGGTCTGCGTTACAAAGGACCATTAGCTGCTCAAACAAAGAATTTTAGACAACCACATCAGAGTTTTGTGTTCACTGATATCAAAACACAGTTGGTTGCTCTTCTGGAAACTCCAGGTAAGGAATGCTTTACAAATTAAATCATACAACTGAAGTAATATATTAAGGTAAATGTTATAACCAATTTCTACTACTCAAAAGACATATCCTAAAATTTGTTCCAACCCAGGAAGATTTTTAGCTCCACTGGCTGAAAGCCGGGGCCTTATGCCATGGCCTGGCATCTGTCGTGAGCCCACCCGAATAGCTCAGTTGGTAGAGCTCAGGACTGAAGATACAAGGGTCCCTGGATCGAGTCCTGGGCGGGCAAAAAATTTCTCCGTGGTGATTTGATCGAAGACAGTGAGTCTAAGGTCATTCGCCTCTCACCTCTGATGAAAAATCATGTGGGAAAGTTGTCAGTTACTTGCGGAGAAAATTGGTTAGTACTGGTTAGTCCAGGAACGCTGGATAGGTATCTGACCGCCCGTATATAGCCTAAATAGAGTATTGAAAACAGGCGTTAAAACCCCAAAGAAACAAACAAACAAAGCATCTGTCGTGCGTCCATGCATAAACTTTTGCTTTAAATGACAGCTCCTCTGAAACCACTAAGGCAACTTGAATGATACTTTGCAGAAATGTTCCATTGATGGTTTTCTAACAAAGTTGCTAAAATAGTTCTAGTTTATTGCACAAAATGGCTGCCAGAGCTAAAAAAAGAAAAAACACTAACACGACTAAGCCAACTGGTATGAAACTTTCCCAAAATGTTTCTTTGGTGGTCTTTTTAAGCTTTATTTTGTTTCTTCTACAAATGTTGTTCAAATGGTTCCAGTTTATTGCAAATAATAATGGCCACCGGATCTTGAAATAGAAAAATCTTTCAACAACATCTTTTTTGAAATCACAGAGGCAACTTGAATGAAACTTGACAGAAATGTTCCTTCCATAAATGGTCCTCTACCAATGGTGCTCAAATGGTTCTGGTTTACTGCACATTATGACTGCCAGAGTTAAAAATTGAAAAACCTTTAAACAACACCTTGTTGATATTAAATGAAACTTGACAGAAATTATTCTTAGGTACAATGTAGTCCACTGTCTGAAAGGCAGGAGCTTATGCCATGGTGGGCTGACTGTTATTTGTGCATGCGTCCATGTGCAAACTTCTGCTTTCAATGACATCTACTTTTAAACAACTAACCCAACTTTGATGTCCTCTGTCAAATAATTGGATGGTGTAACATACCCTTCATTATTGAGCCAATGGAGCAAAACAAGCCCTATTGGGGCCTGTCTTCCGTTGAACAAATTATAAGCATATAACAAATAATGCAAATTTTGTATCACCTTTGTAACAATGATTTGTCTTGTAAAAATCGTCAATATTTGTTTGTTTAGTTGGGGTAATATTGTACACATGTATACATATATGTCATATGACAATATTAATATTTTATATTTTGTTTAAAAAATGTAAATAATTTTCAATTTACGAACAGTCATGTGAAACATATTTATATATAAATAGGAGGGTTTAAAACTAAAATAACCTACAAGTTACATAACCGATTTAGTTTCCTTTTCAGGGATCTGGAAGAACATACAAGACACGAAGGAAGCTGCTTATGAAAGATTTGAGTCTGGGTCAACCACTCTGACTGATATACTGGATGGATCTGCATACAGATCTATGATGGGGGAGAACGGCTTCTTGAAAAAATCGAGTCACAATCTGACAGGCATTTTTAACACAGATGGGGTCAATCTCTTCTCATCATCCAAAACAGAGCTGTGGCCAATATATCTGGCAATTAATGAATTGAGTCCTCCGAAACGTTTCTCTCGTGAAAACATTATTTTTGTTGGAATCTGGCAAGGAAAAGGAAAACCTCCTATGAATCATTTTCTTGAAATATTTGTGCAGCTTTTAAATTCTTTATACACAAATGGTGTTGAAATCAAGATTGATGGACAGTTGTTAAATGTCAAATTATCTGTGATATGTTGTGTTGCTGACTTGCCAGCTAAGGCTGAGATATTAAACATGTCCTACTTTAATGGATCCCATGCATGCATTAAATGCGAGGAATCTGGCATACAAGTGAAGCAAGGTGATGGAACCACAAAATGTTACCCATATAAAGTTCAAGGCATACGGAGTGATCAAAGAACACAAGAGTCTGTTCAACACAACATGAGATCTGGTTCAAAAACAATCGTTCTAAAGGCTTTAAGGGAAGTTCGGCACTTTCAAATCTTCTAAACTATGATATTGTTTCAGGAACTGTCCCAGAGTATATGCATTGCGTCTTGTTGGGTGTGACTAAAACATTAATGACAAAGTGGTTGTCTTCAGTAAACAGTAAGAAGGACTACTTCATTGGAAATCATTTAAAGGAGATTTCTAAACGAATGTCCAACCTTAAACCACCAGAAAATATTGAGAGATTGCCTAGAGACCTCGAAAAACATTATAATCATTTCAAGGCTACAGAGTTACAATCCTGGCTTCTGTATTACGGATTTACATGTGTAAAGGATTTTCTAAAGGATGAATATTTAGAGAACTTTACATACCTCTCAGAGGCAATCCATATTCTGCTAAGAGATGATATCACACAGGAAATGCTCCTTGAAGCTTCACAGCTCTTGGATCAGTTTTATGGTGCTTTTCAAAGGTTGTATGGTGATGGATCTTGTGGTCTTAATGTCCACAACACAGGATACCATCTTACTGACTATGTAAAACTTTGGGGGCCACTTTGGGCCTGGAGCGCTTTCCGTTTTGAAGATTCTAATGCAACGCTTCTTCAGGCTGTTCATAGTACAGGCAGCGTGATGAAGCAGGTGATGAAGTTTAGGCATATTCAATTATTCATTCGTAGAAAAGGTCTAGACCTGAAAAAAACTGATAGTAGGAAAATAACTCACAAGGCTATAAATTGTGATGTTGCTGGTGCTGTAAAGTCTATAAAACCTCACCAGATTGAAAATGAGGTGAGACAACATATAGAAATGGTGCATGGTGTTGCTCAGTTAAAGAAAGTTGACAGAGTCATTGTTAGTGGAAAAAGGTTTTACTCAAAACAGTACAGTCGAATGAAGAAAAGAATCTGTAGTGTTGTTTTGTATAGCAATGATGAAGTAGGTACAATCAAATACTTTGTGTTATGTAATGATATGGTATATGCTGTTATCCAAAAAATGCAACAGATACCGAACTTGCAGATTCCAGGCATCAGGATTGCTCATCATGACACTGCTGTTGACTTTACAGAACATCTTGTGGTAATTGAAGTGTCAGAGCTTAAAGAAGTGTTGGTGTATTTAGACACAAGAGATAATGTAAATGTTCAGTACAATGCTGCAAACTACCCACAGGTAGTTCGAATGCCTAATAAGTTTGGTCATGCTGTATTTAAATAAACTGAATGTAGATTTACTTACTTGTTATAATATTGATGACTGTTTCCATCTCTTTAAAAATGCAAAAAGAATCCGCTTGAATGAAAAAAAATGTTTATGTATAGCATTTTTAGCTCGACTATTCGAAGAATATGGAGAGCTATTGCACTCGCCCCGGCCTCGAGGTCTGCGTTGGTTAAAGTTTTTTTGTAAAGTCAAATATCTCAGTTATTACTTGAGGTATTCAATTTGAACTTACAATACTTATTTAGAGTGACAATGTACATCAGTGTGACAAGTTGCATTACTCTGCCTACAATTTTTACAGAATTATAACCCTTTTTAACTTAGAAATTTTGGTTAAAGTTTTTTGTAAGGTCAAATATCTCAGTTATTGCTTAAGATATTCAATTGAAACTTACAATACTTATTAAATAAATAGTTGTTCTTCACCAATAGCGACTTGACCTCCCCCCCCCAAAAAAAAATAAAAAATAAAATAGTTATTCTTCACCAATGGCGACTCGACCTGACCCCCTCCCCCCTCTCCCCCTTGCCCTCATCGTATGCTGATTTTGGAGTTAAGCCCCTTTTATATAAACAAAGTAAACAAAGATTTTGATATACTATCAAGTACTGAGAATAGTCGAGCGCGCTGTCTTTCGGACAGCTCTTGTTATAATTCAGAAGTACATAATCGAGTGGTTAGAGTCACGGACTCGCAATCACAAAACCTCTCACTGATGGAGGGTTGTTGGTTCGAGCCCCAGTTCTGACCACGTCCTTTTATGTGAGCAAGTTGGCAGTTACTTGCGGAGGATGTTCTTGAATCTCTCCTAAATAGTTCTTAAAATAATTTCAAGAACTTTTGAAGAACATATTTATTACATTATAAAGCCTAAACAATTCTTGAATAGTTCTGAAATTTATTCAAGACCTTAAGTAGAACAGTTGAAGAACATAAACGTTCTTGAATCTCTCCTAAATTGTTCTTTAAATATTTTAAGAATGATTCTGGTATATTTTAAGAACATTTATTTCCATGAATTATTCCTAAAATGTTCAAGGAACATTTTAAGGATAATTTAAGAACTTTATGAGTTCTTAAAAAGATCAAGAATTGTCCCTTAAGTGTGTTCTTGAGCAGTTCAAGTACAAATGTTCTTGAACAACCATCAAGAGCAGATCTTGAACTGTTCCTTATGTTCAAGATCAGTTCATGAACAGTTCTTTAGCACAAGAACTGTGTTTCGCAGGGGAAGTGTTTTAGTTTTATGCGAAAAAAAATTGTTTAGCAATTAGAATTGACAATTGTTGATGACATGGCGAACTTATATAGTTACGTTCTTTAGTTTTCAGCGCCAGGAATTTTTTCTGTCTTACAAGTACTTTAGAAAGTAGTTTTCAATAACAAAAATTCAAACACAAGACTGCTGAAATACTAGCAAAATAAATCAAGCGGCGACACAAAATTATAATCTATATTTCAAACAAACAAATAACAAAAAAAGTGTTAAAGTACAGAAGATATATTAAGTAAATGCAACAGCAAAACAACATTTTATCGAAACTTTGAAAACTTATTTGAATCATATTCCTTGACTTTCGATGGCTTCATTATTCCAGCTGGTTTGCGTGTCTGCAATAAACATTATTTATTTTATGTGCATAATCAAATTAATTACATCAATCAATATAATCATTACATATTTGTGAGGAAATAAACAATGTCGTAACTTTAAATATTCAATTCATTTTTACAAATTGAACAGATATTCAAACTCACCAAGTCAGTATTCGTGAAGTGTCTTGTATTCGTGTTCTGTTATAAATAGAAAACACAATGAGTTGAAAAAAAAGATTATGACTGAAACCTGACGATGAATTTAGGACGTGCGAAGCAGCTTGGTTTTATTGAATTATTATTATTGTATTTCTGGTATTCAAGTCTAAAAAAACAAAATATCGAGTCTATATTTCTAGCAGAATGATAAAAACAAATAATTTGTTTTTGTTGTTGTTGTTGTTTTTAAATACAGTATTTATAATCAACTATGAGATCAGTTTCTGTTTTGATTTAAAAAAAAAAAAAAAAAAAAGTTTTCATTTTTGCAGGTTAGAGTATTGTGCAACTACGTGTAGAGTGCGTCAGAGACAAACATATAGCTAAAGCAGTAAATACAATTAACGACTATAGTGGTGCAGTCCTAAATTTAAAGACTGTTTTGTTAAAACATGTTATAAAAAGAATTAAGCCACGAGAGCTATGTGTTACACAAGTTCATTATATTTTGTCATGTAAAGGCGCATATATTATTAATCGTTGTCGTTTTGTATTATCTCCCTTTTCTCTTACTGATCATTTATGATGTTCTATGCTAGTTTGATCGGGAACGTGGTCTACAATTTTAATCGTACTTTAAGCGATATATTTCAATAATTGAATGCACATTTATAGACGACTACGTATAATATATTGACACCTACATGAAATTCGACGTACTTCAGCAAGATACAAATCTTGTGTAATTTTTTTTTAAACGATTGATAAATATATTTTACTTTTACCTTCATTACCCTCTATTTTGCCTATTTCCTCATACACCTCCATTTGGGTTTTGGGTTCTGGCTCTAAAAAAGAATAAATCATTTACTAACACCTATAATTTAAAACATTACAGAACACCGCCTCAAATACATATATGTAAGTAAATAGTTCACAATCACTAAAACAATCATGCTAACGTATTAAGAGACTCCCATTTCGTAAAAAAAAATATGCGTACCAGATTTGGGTCTTAAGAGAAAAAAAAATAAGGTAAGTATTTCATTCAACTGCTTCATTATTTAAAAAAAAGAAAGTCATTTAGTTTTGCTTCATATTGTCCAGTTGGTTGTTTGGGCACAAAGACTGACTCTTATAAGAAAAAATCGATGTCAAATGACACGCTAAAACAATATTTTGTAAGCAAAATGGCACGCTAAACATGTTATTTACAGAGTGTGTACCAGACATACAAAAGCTTTATATATTAATGATGTAATTTTGTTTCTTATAAAGATATATAATCGCAACATCTCTTCCAGTTCAACTTCTAACACACTTAGAGGGCTAAAAATACACTTAAAATAGTTATTTTTAAAGATCTGAACTCTAATAGATTAAGAAATGTATAAACTGAACATGGGACTTCATCTAAAGTTCAAGCATACATGTGTGTTTTTATTCTATTCCCTAACCACTACGTTATTTTCAAAATAAAAATTACCACCTGTAATATCTATGTCATTATAATGTTCTTCGTTTCTTCTTTTTGTCTCTAATATGGACTCGTCAAACTCTACAATCAAAAACTATGATAATGTAAATTGTCAAATACTGGATAATAAGATAGGTAAGTACATGAGATAATAAAGCCAACGTTAAAATGTGATTTTGTTGTAAAAGTAATTAACGTTATTAACAATCATATTTTGGCATTTTGTTTGAAGAATATTACCACACCAGATCACTTATTAAAACACTTGCTTCATGTAAACAATAGTCATAAAAAACAATTAAAATGTTCGTGTGCGTAGTGAACAAAAAAGAATGTGTTATACAGACCTTTGCCATTGTCTGTTGTAGCAGACATATTTTCAAAGGAAACTTGTGTTGTTGTGCGTTTACGTTTTCTGTTGATAAATGAAATATTACAGGAGAGACGTTTCAAAAATAAAATCGTACGTTGTCCGTGAAACAAAAAAAATAAGTAATGAAATATATGATGGTGTCAGATATATATATGTTTGGGTGGTGTTTTTACACACATTTTCTTTCCCTGGTATTTTATCCACAGTCATAATTTTAAGAATTACGGTTTAACGTAAATATGCATAATAAGACAAGACTAGATGTTATCGATTGCAATGACTTAATTATGTTCTGACAAAATCTTGTAAAAAACAACCTCTGAAAGCATTGCCTCTTCTTTACGATGAAGACGATTCCCATTGCAACAAATAAGACTGTTGCAAGCACTAAAAGTGAAGAAAGGACGATCACAGTCACGGACATTTTTTCTTTTTGTACATTCTTCTGATAATCTGTAAACAAAATAATGTAAACAAAACAAAATAATGAAATGTTCCATTTTCCCTGAAAAAAGCAAGAAACTGCATTGGCTTAAGCTACAAGTTTTCAAACAAAAATTGAACATATGAAATCATTAAACATATCAATTTTAAGAACAGATATTCTGTTAGTATTTCGGTATTTTCCTAGGAAATCGTACCTTTATTAAAGTAATCTTTTATTATGATTGTGGAACACAAATTTACCTAGGAAGCAAACAGCGTCATCGGTGACTTCATGACATCCTTTCTTACACTTGCCACTTTCCTGGATACATGTATTGTCAATACAATAGCTACTACATGTCTCGTTACAAGTTGGTCCGAAATAGCCAGCAGTACAGCCAAATCTGCATTTTCCATCCAGTTGTGTACATCGACTGGCATATACATCAGGTAAAACTTAGCAATGATCTGTGCAAAATAACTCACAATAGAATCCAAACATATCAACTTTGCATGAATCACAAATTCCTGTCTCGAAATTACAGGATCTGTCACAGTATTTTGGACACCTATCTTTACATGTCTCATTAAAATAATCTGGAACACATTCTCTACATTCCGAGTCTGACGCACACACTGCACAATTGCTATTTCTAGTGCAACATTTGTCACCTGAAAAGTTATTCGAACATCCATACTTGCATTCTCCAGTGACAGTATCGCATACGCCATCTAAACAATTAGAAGAACACTTGCTACTGCAGTCTGTTCCAAACCAACCATTTGAGCAATAGTCACACCTCACTCCAGCGAAGTTTTCAACACATCTTGCGCAGTTGCCAAACTCTTTTTCGCAGACAGAATCTCTGCATTTATCCGGACAATCAAAATTGCATCTTTTTCCATATTTGCCACGAATACATGAATCACAGTATGTGCCATTAAAATTTGCCTCACATCCCTTTGAACATGCTCCATTGTCTTTTTCACACAGTGTCTCGATACAATTTGAAGGACACGAATGATTACAAAACTCGCCGTACATACCAGAAATGCATGCATTACATATTTTGCAAAACATTGTTTTTGATTTACAACCATCCATACAAACGCCTGTTTCTTTGTCACAGTTTCCACCGTCACAGTTAGACATGACATATTGCAGTGTGGTCCATATTGTCCAACAACGCAGTTTGTACATTTATCACCAGTAAAATTCAAAACGCAATCACACATTCCTGTATCAATTAAGCATGTTTGTTCAACACAACCAAGCGAACAGTCTTCTTGGCAATGCTGACCATATTTTCCAGGTACACACTCTAGACACTCATCGTACGATACGCAGTGTGTGCATGAATCTCTACATTTGTATGTGCAATTATTGAATTCAAAGCTGCTTTCATTGTCATTTTCTCTCCCATTATAATATCCTTCCTTACAGTTGCCACATTCCGTCTCTATTATGCAAGTAGCACAGGTAGGAACACATTTACTGTTGCACACATTACTTATGTTATGAAAGCCTGGCTTACAGCCAATGCAGTTGGTTTGGTTGCAAATGCAGTTAGTAGGGCAATCGTAAAACAAGCATATTGAGGAATTATCTTTGTCAAAGTATCCGTCCCTACATTCGATGCAGTTTGCGTTTGAGCTGCATGATTTACAAGAAGAAGGGCATGCAAGTGTGCAATCTTTGTTTGGTCCCAGATAGTAGCCGTCATAACATGCATCGCAAACTCTCGAACTGGTGCTGCCTCCACAGGACTTACAATTTTCATACTGACATAACTCATAGCATCTTGCTCCTCTGTGCCTGTGGATGCATCCGTTACTACACACATTAGGCCAACCGAACATTTCATGGCATACTTCATCTTTGCAGCAGTTACAATTATTGAAAAAATTCCGATCTGAAATGAATATCATCTATAAATGACAAAAAGTTTTAAGGACATATACACTAAACCTCGTTTATAGAAAAAGCAAAATTTGTAAATAATCAAATATATGAAATAATATACCGATCTTATTTTTTTTTCAGATAATACCACAACACCTTATTATTGTTATACGCATAAATATACTGCCTTTAATGTTTGAAATTTTACTATGGAGAAAGATGTGATTATAGCAGCATAATGAATATAAATGCAACATTTCTCAAAACAGCTACATACCGGTAAATGTACTTGTTACTATGAAAAAAACGACAAAACACGGTGCATCCGAGCAACATCAACCATTTCATTTTCACTGTAAAAGGAAAGAAGATTTCTCTATTCATATTAAGCTGTTTAAAACTTTGTCAGTGCTACAATAATTCATTCATCCAGTTTTAAATAAATTCTTCTTTTAAACTGGATTGACATTGCCAAAATATAGTGTTACACGTCGAAAGTCTAACAGGAATAATTCAAATGTCCAGTCTATTTGTTTATGTGTTTGAGGTGTCTATCCTCATACCGGTTTCTTTTATCATCAGGGCAATAAAACAAAATGTGTTTATTGCCCTGATGATAAAAGAAACCGTTTGGCAATTAAATATTCAAAAACCCATGTGATGCTTTTATTTTTTCATATTTAATTACTGGCAAACGGAAATCGCGTATGTTTGATCGTCGTCGTCAAGGATTGAACGTAAAAGTATCTTCGATAACTAGAAAAAAAAATAATGCGTCAATGTAAGTCTAAGGAAAACAAGGAAAACAAATTATCATTGGATTAGAAAAAAGTTTGAAATCTTCGTCTATCAGAGAATTATGCACACCAGAGGAATCCATTTGACTTTTGGGCTTCAGATGAGAAAATTATTGTTTTAAGTATCTCGATGTGAAGTGTGTGACGGTAAAACTCTTAAATATCAAGAAAGCAAAAACGGTGAACATAAAGCTTTCATGTTTTGCCTGTATCATTTTGTAGTACACAAAGTATTCTTAAGTTATGTCTGTTGGTCTACATTTGAGAGTCGACATATTTCTTTGAACAAAGGAGGATGTGACAAACAGCATTTACAGGAAATTACTTTTTTTCAATAACATAGACTATATTATAACTGTACAATATCGGAAGCACGTTTAAGGGCATCTAAGCGGTTTGTGACCCAACGTAAATGTTGACCAGATGTGTGATCGTAAGATCCAACTTTTTGAAATTTAAACCTGAATAATGCGTAAAGTTGAATGTCAATGCCGAGTTTTATGGTTAAAAAAAAACAACTGTAATACAAAAGAAAGCATCATACCTTAGATGTTTAGAGGCCGAGATAAGCGAAGAAACATGATACTTATGAAAGGTACGTTTTTTATGTCAGCAGCTTTAACGGCTACATCCTTAAAGTTAATTTGAAATGTGAAGAAATTAAGTCGAATATTTACGTCTTTGTGTGTGTCAATAACACTGCGATCAATACTAAAGGAGGATGATCTAAAGTCCTATCCAGTATACACTTTATTATGCCCTCCATCGAAGATGAGGGGGCATATAGTTTTGCAAATGTCGGTCGGTCGGTCTGTCGGTCGGTCCGTCGGTAGACAATTCGTTTCCGACCAATAACTAGAGAACTCTTTGACCTAGGTTCACCAAATTGGAAATGCTGGTTGGTCCTCACCAGTAGATGACTACGTTGACTTTGTGGTCAATAGGTCAAAGGTCAAGCTCACAGAGACTTTCATCCTAAAAACGGTTTCCGATCAATAACTAGAGAACGCTTTGAACTAGGCTCACCAAACTTGGTATGCTGGTTGGTGATTACCAATAGATGACCGTTATTGATTTTAAGATCATTAGATCGAAGGTCAAGCTCACAGGGACCTTCAATTCTAAAAACGGTTTCCGATCAATAACTAGAGAACGCTTTGACCTAGGCTCACCAAACTTGTTATGCTGGTTGGTCATTACCAGTAGATGATTTTGAGGTCATTAGGTCAAATGTCAAGATCACAGAGATTTTCATCCTATAAACAGTTTCCGATCAATAACTAGAGAACGCTTTAACCTGGGCTCACCAAACTTGGTATGCTGGTTGGCAATCACCAGAATATGACACATATTGATTTTGAGGTCATTAGGTCAAAGGTTAAGCTGACATGAACGTTCATCCTAAAAACCGTTTCCAATCAATAACTAGAGAACGCTTTTACCTAGGTTCACCAAACTTGGTATGCTGGTTGGTGATCACCAGTAGTTGACCATATTGACTTTGAGGTCATTAGGTCAAAGGTCAAGATCACAGAGACTTTCATCCTAAACACGGTTTCCGATCCATTTCTAGAGAACGCTTTGAACTAGGTTCACCAAACTTGGTATGCTGGTTAGTCATCACCAGTAAATGACCCCTATTGATTTTGAAATCATTTGGTCAAAGGTCAAGCTCACAGAGACTTTCATCCTAAAAACGGTTTCCGATCAATAACTAAAGAATGCTTTGACCTTGGTTCACCAAACTTGATGTGCTGATTGGTGATCACCAGTAGATGACCCCTATTGATTTTGAGGTCATTAGGTCAAAGGTCAAGGCCACAGAGACCTTGATCCTAAAAACGGTTTCTCATCAACAACTAGAGAACGCTTTCGCCCAACCACAAGCAATGAGGTGCTGCTGGGGGAATGTATGTTTTACAAACTTATCTTGTTATTTTTTGTTTATTTTACTATAACCAGTACCATGCGCCCAGCATTGTCTTATTTTCGCTCAACGTAATAAATTGCTACTGAAAACTAGCATATCAAAAGAAGCTTTTAACATCTTTTGCACACAAAAAATTCGAAATTATTTACCTGTGAGTAGTTTTGCGAACACCTACTTCAATCCAGACGTCTGGGCACAAAGGATCTTGCTAGTGGTTAAATTCTATTTAACTTATGTCAAGGTAAATTCACGTAAATTCTCGTTCTACACTAAAATAGTATTAGGCAAACTAACTATATACATTCTATTATACTCAAGTTTCTTTCACATACACATAGCTGAACTGACATTCGAATATTCCAATCAGGTCGTTCGTCACTCAAAAAAGTTCAAAGTTCATAAACCATGATGTTAAACTGAATGTGAAATATGTAAAACAAACGCAATATTGTGTAAACGAGCAGACTATTAAATTGCATGCAAAGTTTAATGCATTTACATGTTCTTCTCATATTTCTATACATAATTTTCAGTGATAAGCCAACCAAATATCAACATCAAAAACACACAAAATATACAGCAACTGGAAGGGCATACTATCGACGGGACAGGGTGACTTATTTGCTCCAGCGGTTTTCAGAGCTACGTGCGTTTTTGTATAATAGTCCTGACAAAACTATATGCAATGTAGCGTTACTTTGTCTCCAAAATCGCTCCTTAATTATTCATATTTTTATATGAAAGAAGTTATATCATTTTCATAGGTAGAATTTTATTCTCAAATATCATTCAAAACCTCTGTCGAAGACTAGTCTCAAACAATTTCTCTTTGAAATGTTTAGCCAGCATAACCTTTTCCAATTTGAAATCTTTATTTTACAAAATCACCTAAAAGTTATACAAGCTTAAGATACATGTCATTTCACAAGGGAGGTTAAACGTAACTGAACCTGAAAATTGCAGAATGGTTAAAAAGATATGGCGGTATAAGTAATTAACCAAAGTTTATTAAATACAAGGTAGGGGCGGTTAAACCAAACCAGGCTTTTACCTGTTGAAACCGTCACGGTCAATACTCCTAAAAGTGGTAAATACTGGTAATACTAGTCAGTTGAAGCTGTTTGTGGTTACTTCTTCTGATGAACAGAATGAATGATCATTTTGGAAGATTTTTTTCTTTGTCATTTTGTTTGTTAAATCATATACACATCGAGTACAAACATGTGATGTATAATGGTAAAGGAATTGTTCGGGCTCCTCGCTTCTGTTGCACGTTAACGTATCCATTCTCCGACTTTCAAAGGGAATCGGCATCCAGGGTCTTATATGTCTCAGTCTGTTTGCAAAATAAAACACTAAGATTTGTATTAAGAATGATTGATGACTGATCCTTTATTAAAGTTTAGGATACAGAGCACACAATTGATACTTTAGCGATAGCCAGACTGTAGAGGATCAATTTTTCTTGACGATCACGATCTAGAATATTTTATATAAGGCTCTTTCATCTTTAATTTTGTATTTTTTAATATAATCAAATATCTCGGGTGAAATCGTTAATATCAGCTTAATATCCGTGAACGCCGGACATTTAGAAGTGACAACAAATGAGAGATCTTGAAACAAAACGTAAATTCGAGAAAAACATAAGAATTTTAACATCGAGTACCTGCTCCCGTGGTGTAGCTTGTTGTTAGTTTCAAAAACCAAAGAGAAGTCGAAACTGGAGTAGTTATATTTTGAGTCCACATTTGCAATCATCCACTAGCCTTTGATAATGTGTGTCTTAAGCATTCTCTTTATAATTGAAAACTTGTTGTTGTTGTTGCTTTTTTTTCAGTTTGACGATATGAGCCTGTTCAGTGTTTTTGGCTTTGAGGTGTTACCCCCTGTTGCAATAGAGAATTTGTTCGAGGTCATTCGGTTTAAACTGACTGAGAATGACCAAACGTTCAAAAAGGCAGCCGTTGTAATATATCGCATAGGCAGAGTTGTCAAATTTTTTACCTATTATTGATTAACTCTTAGGTTCCGTTCCTTGTAGAAAAACATCTCAGACAAACAGACAGTTTTTCTTTAGTCTGAAACAGTTCATTATTTATTTACTAACACGTAACCACTCCTAAGCATTGATCAATCGACTGCTGGTGAAACAAAGATATATATATATATATATATATATATATATATATATATATATATATATATATATATATAGGAACGGATTAACTATCTAGCATGCACAAGTTCTTGTAGGCATGTGTTTAAAGGGAGTCAATGTGTCTTGGAAGGACTGATTGTAGACCCAAATTATCCTATAAGAAACACATAAATGGTCTAATTGACCCCTATTAATCCCACGTCTACAAGGACGTTAAACAGTATCTAAACTGAGCTGAAATTTATTTCTTTATTTGCTACACCTGCAAATAATTGATATAAACCTTAATACCGTCTAGTTTACTTTTGTGCAAATATATGATGCAATAAAAAGCTATACATATTAAGTTGGAATCATGGGTGGTATGAGCGAAGGTAACAAATATATGTGTGAATGTAAGTTAGTTCATCCATTCCTATATGTTATATATATATATATATATATATATATATATATATATATATATATATATATATATATATATGAACATATATGTGATGTATAATTATTCAGTTTTTATAAAAGTTGATGATAAAATGGCTAGCCCTTTTCCAATCCAGTTTACTTTCAACAACCACTTGTAGTGACAATGAACAATTACTTGATGTGAGTTTAACTCTTAAGACTAGTTTCAAAAAATGTCCTTCTAAAGTTTAAAACAATTTCATGATACTTTTTTTCGTTTTTTTTTTTTCTCACAGATAGGATATATTTATTTTGAAGTAGCAATGTCATCAAGTCAAGTAGATTCTTCTTATCTACCAGACTGACATGAAGTGTTTAACATGAATCAATTTGTTTCATACTGTTTTAATTTCCTGATGGGAATTAAAGAAGGTATGATGTTAGAGCAAAACAAACTAATCTTAAAATAGAAACTCCCTGGATGTAGGTGTGAGATAGTAAGTATGGTGAATTTTTTGTACGTATATATAAAAAACCAAACATACTGTTAGAGGAGACTAGTTTTGTGGTAGAATATGGTGCCCGTTGGCTTATGTATGTAACAAGAATTTCAAATATTCTCTATATAAACAGTTGATAAAATTTAATCGAATGATCGCACACCTGGTCAACAATGAGGTTTTGTCAGATCCCTGTCCCAACTCCAACATAGCCACTCTCAGATACATTGCAATGTGCAAAAGTACTGAAAAAGAAAATAAAACTGACATAGTGGCTCCTAAATACTGTAGGAAGCTATTAAGTACACTGCAAATAATATCCTGTGAAATCTGGTGGACACTTTTTGAAACTGCCCTTGTCCAAGAAACAAGCCACGCAAATAGCAATTTTTTATACACCAATGATCTGTTTGCAAAGGCTTGGGTTCCTTCCGTAACTCTTTATCTATCTCTTCATTCGCTCACTCCTGCGAGACAGTGCTTGGAAAGAAGCCAAATGCAAAAACCAGCCTGCTACATGTGTAGCCAACTCACAAATTACTCTTAACCCGTGATTGCGCGGTCCCAGTCTAGTTTCTCTGAAACTTGAAGGAAGGAAAATGTTAATAAAACATTAAAAGAGTCGAAAGACTGTCGACTGGATAGGAGGGTAAGGTAACATGCCGAGGCACACATTTTGGTTTCGGAATCATCCCTCTATTTGGAATAGGGAAAAGTCCAGTTTTGATATATACGTGTTAACATTCAAATGCTCATGGTATGAAACAAATTCAATCATTCATTTATTTGTCATTTTGCTCGCTCACAATATAAGTAATACTGATCAAAAAGATAAGACATTGAAGACTTTAAGACAGAAAACTAACATAAAGACAACAATAACAAACAAAAGAGTTAAACATATATTCGTGGCTTTCTGTCATTTACTTCATGGCCGCTAACGAAATATAATCAGAGTTTAAGGCTACTGTGGTCTTCTTTAACAGTTGTCAAGTGGTAATGTGCTAGACTAGTAATACAGGGGTCGCAAGTTCAATCACCTGCTCCTCAACTTACTAAAATGATTGCGTTTTGGCAGATACTTTAAACCGCGATTTGATGTGTCAGTGCTAGACACTTACCATAAAAAGCAACCAAATGTCTTTGGAGTGGAATGTATCTGTATCTTTATGTATCTGTATCTTTTTCTACATCCCCCAAAACCCATTGGATGCTACAAACAATCCCTCACAACCTAAAGTAAGTGAACTATAAGGACTACAAATTCATTGCTTCAAAATGAATTTTCAAAGATGTAGGCCATTGAGGTCCAAGAAAAACATTGTTAAAAACAAATAAATTATGAAATCACTTTCTTTCTGTAAGTGCATTGTTTTTGTTTCTTTTAAGCAAAGCTCAGATAATCATGTCAAATTTTAGCAGGCATAATAACATTAACAAAGCCAAAGAAAGTGCAAACGACATGTATGCAGTAGCTTTTCGTTGGTTCTTCAGCTGCAGGGATTAGAGAGTATTATTTTGCCCCTTCTAGTCGTTCTGCACATATCGCTTCACAATGACGTATAATTTCAACATGCAGCGCAATTGGGCAATTGTTATATTCACCTCTTTTCATGAAATCGTAGTAGTCTGGCCTGATTCTTCAGAAATCTGCATTGAAATAATTGATTTGAAATCTTGTTCTGCTGAGGTGGGACTCTAAAGGAATTTGCAAATAAATGCAAGTTGAAACCCTGCACTTAGACGCTTGGTGTATTTTGTCGCAATGCCAATGTGTTCTACCGACAGCAGTTTTTTTTTGTTCTGAAAATTCATCAACTCTCATATATTTGAACATGTTAGGTAGGCCGGCATCTTTATATGTACTTATAAGAGTTGTAATCTTTGATTTTCTCAGATGCAAGACAGAAAATTCTGCAAGAAATTGATGGTACTTCTGTTTCTTTTTGTAGTTCGAATCAATTTTCTCCAATTTTGTTGTCATGTGCAAATGATATATTCATACTGTTTTTTCCGATCTTCAAGATCTGTCTTGATGAGACTATCATTTAAAACCACTTGCAACTTTGATATGCCATCATCTCTTCCAATCGCTGGTGGAGGTTGCATAGTTATCATTTTATGTGGCCTATGTGACTCAAAACCAAGAGTGTGTATGAAATTGTTCATTTCACTTTCTTCCTATAGAACTTTATATATAATCTGCCATCAGTCCCTTCTTTACGTTCAGTCACTAATGAATCTAATACTGAATTCTGTATTGGACTTGACTCATTTTTAAAGGTGCCTCTAACTGCAGATATACCTTCAATATCTAAATCTGCAATATTATTTAGATCATCTGTACGAGTGTCCAAACCAGCTTCATCTTCAGCTCTATACCATTGTCGTATGCATTTACAGAAATAACCTTCATTTTTCCACCCGAGCATTTGATTGCTTGTCAATTAAATCTTCTACCATTGCCTCATTTAGTCCTGTTCCAGCACAACCTGCTACATCTGTCCATGCTTCTTTCTTGATATCAAATCCCTGCTGGCATTCTAGCGTTAACAAACAGATGGTGACAATCAAGCAAATATATTTTGTACTGATCAACATCTTGGAAATGCTCGGGCTGTGCGTACCACATGTGGGGTGTGTCTGTTTCTCCGAGAAAAATGCCATCTTTAAATATGGCTTGATCCCGCCAGTTAGGTAGATCACAATCGAGGAACCGTCGCGTAGCAGTTATTGCAGTTAAAGCTTCTTTATTGAACTTCTTCGAAAATAAATCCTTCAGTAAGCGCTTCAGTGTCGGTGGCGCCTTTTTCTTTGTCAAGAATGTTTGTTGCCCAAACATAGCTGAAAATGCATTAACTAGTTCTTGTTTTGTTAAATGTTGAGTTTTTTTTATCTAGTGGCGCGTTTTACCATATTTTCAAAGTGTTTTGCACAGATAACCATTTCATCTTTCGATATCCTCTTGAGCAATATTGATGGTTCAGCCTTGAGCATGTCTTTAAGTTTGTCCACATCAATGTCTTCCACTTAGGCCTTTAGTTTGTCGCTTCACGTCGATTAGAGTGAGATCGGAAACTATTTGTCCAAGAACGTCCCCTGACAATGTGACAACATCTATCCGTACATTTGATTCTGTACTTCCGTCTAAGTCTGTGTCTACTAACATAACTTTGGTATGCCCATCTGTTACGCACTGACTGTTTGCAACATCACCTTGCGGGGAAGTATTCTGTGAGATCGGCTCTACATTGTGTACCTTGAAATCTGTCCTTAACTGAGTAAGTTTCTGCTTCAGATACTTCATCGATAAGAGTATTTGCTGCTTCCGCAGGCATGTTCATCAGGTACGACGTATCAATTGCAACAGTGTCTTCAGTAGGTTTCGTCTTCCGATAAACAAGTTCATTTAGTTTTCTAGGATTGTACAATTTTGGCCACGATCTGCTTATCCAACCATTAACTAATACTGCACCTCTACGTGCCTCACAAAATTGTTCTTAGGAGTATATGGCATTTCTAATGTCTTCAGGATTCTCGTGATTTCCAGCATTTAGACCCATCAACTCACTGATTCGCTCTGCTTTGGATATTGTTTTTCACGTTTTCCCACGTGTCTTTGGCTGACTGCAAAATGGTTTAAGGGCGATCTTTCTTATCTCTCACACAAAGTCGATAGAATTGTCCATCCGTTGACAAGGATTTAATGGCTATTCCCGATTTGTAGCACTCGTGTTTAGGATATTCCATGAAGACCTCATACATTACACTTTCAAACTATAACCGGAGAGGCCATCTGCTATTGGAACTCCATGAACATTGGTAGGTCCGTACTGCCTGTCTAGATCTGACAGAACCGCAACCAGTACTTCTTTTGCCGGAATTCTCAGAATGTCGTATGCCGCATTTAGGGCTGACATCTCCTTTGATTATAATGCTAGTACAGCTGACGGTGTTAAATGGGTTTTCTTCGACTCAGTCTCCTTCTGAATCCTATTTCTATCGGTTTCCCATCTGTTGTAAGTAAATGTTAGGGTGTCTTCATCCGAATACGATAAGTGGTTACAATCATTGCTTGCATAGGACGATATTTCATACAGCAATGAAACGTTATTGCTGCGGAACAGTTCTATATCCTTCAACAACTAGGCAACTTCGGGTGATTTATTTAGACGGCCAAGATGTCCCCTCTGATCTCCCACTCTCGTACCAATTCTTTTTGCATACGATCCTATAATTTGTCGTCAAATTGTACTGTCATTACAGTTGTACTTTCAGGTGTCCAGGATACATATAACGGTTTATCACATTTCAGCGCAGCCATTTCTGCAAGTAATTGTGTCACATAATACTTATGTACTTCATAATGGACATCGGTTGTATACTTCTTGCCGACACAGGACATTTTATTTCAATAGCGTATTCAACGTGGTTGTCTTTTCGACAACTACCATCCGGACTCACAACCATAAATGTTGTATCTGTATCACTTGGTAGTTTGTAATATCCTTCTTCGTGAAACATTGCATATGGACAAAATATCGACAGAATTCTTCCCACTGATGTCCCTACCGCGTTCACCTCATTTTCAATTCCATGAATCATTGCTTCATTCGTCATATCAGAACTTTTGGATTTATCACTTATCAATCGGTCGTAATGTTCCTGCTGCTTTTTGAGTGTATTTAAACCAAGAGCCTGTAAAAGTGTACTTTCTGTTACGTTGGCAAATTTTCTGTCGTTGTGCCAATGTTGTGTTCTTTGCTTGATAAACGCTGTAGGTACTTCACTGTTTGTAATGTTATTAACGTTATTGGGATTCAAACAAATATGGTTTTCCTGATACTTCATGACTATAACACTATCCACAGAAAGAGCTGACTCTGTACAATTGCATCCTGCCGCGACAAGACCTAACTTCGTGTTTAATTACAGCATGTCATTTATACACCGATCTATGTCATGCATCGGGGTTTTTACACTACTGATAGCAAAGCTATATTTTAATTTCTGCAAAGGCTCGGTTGCCATTTTAAGTACTTTTTCGAGTGATACGTTTCTACTGACTTTCAAAGTTCTCATTTCTTTCAGACGTTCTGTGTTTACGGATAATATATCAAGAATCTTATTGCAGACAAGTTCTCTGCCTGCTTATGACAAGTCAGCAATTAAAGTGACATCCCTCTCAATCAACTTACTTATCTCTTCGTTTTCTTTGTCAGTGACGTGCATTTCAATTTCAAGTCTATTTTTCTTTGACGAGTATGTCGGTTCTGACTCGTGACCGAACAAGTCAACGTCCCATATTTTTTTCCCGAAACCCGGGGCTATCTTTTTCCAGTCAATGCATAAATTAAACGACTTTTCTTCCACCTTCAAACTGGACGTGACAGCCTGTATATTTAAATGTATAATCCATTGGGTTCTGCAGTCCAGCGCGTAATTATTTCTCTCTTCATTTAATGCATCCTGGTTTGGACAAACAAAATTTATCATGTTAATATCAGACTTTGTCATTGATTTATTGTCCCTGTCTCCATCCTCAATTGCTCTTGAAAACACTTTGTATCCTCCCATGAATCGCAGAAACTAAGATTTAAACAGCGCCTGTCCGACTGTCCAAAACTGTCTCACTTCAGGAGTGTATCTCATTAGCCGCCCATCTGTTACGCTTGAAAACTTTATGACATCTAGAAACAACTGGGCCGCAATGTGCTTTACACTGAAATTTCCAGAGTCAATCAAATGCAAGAAATTCATCCATCCATGTAAACGACCACAGTCGGCTAAATGAGCGGTAATAGACGGCAATACCGTTATAAATTGATGAACTACCATTTGCACAGTTTGTTTGTCCGCCATTACTTCATCAGAGATGTCATTAGCATTTTCCATTCGTTCATACTCCTCAATGTCAAGCTCTGAATCTGAATATAACACTCTGGTGTCCAACAGTCCAACTGAATATGTTGCCTCAGTTGAGGATAAGTTTTCGACATGTTCTTGGTCGACTTCTAATTGTGAATATAATTGACGATGAACTGATTTTGATGGTGTGTTGATTTTGTGTATTTTTCGAACTGGGCTGTCGCTGGCTGAAGATTTGGTAGGTACTATAATTTTCCCAGATTGGGGGTCAAAACTTATTTCTTTGCCGGTGACATTAGACCCCAATACATTGTATGTCATTTGGCGATTCTTCTTTTCTGCCGTGTGATCCTCAACACAATGACACACTGTTTTATGTTCTTAACTGTTGAGTCATAATAGCTGCACATAAGATTCTGAAACAAAAAGAAAATCGACTTTGTAACGAAACACATACTATTTTGTTGTACTTCGTATGAAAAACTAGACACACTCTGTGCGAAACAAAGACACAAAAAATGATGTAAATTGCCGATATCAATAATGTTTTCGTAATAACAGAGACATCTTATTGTAGCAGGAACAAATATACACTGATATCTCATACAAGTGACTCTTTCTTAGATTATTTTATTTTTCTTTTATACCGTTTTGCAAATAAACAAGGATTTTTATGTAACACATAGTAATTACACACTAAAAAAAACACAAAAATATATAAGAATAAACAAAATGTAGAATATAGGGCATACACAAACATAACATACACATTAACTCACTATTTCTCTGTAACTATCCAAAGATCCACACCGAAAAAAATAGCAAAATATATTCAAATGTGTATACCGCACATTCATGCGACGCTAGATGTAAACAAATACTCACGACGAAACCATTATCTGTCTTCGTAACGAAACGGCTCGTGGTTTGACATCGTAAGCCACCAGTGATAGTATACCATTTTTGTGGATCTTTGTCGAGCAAATGACATCAAATTCATGTAAAGTTTCATGTGACAGATTACGGAAAATATTCTCTACACAAGGTTTACCAGAGAGGTTAGAATCAGATAATGGTGTCCCATTTAATTCCAGAGAATATGCAGGAGGAATGAGATTTCATCATAGAATAACACTTGATCATCCTCGAGCAGCTGGATATTTTCCATATTTTCCATGAAACGAATCGTAAGAACAAAGGTTGATTATACAATCCAATTCAAAATCACAGATATACAAAAAATAGAGGTTGAGATTGCAGACCAAGACAGAGCGTATAAGAGGTAGTGAGACAATCAGCACAAACAATTTTAAACTATCCTACATCAATTCAAATTTAATTAAGAAGCAGAATAAATGGTCTACACAATATATAAAACTATTACGTCGTTATTGAGGTTTGTGGTTCGAGAATTAAGGCACAAAGCAGAGATGTTTTAAATTGTAAACTCTTACAGCAATCAAGTGATGACAGTTGGAGACAAAGATTATTGAGTGCACTAGACAGAAGCAGACAATCACAGCCAGATAACTTAAAACATAATGAAAGGGATCTAGAACCAAGAGCAGATGAAAATAAACTTGAACATTCCAGTAAAGAAACGAGTTAATTTGAGAAACAACAATCACAAAAGCAAGAAATTCGTAAGCGTACTAGACGATTACCATCTAAATTCTAGGACTATATTTCAGATTTAAAGAAAAGATAGACTTTTGACACAGACATTTAGTTCAATAATGCTTCATTTTATTTTTCTTTTAAACCTACTTTCAGTGTTTTGTTTTAAGAATAAGGGAGAAATGTGATATTGATAAATTTAAACTAGCTTTACTTTTGCTTAACGTTGATGACGTCGCTTGTAGACGACGTCTTCTTTGTGTTGCTTATGTTGAGATAAATTGGTTGAATAAGCTTTAAAATCATGAGTGATAGTAAAACCAACGACATAAGTTTTCCAACACTTTTACGTCTAATGTGACAAGTATACGCTGGTGTAAAGCGGGCCAATTTACATCATTCGATATACTAGGATATATGTTTATGCCCCCGAAGGGAGGCATATAGTTTTTTAACTGTCCGTCATTCAGTCCGTCAGTCAGTCCGTTAGTCGGTCCGAAAACTTTAACATTGACCATAACTTCCTTATTAGTAAGTGGAATTACTTCATACTTGGACACAACACTCCATTAGACAAGGCCTCTTCACTGATTTATATTCATTTGACCTTGACCCCTGAATGACCTTCACCTTGAAGATCCAATTGTCCATAAACTTTCACATTGACCATAACTTCCTTATTAGTAAGTGGATTTACTTCATACATGGACAAAACCCCCTTTGGATAAAACCTTCCCTCTGACCTATATTGATTTGACCTTGACCCCCGAATGACTGGTTCACAGCTCAAATGTCAAAGCACCACTTTTGGAGGCATTGTCATCTTACAGTGACCGTTCTTGTTTGTACAGATTCAGCAATATACGCATACATTCAATCTTTAAGCCACTTCATATAAATAAGACCTGCATTTTGCACATTTTCACTATTGGCATTGTCAACAGACCGCAATAAATACTTACAGATTGTTGAAAAATACTCTCGCCGGTAGACTGAAGTGGATAAGTACTTTATAAAAAATCCGAATTCATGAATCCAAGTTCACGAGTATGCCAAAAGCAGACAAAAAAATCTGTTTTAAGATCTAGTGAATAATATTTCATAAAAAGAATCAAGATAGGAGTTTAAAACGAAAGTAAATAACAAGAGGTGCCACTTTGTGACAAAAGTCCCCTTATAGCATTTTCTCTGGCCAAAATAAGGGCTATACAAGCGAAAAGACGAAACTGGACAAAATGAACAGGAAGACAGAATGCAAAAAAGATAGACAGATAAATTGATATTGCGACATATTGCATTAATGTGGTAAACTTTCTATCAAATTATTTCGAAAGACTTCGAAGTATAATAACTAACAGGGCTTTTACAGACAACACATGTAGGGAGCACATGATTTATATTATTTTCCGCCAGAGGCGACAGAATGGATGATACCATTAACTGGTGAATGTCTGTGCATTTTTATCCTGTCATATACCGTTAAGAATCAAAACATGTTTGTACAAAGTGCCCCTATCTGGCTAACAGATGTGTCAAGTTATTCCAAAACCCTTTGATGCACTACAGGGTAACAGTGTGGACACAGATTCAAAGGATATTGATTCTTTAGAAGTTGGAGAATGTTTCTGACTTGAAAATGTCTCAGAAATTACAATCTAGTCTTATTTTCAACATTTTATTCTAATGTTGCGGCAAGTGATTTCAAAATCCCCAAAATAGCAGACTTATAGAAAGAACACAAATTGTGCATAATATATTCGATGTTATCTGGTGTTATAGGCAAATAAAAATATGGACATAGATACAGATTGTTTACGACACCTTGACGCTATCTTGTAATCGTTTGTGACAAGTTATTTCAAAATCCATTATCACATCAGTTACGAATTGTAAGGGAACATGCTTGACAGTATTTTATTCCATTTCAACAATTATTATGACCTTGACCCTAGAAACATAGATATTTTTCGCGCCATGTCGTCTGTGCGATGAATATATGTGGCAAGTTATTTCAAAGGCAGAATAACAGGTAGAATATGAATTATACACGTGACGACAGATAAACAACAGTACGGTTGCACATGACCTCCTTCGGGACATATTTTTTTAGAAATAGGAAAATCGAATTAAACATGGGAAATCGAATTAAATAAACTTCAATCAGCTAGTTAGTTTATCTAATTAGAGAGATAACTCTGGTAAAAGTTAAGACATGAACACATTTTCAGTACTATTTGTGTATCTGAGAAGTTAACTTATACCCAGTTAGTATGAGTAAAATGCTGAACCATTGAAGAAACAGTCTTTGAATTTCGCAAATGTAATCGTCAATGTCAAATCACACGGGAGATATTTTATTCCTTGGTTTAATCGTTTAAAGGGCTTGGCTCAATTATAAATAGACAAAGAATAATCAACTTATAAATCAATTTCCATTGAATTCTTATTTCTGTGTTTCATGCATCTCATTCATCCATGAAACATTGTACCTTAGTCTCAAATGATTTGACAATGATTTTATACTCTCGTCTATTTTCGATTTTACAGTACTATTAAATAATTCAGTTATATCTCTTATTTGTTTCCACACAATCCGTTTCCGGTGAAAACTGCCCTCTTTGTTTCCGATTGCACACTTTATGTCAGCGTCAGTGTACTGGACTCGAAGAAAATCTAAAACATTTTTTAATTCCGTTTCTGTATCTGTTAAAAACTTTGAATAAAGCAATGGGTACACCGGTCCTTTGAACTCTTTCAGCCAGTATTCATTCAATACATTCCACCATTCCAACAAAAGAGGGTGTGATTTTCGCCATTCTGAAAAGAAAAAAAGTTTGAATAAGATCTGAGTTAACTTGAGATTAAATACAAGAAGTAAGGGCTTTGGAAACCCAATTGTACTTATTGTTTACCTTTAAAAATGGTTGCTGTGTCCTTCATCTATGAACAACAGACCTGCTTCTCACACGATACTCTCCGACTTGACTTTTAATACATTTGTTCCAACTTGAAGTTGTTTCTTTCTTCCAAATCAGGAACCATGTAATTGCGGTATTTAACTTCAAATAATTGAATTTTAGGACCTTCAAGTTTTCAGCATAAAACGGAGAAAAAGATGATATTTTAAAAATAATGTTTCAAAATATTTGGTATCAAAGTACTGAACACACAGTATAATCGTCGTAAAGTTAATGTTTTTATGTTTTAAAAATGTGAAACATGTTGTTCACATGTGTATCTCTACGTTATATTTATGTACTGAATATTTCAAAAAGAATGAGGCAAAAGAATCCATATGCAGTATATCAACTTTTAGGTAAAATACTGTTCCTTAAATCTAATTACTGAGACAGTTTCATAAAACGTAAGCTAAATGTTAGTTTAATTGATAAGCTTCCTGTTGCTTTCATTTTTAATCGATAAAAGAAATTAAGATATTTCAGCATTTTCCTATTCCCACATGTGTTGCTGATATCCTTAAAAATAACTACATATTTACATGTAAAGTGTGAAGATTGTTGAGTAAGTTTTCACGTTTTATCTTGATTATTCGGAGAAAGAAGAGGAGGCAACTACATTGCAGTGTTACTTGTATCGGTGCTTGCGTTTTCATACAAAACCATAAGATACATCTCGAAGGCTTCTACTGGATTTTGATTTTATTTGTTTTTATGACAGTAATCGTGTACGTCAGCTCTTGATGCTAATTAAGGCCGCTTATGTTACTGTTTTTGATTTTTTTTCTTTTGTTTGTTTCTTTTGTTTGTTAGTTTTGATAATCAGCTGCATGATTCATACTGCTATTTGATTTTCTGATGCAACTGAAAATATAAAAGCTGGGGAACTGTAAAAGTTAAACCGTTAAACTACCATTAATATTATCTTTCTCGTCGTTGACTAAATACAAATCTTAAACACATTTAATACTTAAAACATGTGTATTTATATAATGATTGCCATATTTACTAAAACTTTTGAACCGTGTGTGCAACGCAAACAAAGCGAGAAGTGAATTTTTGTCATCGTTTAACATTCAATATCGCAGTGTATAGCCGACATGAATTATACATGTTTACAAAATATCTAAAGGTATAAAGTTATGCATATTATGTTAATTTTCATGACTGTGGTTTTACCTGGGTATAACAAAGGAAGTTACAAAACCCATTTATACAATAGATGTTTCATTAAGGTCTGATAAGATGATATTGGGATAACAGCTGGCAAAACAATTGAGTCTACATTATCAAACCGCTAGTTAAGTGACTCTTACAATACTAATTCTGAGGCTCAATGACTTCGTAAAAGCCTAGTTGGTCAAATACTTTTCTAAAGACCGATTTTAAAGTACCTTCTGAAAGTTCGAAAGGAATGTTGTACAAGACCGAAGAAAAGAAAAACGAAATACTAAAATCAAAAATCAGTTTTTACTAGCAAGTAGTTTTTCCTAGAAGTATTATTTTCAATGAAAGTACGTTCAAGTGTTGATGAACAGAGGAAAAAAACACGTGACTTACTCGAGTCCTCTCGGAGGTAGTCCTCTTCTTTAGCTGTGTCTAGATGCCCACTGTAGATATTTGCTACGATGTAGTTGTATGGGTCTCGAATTATAAGAATAGCTCTCTCGAAAGAAGGGCTGGTGATATTTATAGCTTTATTTCGCACAATGTTTGGCTCGTGTGATTTAACTATCAGTGACCTTCTAAACTGTGTATGACTGCATTCGAATGGAAAACCCTTTCTGCTTAATTCCATGTCGCAGTATAATGATGATGTACCAAGACCTAGATTTAACAGAGAAAAAAATCAAGATAATACTCTATTAGCACGTATATAGCTTGAGTTGTTATATTGTTTTAATTTTATACTTTCATTATTTGAAAATGAATTTACTAACTTAAAGAGCTATAAAATTTTGGTTTCACCTGTAGCCATCTGAAGTAAATGACGAATCCAAGTATTGCCAGTCCTCCATGGGGACGCCATTGCTGTTAGTGGAAGGTCATGGTCTGAAAGTACTACTTTTCCAGCTCTACGTTGAACACATGGCGACTTTTGTGAAACGAAGATTGGTGGAAACTGATAAGACAACACGTTCTTGACTTTCAACCTTTCTTTACTGATAACAGAGACAGTCCCGTGAATAGTAGAATTGTTTGTCTGAGCTATATGTGACCGCTGACTGTGACTTTTAACATCTTGCCCTTCCGAGATGCTGCTGTGAAGATTAGTCGTGACAATCAATGTCATCAAATATATCGCGATTATGAAGATCAGGCCAATGACCAACTGTCTGAATACAGAAGTAAAAAAGAATGTTAAACGGCGTTTTTTTTTTTTTTTTTTTTTTTTTTTTTTTTTTTTTTTTTTTCATGATAATACAATATATTGCAAACCTGCGATAATAGTTTCATTCTTTTTGTTAAACTTTTACTTAAGTATCGAGAAAGACCAGGTAAGGAATCGTTTGTATTTTTCCCTCACGTTTTTCGTACATCTGTAAAAATAATAGTTAAAGAAAATTTAATAATTACTTAAAGTACCAAGGTTCGAATCCTGCCATTGGGTCTAAGTGAGATTACACGTTTACATTTGGTCTTCAAATCGTCAGAAGTCCAGTACAGAAACATTAACGGTTTTATTTGATTTTTAGAGTAGAAAATAATAAACTATCTAGTTTTTTTTTCCATATGAGATCATTGAATACATATTAGTAAGCATAATCGAGAATATTTTGTTTTCAGGAAACTGTCTGCTCAATGATTACGTTTCATTTGATTTTAAGAATTTAAAGACATAGAAACTGTAGATAAACTAAGAATCAACGTTGAATTTGTAAAGAATAATAAGAATGATATAAAAATAATAATCACTTTGAATACAAATAGACATAAGAAGTTAACAGTGTAGATGTAAAGCCTTTCTACGGATTTAGATTTAAGTTTTATTTATAATATTAGGTGTATCGCTTCACAATGCTTTCGAACCACTTACACCTCACATTACACGCTACAACTCAGCCCATTTATAACAATATCCTACATGCACCTCAAGGACTATTTACGAATGCTGATTTTCCGTACCTGTTTGACTGGTATCGATTTGAGCGGTCTTTGTTTACACTCACAATATTTACACATTTGAACTATGTCTATGATCAAAATCAATATTAATACTGCTTCCAACGAATTTATGCTATAAATAATTGTATTCCCTGACTGATTCATCGTCATATTGAGTACATAAGAAGCTTTGTATTATTTCATAATATGTAGCTAAAGGACTTTATGTCTCGGGTGTTACTAATAATCAGGCCGTTTTCACCTACTTAAGGATACAGTGAATCTATTTAATCAATGCGTAACATGTATATTTTATGATTAACTTTATGCAAACATTATGCAAGTATTAAACAAATATTGATACAAACTTATTAAATGACGAATTTATGCAATGCGAATTCAACCTTAAATCCTAATAAATGATTAATTGTGCGGATCAGTACTATATAATTTTTCAATGCTCTTACCTCCGTTTTAACATCCTAGTTTCCTCATGCGGTATTTAAAAAACACTACGTGAAACTTCGTTGTGTTTTCTTTTCTGTCATCTAAGGAAAAAATCCCTCTCGTTTTATGAAAATGCACAGAGATAAACTATAATGCCACGCATCTTAAAACGTGTAAATATTGTAGCCTTGGGATCAGATTTCAGTATGATCAATATCCTGCCTTAAACTGTGAGTGTTGTTACTATATTTAAAATCGCTGGGTTTGAATGTCAATAATAGCGTATAGAATACAGCGGTAAGTTGAATGTAATGCATATTTAGTTGTTTGTCGTGCTAATAAAATGCGACACACGCTTGAAACAGCGTCACGACGAATGATAGTGATTCCGTACTTTGGCTAAATTATGTAGATATGATCAACTGAAATCTACTTAAAACAATTTTAGAATTGACAAGCATGGTTTATATCTGAAAAATATCCACTATGTCCATTTGTAATGAAAAACATAATTTCATCAATCAGTCCGTTCAAGTTTAGACCAATACCTTATTAACTTTACGATCTGTGTGTTTTAAAGACGGAGAACAGTAAGTGTAAGACGTCAGTGGTAAAATAAGATTCATAATGCGAAAATGGTCAGTTGTCAGTAGTTCAAATCAAGTAAATACAATGTCAGACCCTTAAGATTTTTTTTTCTCTTCTTTATGCCACGCTTGTTTTCTATTAACATTTCCTATGAGATTTTAGATATATTTGTTGTTGTTTTTTTCTCTCTTTTAATAAGGTTGTCCTTTTTATAGAATATAAGTTTACGAATATTTTGTTTTCAAAAATATTCTTCTAGGGAGGGATAGTGACCAAAAAGAAATTAATGCCATGCAAAAGGATGGAAACCTGCTTAAGATATAATTTGTAAGAAGTACAAAACAATGATGAAGACGAGACAAAGAAGCAAATGTTGAAGTTTTAAACAATTCTAAATTGCTAGTATCCTAACTCATGACAATGCGTTTTAAACGTACCCATTACGTCTGCATTTAAGGCAGCGGGATCCTAATGAACTTCGGGTGATGTCGGTGTCAGTCGTTTAATATCGGCACTGGAAGTCCATATCCGGTTTCGTTCGTAATGTATACACAAAATCTCAACCATTCATTATTTATTATATTTCAAGATTTATAACTTCCTTATCGTAAAAATGTTTACACATCGGTATCACTATACTTAAATCAGCAAAAGATTAAAAAAATAAGTTATTTATATGCTCGTGAAACACTCCCTGTGACGTCACACCGGATTTCCCCAGTAAAATAAAAATGAGGAAACGCGACTTTCGAGGCAGATTTAAGAAAGTATCGACAACCCAGCCTAAAAATAAGATAATAGTGGAACACAATTACTGTAATACGGAATTACGTGATGGTGAAAATTGTGATTCGAGGAAATGCGCGAGCGATATTCATAGGAAGTTCGGTAATATTGTTTCAACAGGTGAGTGGAGAGAATGAGTTTGGTGTACTTCTTGAAAACTTAAAGTGGTGCAAATCGTGCCGACTTGGACCAGTTCCATTTACATTTAGTAATGTTGTTAGTGAAATGCAGAAAGGACTCAGTGGGTATTTGTATGTTGTGTGTCAACATGTTGACTGTGGGTTTGTAAACAGAGTAGCCAATGGCAAAGTGCATCATATGAAATCCAGAGGAATGCCTTGTTTTGATATCAACACTAAACCTGGTACAGGTAAGTTGATTCTGAAATCTTTAGTTAGATTTTCATAGTATCAACCTTTTAGTCTTCGCTTGTATTACATTTACAAATTATTTCCACATATTATCTGACTCTATATAAATAAAATTCACTTGACAGATTAATGGACGAACAAAACAAGTTTTGTGTGCACCTGAATGGAGGCTTATAGGTTTTTCATGGTCTGTCAGTCGGTCGGCTTTTTGTCCGGTCCATAACTTTGTCAGTCCTGGATGGATTTTAAAATAATTTTTCGTAAATGTGTGGCACATTGAGATGAAGTGTCTCATGAATGACCCAGGTTTGTAGGTCAAAGGTCAAGATCACACTTGGACTTGAAAGGAAATTTTCATGAAAATGCTTTGATGGTCGTGTTTGATCAACAATTCTGTCATTCCTGGATGTTTATTAAAATGACTTGGCATTAATGTGTTTCACAGGATGACGGGGGCATATGTCTGTTCACAATGACAGGTTACACACCATGTAGACAGGCGTCTCTTGAACTCTGTCATTTCTTTTCAGGTGTTGGCCATGATGATAGTACAGACATAGATCAGCTTCCAGAGGCTATACCACGAGGTAATTTCAAGCCTGTGAATCCTGAAGAGACCCAACCATTGTGGCCTTTGATCTTTAAACTACAGATCTAAGTAATTTCTTTCTCTTTAGGTGTATTATTTAGTTCTACAAAGAGTAAGCATACAGACATGCCTTCTTGACTGTTTGTTTCAACTTTCATTTTTTTCAAAGCTATGACTTTGTGAGTACACAGTGAAATTTTTGTAAACTTTTCTCCAACCTTTATCATTGTAAGCATAGCTCTTTGGTGGAATATCTCTGAAACAGTGGAAACTGGTCTTTCAATGATCAGATTTTGAAGAAAAAAGTTTGAAAGAAGTTGCAGGTTACATCTTGTATTTTTATTGTTACATTACCTATCACATGTTTTCTAAACTTTTCAGTTCATGACGGTATCATGCCTCATGTCACATAGATAGCAGCAGTTGAGGTTCAGTCTGGAGTTCAATTCTCCATTTACACCAAACCACTCTTGCCAATATCACAGTCCGCACAGTCAGTTACAGGAATATGTATGAACGATCAGGGCAAGATGTTGGTGAATGGGAAAGAAGTTGAGAGTGTGTCAATACAGACTGCATTAGATGAGTTCTGTAGGTGGCTTGAACGATTTCAAAATGTTGTCCTTGTTGCACACAATGGAAGAAGATTTGAGTTTCCTATATGTCAGCTGTTATAAATTCAGAGCGCACAGATATGTTTCAAAAGCATGTGACTGCGTGTGTAGACTCATTACCACTATTCAGAAAGAAGTACCCAATCAGTCCCACAAACAGGAATACTTTGCACGAACATTACTGGGTTTTACATAATGCACTGTCTGATGTAGAAGCTCTACGAAAGGTTCTAGCTTTGTTTGACGTAAAAGATGTGATGTCAGTTAGCTTCAGCCCTAGTGCTGTAAAGCATTCTGTTAAGTGCAACTGTGCAAAGAGCAGAAATCTAAGATCCTTGGACCCTTGAGTTGTCGAGGGAATTTGCAGGCGACCTACTGCTGAAAACATAGCTGGTTCTGGACTCAGTTTTAGTAACCTTGCTGCAATTTTTAGCAGATCAGGTGAAGATGGACTAAGAGACACATTCACAGCTAAGAATAGTGAAGGACTGCCTAGGATTTCTTATTCAAAAAAAGTCCTTGATGAAGTAAATCCAAAACTAGCAAATTATTTTGTTGAAGTAACATCAAATAAATCATGACTTAGAAACATATTTTTTTATAAATTGTTCACAAATTGTTAAAATAGTTTACTTATGATGATAGAAAGTAAATCTACAGTCATTTTCAGATATTGTATTTTATTTGATAATTTGTGAAATGGTATTTTTTTATCTCATTATCGTACTTCATGAAAGCTATATCTTTGTAGTAAATGGGTGTCATGTTTATGTTACAGTCACAACGTGGCTAGAGCACCAGTAAAAGGAACAGTTACGTCTAGATATTACATCTACATAGACCAGTTATATCTATAGTGCCTTACATATATGTAATTTGTATAATATGCAGTAAAAGTTAATCTTTATGTATACATCTCGCATTTGAAGCATGCAGAGAAACGGGATTTTTAATGGTCAAATTAACTTTACCATTCAGAATTTGACTTTATCAGCATAATATTGGCAAGTGAGTGGGTAAGTAACTACTATCAGAATACATTTTTAAAGGTTACTTGCCTATTTTTTTTGTTTTGAAATGTTTTTGATTGTGTTTGCTAATATTGATATGTACAATGTGTAAAATCGGTGAAGTTTTAACCTAGTGTGGTATTTTGAAAATTAAATTTCTGGAGTTACCTGTGGTAAAGTGTTCTGAAATTTGGTATGTATACTTCATAAAGATCACTTATTTCTTTGTTAAGGTCAAGTTTTGATGTACTTTAGGACTTGACCACAAAATTAGGTCTGACATGTAAATGTAGCTTAAGTGGGTGGGGTAAAATGGTACTATGCATGTAACATCATTTAAAAAAATCAGAGTATTTCATAAAACGTTTTTGTTTTCTTTCATCAGTCAATACATTATCATTGAAATGAATGAAGACAAGCTGTGTTTCAGTTGTTTTTGTGGTCAAATGCAGGAAAAAATGTTTTCAAAATAATTACTCTTTAGGACCCAATTTGACAAATCAGGATTGAACTCATAATTGCTCATATCTTTTAAAGTTTATGGTAAAAGTGTCATATATTGCCTCAGGGTGAGCTTTTGGGATCGTTGAATGTCCGGCGTCCGTCGGCGTGCGTCGTCAACAATTGGACTTAAACAACATCTCCTCCTAAACCGCTGAGGCAACATTGATGAAACATGCCTGGGATATTCCTTGCATGAAGCTCTACCAAGGTTTTTCAAAGAATTCAATTCCATCAAGAACTCTGGTTGCTATGGCAACTTAAAGGAAAAACTTTGAAAATCTTCTTGTCTGAAACCACAAGGCCTGGAGCTTAAACATTTGGTATGAGGCATCATCTAGTAGACCTCTACAAAGAATGTTCAATTTATGACCCTGGGGTCAGAACTGGCCCCGCCCTGGGGGTCATTTGATTTACATAGAGTTATATAGGGAAAACTTTAAAAATCTTCTTGTCAGAAACCGCAAGGCATGGAGCTTAGATATTTGGTATGAGGCATCATCTAGTGAACCTCTACCAAGATTATTCAAATAATGACCCTTGGGGCAGAACTGGCCCCGCCCTGGGGGTCACTTGATTAAAGTAGAGTTATAAAGGGAAAACTTTAAAAATCTTCTTGTCTGAAACCACAAGGCCTGGAGCTTAGATATTTGGTATGAGGCATCATCAAGTGGACCTCTACAAAGATTGTTCAAATTATGACCCTGGGATCAGAACTGGCCCCGCCCTGGGGGTCACTTGATTTACATAGAGTTATATAGGGAAAATTGTAAAAAAAATATTCTTGTCAGAAACCGCAAGGCATGGAGCTTAGATATTTGGTGTAAAGCATTGTCCAGTAGACCTCTACCAAGATTGTACAAATCATGGCCCCGCGGTCAAAATTAGCTCCGCCCACGGGGTCACATGTTTTACATAGAGTTATATAGTAAATTATTTAAAAATCTTCTTGTCAGAAACTGCAAGGCCTGGCGCTAAGATATATGGTATGAGTCATCATCTAGTGGACCTCTACAAAGATTGTTCAAATATAACACTGGGGTCAGAACTGACCCCGCCCTCGGGGTCACTTGATTTACATAGAGATATATAGGGAAAATTGTAAAAAAAAATATTCTTGTCAGAAACCGCAAGGCATGGAGCTTAGATATTTGGTGTAAAGCATTGTTCAGTAGACCTCTACCAAGATTGTACAAATCATGGCCCCGCGGTCAAAATTAGCTCCGCCCACGGGGTCACATGTTTTACATAGAGTTATATAGTAAATTATTTAAAAATCTTCTTGTCAGAAACTGCAAGGCCTGGCGCTAAGATATATGGTATGAGTCATCATCTAGTGGACCTCTACAAAGATTGTTCAAATATGACACTGGGGTCAGAACTGACCCCGCCCTCGGGGTCACTTGATTTACATAGAGATATATATAGGGAAAACTTTAAAAATCTTCTTGTAAGAAACTACAAGGCGCGGAGCTTAGATATTTGGTGGTGAGCATCGGTAGTAGACCTCTACCAAGACTGTTCAAATCATGGCCCCTGGGTCAAAACTGACCCCTCCCAAGAGGTCACATGTTTTACATAGAGTTATATAGCAAAAAAATTTTAAAATCTTCTTGTCACAAACTGCAAGGTCTGGACCTTAGATATTTGTTAGTATGCACCGTGACCACAGTGGGGTCATTCATCTCCCGTGGGGTTCACTCCCCCCTGGCCCAAAATGTTTTATCTCAGTCTGTAAGTTTTTCGCTATGGCAATAGAATTTGGACCATTTGTATTTTTTTAAGATGATTTCAAAAACATTATTCCTTGACCTATATTTTTGACCTACTGACCTACTTTTTCTGTTTTTTTAGCTACAGCAATGAAATTTGGACCGTGTGCACAGTTTTTCGTTTTGATTTTAAAAATTTCATTGTATGACCTTTACTTTTGACCTACTGACCTACATTTTGCTTTTGGAGCTATGGCAATGAAATTTGGACCATGTGTACAGTTTTCTGTTCCGATTTAAAAAATGTCATCGCATAACCTATATTTTGATGTACTGACCTATTTTTTTGTTTTTTACCTACAGCAATGAAATTTGGACCATGTTTACAGTATTTTGTTCCGATTTCAAAAATGTCATCGCATGACCTATATTTTTGACCTACTGACCTTCTTTTTTGTTTTTTAGCAACAGCAAAGTAATTTGGACCATGTGCACAGTTTTTCTTTTCGATTTCGAAAATGTAATCGCATGTCCTATATTTTTGTCCTACTGACCTACTTTTTTGTTTTTGGAGCTATGACAATAAAATTGGGACCATATGTACAGTTTTTTGTTCCGATTTCAAACACGTCATCGCATGTCCTATATTTTTGACCTACTGACCTACTTTTTTTAGCTATGGCAAAGAAATTCGGACCATATGCACAGTTTTTTGTTCCAATTTCAGAAATGTCATCGCATGACCTATATTTTTGACCTATTGACCTACATTTTTTTAGCTATGACAATGAAATTTGGACCTTGTCTACATTGTTTTGTTCCAATTTCAAAAACATCATAGCATGACCTATATTTTTTACCTACTGTTTGATTTAAAGCTACAGCAATTCTTTACCTGCATGGATCCTATATTCCGTGGGTAGGGTTTGAGGTCACTGGGTTAAGGTCAAAGTCACCATAGCTTATGATAGATATTTCTATTTTTTGTCACAGAGCCTGTATTTATTGACTGATATTTTACATGTTTACATAATTATATTTACATTAATTACATATTTTCAATTAAAACATGAAATACTGCTTAACAGCAAACCTACAGCCAAAATACTCAGGTGAGCGATCTAGGGCCATTATGGCCCTGTTGTTTAAAATAAATTATACTTTGCAAAAGCATAACTACATTTGATTTTGTTCAATACAAGTTCATATTTTAATGTGAATGCACATGTTTTAAATCAGTGGAAAAAAGTTTTTAATCCAAGTTAATATTTTTTTTTTGCTTAAATGCATGTACAATTTGTAAAACAACTTTCTCTTTGTTTTGGAAAAATGACATATTCTAGAAACTCACTATAATTCAAAAGTTATCAAACAAATCAGCATTAAATAATAGAACACTGGAGGTAGTATCTTTTAGTTATAATCATAACTTATCATTTAATGCCATAATGGTACTAACATTTTCTATTCCATCGTCAAGTCCTAGACTAGTGTTAGTTGCAGCTGGTGATCCTTTTCTATATTCTTTATACATATATCTTGTTAAACATAAACACCATTAAACCATATAATCAGCATGTATGTTGGCTTTCAAATAAATACCTATCTAACTTGTCGGAGTATTAATCACAAGTTCTCCAATTTGCAATTAACTCTTTAACGCATCTACTAAGTAGCGAATAAACTAGTTGCGAAAGAACATATATAGAGAATAATAGTTTAGTGTCTTAATATGGCAAGGCGTAGGAATTTATCGGGTGAGCCTTCTCAGTTAAGGCACTTACCTATTATTCTATTTATCCTGTCACATCTGGCATCTGGAAATAGTTTACTAAAGATATTGAAAACCTATCTTTAGTGTTTCAAATTAGGCCAATGTCAAGGTTATCCGCGAGGTGTATATATATCGGATATGAATTAATTGTCAGGATGGAGGTAGTAAAGATGTACCGATAGCGAACTGACAAGAAGTGAAATTTTTTTGTATCCAATCTATACAAAAGTTATAATTACATTACTCTTGCTCTTAAGGTCATTATTAAATAAGTATTTTCAAAAGAAACCGGACAAGGCAGAAATATATGATCAGAATCATATTAGCCGATATTTACTGAGCTTTATTTTTGTCACGTGTAGCAAAAGACAACACAGCAGTTACTTATCTAAATGAAAGCTGGACAAGGTTCAATTAACTGAATAATATTAATGGGCCGAATGTTACGAAAATGTTAAGAATTATCAAACATGATATTTTCAATTTCATACCGATGGTATATTTCATAACTTTTCAGGTAAATGCCTTAGTTAAATTTCAATAATTTTAATTCAGCGAAACGACAAAATGTTAAAAGAAATTAATCGCCATAAACAGCTAATCCAAACTTTAGCTTTAAATTTGACAATATCACATATAGTGCCGATTAATAATAACGTTCGTTGTTTACTTGCAAACTTCCCTCTATAATCTCACTTTTACTGGGTAGCATGTCAGAAATACACTTACATTTACTTTTAGAATCTAGTAGATACCGGTAATGAAAGTAAGTTTGCAAGTTTTAAAGACCCAAACTCTTGAATTTAGCGTATTCACTTTCGTTTAAAATCATATATATATGAAAAGATGTTGAATAAATTACTACGAACATGTCAAGGTGCAAGTCGAAAATTCTAAGTTCAACCGGTAAAGTTAATGCACTTACATTATTTTTTATTACAGGTAGTTTTTGTTGTGCAATTTTGGATGGATGGCCATCTATTACAAATAAACACTTTCGGTTGCTATATGCCATAAGGATACAATTTTGAACACATTTTTTTTTGTTAAAGTATCTCCTTTTTTATTTTAAAGACAGTGAATCAATATAATGCACATTCAGATTAAACATCGGTAAATTTTAGGGTATGTTCCTTAAGATATGTTTACTCCTTTCATATTCTTATTTACAACATTTATAAGAGCAACATCAAGAACGGAAAACAGGACTACTTATTCTATTAGTAAATATGCTATTCTTATTTGATTATTTCTTTTCTTTTTTCTCTTTTTTTTCTATTCTCATTTTTTCCACAAATTGATAACACGAGTTGAAGTAATGAAAAACACACGGATCAACAAAACAGTCTCAGTACAGGTCTACTAGACAATGCGACACACAAAACATTTAGACTCAAAGCAATGAGGTTTAAAAGATGTTTTTTTTTTACATTTTCCTATATCTGTCTATAGAAAACTAAGTGAGAACAGGGCAGTGTCATTAATGACCCCAGGGATTTAATTTGAACAATCTCTTTTGAGGAACTCTAGATAATGCTTAATGCAAAATATCTCGGCCCTAAACCATGTGGTTTCAGACAAAAAAAAATTCAAAGTTTGTTCTATATTATTTTATGCAATACATGCGACCCCTGGAGCCGTGCCAGTTTTGAACCAAGGGACATAATTTAAACAATCTTGATTGAGGTTTACAACAAGATGCATTATACCATTTTTTAAAGCTCTGGGTTTCCCTTTGGCTGTTATAGCAATTAGAGTTCTGCATGGGAATTGAATTCTTTGAACAACTTTGAGAAAGCGTCATGCAAGAAGTACCCACGCAAAAGTTCAACCAATTTGGCTCAGATTTTTTAGAGATGCTGTTTAAAGCAGATGTTGACGACGGACGTCGGACGATGGTCACTAAAATCTCATTCTGAAAATAAAATCACCAAAGTCACCTTTGTGCGTCCTTATGTTTCAGACACTTAATGTAAATACACGCTTGACTGTTCACCTACCGAAATCTGTCATAAATACGAAATGATATTTGCAATATGCATTCACACGTCTCGAATTACATGTACAATAAACGTTAATACCACAAACAAATATTGCAGGAGATTTATCGTACACTTTGTGTGTTTTAAAAGTATATGATTTAAATTATAAAGGATCAACATTGTTTGGTGTCTTTCCATTTCTTTCTTTCTTTCTTTCTTTCTTTCTTTCTTTCTATCTTAACATTATTACTTTTTAAATCGATTCCGAATGGTCTGTCCCAAAACAGCACATTTACAGAAAGAACTAATTTGATTTAAAGGACAACAGTGTACAGAAGTAAGATGGTCAAAGCAGGCAATACTGATATAAAGTATCTATTTTTTTACATTTGTACATAACTTAAAGACCATCAGCATCATCATCATAGTCATTATCATAAGCAGTAGTTGTATTGTTCTAATCTTAACACTGTTGTTCCTTCCATTGTTATAATGTTCGTGATTATTTTACCAGTAATAACATCATCATCATCATTGTCATCATCAAGACCATTGCCTCCGTCGTGGTATTCATTGTCGTCATCATTATTATCATCATCATCATCATTATCATCATTGTGAACTTCACAGTATCGTCAATATAGAGACTTTGCACGATTCTTGCCAAAATTATTTGCTACTTCTTTAAACGAAATGTTTATAGTATTTCTAGCATCATCACAGTCGTAAAAAGAAATAGTCTCACTTATTTATTTGCAGGATCTCTTCTCATTATTCTATTGTAGGGGAAGATTTTGATCTGATGTCAAACCGAGTTATTCTGATTGAGCGTTCTACATGCAATCTGACGAATTCCATTCAAATTTCTAAAACGGAAGTTAAAAAAATATTAAACAGCTACTGGTTCTGTTTTGAAGTAAAAAGGCAGACTTCTAACCGCATGACTGGACTTGTTTTTGCTATATAATCTTACAACAGCTATATTTCTATCAGCATTTATATTTCTTCCGCGTTAATCTCGCTTTGCAATAGCTAATGCCATTATTTGAGGATTGAATACCATCTTAGTGTAGATCATCATGAGCTGTTATCTGTTACGACTGGTGAGTAAACATTTTTCATTTCACAATTTCATCAAATTCTTCGTTACAATACAATGTACAGCCAAGACTATTTTTCCGTATATAATATCATGGAATGGGGGTTTGTAAAATACCTATGAGATTATGTTTACCTATTCATGAAATACTCCTCTGTCTTGAATAATTATATAGAGAATATTTGTTTGTTTTTCGTGAATATGGAATATATCTCATCGAGAAGTGATACAATTAAATATCTTCATGAGCGCGTAGTGCGAGTGAAAATATAAAAATTGTATCACTTCGAGATGACATATATTCCATATTCAGGAAAAACAAACAAATTTTTCTATTTATTTAATGCTAACATTTGAAAAAAAAATGCAGAACTATTTTTTTGATACTTACCATTGATAAACGCGCGTATGAATACATGAAATTGGCTCTTCAATTGCACAAATTCCGCCACATTGAATTTTAAGCGACAGAAATTGATCAAACTTGCTTGTAGAATTTCAACGATTTATTCAACTTGTGCACAAGACCCAAAACGATAACATGACTGAAATTGGGAAATTTTTAAACATTGACACTGGATAACTTGTCATTGAAGGTAAGTTCTTAATTTTGTCTTTATTTTACAGTCACGTGAATGTCGGTACATGTACATATTCACATTCAGCCTTGACACCCTGACATATCACATGAAACATGAACTAAACGATGTCAGAAATGTTTATCAACATCAATCATATGTATTTATTCACTGGAATCAAAAATATGCCTAAAAATTTTAATTTTTTGTCAAATTATATTATTTTCTTATTAAAAATTATTAAAGCAGACGGATATGTTGTTGTTACAGTTGTTTATGTGTTTGACAGGTAAGGGAGACAATTCATTGTAACTGTCAAACTGCCAAGGGAGTTAATTGAAAAAGTAGTCCGGCATTTCTACTGTGAGTGATATAGAATCTATATCATTCACACTGTGAGCTGATATGGAATATATCTCACTGATAGAATTCAGTATTTCACTGGTTAGCATTAAATGAATTTAGATAAACCACAGATTGATTTTTACACATTACCGCATATTCTTTCCGCACCTGTAACGTACTAAAACGTAGTTTGCGATTTTTGCATATTTGGCGTTCTATAACTTTAACCCAAAGCAACCATACTATATGACGTATATCATGCCAGTCCATGAACAGAGCAAATAGGTTACTGTAGGTATAAAAGTACACTTTAAGAAGCTGCCAGAACTGGACCGGGGACGTTCTTACCTAGTATTTCATACAGGGAATTTTGCGCGAAAGCACAGCTGATCAATGCACACTTAGTTTTAGAAGACTAAAATTTCGAGGGGTAAAAACCAGAACGGTGTACGTTCATATTTCAGGAGAGAATTACACAACATAAGGATTTGCATAGACACTTTTTAAATTAATGGGAATACTTGGGTAACATTTTATTATACAATAGCAAACTGTACTGTTATAATATACAGAGAATATAACATGATAGCAAATGAAGTAAAACTGTTTTTAGCTCACCTGAGCCTTTGGCTCATGGTGAGCTATTGTGACCGGACTTTGTCTGTCGTCCGTCAACAATTTCATTCAAACGACATCTCCTCTGAAACCTCTGGGCCAAATTTGATTAAACTTCCTTGGGATTGTTTCCTTGCATGAAGCTCTATCAAAATTGTTCAAATAATTTAATTCCATTAAGAACTCTGGTTGCTATGGCATCTTAAAGGGAAAACTTTGAAAATCTTGTCTGAAACCATAAGGCCCTGAGCCTTAAGATTTGGTATGTAGCATATCTTGTGAACGTCTAACAAGTTTGTTTAAATTATGCCCCTGGGATCAAATTTTGCTCCGCCCCAGGGGTCAACTTATTTAACATACTGAAACTTTAAAACTCTTCTTGTCTGAAACCACAAGGCCCTGAGCCTTAATATTTGGTATGTAGCATTGTCTAGTGGACCTCTATCAAGTTTGTTCAATTTATGCCCCTGGGGTCAAATTTGGCCCCTACCCGGGGGTCAACATATTTTACATAGGGAAAACTTTGAAAATCTTCTTGTCTGAAACCACAAGGACCTGAGCCTTAAGATTTGGTGTGTGGCATTGTCTTGTGGACCTCTACCAACTTTGTTCAAATTATACACCTGGGGTCAAATTTTGCACTGCCACGGCGGTCAAATGATTTAACATAGGCTTATATATTTAAACTTTAAAAATCTTTTTGTCTGAAACCACAAGGCACTGAGCCTAAGATTTGGTATGAAACAAGCTTTATCAAGCTTTTTCGAATTATTAGATTAGGTTAAAGGTCACCGAGGCTAAAAATAGGTTTATATACTGTACCTCACAGAGCCTTCATTTAAAGACCAATATCTTTGATATTCGGTATATAGGATCCTTGCATGGACCTTTACCCATAGGTAGGGTTTTAGGTCACTGGGTCAAGGTCAAGGTCACCATAGCTTATGATAGATATTTCTACTTTCTGTCATAGAGCCTTTATTTATTGACTGATATTTTACATATTTACATATTCATATTTACATTACTTACATATTTTCAATTAAAACATGAAATACTGCAAACCTACAGCCAAAATGCTCAGGTGAGCAATCTAGGGCAATCATGGCCCTGTTGTTTTTTGTTTTTGTTTTTCGTTTTTGTAAAAGTGTACTTAATCCTGTCTTGAAAGTGTGAAATAGTTGCAGAGTTCAGATGTATTAAGTGCACTAAGTTCTTTTATAATTCTGTAATAGTGTCCATGCTTTCTTTTGTCATATGGTACTAAGTGTACTTGTCTCAAAATTATCAGAGCCTTTTAAATACTTTATAACGAGAAAATGAGGTATGTGCACTTAGCGCAAAACAGATATATTGTGTAAATTGTGACTTAAATGACTAAAATTCACAAAATAATATTTGTATACTGCTTTACTTGCTGTACTGAAATATGTTTAGAATGTTTATGTTGCATTTGTCAGATATCATCACATGAAGTATATTTTTTCAGTATTATAAGCTAAACTATGTCTTGTGCTACATCTTGTGAACCCTTTAATAAACTTTTGTCATCACCTTGTTCTGGCAGGCAGTCTCTGGCTCAGATAGAAGATGTTTATACTATTGATAGTATTATGTTGGTAATGTTCGAACGTTTTGAAGTTAACCAACTTTCATCCACTGGATTCTTTTATATTTTTTATCCCCACGACACCTTGCAATATTCTTTAGAGTGTTTCATTGGTACTACAACTTAAAGATTTCTCCTGCGTGCAATTCTCACAATTGTATCCCATGCACTCGGAGGTAGTTTCTCTGCTCTTTCTACTCTGGTATGTATCTACTAACACTACATCTGTGTATCTCCACTTTCTAAAATGTTCTGTCCAATGGTTTCTATGCTTTAAAAATCATTTTCTCCATAGCATGCATTGATCCAGTAATAACAACACCGTTGTGATCAGTCACAATAGAAACACTTGTGCTTGACTGTAATAGGAAGTGATTTTATTTATGTATATCTTTTATTGATATTTCAATAAATAAAGGTGTGATCATCATACTAAGTCTTACCGATGCCACTCATGGCACATGATGACTGATTCAAGTTTAAGAACAATTCATTGATAATGAATTTATATTATTAAGAAACTAATAAATTGAAAACCTATTATCCAATTCATAGCATAGGAATGTCCATCTCAGTTTCCCTATATTTCACAAGATGGATTATAATTATTTACTGCTGTAAATCTAATTTAATATTATTTGACTTAAGCTGCAGGAGATGGCTTCAAAATAGTAAGAATGTTAAAGATTTTCTTTGGGAAGGCCTCCCAACCCCCTTGAAAGAGGGGATCACCCCTCCTTCTCCCACCCAATCTCGGCGCTATGCGCCACAAAGTGCCGTTTTAGGTTCCAGAACCCGGCCATTTTCAAATCCTACCTGGAGCACTTCAATAACTGTTTATCATGTTCACTTACTGCATAGATTAATAAGGCATTCAGCTTTAGGAGATGTGTAAACTGACCATTTTAACACAGCCATCACTCTACTCCAATTAAACAAAAATGTATACTCTGCTCTTTAGATAAATCTTCAACCTATAACTCTTAATTAGTTTAATAGATCTACTGTATAATCAATACATCGACAAAACAAAGCTAATATTGAACTGTATATCATGTATATAACACAAGTTTGAGAATGGGAATGTATGCTATTATCTTCCATCAAAGCCGATACTCCGACCATAATACGTAAAGTGAACTGTGCTTCAAAAAAAAAAAAAAAGAACACACAAAAAAGAAACAGTCAGTTCAAGTAAGCATATCATGAAGCCGAGTGGAAAGAGTCTTATTCTGAACTGGTCAAGTACGAAACGTCTTATCGATGTTCCTTCATTTCGAAAAAGTTATCCTATGCATGGTCCGACAGATTTAACCTTCTTTTCAAGGTTTCATCTTATCAAATGCAAAACCCTGAACCCGTCACATTAATTTTACGTGATTTATCAACACTTTATTGATAAATGTTCCTGGCTTTGAGCAAAGTGTTTTTTAAAGCGGAAATAGAAACATTTAGGAGCGCAAGGAATTCGATCTACAGAAAAGATAAACAGACAGAAGAGAAACTATATATACCTGAATATGTGGTGGAATCACACGTCCCCGAAGCTCATTTATCGCAGCATTCACTATTTCTCGAATTGAATTTCTATCAAACCTGTATCGTCCCTTAATGTATCGGGCATCTGCGAGTGGTCTCTGAACACTCTCTCCCGTCGAACAATCCGTCTCCTGCTCTCGAAAATAGCAAATCACGCAGCCATTCTTAGGAATATCCCATAATGCAACTCACTTAAGAGAAAGAAATGGACCTAGGACAACTCTTAGACGACCCTAGAGTTATGAGCGTTTTGTACTTATGAAAAATCTAAGGAATTTTGTTGAAACGCGTCTTAGACAAAAATGTTCACGTAGGATTAAAATTTGTGTAAGAATTTTGATGAAGCGCACTCCAGGTTACTATTTCACAAGATTCTACTTGTTCCTGAGTTTCATTGTTGAATTGAATTTTATAAAGAGTATACTAGTAATGACAAATTGTAACAGCTTAACATTCTTTTATGATATAATGGACTGTCCAGAGGACAGATAATTGGAAAAACAACTTCCGGGTCAAATTTTGCGACATGAAATGATTTCTCTTGTTTTGCACGCGATGTGTTTGCATTCTCTAGCTCTGTCTGTCCTTTTATTATGTTACGAATATCCAGTTTTCAATTAACATTTTAACTTGTACACGCAACATATCTGGTACGGCATATGGAAGGAATAATTATACTTTTCACAGAAAACGTTTGTAACATATCGCACATCATCAGCTTCACATATCTCCTCGCACAATGAATACATTTTCGTAATATTCAAATCAGAACCAATAGGCTGTCTCTTAGTGTTTTGTCGAGTATAATGTGATTCTGCACTTGGGAAAAACTCGATATGTTGCCTTGCCTTATCCAACTGTGCCTCGGCAGTCTTATTATGTGGAGTATGTTTATCTTGTCAAAGAAGGTAAACAGGCCTGAGGATTGTCCTTTCAAAGCTGTATCAATGACTCTGTTACTAATATCCAAGGTCTTTTTAAAGAAATTTTTGCAAACAATGAAAACGAATCTGTCTAGATCAGTATAACTAAAGATGACAGTACAGTGATAATTTCTCTAATAGATTTCAGTCTTCAAATCTGTCTAATATTTAAAATCCAGAAGGTCTTAGACCCATGTGACATTATATTTCTATTAAATACATTATAGAACATGATAAAACACCATTCAATTTGATAAAACATGCATGTATATCAGAAACAAATCTACAATTTAAGCATTAAGCTATTACGTTGGATTGCTCCTTGAATCTGAAAGTGGTGTTGTAATATAATAAACTTACAAATAACTATAATTTGCAATTAACGTGATTACATCCTATAATTTAATCACATATTTTGTTTTACGTTTCATGGTTTACTCGTATACGTCAAAATGACCTAAAGAGTTTTTCGATTAAATACATCATCATGAGCTATAGCAAAAAGACATTGAGAAAAAAGAAAAAAAAGAAAATCGAAAAGGGAAAACAACTCGAACAGTGCAAATTACTTTAACCAACAGAGGACATTTTTCATATAGATCAAAATTGCGATTTACCAGTATTTAGCTCGCTAAAAACAACAGAAGATTCTATTTTTGAAACATTGTCCTTTCCCAGACCTAGTTGCCCGAGTTTCAACATCTGGCAAAGCAAAGTTTTTAAAATGTATGAGTTGAAGAAAAGGTTTTTCTCCGTTTGATAAACTTGAGTTAATAAGGCTTGTATTTTTAAAAATGTAAATGCTATTGTGTAGCCACAAGGGCAACGGGTATAGTATTTTATTTCTGCTTTTCGCAAATATAGATGGTAAAATGTCGATTGTAAACGACTAATGAAGAAATTTAATCTTGGTCAGAAATATTTACCGCTTACAGAACTGCGATCAATTACAGTTGTCTTTAACCTATTTGTGCATTCTTTTTTTGCAGATTATATCAGTGATTTCACTGGAAATTGTGCTTTATGGCTCAGCTGGTAAGTTCGGATATAATGTATGTCTTAATATTTTTTCGTTTCGACATATATTTCGTGAAGGTCAGATTGTTTTGTTTTGTTTAAACTTTGTTTAATGATTTCTTTCAATAAAACATTTTAGACGGTATACAAAGGGAAAGCCTTTTGCACAGCCAGTTTATCTTAGAGAAATATTTTACGTCTAAAGTGTGTAATGGATGACTCAAATCATTGTGTCTGAAGGTTCTGTAATTGGTTACTGTTACAATAACAACCCGAGATAAATGTGTATACACTAGAGTGAGGTAAACGTTTCATTCTGTTAAACTTTAGCGTTCAAGTCTCTCATCTGGAAAAAAATCGACGATGAAAACTTTTCACATACATAAGTTCAGTAAAGGATGAAAAACAAATACTTGGCAGGTACCATTTTAAGGTGGCTGCTCGCATAGAGATTGTCGGGCGTTTTTCATACCACAGTCTTACTTTTACGTTTTTACGTAAAATCAATCGATCGTACTGTATCACAATTTTAAAAATGTAAAATGTCCTAAATTCTTGATATATATATATATATGTATAGTCAAAAATGAGAATACATTAAGATCTTGGGTTAAAGAGTTTATATTAGTATTGGTTTCTGCTTACTTTCAGTCATTGATCCATTTTGTGTAATCGACTGCCAGTGCTGTAAAGATCAGCTATGTAATGACGCAGACTACTGTTCTCATAAATGTATAGATGATTACAGAGGTGCCAAGTGTTTAACACCATGTGAAGTTAAAACTTGTAAAACATGTGACCGAATCGGATGTATTTCATGTTTTGATGGGTTCTTCCTCGGGAGCACAAACTCATGTGAAACCTGCCCTCAAAACTGTAAAACTTGCATTTCAAGTACAAAATGTACCTCCTGTAAAGAAGGTTTCGAAAGCAAAGACAGCTTCATATGTGAACATTCCATCTGTCCTGTTAACTGCATTTGCAATCAGTCCAGCTGCGAAGCTTGTAAAAATGGGTATTATGACGCAACAAAATCGTGTTTTATGAGATGCCCTGATACATGTGTAAACTGAACATCAATGGCAGAATGTATGTACAGCAAAGACGGTCATTATAATGGGCACGGGCCTTTAAACAGCAACAGTATAAACTTGAATAATTGCACGCACCAATGTAGAGAAATGTGCATAAATTGTTCTTCATACAGTCAATGTCTGAAATACAAAGACAGAAAATACGGACTTCAATGTCTAAGTCAATGTTCTGTTGGTTGCGTAGGCAATAAGTGTTCAAAAGATACAGGAGTGTGCAATTGCAATCAACATTTTAATGGTAGTAAATGTGATGAATGTGTGACTAGTAGATATGGGAACTTTTGTGACCAAAACTGTTCAGCACACTGCAAAAATAGTGTTTGTGAGAGGTCGTCAGGAAACTGTAGAGACTGTGAAGATGATTTCACCGGAGACAAATGCGATGCATGTGTTTTAAGTAAACATGGTTCTTTGTGTATCAAGTCCTGTCCGGAGAACTGTGACCGTAGAAAATGTGAACAATACACTGGAGCCTGCTCAGAAGGATGTGTACGCAAATTTGCTGGCAGCTTTTGCACAGAATGTATACCTGGAAAATTCGGGAAAGAATGTAACATGGACTGTCCAAAAAATTGCTCAAACGAGATCTGCGGTAAACAATCAGGTAACTGTTATGATTGCATTGGAAATTTTGATGGAGATAAATGTGATATTTGCAAGCTTAGTTTCTTCAGTTCAAACTGCAGTCAACACTGCTCAAGAAATTGTCTGCGTAGGACTTGTGACATTTTTAATGGCAGATGTGATGGCGGATGTGAGGGCAATTATTCTGGTGACAGATGCTGTGTTGAAAATGCGAACTGTGTTAATTGCCAGTCTAATGCTGAATGTAAGGAATGTAAACCTAGCTTTTATGGTCATCTTTGTGACAAAAACTGTTCTGTTAACTGCAAAACACCAGAAGACCAAAACGTTAATCAATGTTTGTCAGCTGATGGCAGCTGCATTTTCGGATGTGAAGATGGTTTCTACGGTACTTCCTGTGATAAGACTTGTAGCAAGTACTGTATTGACAACATTTGTACATTTGAGAAAGGTGTATGCAAAAAAGGGTGTGATACGCAACTTGAAGATCCTGTGTGTTCCCTCTTAAGGTGAGGCATCGAGCCTAGTATGTAGTTTCCTGTCATTAAGTTGATACGTTATGGCTACGTATAGAAACAGTGATTATTTTCTTCTTTTAGCTGTTGTTGTGGTGGTGGTGGTGTTGGCGGTGGTGTGTGTTGAAAGCAATTCAGAAGAATCTTGATGTCTTTTGTTTAAAAGAAAAAACCTGTGCCATGGTTATTTTGGCTGTTGGTTTGACAAAAAACTGCTCTGAAATCTGTGGCAAATGCGTTATATTCTTTATGGAACTTGAAAATGTACGATACATTTAATCGACTACGTTTATATATATACAGTTGTTTACATAACAGTAACGATCTGGTGGAATGTTGAAATCAAATACTGTTGATAAGAACAAATAATAATAATAATAAAATAATAATAATAATGTTTCATAACTTGATCCGTATGATAAACTGCACGCCCTGGTTACATTCTCTATATTTTTACAAAGGCATCTGGGTAATGTTTAAAACATGTTACGAAACAAAACATAATTGTGCCATTTTTAGATCAGAACAAAATTAACGCAAAGTTAAAGTCAAATAGATATTTTTTGCCAGTTTTATCAGCATGTAACCTATCTCCCACTCTCTTAACTTGTATTGGCCTTAAAAAATAAATATACCATTTCATTGAGCATCAAATGTTTTTGGTGTTTTTGAAATTGAATACATCTTACAGTGTTGTAGCAATTAAATATGCAGCGCAATTCACCTTTTTTCTGAGAGGAATTCAGACGATATTTGAAGAAGCATATGCAGACAAAACATGTGTCACATTATATAATTATACATCACATGTTTCCATAGATACCCAGCACCAACAAGAAGAGACACACACAAAACCCGTTGCTACAGCTATAGCACTTGGATCTGTCAGTGCTATCGATATCTCATCTAGCAAACATCGGGCTGTTTGTTTACTTTGTTGTGAAAAGAATCAAGAAAAGTTGAAGGTAAAGTTTAGTAGTTGTTTACAATATAAAAACAGATACCAAATAGCTTTGTCTTTTGTTTATTTGTCAATAGAATAAACGTGTTATACCCACCGACTATGATTACAATGCAAGTACACAAAGGATAGTAAAGGTCCATTAACGAGAGGCCTAATCTTTTCCCCAAGTGTCTCTAAAGAACGACACTTTTAGAAAATCTTTTGTATACACGATCATTGTCTTATTTTACTCCTTAAAATTATCATTTTATTACACTAAATTATATTGTGTTCTTTTTAAAATGCGTTAATACACAGCTTGTTGCTTGCTTTATCTTTCAGTTATAGGCAATAAGGTGTATACTTAGTTAATTTTATGATATATTCTTACATTTTTATATCTGTCGGCAGGGCGCACACTGAACATATATATGAAAATCAACTGGCTACATGAGAAACACAGTTCTCCCAAGGGATTCCAGGTTGTTATTGATAAATCTATCACATCCCATTTACACGTTTTGTTTCTCTGAACATGCAGAATACTACATACTATAAAGTACTTCATTTTTATGCTAATATTTTTAAACTTCTTGTAAAAATAATATCTAGTCTGCAAAATGCCCTTTATTCATCCTTAGTTTACCTTTGCAATGAACAGTTCACTGAAGTGTTGATTGTATACGGATAGACTATTTTCTTTTGGGTTTTTTACGCCCCGGAAGGATGGTGTATTTTCTACCTTTCTTTTTTATCAGAGTACACCACAGAGTATGCAGTTTTCATATATGTTCCTAAATATTTTCAGTGAATTAAATTCATACATTGTCTTTTTTGTGTCGCCTATAGGGACCACTTCTCCGTCGTCTGTCTGTCTGTCAGTCTGTCCGTCCGTCACAATTCTTGTCCGGACTACTCCTCAGAAACTGCTGGTGCGATTTCATCCAAACTTTACAAGAATGATCAGTACCAAGTCTTGTTGTGCACACCGTCGGCATTTTTTAGTCCAATGATTTTTGGGAGAGTTATAGCCCTTTATGATTTTTATTTTTAAAGTTTGTATGGACTACTTCTCTTATACTACTAATGCAATTTGAATGAAATGTTACAGGATTGATCAGTACCTCAAGTAATTGCGCATATCTAACGGGTTTTTTCGGTTGAATGAGTTTTGGTTGTCTTATGACCCTTGAATGAAAAAGTCGTTTTAGCCAAATAATGAATTTTGTGTTGTCCGGACTACTTCTCTTACTAATGCAATTTGAATGAAATTTTACAGGATTGATCAGTACCTCAAGTACTTGCGCATGTCTTACAGGTTTTTCGGTGGAATGAAGTTTGGCTGAGTTGTGGCCCTTGATTAAAAAAATGCGTTTTAGCCTACAAACTGTCCAATCACCTCTCAATATTACTGTTTAATTGGCTATCATCAGGCGACACATGTGATCACTGATCGCCCTTGTTTCATGTTGTCATTCATGTTTACAAAATAATGTGCTAAAATGAGGCAGAGTAGACTTAGAAGGGTTACCTTTTAGTTAGGTTCAAAAATGTTTATCGCGTATTGTTTCAATTCGTTCGTGTTGTGAAACACAATTGATATTTATTTAAATCTAGTCAATGTGTAAACATGTCAAGATATCAACATACACGACGTTTTTTTTAGAGACAGATATGTCTCAAACAGAAGCAGTGAAACGCAGTATTTACGAGGAAATCCACCGAGAAAACAGTATTTTATGTTTGTGTAACATAATAGCCCAATTTTGTGATTATTTATGTCACTTTTCTAGGCAGAGAAGCTAAAGTATTATCAGACTTTATATTTGATAAGCATTAAGTTCTAGAAATTAAAAAGTTTTGTCCATCAATCACTTAAACTTGTCAATGCTAAGATATTGTGATAAAGCACATGATGCAAACGACATACTATGAGACTAATAAACACCTGTTTCAGAGTAAAGACTCTCTCATTGCCATCCCAGTCGACGTTATGTCATAAGTAATTAGAATTAGATATAGAGGCATTTTTTTTTCTTAATAAATGTTGTTTTTATTATTATGCTTTATTTTCTTTTTAAACAGTAGGCATGATATTGTTTTGTTGTTTTTTTCTATGGAAAACTGGGTTAAAAGTGAAAAGAGTATGATTTATACGTTGCATAGGCAGATCATAAGTACCAACATATGACAACTGAATATGGTAAGTTTGTGCACAAAAATGTATTGATGTAGCCGGTGACATTTAATCTAAAACTTTTGTAAAACTGAATATATTCTGATAAATTCTAGTCAAAAAATCTCTAATACTTGTGTCTATGGATGACTCTATATTACATTAGACTCTAAATGACAGAAGAAGACACAGCAGCAGATGACTTAGAAAATATACAAGTTACTTAATTTAACAACTGTTTACTTTTTACTTCAGGAAACAGACACAATGAAAGAAAAACAAAACATGCATATTAGAGGTGAAATCTACAGAATTTTTGGAGGAAACCAGATGAAAGATAAGAGACGATAAAATGTTTAATGTTCACATTTAAATACATATTTAAATAAGCAGAACAATGGCTGGATCTCGATTCATTTATAGGACAAGCAGTTACATTTTAGTAGATACTATTTTGAGATAGAATTTTAATTTTGAAATAAATTAAACTCTAATATCAGCAAGTTTCAAATAGGTTATGAAGGACTTGTTATTGAACATAGATTTGGTACATCGGATCATATGTTCAGTGACTTTGACAAATGATGATCAAACGCAACTTGTTCACAAGAATGTATACCATATTTTGATAATGCACTTTTCATACAAAGTAGCCTATTTTCAATATGTTTTACTATGAAAAGCGTGCTATTTGTCCATGGTTAGCTATATATTTTAATCATAACGACTTTTATTTAACTTGTTGATTCGCAAAGAATGGTATATTATTACTCATTCGTCTGTTTCCTTTCTGAGAAGGCTGGTATTTTTTCACAAAAAGTTGATTATTGTATAGCACTTTGTATAGGAACAATAGATATTAAGAATAACATAACTGTGCCAATGTTTGTCAAATGCATTATATATTTTATAACGCAACATATGAATGCATTGAACATAGATTACATATCAACGTCTGTCATAACAAATTAACCTCTTTATGAAATAACTTTTACGCGCAATTTTACGTAGAGAAGGGAGAGTGTCACGAGCCAAGATAGAGAGCGGTGTTCCGCGGTTGTTCATAGTTTACACAAATTTAAAAGAACAAAGCAAACATTTTTATATTCAATGATTCTATTCAAATTCCTAAGTACATAAATATTACAGTAAAGTTTATAGAAGAATAGATTAAACATTTATTTGTAATAATGAAAGTTCAGTCTCTGTATTTGCTTGTACTCTATGCACGTTTATCCTTAACACTAAGGTCTGAATGCAAGTTGGGATCCACAGCAGAAGTACAGCTATTGCAGTTCTTAAAATGATACTCCGACGTAATTGTTTCGCCACCTTGTCACATAAAATGTATGTCACTCCGACAAGTTTAACACAACAACTTGTCACCTAGAATATTTGTCACTCCGACAAGTTTAACAAAACAACTTGTCACCTTGAAAATATGTCACTCCGACAAGTTTATAACAACAACTTGTCACCTTGAATAAATGTTACTCCGACAAGTTTAACATCAACTTGTCACATAAATATTCGCCACTCCGACAAGTAGCTTACGTCAACTTCATATAAGATGAACATATCACCGACATTACTGTCGTTCAGCTCTTCTAAAGATTCTTTGACCTTCTGTGACCTTTGACCTCTGACTACACTGCTCAAGTATAGTATTTGTTTGTTTTGGGGTTTAACGCCGATTTCAACATTTGTTATATCTCGGCGGTCAGTCCACCTAACCGGTTTTCCTGGATAACTAACCAGTAATTGCCAATTTCTCCGCAAGTGACTAACTACTGTTCCCACATGATCTAGCCGTGAGAGACAAATGAACATAAGACACAATGTCTGAGAACAATTGTCACAAGTATAGTATTGTCACCACAAGCAAGCTTATAATGTCAACGTCAACCATGAAATCTTGGAGTGTGGAAATGTAAGCAGAACAACTGCAGAAAATAATGTGTTACAAAAGAAACCCCAGCCCTTCTAACTAGTCTGTCCAGCTGGTCAGTCAAAATTCTACTCATGACCTGATGTACACATGTATATATATGACCATCTCAATGTGATCAGTCAAGTTATAAAAAACAGGTAGAGCTGGCTTCGATAAAAATTAAACTCTAATAACAACACCACATTCACAGTTTTACATTCGCCAAGGCAATTTATTATTTGGTTTCTGTACAACAAACGAAACAAATATTTGATTTGTGACAAACCCCCCAATTTAAGAACGTGTTTACACTTTCAAATATCACAAATCTCAGACTGAAACTCTGACTGCAAACAAATTTAAATCAATACTGACTGATGAAATGTGCAAACCTTACAACCTACTAAGACTATCAGCTACCACATTTGTTTTACCGGGTATGGACACAATCCGAAACCTGTAAGGCTGCAACTGTTGAGCCCAACGCATAAGCCTAGCATTAGTCAGCTTAGCTTTCGTCAGGTAAGAAAGAGACTGACGGTCAGTTTCCAATACAAATTCATGGCCATAACGATACCTATGAAACTTCTGTATTGCCCATATGATTGCTAAGCATTCTTTTTCAACTGTAGCATAGGCAACCTCAGTCTTACTCAGTTTCTTACTTGCAAAGGCTACCGGTCTACGTTCCCCGTTTTCTTCTTGCAGATGGCCACTTACTCAAACCAAAACTAAATAAAATATTAAGCTACATTTACCTCTGGTTATGAATAATTTTCATTTGTATTAAGACAATGCTATATAATCTAAAATGCGCCAGAAAGCTCCGTTTTAAGATCAAAATTTCGATTTTTTCCCAACACAGGAGGGGGTATCCGCCTACCCATCCCCGTCGCCGCCCCAATCCTAAATCCTTGGCGCCGCCCCTGAAAAGCATTTTAATTTGAACACATTGCCTCTATCTAGAGAAAATATATGCCAATTTATTCCAAAACTCTTTGACCTACCACAGGGTATAATATGGACGTAAATTTAAAAGCTGACCTTACCAGAGCATAGGAGTTTTAATTGCACGTCCATGAAATGATCATTATTCAAGATCCTACGAAATGTTGCAGATTAACAGAGTGAATATGATTTATACACGGAAAGACAAACATGCAGTTCGATTACATAAGTCTTCCTTCGGGGCTTTAAAATCATAGGTATGAACAGATAACTCTGGTGATTTTTACAGGTAAAGGCATAAACTCATTTTCTGTCCACACTACAAATGTGGTAATTGTGTATTCGAGAAGTTAATGATACCAAAATGCATGGGAAATACGCTGAAACACTGCACATATCGCCTTTGAATCAAGGAACTATAACTGTCAGCATATATCTCGGAAGAGATATTTCATTTACCAGTTAAATCATTAAATTTTAAGGAATTTTGCTCAATGAAAAAAGTGAATTAAAGGTCATGCTATATTTCCGTTTTACAACCATTTCTGTGTTTCATGCACATCATTCATCCATGAAACATCGTTTTTAAGTCTGAAAATGATTTTATACTTTTCTCTATTTTCGATTTTAAAGTACTATTAAACAATTCAGTTATATTTCTTATATCTTTTCAGACCAAATGCTTCCGTTGAAAATAGCCCTTTATGTCACCGTCAGTATAATATAAGAAGGTTTTTAAATTCAGTTTCTGTATCTGTCAAAAGCACTAGGCCTTACTTGCAACATCAAATCTTTTTAGGACAAAAGTTTGTTAAAAAAGAACACGCTAATTTTAACCTTTTTTATCTTTCACCTTTCTGATTGGTCTTGCCGTTAAAGCAAGAGACCTGGCATTGCCTTTAACAACCACATTATACAAAGTTATTCTAAAATCCTTCCAAAGTAATAGCTCAATTTATGTTTTAGAACTGACGTCAACTGAGTCATTATAACGTTCTACGTTTTTGTTTTTAAATTATAAAACACAAGACAAAATATTCAGTATTCAAAAGTCGTTAGTTTTGTGTAAAGTGAAAAAGGTATATATGGTAGCGCATGGTTGGTTTTAACTGCTTGATTTTACAACAACTAGTTCAGATGTCTTTAAAAAATTATATTTCTTCCGCGTTAATCTTTGTGCTCATTTCGTTTACCTCTCATTTCAATTTTTAAACACCAGTCGACAGTCGAGGATAAAATATTGTCATATTGTGTGGATCACCATGGGCTCTTATCTATTACTACTGGTGAGTAAAAAAAAATAAATGTGATAGATGTTGCTATCTAATCATTTTTTTTTACAATTCAGTGTACAGTCAAGACTATCTTTCTGTTGTTTCTTTATTATACTGGATCATCTAGCACGACATTGTTCAATATCTCCGATATAACGTTTATTTACTCATGAAATAATGTGCTACCTTCATAGTTAAAGAAGTAGACTAGAAATCACAGACGAGAATAGAAAACTGCAGATTTTTACTCATTACCGGTTATCAATCGAGAATCTAATGGGCAGAAAAAACTCCAGGATGAACAAATGTTGACACAAAAAAATTCTGTGGGATGGTTAGTGCGTTATTAAGTACGGTACTTTTTGACATATCAACTGTGGGGGGGGGGGATGTGTGGTGAAACTGAGAGCGATTTTAACCATTTTGTGTAAAATGATTCCTTAGCCTTGATTTGTCCAGTTTAAACACATATTTTTTGAAGAGTGATTCAGACAACTACAGATCAAAAGCAGTTTATTTATGTATTCTGTATTCTATAAGCATGGTTGTAATTTGTTATTACTTTTCAAATAGGTCTGTCGGCTTAACTTTCATAGCTCACATGACCAGTGAACAGTATTAGATAAAACAATCCTCAAAACCTACACAAATTTGCATTCATCATCAAAACAATCATAAGCATAAGCACTATCGTCGTCGTCGAATAATTATTAGGAGTAGAAGTTGTAGTAGCAATAACTGTATCAGCAGTACTGATGCTGGTAGAAGTAGTTGTAGTTGTCATCGTCGTCTAGATCACTTCTACCAAAGCAGGCGTCGTCGTTGTCGTCATCAACATTTTCGTTATTGTCATCATCATCATCATCATCAACGTCGTCATTGTTTCAGCATCATTATCTTCTACTTCTTATTCTTCGCCATCATTTTCATTATCATCACCCGCATAATTGTCGTTTCCATAATAGTCGTTTTTGTCTGAAACTTCCATCAGAGAAACCATCTTTTTTTTTCCTTTTCTATGGCCTCTTTAACTTGAAATAACGCTAACAAAAAATAATAACATAATGCATCCAAAATGATAGAAAAGTGAAATCTATGAATAAACATAAAGACAGGGGATATTGTTGATGATTAATATGATGATGGTGATGTGTACCGGCGATGATAATGATTATGATGATTTCGATGACGACGGCGATGATGGTGGTGATCTTTCCGTTGATGTCGTTATTACTGTTGCTGTCGATGAACACCACGGGTATGGTGGTATTAATAATAGGATGGTTGTCAAAAAAAAAAAAAAAAAAAAAAAAGACGATAATAAATATGATAGAGGTATTGGTGATAACGGTGATAGTGTTCATATATCGGCTGTAATCGCTTCTGCTGCTACTGATAAAAATGATTATAACGATTATTATGATGATGATGTTGTTAACGATGATGGTAAAAATGTACACTATAAATGTAACTGTTTCTTAATCTTAACCTTAAAAATGAGCTATATATGGGGAGATGTAACGTAACGTTTACAGCTTTGGTGAGCTTCGGTGTAAGTTGTATACGGTTTCGTAGTCGTGAGCTTTGTTTTGGGTAAGCTGTATAATGTGTAACATCCTTTGATTCCTTCATAAATGTTCTTTTATCAATTATAACAAAAGTTAAATCATTCAGAACTCGCAAGTGATACTTTTTATTCTTTTTTTTTTTTTTTTTTTTTTTTTTTTTGAAGGGGTGGAGTAGCCAGACGAATAATGGAACATATTTATTTTATCTTACTTAAGAAGCCAATCGAATTAAAGATTCCTCTTGGCAATTTGTAATAAACCCGATTGCATCCTTTAAAGTTAATAATAATAATAATAATAATAATAATAATTCGATTTTTTTTAAAAGAGGATTTTACACCAAAATCCTCTTTTTGGGAGTCAAAAACGCGTTTTTTAACACCATTTTTTACTTAATTTTAGAACAAACCGTGGAAATTTCCACGCCATATATCAGAACATAGCAAAAAAATCTTACGAAATATTGCCAAATTTCTATCGTGCGTGGAAATTTCCACGCCCTAAATCAGAATTTAGCAAAGAAATCTTAATGAATTATTGCCAAATTTTACACCCCGTGGAAATTTCCACGCTTTATTCAACACCCAAAAGTATTGGAGAAAACACAACACACTATATGTAAAAGAATAATATCATTTATTTACAAATCATGTACAAAAACCTTATACAAAATTGGGATCTAACAAAGTGATTCATGTAAGCGTTGAAATTTCCACGATTGAAATATTTAATGATTGTATCTTAATAACTGTAAATCTTACAATCATGAGACAGAAGTATACAATTTCAAGCGTGGAAATTTCCACGCCAACAAATCGATTCTGTAATAGTTTAAAGAAAAGCGTGGAAATTTCCACGCTTGAAATTGTATACTTCTGCATATCAGATTATGCATTATACATTTCGTACGAGGCGTGGAAATTTCCACGCCAACAAATCGATTCTACGATAGTTTTAGAGAAGCGTGGAAATTTCCACGCCTCAAACGAAACTTGTAATCCATAATCTGAAATTTTGGGAAAAAAATCAGACGAAGGCATAACGAAATTCAACTAATTTGATTAGAAATTAACACCTAAAGGTAGCCAGCACATAAAATGAAAACAAAATGAATCATTTAATCTAAAACATTTTTCATTTAATCTAAAACATTTTGATACATCTGAGAATAGAGGCATCTTACCGTGGAAATTTCCACGCTCCTTTCAAGAAGTTTTTTTGGGGGTCTGAAATAAACAATTGCACAAATAGTGAAGCGTGGAAATTTCCACGCCTGCCTCGTCAATGATCAAAACAAAGTTAAATAGTCAAGTGAAATATGTGATACGAGGCGCATATGTACCATGCGAAGCGTGGAAATTTCCACGCCCCCAAATCGATATTAGAATAGCTAAATATAATGAATTATTTGATATCGTAGGAAATTTCATGAAGTAAGGCTTTTAGAAGTAAAACAATTTAAGGAAAAAATCGCATGATTTTCAAGCGTGGAAATTTCCACGCTTTTGATATAGCAAAAAAAAAAATCTTTAATCTTACAAAATAAGCGTCAACGAATCTCTTGTAAGAACTAGAACGTGGAAATTTCCACGCTCCGTTATCAAACTAAGGTTGTTTCAACTTGATATTTAAATCTTTGCAAAAGAAGTGTAGCGTGGAAATTTCAAGGGCTGCCTCTTCAGTGATTATAAATAATTAATTGTATATATTACAGAAATAAGAATATCAAGCGTGGAAATTTCCACGCCTCGCATAATACATGTAATGAATAAACTGATATCCTGAGAATTTCCAGGCTTATGTGTAACTAAATTTGAGTAATTCAATTAAATGTTGAAACAAAAAGTACAAAAAGCGTAGCGTAGAAATTTCCACGGCTGCCTCGTCAGTGATTATAAATAAATAATTGTATATATTACAGAAATAACAATATCAAGCGTGGAAATTTCAACGCCTCGCATCATACATGTAATGAATAAGTTGAAACCCTGAGAATTTTCATGCTTATGTGTAACAAAGTTTAAATAATTCAATTAAATGTTGAAACAAAAAGCGTAGCGTGGAAATTTCCACGGCTGCCTCGTCAGTGATTATAAATAAATAATTGTATATAATACAGAAATAAAAATATCAAGCGTGGAAATTTCCACGCCTCGCATAATACATGTAATGAATAAGTTGAAACCGTGAGAATTTCCATGGTTATGTGTAACAAAGTTTAAATAATTCAATTAAATGTTGAAACAAAAAATACAAAAAGTGAAGCGTGGAAATTTCCACGGCTACTTTGTCAACGACTGAGTGAAAACGGTTGAAATAGATGAGACCATTTCAAGCGTGGAAATTTCCACGGTCTTGCGAGGTGGTGTGGAAATTTCCATGTCCATAACTCTGTTCCATAAAAGTAAGAAAATAATCAAGTATCTGTTCCCGAGAAAATGTCCACGCTTAGGCATAAAAAGGTACATGTAAAACGAATTCAGTTAACAGTAAGAAATAAAATATATAAGTCGGACGAGATATTAAAAAAATAACATCTATTCGAACTAAATGAAACCTTCTTTGGAGGTATTGTCTAAAAGGTAGTTATGTCCAAGCATGAAGACACTACATCCATTAACAACAAAGATATAGCTAAGTTAAGTAATGTCAAGGTCATTTAAAGGGCAAGGTAATGCTTGAATTGTTAAACATGTTTGTTTTATTCTCAGTGTTGTTTTGTCCCTGTATAGATCAAATCCGTCCATAAATAACAAAAGTTTGGCTATTTTAGCAAAATGCAATAATTCAAACTTGACTATAAAGGTCATTTAAAGGTTAAGGTCATACTTGGATAATTTAACATGTAGGTTTTGTAATGAGCGTTGTTTTGTCCAAGTATTAATAAAAAGAACTATAAATGACGTAATGCCCTATATTAGCAAAATTCAATAATTTGACCTTGATGGTCAGGGTCATTTGAAGGTCAAGGTCACAGTTGAATGATTCAATGTGTCCGTTCTGTCCCAGTATAAATCAAATCAAACCATATGTAACAAAAATTTGGCTATTTTTAGCAAAATTCAGTAACTTGACCTTAAATGTCAAGGTCATCTGAAGGTCAAGGTCATACTTATAATAAATTAAAATGTCAGTTTTGTTGTTTTATTAAAGTATAAATCAAATCCATAAAAAACAACAGTTATGACAATTTTAGCAAAATACAATAATGGGACATTGACTGTCAAGGTCATTGTAGGGGGTAAAGGTCATACCTGAATTATTCAACATGTAAGTTTAGTCAAAAGTGTTGTTTTGTCCAAGTCTGAATCAAGTCTAACCATAAATTACACAGTTGTGACCAATCTTAGCAAATTTCAATAATTTTGTCCTGCTAGTCAAGGTCATTTTTAGATCAAGGTCAAACTTAAATCAAAATGTCGAATATGTCAAAGGTATTGTTTTGCCCAAGTATAAATCAAATCCATCAGTAAATGACAAAGTTGTGACAATTAAAGCAAAATTCAAACATCTGACCTTGACGGTCAAGGTCATTTTTAGGTCCTGGTCATACTCGAGTTATTCAACATGCCGGTTTTGTCACAAGTGTTGTTTTGCCCAAGTATGCATCAATTCCAACAATAAATAACAAAGTTATGGCAAATTCTAGCAAAATTCAATAATTTGACTTTGAAGGAATTTGACCTTGAAGGTCAGGGTCATTTTAACGTAAAGTTGATACATGGAAGAATCGTAATGTTGGATTTGTCATAAGTGTTGTTTTGTACAAGTATGAATCAAATCCAACAACAAATAACAAAGTTAAGGCAAATTTGAGCAAAATTCAATAATTTGACCTTGAAGGTGAAAGTCATTTATGATTCAAGGTCAAGTTCAGTCTTGTGCACTTGAAGATCTTGTCCAAAAGGTTGTTGTGTCTAAGTATGAAGACAACCCACCTAATAATAATAAAGTTATGGCCAATTTTAGCAAAATTCAATAATTTGACCTTGAAGGTGAAGGTCATTTATGAGTCAAGGTCAAGTTTTGACTGGTCTACTTGAAGGTCTTGTCCAAAGGGTTGTTGTATCCAAGTATGAAGATAGTCCATCAAGGAATAAAAAAAATGATGATCAATGTTAAAGTTTTCGGACGGGAACGGCAATGGCAACGACAAAATGACTATAGCAATAACTCGATTTTATTAAAAAAAGTCAAGCTAAAAAATTAATTATAATAAAAAGAAGAAAATCCAAATCTATACATACACGAGAAAAATGATATGTATTTAACCGACGTTTTTTGACTAATTCGAACAAATATTACTCCAAACGTGGAAATTTCCACGCTTCGATAAAGAGATATAACTTCCTCATATTAAATTAACAAAAAGATTCACCAACGGTGAAACAGACCTTACCAGCGTGAAGTATATGAAATAGAATGGTCATTTACATGTTTTTGTAAACACTAGTTGTACACTGTATATGTATAAGACTATAATAAAGAAAAAAGAACCCTCAAAAATGGATTAAAATGCAGAAAACAGATTTTCATTCCAATGTCATTTATATGTGGCACTGACATTCATTATCATGTAAACCATAGCACACACAAATTTGTTTGAAACTATTGAACTGTGTGAAACTTTAAAATGAGTACGGCTTAGCTTTCGGTGTACGCCTGTGACAGATCATTCTTATCGAAACGAAATATAAGAACCTCTGAGCCAAAACTTTACCAACTGTAGTATGAACAAAAACCAATCCAGAAGAATATAAAACTTTTTAAAGATGAAAAGTTAAATTTTATAATATGTTATTTTGAGGAGATGCCATAGTGAAACATTAAGCCCTTGAGTGTTTCGTTCCTCAACAATTCAACTGAACTGAGTACTCATCCAAACAATTAAACTGTGTGAAACTTTAAACTGATTATGGATTAGCTTTCGCAGTACACCTGCAACAGGTCTTTCTTAATGAAACGAAATATAAGAGTCCCTGAGCCAAAACACATAAACTTAACCAACTGTAGTATGTACAAAAGCAAATTCAGAAGAAGGAGAAACACTCATTGTTTCACTATGGCATCTCATCAAAAGAACAGAATTATCATCATATTTAACTTTTCATCTTTAAAAAGCCTGATAATGTAAAAACAATAACGGCTTACTTTAAAAGTTTATCTAACAATTTTAAACTAAAATGAACCGAAAACAACCAAAATATATTTTTGCATCTTTCTCCTGACATTATAGATTTAAAAACTGTGTTGTTAACAATCGTTTAATCTGTATCTTTTCGTCAAAGAAAATGTATCTTTCTCCTGACATTATAGAATTTAAGTTGTATAAATAACCGTTCATAACGTATCTTTTCATAAAAAAAAAAATGTATGAAATTTATACAGAAGTTAATAAGAGGTTTTTTACAGGTCAACATTCTAGTACAATACCCTGAAAGTTCTATAGAAGGATACATGGTTATCAACTATAAACTACAGTGTACATTTGCCAAGAGCCAAATAAGGCTCTCCTACTTGAACTTAATGCATCTTGTTCTTTATTAATCATAAAACACTTAGAATTAGATCATCTGCTCTTCTTTCTCACATCACTCTGTTTCACAAGTCTCAGCACTTTGTCTTCAATGTACTGTACTTTTATCACTGAAAACAAATTTCAAAAGATATAAGATTTGTTGAAATGAACCTTGTTTACTGGTTCGCATAACAATCCACTTTGTGTGCGTAATGCCCATTACAACCATCTTTATTGCAGTGACAGCTGTTTAAAAGGATATAAGATTTTTACGTTCTTTTTCTAGCAAAAAAAAAATGAAACTGCTGTAAATAATGCTTTGTAATTCTAGTTATAAAAAAATTGATGCTATACGTCACTTTGGTATTGTGGGTAAAACAGAATTAAATTTGAAGTCTTGTCATTACTACAAATCCCAATACACAAAAAATATCAAGAGCCACCGCAAGCGGGGGGCACGCTAGACTTTTTCCTATTTCCAAAGGCAAACACATCAGAGGAAGCACATTGTGGTGAAGGGATTTCAAATGAGACATAATTTGGAAATACGATTATCAAATTCAGATTTGAGAAAATGGATGAACAGATAATTTTGAACTTGTCTGCATTATATTTATATTTTTATGTATTTCTTTAAGAAGGTATATGATACTTTCTTATTTACTGTTTAAGTTATCACAGGCTTAGGATTTCCTGGTTGTCAAGAAGCATTGTTTATTTTATTATTAAGTCCATTCCATTTGAATTATTAGTTAACCTGTTACTTATCAAACAAACAACAACTTACTGCATTTCTTTCTATTAACTTCTAAAACTTTTGCTGGATAAGATACTCCATCATCGTATCTTGCCCAAACTGTATCACCAACAGTCACTGTATTATCTTCATCTGCATGTCTGGCCTGTAAAATATTGAATGAAAAAGAGATTGTTAGATATGACCACTTCTGCTCTGCCTATGCCGATGGATTTTGCAAATTAATGCCATATTAAGTGTCTCTTCAACAAAGACACAAGCTGCAAGTATGCAAACATAAGCGTCAAGATCCAAACCTTCCGAATTTCAAAACAACCATAGTCAAAACAAAAATTCACATTTCATTATTTCTTTAGAGGAAATCTTTGATAAGAGGTTGTACCTGAATTAATGTTTCTAATGAAGATGAGTTCCAAAGAACAATACTGTTCCTGATTTTTGTTTTTAAACCAGATTTAGTAATTTGTAATGAACAAGAGAGTATTGTCTCAGATACTTTTTGCAGCATTTTTTTCCTTTAAATAAACAGGGAACAATGACAAAACTATTACAGTTTTACCTTTTTGACATTCTTCAGACCATGTGAGGATGTGTGTCTTCCCTGAAAAAAAGTGAATATGATAAAAATTACTGAACTGATAAAATCTCATAAAAGGTATGCTCATAAATGGTAATGGTATTGGTTATATCAGAAAGCACAGGACAAAAACCGTCGCAGTGCAGAAGCAATATACACCCATAAGCCAAGGCTGCGAAACTGATGATGTGGGGCATTTCACATAACCCTGCACAAATATTTGGAAATCATCAAATTAAACAAGAATATTTTTACAACTATGTTTCCTATTATATGGCCATCTTTACGAGGGCATATAAAAATGTAAGAAGCTCTTTATAACATCACTAAGGCACAAGGATATTGGTTCTAATCAAAACTGTACAAAATTAATGTTAGTACAGAGGACAAAGTATAAGTCTTGTTTTAAGACATCTTTTAAAGCACATATTAAAATCAGTATATCTACCTTTTCATTCTGATCCATAACATCATCATGTTTTCTTTTATTTTCAGCAAGAACCTGAAACGTTTGGTAAATGTTAGGTTGTACTTAAGGTTCATCTTAAAAGGTTGATCGCTACTTTATTGGAAACTGTTCTAAAACACACCAAGTGCAAGTTTACTGTATTAGGAAACATTACTAAGAAATGAACTTTGTACAGTTATATATTCATAATGTAATAATAATTGGTATCTTAGGTCATTAAATAATATTATACCAAGTATATCACAGAAAGAATGTCCCTCCAGACTTCTTTAATTATTTATGTGTGCTTCCAACATTGTTATAAGTAAGCATTACAAAGCTTCTCTATAGTTTAAATAAAGTAACACAAACTGACAGTTCATAAAATAAAAAAAATTAGTCTTACCTGTCTCAGCCTTTCACATTCCTCTTCTAGTTTTAATATGATGTTGTTTTTTTCCATTATATCATTCTCCTGTTCTTGTAAAGTTTTCTGTCAGGAAAAGAACATTAATTAATAATCTTACTTATCAACATGATCAATCAATGACATAATTCAACATAAATATTTTCATACATAGGAGTCAATATACATGTATTCTTAACTATCAACCATTTCTATCATGTTAAGATTCTGACATAACTTCTAAACTTTACAAACAGTTTGATGTGGAATCAACTTTTGGAATACAGAAATAGCATATCCTATCCTACCACTGAAGTTCTGAATTCTCAACTTTAGATTTTATACCCTCAGTACTTTAGCCTGACAGACCTATTTATACAATGTTTAAATGTTTTCTAACATAAATACAAAATGTTCTCCTCATTATTAAGATGACCAATTCACACCAATAGGATTTAAGAGTTACCCCCCCCCCCCCCTTTTGTTACCGTTCTTAGTGAACAAATTAATGCACAGACTGTTCCATGCAAAACACAGGTCTTAGTCTGATTCAAAATCTTTAAGACTACTACTGTAGAAATACTTAACCATCTGCGTTTTTCGGAAATACAAACTCTATGAAAGAGTGCCAAAAACGACATCTATTTCAGATTTTTGTAGTGGACAATATGAAGTTATTTCACCTGTTGTTAAAATAACAAAAACGTGCAAAAACAAAAATTAAAAAAGTCAGTCTACCTTTAGTCTTCCATTCTCTTCTGTCAGTGAAGCCAGTCTCTCATTTCCTCTAGATTTTGTACCATTCTACAAAGGAATTAGTTGCTGTTTTTTTATTCATTGATTTGTTTTTTCATTTGCAACATTTGACTTTTACAAATCATCTCTTTCAAGTAAACATCAATCTGATATTTTGCAACCATCAATTCTTCGTCATGAAGAGTAGGACAACAATATGTAATAAACAGCTGAACCGAAGATTTAAAACTTAGTGCTTAAAATGTCTGTCTCCAGTTCAGAAGTTCCTCTGTTCAAATACGAGCTAGAGCTCTTAGCATATTTCTCAAGCTTAAACCACAAAGCTGCAAATAATACCAGTTATGATGAATGCTAGTAACTCCTAACTGATGCAGTTGGTTCCATGGGGAGTACTTTAAAAGTGTATGATGAATTCCAACGCATTTGAGCTTAAAGTATATTAAGTATGAAAGTCAGTATCAATATTTTGTAACAATTTACTAAATTTAATTCAAGTACCTTCAATTTCTCATTATTCTCTTCCAGTTCATTTTGAATATCCTCCATGTTATCCTCCCTGTTATCTTCCTGTATTTAAAAATAATTGATTAGTTTACTGCTGAAACATGATCAAGCAAATAAAGAATTGATATTTTTACAATGAATTAAAAAATTTTTGTAACCATCATTATAATGCCTAAGATTTCAGATTTTTTTTCATAACTCATCAAATTCGACATAAGAAGAGTTGTTCTTTTTCTTGGTGTGGTCACTGAAATTGAGATATTATTTTAATTGTTCATGTATTAAAGAGTTAGGAATATAAAGCTTCATAAACTCTTATCATATAAAGCTGGAGTCAGTTAAAACATCAAAGAATGATATTAAATCTACATAAACCTAGAAATCCGTGAGTCGGACATGTCGCCTGATGATAGCATACCAGTTATTAAACTATTTTCTATGGAATGGGGAATTTATAGGCCCAGGAAAAGTATTAACTTTGAAAAATTTCAAAGGGCACTAACTCAAAAATTATGTGAAAGAGAGTTATGTTTCTTGGGCAGTGCACCTCTCTACAGTGGAAATTATCCACCTATGAATTTTCAAGTTAATATCTTCGATACCTTTCAAGTTATGCCCCGGACAAGAATTATGAAAAAATACAAAGGGCAATAACTCAAAACATTATGCATAATATAGTTATGGTTCTTGGTCACTGCACCTCACAACAGTGAAAACTATTCACCTATGAATTTTCAAGTTTATATAATCAATAACTTATAAGTTATGCCCCGGACAAGAATAAAGTATGAAAAATTACAAAGGGCAACAACTTAAAAAATTATGCAATATAGAGTTATGGCTCTTAGGCACAATGAATCTATTCACCGATGGAGCTTCAAGTTGTAATCATCAATACCTTTCGAGTTATGCCCCGGACAAGAATTAAGTATAAAAAATAATGCAAAAGAGAGTTATGATTCTTTGGCACTGCACCTCTCCACAATCTATTCACCTATGAAGTTTCAAATTGATATCTACAGTACTTTAAGAGTAATGCCCCAGACAAGCAAAATGGGACGCCACCTCTGACACCGAAAGTAACACATATGCGTCCCATGACAGTAGTCAGACGACACAAAAAACATCCAAAATGTTAACAAGGGCCAATTTATTAAGTTATATTTATTTTCATTCAAATAACAAACATATTATAACTGAAAATAAGTGCTGTTTAATCTTTACCTGTGTGTTCTTACTGTTTCTTACTGAGACTGTTGCATGGGAACTGAAAAATATACATTGACATAAACATGATTAGAACGGCTGAGTGGCAGAACAGTTTGACTTAAAAAGAAACTAATTGAATTCAGGTAGAATATACTCTCATACATGTTTGTTTTAAAAAATAAGATACTAAAAACAACTGAGTGAAGTTATTTCAACTTGAATATTTATCTAAATGGATTGTTCTGATAAACTCAAAGTAACATTTGACTGGGGTAACTTTTTTTATAAATTTACAGGATGTATCCTATCAAAGTAACTTAAACCCTGTTGTTGTGTACCACATCCAGAAATAGCATAATTATATCATGCTTATGTATGTTTTATTTTTTTATATGCCTAGACTTCTAAAAAAACTTGAGTGATGACTAAATGAAAAACTCTCAGATGTATTAAATCCACCAAAAAGGTATGTTCCACTTACACAGCTTCCTTATATGCAGCCATACCATCTTTCAAGTAGATATCTAGAAGAGATAGCCTCTCGGCACTGTCTTTCACTAAAAGCCATCTGGTAAAAAACGTCTGCTTCATGCCCTTCTTTTCCTTCCAACAAGCTTCCACATTTAGAACTTTTGCCCATAACTCATCACTGAGTCTGGCAATGGCAATGTGTGTTTTTAAGTTTTGCCTTACTTCTTTCAAACTCTGCAAGACATGAGTTATTTAAATTTTAAAAGTATTGCATTTTCTGTAATTCCCTCACAATGAAAAGTATAAGAACGTTTTATAGATTATCTTAATACAACTTACAGTTATACTTTTAAGAGGGTTTTGACCACCCGAGCCATTTATAGAAGGAAAATATCTTATCCCCTAAAATGATCACGTCAAACCAACTTGCGGTATATAGTCCTGATTATGACAAATTTTCTTGTACAAAAACTGCCATTCAAAAGTTTCTCTGAGAACGGAAATACTACATAACTGATTTAAAAGAATTTCATCGAGACTCATAAGTATTTTGATTAAACTGAACTCAGTAAAGTTAGTCCATTATTACTTAAAATCAATGACTAAATGACGCATACCTTAAGGTTAAATATCCTCTTCATCACCTCCCTGGCATCAGGGCTGTCATGAATTTTTCTTATCAATCTTATATCATCTATAAAAGACATTTTCATTGCCTGTGTATCAGCCTGGTTGTGACTGACACCTAGACGGAGGCATTCTTCAGTGTCAATGTCCATGTAGATTTCAACCTTTATTAATGGGTTCCTCCAAACCCCACGCTTGTGCAGCTCCTGGTACATGTAAAAGAAAAAAATAGGTTTAAATTAAATACATCAATTATACATAAAACTGTTTCTGATTTTCTAATGACTAGACAAACAAAAAAAGTAATTTTACTTTCATATAACACGTGGTATATGTGATTATCATTTCTGATGTAAAATCAATGTGATAAAGTCTTCAAAACAGATACAAATGCTATATTTTAGCACCTGGCCCCTTACAAGTTAAATTCCTTAACATCTGAGTATTTCCAGTGCCATGACAATTAAAATTACAGACGTAATATATTAATTATGTAACATTTATTAAAGATAATGAAAAAAAGTACATATGATTTACTGCAAACTGAAATGACAACAAGCTAAACAAAAACAATATCTAGCCTTTCAATGCACTGAGAAACTGCTCTTTTCCCAATTTTGTGTGTAGCTTTAATTTCTAACCTGCAGTGCTAATCGTGTGTGATTTCCTCCCAGAACCTCTACTTTACACTGCCCTGCAATGTCTGCTGATTCTATATTGCCTTCCACTAACAATCCAATTAAAATCTTGTACTGGCTCTGAGTAGTCATGCGAGCAAAAGAGTTTGCCAACTCTGAAACATGTGTCAACTGAACTGGCCTGACTGCTCTGTCTTCAGATGGACCCACCAAGTTATCAATGTGTACACAAATGCAAGATGCCAGACCTGTTTACAACCATCATTAATTAAAACATGTTAAGCCTTACTGAATGCATTTTATGAGTCATTAAGAGTAACTGTTAAACAGAAGAAGTTCTGGACTAGCTATTAAATAAACTACATGCCTGTGTGTAGTGCCCCTATCAACTAGTTAGTTTATCAATGTACCACATAACTGACAGTGTACCGGTAAGTTCAAAATACTCTCGAATATGTCACTGTCAGGTTAGTCTTTATTTTGAATCAGTTTGAATCAGTTAAAATGTGGGTTTCTACCATAAAATTGGAAAGATTTATTAACGACTCTTATTGTAAAGAGCATGTGGTAGTGTCAAATATTGCAACTCCTTACCTTTAGAAGAGTCTTTCTCTTGTATTAACAAGTTCTTCTCCACTGCTACATAAGATGATTCTGAAAAAAAAATCTATATCATCATTTTCCTGAAAACAGAGAGGTGACAACAGATATTTTTTTATTACAAATGAGTTTGAAAATGGATTGAATTGTATGTTTCATTAAACAACATTTACAAAAATACTGTTGATCAGTGAGTTGCTTGTTTTAATATATGTATTCCATACTAAATAGTCATTAGCTGACTAGCTATTTTTGTGTAGTAACATCCTAGTTCCTCATAATAGAATGTATGATAAAATGATGCAATGCAGTCAGCTGGCTTATACAGCATCCAGCCATCCCTTTTATTACTAAATCTAATTGTTATCTGCACTCGAATATTTGTTGTTTTATACATTATACTTTTTTTGATAAGTGACTTATAATCAAGTCCATCTGATTAAAAAATATATATGTAACCACTCCTGCTTTATTCGGCTTACCTTCACTTGATGATGGATCATCATCACTTTGATCTTTCACACAAGATGCTAAAAATATAAATGTTTTTTATTTTCCAGTAACAAGTACTCCACATAAGAAAATACATTGTGTAACAATGGACATTATGGATTCAGACATTTCCACTATTGAAGATGAACTTGGCTGTTCCTTAAGAACTGAGGTAAAAGATAGTGAAAGTGTACATGACCAAAATGAGCATACTTCCAGATTGTTTGATGGTATACATCATGAATTGACAGACCTTGATGTTTCAGATCAACATTTATATTTAGACAATCAGCCTGTTGAACTTGACAGTGATGGATCAAAAGAGTTCATGGATTTAGAACAGTTTTCAAATGTATATGCTGTGCCACATGTTGAAACAAACAGAGATGTATCTTCTTTGAGTATGTATAATTTGTACTAGAATCTATATCTACTTTTTAACTGATAGATAACAGGTAAAGCTCTGTTGACAGTGTATTAAATAGCAAGCAATTTTTTATAATAATACTATATAGAATAACAACCAGGGAGCTAGCATCTTTTATAGATAGAAATTACTGATATGTATAAGCACTCTTAAGCAATTAAAAAAATCATACTTTCCTCTCTGATAGGATTACACCGTTTCCTTTCCAAAACATTTGTTTACACATTTGTTTTTTAAGATCCATTTCTGCAGTATCTTTTCCTATCAACAATACATTTCTTCAAAAGGACTTTTTCTTACCATTATAATGGTAATGACAATTTAATATTGGCTGTCAGATCAGTAAAGTGTAGTTCTTTATGAAAACATTTCAATTACCAGCATGCCCATAACTAAGTATTGTCATTTCAGAGACAAAGAAACTCAACAAAATTCTCAGCGAAACCTGCATTGTTCAAGACATTACACAGCCATGTCTCTGTCCAAAGAGATGCACTGAACAAATGGAATACAAGATTGCCTTTAAAATGCGTAGAAATTTCTGGAATAAGCCTAGAGAAATCCGAAGTGAACAGCTTATATCCCAGTTATCTTATGCACAAAAAGATGGAAGATATAGTTATGTTTTTCTGGAAAATGGAAACGGTATATGCATAAAGGGCTTTATGCTACTTCTTCATCTGAACAAGAACTACGTGACAAAACACAAAAAATTAGCTTCTTGTGGAAATGTTTCTTTATATAACAAAATTAGACAAAGTGGTTCACGAATAATAGGGACAATAAGTTGGTTTGAAAATTATGTTTCTGCATATGGTGACAAAATGCCAAACACAAAAGATGTACTCTTGCCATACAGGACAATAAAGAAAAATTTATACCACACTTACAAATTAGAGACTGTAAACCCAGTCTCCGAATCAGCATTCTATAGTGTCTGGAATAAACATTTCCCTCATGTCAAAATAAAAAAGGTAAGAAAACAGCTATGATCTTAACCAGGGGAAGATTTACTGTATATATAAATAAAACTATGCTTGGTGTATACATAAATGTTCTTAAAATGAATGTAAATGTAAAGCACAATATTTCTCTTAATGTCTTTATTTTCTTAAAGAAATATGAATATCTCTTACCAAGTGATGTGGTAGAAAAAGTTTTTGTTCTAATATTTGTGTTAACATTGTTGACTTAAGTTCAGTGTTGTATGTTGATACATGTTTTGCAGCAAGTAAAGGTTTATAGAAAAATTGCTATGCTACACTATTTCAGACGAACACCTTTTCACAGTGTACTAAGTGTGCTTTCCTGATTGCAAAAATGGATAACACACCTTCTCCTGATGGAAAGAGATCAGTTCGAATGGAGAGGAACTATCATATTCAGCGCCAGATGTAAGTAGTTGATGACATTAAGGTTCTCCTTTGCCAACACAATACAGGGAAAAACTATAAAAAGTCAGAGAAGCATTAAAGCGACTGACTCACAGAATTTTGCTGAATTTTTTTTTTTTTAAATTGAAGAGAATTATATATATTACGGAAAAAACATAATATTATGCTTCTATATGCCATGAAAACTGTAAAAAAAAGTTTTGACTTAACCAGGATTCGAACCCACGACCTTTTGGTCAGTAAAATATAGAGCGACGATCTAGACCACTGAGCCAGAGCGCTTACTTGTAAATATGCGTCAAAATTAATGTTATAACTAAAGTATCTACCCCGTGACTAACGCAATTCTTTTTTACCGATAAAAGTGTGTAAAACTTTATATTTTGATGTTTTTCTGTATCAAAAAATGAATCAGTAACTTGGTTTAAATATGTTCTTCACTAATGCAGCAAAAATTTCAAGATGTAAGAATATTTTCTATTTTTTCCTCGTCGGCCCATCTGAGAGTCAAAAGACTGTAGTTTAAATTACTTAAACTACATGTACGTTACTGGTTTAGCATTACTAGTTGCCAGAATATTCAGTGTCTACTAAAACTCTTAAATTATTTGAAATAGATGCTTATTTTTACAAAATTAATATCTGGTAAAATATTTAAGTGATATAAATAAATGGAAAATTTGTCTATTCAGTTGTATTTCTCTGTTCCCGGCTAGTAATCAGTAGAATATACATAATTTCTGTTAAATATATTTTAGTAGTAACCTGATCTGTTCTATAAAAATAGAAAGAAAGAAAGTACTCTGGTAGTGAAGATAAGTAAGCAGAGACTTTTGAATATATTAGTTTCAAAACGTTGTTTAACTGTTTTAGGCTTGAAAGAAAGTACTATTATGGAAAGAAAATGCAAAGTAGGCAGCAGCCAGAGGAATTTTTGTCATTAATAATTGATGGAATGGACCAGTGTAAGTAAATAATGACTGACTGTCTTTTACTTTTTCAGTCATGACAATTACTCTATTGCACTCAGAGTTATAGGTATATTTTTTGAAGAATCAGTTTCAAATATTATGTAAATAAGTCATTGTGTGCATGATTAATTGGTACATGTACTCAAGTTACATAGTTTTTGACAAACATGAACTAATAACTGGTAAGAAACAGCAATGATTAAAAGAAAGTAATTATTGATTTTAAGAAAACATCTAAGAATTTATATAAAATCATTTTTGTAATATTACTGTGGATGAAAAACCTGAATAAATTTATTTTATAATCAAGATTTATGAAAAAGGCTGACAGTCTCATTAATGTTGAAAAAGAGAAAGCATTAATAATCAGGTCATAATGAAATAATTCATACATAGAGTTCTTAATTTTCAATTTGTACATTTTGAAATTTTGAATGCTTAAGTCAAAATTTTAAATTAATATTTATATTTTTAAAATTTCTGTTGACTAAAATAGTCATAATTTTGTAATTTTCAGCAAAAACTGACTTACCACATTTTACCGGAAGACGTGCAAAGGTAACTTTCTTTAAATATGCTCATTTTAATGCATTTAGTTTCAGTTATTCCACTGTTGCTTACATAACCTGTCCTAATGCATATTTTTAATAGTATTCATGTTACTATTGTGTTGAAAATACTCAAACAAAAATTTTATTGGGTGAGTCAGTAAATAGTGTTACAAATCTTGATAATTGTCTGTTATACACAGGAATTACATTTTTATTTTTGAACTGACCCAAAATGTGACATAAGTTGTCTTTTTTTATCAAATATTATTCTTTTAATGTCCATCCAGTTGCCAGATTAATACAACTGATAATTAGTTTCTGCATCTGAATGTCATTTGATCCATATGTATGTATTTTTACACTTTTTTTAAACTTTGCATTGTTATATACCTTCAGGTTATCAATCCAACGGACTTAATGGGTACACACATCACTGGTGTGTTAAGCCATGGACATGACCTATTTCTTAACTACATAGATCTTCTTGAATACCCACATGACCCTAATCTTACCATAAATGTCCTGCTGAAAGCTTTGCTCAAGTTAGCAGACATGAAGGTAGGAATTCAATTTTTTGAGATTTTATTTCCAGCCATTTAATTATATGTTATGTGATATGCTGATGTAAAACAAATCTGTAATAACTCCAGTGATCAAATATAAAGACATTCCCATGACTGTGGTTGTTTACTATATTTTGTTATTGTATTACGAAACACTACTGTAAAAGTCATATCATGTTTTTGTACCTTTGTTTACAATTAATGAAAATAAACTTGGAACTCTGTGACACCGTTCTGAGCTACACATCATTCAAAAAGACTTAGCCAAGGATTTTGAAAATGTATGACATAAACAGTTTAAACATTTTGTTAACTGTTACTCTTTCCTATATATTTTTTTTATATGAACCTATATCATTCAATAAGATTGTCAATAGTTTTGCTCCAGTCAATGTTTTCACCATAATGGTAAGGGCGATTACAGTGGAATAAGTCCATTTGGAAATAGATTATGTTTGATTTGTTTCTGGAACAACAGAGTACATTTCATCCAATTCACATCCTCTGTGTATATCCCCATCACATTGGGACACAACATTTACAGGTGCATTTCCACGCTGTTTTGATATTAGTTTCCTTACATTTTTAAGTTTCACAGTTTTGGCATTTGTTTACTTCAGGGAATTTTACCTCCAGTTCTTTACCTTCAAGCTGACAACTGTCGGAGAGAAAATAAAAATAAATATGTTATGGCGTTTCTGGAATTGTTAGTACGTCAGAGAATATTTAGAGAGGTAAAATACCTTATTTCATTTGTAAAAAAGGATTGCTAGATTGTTCAAAACAGTTTTCTCATCTTGAAGTTGGTCTGCTTTGAGTGAGTGTGTATGCCTTGATCACACAAGAGGGATTGCAATCAGTGAAATACACAGTAAATGTAAAAGCCAGACCATGCTGAATTCATTTTTGAAGTGCAATTGAATGTACATACACCGCTTTGTAAGATGTATGAAATAATAATGACCATAGTTACGCAATGAATGAATAAACACATAAGGCATGCTGAACAGATATTATGCCAATTCATGGAATACAAGACTGTTTAAAAATGCAGACATCCTCTAATATTTTAGCTTTAATAGATAAAGGTAAAACAATATTTCTTGGTTATTCAGGGAGGTCATATAAAATACAGAACCAGTATTGCGAGTTTAGCTCAGAAGGAAAACAACTTACTGATAATGTATTCATTTACTTGGAAATACATTGTAAACAATTACAGTTCTATATATATTATAACACTTTCAAAGTATTAATGATTCATTGTTATTTGCCATTTCTAACTGTTTTATTTTTTTATTCAGGTGCATTACTCATTTTTGTATGTTGGCCACACCCACGAAGACATTGATGCTGCCTTTAGTAAGATATCAAGAAAGTTGAAGAAACATAATGCAGAGACATTGCCAGACTTACTTGAGCTAATTCCAAATGCTGAAAGGGTTCACCATATATATGATGTTAAATCATGGTTTTCTGACAGTTTATGTGTTGTATCAGGCACATCAGAGCCCTTACATTACAAATTTATAGCAGATGGAAAGAATTCTGTAAAAGTTTTTTACAAGGGTCAACAGCATACCCTGTGGAAGCCTTTGAATGGTAAAGGAACATTCTTAAGAAACATTCCAGTAGGTAAACCAAAAACTCTAGAACCAGACTTCACCAAATTTGATATGAATAGTGATAAATTAAAAAAACTTATAACGTCAGTGGAGCAAATGTTCTCGACTAATGAAAAGTTCCAGTGGTGGAATAAATTTATATCAAAATGGAAGTTATTTACAAAGGAAAGAAGAACAAAGTCACCCTGGTTAAATGTTTTGCCAAAGCAACATGCAAAAAAGAGGAAAAAGAACCTTACTGTTATTGATGCAGGATTGAGAAAGATGTTAGACAAGGAGTCAGCTGAACCTCAGGTATGTAAAATATAAATATATTTAAATCTGTTTTGACATTCCAGGAATTGTCTGCCAAATTTCTTGCTTGAAATCTTTGAAGACAGTCATTATTATGGTAGTGTCAAAGTTAAAAATTGAGTTTATATTTGTAAGCTTATAGTTTATAATATTTTGCTCTTGTCATGCAATGTTTTTTAAAAAAAATCAATATTATCATAAATTGTAATCATATCACATCAGCAACCTCAGTTACAAAATGGTGTGAGACTTGCACTCAATCAAAGACAAAATGGAGGTAGATCTGAAAATAGGAATATGAGACTGACAGAAACCATATTAATGAGGTTTTTCAACAATTAATGCAATAGACACTTAAATATGTAGCATCTGGTTTAAAAGTATAATCATAATTCTCTTTTAAGTAAAGGGATCGGATAAGTATGCAGTAGAACCCCTCCAAACCGGACCTCCTCTAAACCGGATCCCCCCCTAAATCGGAAAAATTGACCAGTCTCAGTTTTTTTCTCTGTATAGATTACCGATACAAACAGGATACTCCTGCATTCCGGAAATCGGAAAATTTTGAATAAAAAAGTCTGTTTCAACGTAAATCTATGCCTGAAAACCAGTCTTTACTTCCCCTGGCTAACAATTGGTAATGCATTTCTCATTTTACAACTTGCCGAAGTCATGTAAAATAAAGAACATTAATTGTTTTTATTTCTTCTACATTTGGAGACATTCATGGGTTGAAATTTCATTACTGAATATTGTTAGTTTGCAGTTTTGATCAGATTGTACACTAGCGGATCCAGAGAGGGGGGGAGGGGCGCACCCAGCACGCGCCCCCTAAAATTCCCGGACCTTAGGCCTTATTGTAGGTCTATTTTGAAAAATTATGTCTTTAAATAATGTATACTTTATTGTTCAACATTATTGTTGAATGGAATAATCAGAGGCCCATGTGATATTGCCAAATCATTATACTCTAGCATAACCACAACCGTTGAAATGAGGTAGAAAACGGACACAAATTGGGCCAGACATTTTGCGACCCCCTAACCTGAAATCCTGTTGTAAACTTAAACTGACTAATCTCCATTGGCCAACAATTTTACATTTTTGCAGTTTTTGCAATTTTACAATTTACTTTTTGTTGTGTTTTGCACAGCTTTAAAATGACCACTTAAAGGTTTGGAAGGGTTCTACTGTGCTAACATTTTGAATGAGATGTAGAATATTTATACATGTTCATTGCCTAAGATGATAAAAATCTATGCAGTTCAATTTGATAATGTACTACATGTATAAATAAGAAACGGTGACACTTGTCAAGACAACATTTAGTTGGCAACCTTATCATTCATTTACATTAGTTTGCTTTGATATTCAATCAAGGCTTAATGAATGTTTTATGTTTGTGATTATGTACAGGTGACATGTGAAAAGCGAACCTTAAAAGGGACAAAATCGAAGCAAAGAAAATTGCAAAAAGGTATATTATTCTAAAGTTGCATTTTATGCTTTAAACTTACTTGTGTGAAATGAAACTATTTCTGAAAGTATAACTTGTCTGTCATGGGGTAGTATATTTTACAGTTTTGAATAAAATTAGACTGAGTTGTTGAGCAGCAGTTAATTTTTGAAGATGTCAGAAATTTGCAAATTAAAGGATGTTCGCAAGAAAATTGCAGTGAGGTTGATAAACGCAGTGTTCATGTAGAACATCTTTATTTTCTTTTGGTTATTTTTATATAAATACATGTAATAGGTATATCTTTGCTATTTCTGATAGTCACACAAATCCTTACATATTTTACAGTACATAGCAGGGGTAAGCCACTTGTCAAGAAAACTATTAAGTCACAGAAGAAATATTCCCAAAAGTTTCAGTCACCCTCAACACATCAAAAGGAATCACAAGGTAGATCTTTAGAGACATACCTTATTATCAATCAATAAAATACTGTGTGTTAGGTATTTCACTAGTTGATTATCTTGAAAATGAAAATTAAACATTAAATATGGCATAAAATTATGTCAGTGTAGTCTTATTTGCCTCTACATTGTACATAACGGTAAAATCTTTTATATAAACAGGGAACATTAAAAATCCAGCTAGCCTAATGCTACTAGTATTTGATGCTTAAAATTGTCAAGATGTTTCATTTGTATTCCAGTAGATATCTGTAGCACTGTTCATGTATTTGACAGTTGTTCTCGGGTGAACTATTGTTGGTATTTTTGGCTGCCTTCTATAGGTTGATGTCTAACTTCAATCAATTGTTTTATCTGTAATTACAGGAGGAAGACGAAAGTACAGAAGAAAACATCTAAGAACTGAAGTTATTTTAATAGTTCCTGTTGAAGATGATGTCAAAAAACATATTTGGTTTATCATATTCTTTCATCTACTAGAAACACTAGTATCATATTCTGAGTTATGTATGTATGTTTTTTATTTGCTGTGTTTTGTGACAGCTGTTACTGATATTGTTCTGTTAGCCAATATTCTGTGGAGTGTTCTTATTGCACAACATATAGGTCCTCAATATGCCACTGTTGCAGATTATGTAAAAGTGGATGAAGTGAGTACATATTCAAGACTAATTCTTAGTGTTTCATGACATAAAAAGAACAAGATGCATTAAGTTTCAGTAAGAGAGCCTTATTTTTGGCTCTTGGCAAATGTATGTTGTAGTTTATTGTTGATAATCATGTATCTTTCTATAGAACTTGCAGGGTATTGTACTAGAATGTTGACCTTTAAAAAAACCTCATACTTACTTCTTTATAATGCAAGAATATATATTTGGTCATTTTCGGTTCATTTTTGTTTAAAATTGTTAGATAAGGTAATTTGGAAATTACTTTGAAAAATTTTAAGCTTATTAATCAAAGCATTTTATATTATAAAATGCAATACTGTGAGGTACGTTTTGAGAAGAGTGAGGGTTAGATTTAGGTATTGTACTTAATATATTATTTAAGAAAAAATAAGTATCCAGGCGTGGTTTATCGTGGAATAACCCACGGTTTGAGTTCTTATGCGTAGGAATATATCATATATATTGTTTCGTATAAAAACGAAAAACGCGGGTTATTCTACGATAAACCACAACTGGATACTTATTATTTCGATTCTAACACGACCAAACAATAAATCACATTGTGAAATATGTGTTAACTATTGTTACTGTCGTAAAAACACCTGCGCGGTACGCCCCTGGGTTTGGCCGTAAAAATTTCCTCCCCCGATATATGTGAGAGTTGGCTTCCACAATAAGTTGATCTATCCAATAAATGAACAACTTAACAACACACTTTTCATCATTTGATATTTTTTTTTATTTTGAAATAAAATTGCAATTTACTAATAAATTAAATGTTCAAACAAAATTTTGTGCCATTTTGCAGCCGAGCTTTGTTGTTGTTGTACGCCGGTAATACTACGATTCCTACGGTAGTATTTATAACATCACGTGACTTTCATTCATAAAAAATTTATACGTGGGGTGACGGCGGTTCACGGAACAGCCAAAACAAGCGCACGCGCGTGGTATACTGCATGATAACCCGAGTTTATTTTCTTCTTTGTATATATAGGCTATTTTTAGATCGTGTTAGAATGTACAATAAACAACTGTTAACTTGATTTCACACTCCAGTGCAGAGACTAGTGTTGGTCCTATGTGTATCTATGAAAATGTTTTAGTGTAAGGTATTATACACTAAATTATAATGCGGCACCTCCACTTGGATGAGTACTCAGTTCAGTTGAATTGTTTAGGATTGAGACACTCAAGGGCATATGCATGCCGTTTTTTTTTGTTTCATTTTAAAACTTTTTAAAGATGAAAAGTTAAATATTATGATATGTTATTTTGATGAGATGCCATGGTGAATCATTGAGCTCTTCTGGATTGGTTTTTGTACATACTACAGTTGGTAAAGTTTTGGCTCAGAGATTCTTATATTTCGTTTCGATAAGAAAGATCTGTTGCAGGTGTGCAGCGAAAACTCACCCGTACTCAGTTTAAAGTTTCACACAGTTCAATAGTTTCAATCAATTCTGTGTATGCTACGGTTTATATAATAATGAATGTCAGTGCCACATATAAATGACATTGGAATGAAAGATTGTTTTCTGCATTTTAATCCATTTTTGAGGGTTCTTTTTTCTTTATTATAGTCGTATTCATATACAATTTACAACTCATATTTACAAAAACATGTAAATGACCATTCTATTTCATATGCTTCACGCTGGTAAGGTCTGTTTCACCGTTGGTGAATCTTTTTGTTAATTTAATATGAGGAAGTTATATCTCTTTATCGAAGCGTGGAAATTTCCACGTTTGGAGTAATATTTGTTAGATTGAGTAAAAAAAACGTCGGTTAAATACATATCATTTTATCTCGTTTATGTATTTCTTCTTTTTCTTTTTTTATTATAATTAATTTTTTTCTGTTTAATATTTCTAAACGAAAGCCCGAAACAGTTTCTCGACTACTATTTATGCCCGATTTCTGCCGTTGAAAGATAATCATAAGTGTGGAAATTTCCATGCTTTTAATTAATGTTTATTTCAAGTCACTGAACAAACAGTTCTGATATATGAACGAAGAAATTTTCAACGGTCTAGTTCTAACAAAATATTTCAGATGTGCCTCTTCAGTTTTGAAAAATATTTTCAACTGTTGCTAATCTTTACCTAGGGGCGTGGAAATTTCCACGCTTGTGCATATTTCATTATTTTCTCTTTTTTCCTTTAAGATAAGTAAATGTACTTTTGTCGTGGCATGTTTCATTTAGTTCTAATAAGTGTTATTTTATTTAATATCTCGTCCGACTTATATATTTTATTTCTTACTGTTAACTGAATTCGTTTTACACGTACCTTTTTATGCATAAGCGTTGACATTTTCTCGGGATCAGAAACTTAATTATTTTCTTACTTTTATGGAATAGATTTTTGGACATGGACATTTCCACACCACCTCGCAAGACCGTGGAAATTTCCACGCTTGAAATAGTCTCATCTATTTCAACCGTTTTCACTCATTTGACAAAGGTAGCCGTGGAAATTTCCACGCTTCACTTTTTGTACTTTTTGTTTCAACATTTAATTGAATTATTTAAACTTTGTTACACATAAGCATGGAAATTCTCACGGTTTCAACTTATCCATTACATGTATAATGCGAGCCGTGGAAATTTCCACGCTTGATATTATTATTTCTGTAATATATACAATTATTTATTAATAATCACTGACGAGGCAGCCGTGGAAATTTCCACGCTACGCTTTTTGTACTTTTGTTTCAACATTTAATTGAATTACTCTAATTTAGTTACACATAAGCCTGGAAATTCTCAGGATATCAGTTTATTCATTACATGTATTATGCGAGGCGTGGAAATTACCACGCTTGATATTCTTATTTCTGTAATATATGCAATTATTTATTTATAATCACTGAAGAGGCAGCCGTTTTTTTTTTTTTGCTATAACAAAAGCATGGAAATGTCCACGCTTGAAAATCATGCGATTTTTTCCATAAATTGTTTTACTTTAAAAGCCTTACTTCATGAGTATCAAATAATTCATTATATTTAGCTATTCTAATATCGATTTGGGGGCGTGGAAATTTCCACGCTTTGCATGATACATATGCGCATCGTATCATACATTTCACTTGACTATCTAACTTTGTTACGATCATTGACGAGGCAGGCGTGGAAATTTCCACGCTTCACTTCTTTTGCAAAGATTTCATATCAAGTTGAAACAACCTGTGTTTGATAACGGAGCGTGGAAATTTCCACGTTTTAGTTTTTACAAGAGAATCGTTGACGCTTATTTTGTAAAATTAAAGATTTGTTTTTTGCTATAACAAAAGCGTGGAAATTTCCACGCTTGATAATCATGCGATTTTTCCTTAAATTGTTTTACCTCTTAAAGCCTTACTTCATGAAATTTTCTACGATATCATATAATTCATTATATTTATTTATTCTAATATCGATTTGGGGGCGTGGAAATTTCCACGCTTCGCATGATACATATGCGCCTCGTATCATATATTTCACTTGACTATCTAACTTTGTTACGATCATTGACGAGGCAGGCGTGGAAATTTCCACGCTTCACTATTTGTGCAAATGTTTATTTCAGACCCCTAAAAAACTTTTTGAAAGAAGCGTGGAAATTTTCACGGTAAGATGCCTCTATTCTCAGATGTATCAAAATGATTTAGATTAAATGATTCATTTTGTTTTCATTTTATGTGCTGCTAGTTTTTAATCTCTAATCAAATTAGTTCAATTTCGTTATGCCTTAGTCTGATTTTTTCCCAAAATTTCAGATTATGGATTACACATTTCGTTTGAGGCGTGGAAATTTCCACGCTTTTCTTTAAAACTATCATAGAATCGATTTGTTGGCGTGGAAATTTCCACGCCTCGTACGAAATGTGTAAAACATAATCTGATATTCAGAAGTATACAATTTCAAGCGTGGAAATTTCCACGCTTTTCTTTAAACTATTACAGAATCGATTTGTTGGCGTGGAAATTTCCACGCTTGAAATTGTATACTTCTGTCTCATGATTAGATTTACAGTTATTAAGATACAATCATTAAATATTTCAATCGTGGAAATTTCAACGCTTACATGTATCACTTTGTTAGATCCCAATTTTGTATAAGGTTTTTGTACATGATTTGTAAATAAATGATATTATTCTTTTACATATAGTGTGTTGTGTTTTCTCCAATACTTTTGGGTGTTGAATAAAGCGTGGAAATTTCCACGGGGTGTAAAATTTGGCAATAATTCATTAAGATTTCTTCGCTAAATTCTGATTTAGGGCGTGGAAATTTCCACGCACGATAGAAATTTGGCAATATTTCGTAAGATTTTTTTGCTATGTTCTGATATATGGCGTGGAAATTTCCACGGTTTGTTCTAAAATTAAGTAAAAAATGGTGTTAAAAAACGCGTTTTTCACTCCCAAAAAGAGGATTTTGGTGTAAAATCCTCTTTTAAAAAAAATCGAATTTAATTAATTGATGAGAAAAATAAGAACTTCGGCGAAAAAGGGTTCAAAGTCCTATAGAAAAATAGGAACTATCAGTTATCTAGGACACAGATTAGTATGGTATACCAAGCAAAAACAGATAGAAACCAGACATATCAGGTTAACGATCACTGCATAATATGAAAAAAAAATATTTACATGTGGATAGATGGACATGTGGATATACTTACGAATAATTGAAAATGGAACGTTGTCATACAGGAACCACCTTATTATGCCAATTCCCTGTCGCAGTTTAACGTATAGAGATCACCGCCTAATGCGTTGGTAGCAATAGTTCAACGTGTTGATTATTGCCTTAACATCCTGGAAAAGTCCATTAACCTTAAAATGGATCTTTACATCTGTTTCACAAAATGTTGTCGACCGAGTCTCTTATATCGCAATTAGCGCTAGATCAAGTTTTTTTTCTTTGTATTGTGTACGCTCTCTCTCTCTCTCTCTCTCTCTCTCTCTCTCTCTCTCTAAAAGCTATTTAGACTACAGCTAAGACGCGCAGATTACAAATTTAGCAATTATAATGCTATGGTGGTATTTATTCATAAGATTTTTCTGCTTTTGACAAATATTTGACTTTATGATTGTAGATATTTAATGAAAAGTTAAATTACAGGTTGAGATATCTGCTGACGATTCACTGAGCTGTGAAACGTAACATTTACTTACTCTTAGTTTTTTCTTACAGGTTCTATCAGTTTCTTTGCTTGAAACTGTGTTTCATAGCTCCCATTTAGCCTTTGCTGGTAAGTTCAAGTCACAATGGATGTCTGAATATCTTTTCTTTATATAATTACATCTACTATGATTCAACTGCATGCAAAAACTTGAATGCAGACCTTTTGTTAGTTTGAGGTTTGTCTGTAAGCCTATTTTCAACAGAACTTTTAGAATGTATACTTATGGAAAGAAAACTCTGCAGAACAATATTTAAATGATTGTCTTTGATTGCAGAGTGTTGCGGAAAACTGAAACAGTTACATTCAACGTTGAAATTGACAACTGTAACAGAAATCAAAATTTGTATAAAATAAATCAGAAAATAAAGATCAACACAGTCGAGCAAATTACAAATCAAAATTATTTATCGATGTAACTTCTGAACAACCCAACTACATGTATTTAAATACTTTATTTCTTCTTTTGAGTAGAAAAGTAAGAAAATACCTTGTTCCATTACATGCTAAACACAAGTTTTGAATGAAGTCGATATAAAAAGTGTCCTGTTCAAATATATCACGTGTCTTTTTCATTTTACGTATTACACTTCGAGGCTTTTGCTAATGTTTATAGAATAAATTCAATTTGAAATATTCCCTTACAGATGGTATTCGCCTACTTTTGAAGCATTCTACAGGCATTTACCAGTTTAGCTTAGTATTAATTTGACAGTAAAACATATGACGGTTTTAAATCGCTTTGTTCATTCTTTTAATACTATATTATCCTACTTGATTCTAATTTTAGAATAAACACCGTACGGTAGTAGACGGATCTTATTTAAATTTGATTGTGCTTCTTCGACATATTTTCATTTATGAAGATTTTTTTTTCATTTTTTTTTTGTTCACATACTAAATTAGTTTCATTAAGGCCTGGAATCGACTTACAACGTAAACGCAACTGTTTGACTTCAAATAAGTAATGTGTTAAAATTTTGAAGAGAAAATGCAAATCTGTAATTCTTGTCTCTTTTCAATGTTTTAACTTTTAAACATGTTTATTATCTCTCTCTCTCTCTCTCTCTCTCTCTCTCTCTCAATATATATATATATATATATATATATATATATATATATATATATATATATATATATATAATTGTTATTCAAATAGTGTTTACATCAAAGAGAGCCATGTGATAAGTGATACACGTTATGAACAAAATTATAAACATATTATTATTTTTGATAGCTACGATTTACTTGAGTTTATGACGCAGAAATGTATCAATTCACGGGCATTTTCTATTTATCAATTGTCAAATTGTCAAAGACAGAAAAATAGCGTTCATGAAGACGATTTAGCACCTGTTTTCTTTCAGCTTTAGATCCAGCTTGCTTAAGCGACTGCGCTTGTTGTATTGATAGGACATGTGGATTAGGACCGCACTATCAAGATGCATGTACTAAAGGATGTATAGAAGCACACAGAGGAAAAAGATGTTATGAATTATGTGCAGATTATTGCAAGAGTTGTCCTGTCAAAGGGAAATGCCAGACTTGCTATGATGGATGTGATACGAATAATTTTACTGGGGGAAAATGTGACGCATGGGTTCTAGGTAGGCATGGTTTGTTGTGTACAGAGGCATGTCCATACAATTGTTCCAATAATAGATGTGATAGAAACAATGGGAGATGCTCAGAAGGATGTGCAGAACATTTCTTTGGGAGTCGATGTACACAGTGTGAATATGGAAAATACGGTAGCGAGTGTGAACTAGACTGCCCAGGAAACTGTTTGAAAAATATTTGTGATAGACAGTCTGGCGACTGTTTGACGTGCAAGGGAAATTTTGAAGGCGTTAAATGTAATCATTGTAGGCCTGGTTTCTTTGGCCCTGATTGCAATCAGTATTGTTCTCTTCATTGTTTACATAATACTTGCGACTTTTCTGATGGTAAATGTGATAGTGGATGCAAGGAAAACTTCTCTGGTGATAGATGTTGTATAGAAGGCGGAAACTGTGTGGAGTGCCTGACCAACACTGAATGTGGAACATGCGCAGCTGGCTATTTTGGCTGTTTGTGTGACAAAAACTGTTCTGCAGACTGTGCGAAATTGTGTGATATCTTGACAGGAGCTTGCAAAGGTATGAAATCGTTAGTTCAATGATGTTATAAAATACTGTTGTTTATATGAATCTTTATAAACGGTGGAATGTTAAAATAAAATTTTGTTGATAAGACAAACAAAAACAGTATGCTACACTACCTTACCCCACATCTTATTCTGCACTCACTATTCGCATTACCTTTATCGATATCAGTTATCAAGGAAATGAATAATGTAAAATAAAATAATTAGGCTATATTACCTTTACCAATACTTGACACTTTACAAAACAAGAACATACTCGTTATTCACAAGGCATCTGATCGTTTTGTTACTGAAAATTACGTCATTTAAAGTGATAATAGAATTAAAATAAAATCAAATTCATAGACACCATTTCTGCCAGTTTTAGCAGTATGCAACATATTTTTCATCTTAACCTATATTGGCATGAAATACTATAACCATTGCATGATGCATGAGTATAAAAGCGTTTTTTTATTGAATCAAAATGAATGATTTATTTCACCTTACATGATTGTATAAATCACAGTTGAAGCGTATTTGACCTTTTACAAATAAAATGCATAAAAAATGTATTTTCTAAAGACAATGATTGAAGAAGCTTACAGAGACAAGAACTGTAGCACTTTAAATTATTCATCTTATGTTTTTATAGATATTAAGCATCAACAAGAAGAGACAAACACAAAGCCATTTACCACAGTTGCAGTACTTGGATCAATGCTATCAGTATTGCTTCTTGTCATTATCGGGCTGCTTGTTTACATTTTTAGGAAACGAATCAAGGAAATACGGAGGTTAAATTTTGTAAAATCATTTAATCACTTACCTGAGTGTTTTGTAAGAACAGTGTTTACTGTGCTATTTAGCTTCTTCAAACAGGATTATTATATTTTGTTGCTAATAAAATATGTTCAATGCACTTTGTTCTTGATTTAACTTCCATTTAAGCCTAGCAAATATAATTATAGTATACCTAGTTATATTTATGATAGATTCGTACCTGTTTTATATCTATTGACAGGGCACAGAATGAACACACATATGACAATCAACTGACAACATCAGAAACACAGTTCTCACAATGGAGACCAGGTTGTAACTAATATTTTAAGCACATTTGAAATCGTCCAGGCCTATTCATATATACCCTTTCGATTTTTTAATCTACAAGAATACTGTAATAAAGTACTTCATAGTTGAGAATAAATAAAACATACCAGTAGAGTAGTTGTTTTCTCTTTTACCATTTTCTTTTCTTTTTTTTTTGGGGGGGGGGGGGTCAATTTGACAATATTACCATTCGCTACTTTTTCAGGGTCATGTTTCCCTCAGACAGGAGCAGCAAAACAATGTATTTACGAGGAAATTAACCGAGAAAACGGTATTCTATGTGTATGTTGACATAAATTCCAAGTTTGTGATTATTAATAGCATTTTTCTAGGCAGAGAAAGTTACGGTATTAGTAACCATTATATCCGTTAAGCATTCAGTTTTTGAAATTAAAAGTTCTGTCCAACAAATCTTTTAAATTTGTCATTGTTTAGATAATGTGATAATTCACCTGTTGCAACACACATTTTCAGACTTAAACACTGTTCTGTTTCTTAATTAAGACTCTCACATTGATATTCCATTCGAAGTGGTGTTTTGGGTATCTACTTGCATTTTTTCTTAGTCTGTTCTCGCCGAACGGTAAGCGTGAGTGTTTGCTCTATGGTAAATTGGGTCAAAGGTGACAAAACTATGCTTAATATATTTCAGAGACAAAGCATGAGTACAGCATATGACAACTGAATATGATAAGACTGTGCACTAAAAGTAAGAGATGTATTTAACCAGTTTTCGTAGATGTATCAGATGACATTTAACATTTAGAACGATTTTTCTGAAAAAAAAAATAAAAAAAAACACACAAAAAAACTCACAGGCAGGGTAATCGGAAAACGTAATACATATGATAGAATTCGAGTGAAAAAACAAAAAACACAAATTTTTTCGAGCAGAAATTGATGATTTGGAAAATTAACTTATAACTAAATTTTATATATATTGTCATTTACTTCAGGAAACAGACGTGATAAACAACAAAACATGCCTTCTAAAAAGTGAAATCTACGGAATCTTAGGACGAATCTACGATTACTTGAGAGATAACAAACACTTTATTGGTTTTAAGATAAAAATAAGATGATAAAACAGACTAATCTTCCACCTATGAACTCATTTTTCAGCTTGTTCTCGTTTCATTTGTTTGATATGTTATAACATTTTAGTAAAATATATTCAGAAACAGAATTTGTAATTTGGAAATAAATCAAACTATAACATCAGCAAAGCTCTGACCGATATGAACATATTAGTTTGATACATCGGATTATATTCAGAGCAAGATAAACAGTGAATTTGAAGTTTGATAATAACGTTGGTCAGACGCAATATATTCACATATATATTCTCCATATTCTTGTATCGCATTTTTTGGTTCACAGTAGCTTATTTCTAATATGTTTATATGTTTTGGCTTTTACTTTTAGCATAGCAATTGTTCTTTGAAAGCTATATATGTTATTCCTAAGGACAGTCAGGGGTGTAACTTGAATCAGTTACATTTTTTATAACTCATACAAGTTAAAAATTAATCGAATTTGCGTTCAATATTTTGACACATTTTTTTGCGGTTAAACGATGTCTTATGCAACATTTTTTTGAAAAAAAGAGCTTTATAATTTTTCTATGATCGTTGTTGCTGAAAATCATCATTTATGTGTATACATTATTCTTGAAACCTTCTAAAAGCACGTTTTTTGATGAAAAATGAAGTAGATTTTTTGTAAATTGCATGTTTTTAAACGCTTCTAAAACATGCTCAGAATTTTTACCAGCGATGCCATAATTTTTTCCAAGATAATTGATGTGTATTGTGTCAAGTAAAATCGTAATTTTCGATACGCATTACCTGTAAATCTTTACGCAAGCCGTTTGAAAAGTGGCATGACATTTCTTAAAATAACTCCATTGCGTTATTTATCAGTTTCATGGAGTAAATTGTATTCTAAGAAAGACAACTCGTAAACGATTAAACGAGATAAATCGCATGTTGTCTACCCTATGCCTTCATGCGAAAATGTCAAGAACATTAACTAACCATTATCTGAAGGAATTCGTATCAAATGATTGAGAGTGTTAAGTTTTTCATAAGATAAAGGTTTGTTCAATAAAAAATATTTCATTTTAATTACTTTTTGATTTCTATGTTCATATGATTGATTCGACTGAATCCACACGAGTTATATCTGGAGCATCCACTGAACAATGATAGAACGACAACCTGTGTATTCTTTACACATATTTTTAGCACAAGCTTCGTTAAATTGTTAAAAATCAAGCTCGCTCTCTCATCGATTGTTTGGCAAATTATTTTCGTAAGAACACCTAAATAAGTTATTGGCCACAAAACAGTTTAACATTAGCTTATACAAAGTTAAGACAATAAATAAATCTATTGCAAATATATTACATTTTATTTCAAGTTAACACGCTTTAGTAATGTTTGTCAGAATAGGATAGCAGTCTATCATCTAAAATTATGGCGTCAGTAAATGACCTCATGTATAACACAATTCATTTGGTGTTGATCTATGATCCCTAGATAAGCACTTAATGCATGCAATAATGACAATTACTTCCTCTTTGTACATTTTCGACGCATAACCTGATAACATATTTTTCTTAATAGCCGGCTTACTGCAGCTGTGCTACATACATCATATCATTCTGGAAATTATCAAATTGCACATTTGTTTTCTTGATGAGAAATATGTATAATGTATGTCAAATATATATTTAAGATAATTTTTTCGGATACTTATGGAGATAATAAACTTCATCCATACTGTCTTTAACAAATCAAAATAAAAGTAAGGAAATTATATGACAGCATCCATTTATTTCTTGTTCCAAACAAAACAGTTAGTATGTACTATACATATAACAAATGTGCGTGTGTGCGTTCGTACGTGCGTGCATGTGTCAGAGAGTAAATATAAATATTACAAATAACTGAACCAGGTTATTTTATTTGTAAATGGTTTATTAAACTTTATTCAATATCAAGTAACCCGTACACGTTACATTTTGTTACATTAACGGAAACAGGTTATTTTTGTCTGCGTACTCAACTGATAGGGATAGTCAAAATAAATACTACAAATATCTGAACCAGGTTACTTATTTGGTAAATGGTTAATTAAACTTTACTAAATATCAACTAACCCGTACACGTTACTTCTTTAGCCAAAAAATGCGATAACATATTATTTTTGTCTGAGTACGCGACTGAATGGGAGCTAGTGTCAACAAAAATACTAAAAATAACTGAACCAGGTTACTTTATATGTATATGGTTTATTGAACTTGATTCAATATCAAGTAACCCGTACACGTTACTTTCGGGGCAACAAATAACTATAACAGGTTATGTTTGTCTGCGTACACAACTAAGAGGGAGAGTCAACATAAATATTACAAATTACTGAACCAGGTTACTTTATTTATAAATAGTTTATTAAACTTTATTCAATATCAAGTAACATGTATACGTCATTTCTTGGGTCAACAAATTATTATAACAGGCTATATTTTTATCTGAGTACACAAATGAGAGGGACAGTCAACATAAAAACTAAAAATAACTAAACCTTGTAACTTATTTGGTAAATGGTTTAATGACTTTATTGAATATCAAGTAACCAATGCACATTACTTTTGGGGCTAACAAATAACTATAACAGATATGTTTTGTATGTGTACACAAATAGGATGGAGGGTCAAAAATAAATACTTAAATAACTGAACCAGGTTACTTTCTTGTTTATAGTTTATTAAACTATATTCAATATCAAGTAAGCTGTACACATTACGTTTTTGGCCAACAAATATGTTTGACGTGAAATTTTGTTTTAGTACAAAACTGAGAGGGGGAGTCGACAAAAATACTAAAAATAACTGAACCAGGTTACTTTATATGTATATGGTTTATTGAACTTGATTCAATATTAAGTAACCCGTACACGTTACTTTCGGGGCAACAAATAACTATAACAGGTTATGTTTGTCTGCGTACACAACTGAGAGGGAGAGTCAATATAAATATTACCAATAACTGAATCAGGTTACTTTATTTATAAATAAGTTATTAAACTTTATTCAATATCAAGTAACATGTATACGTCATTTCTTGGGTCAACAAATTACTATAACAGGCTATTTTTTATCTGAGTACACAAATGAGAGGGAGAGTCACTATAACTACTACAAATAAATGAACCAGGTTACTTTCTTTGTAAATGGTTTATTAAACTGTATTCAATATGAAGTAGTCCGTACACGTTACTTTTTGGGTAAAAAAGAACAGGTTATTTTTGTCTGAGTTCACAACTGAGGGGGAGAGTTAGCAAAAAATCTACAAATAGCAGAAACAGGTTACTTTATTTGTAAATGGTTTATTGAACCTGATTTTATATCAAGTAACACGTAAACGTTACTTTTTGGGTCAAAAAAACTTTAACAGGTTATTGTTATCTGTGTACACAACTGAGAGGGAGAGTCAATATAAATAACTACAAGTCAATGAACCGGGTTACATATTTGTAAATGTTTTTTTTTAACTTTACTCAATATCAAGTAACCCGTACGCGTTACATTTCGGGCCTACAAATAACTGTAACATGCTGTGTTTTTTTGGTCTGAGTACACAACTGAGAAGCCTAGTCAAAATAAATACTGCAAATAACCATGATTACTGAACCAGATTACTTTATCTGTAAATAGTTTTTTAAACTGGATTCAATATATAGTAACCTGTGAACATTACCTTTTTGTTCCAACAAACAATTATAACAGGTTATTTTTTTTTTGAGTACACAATTTAGAGGGAATATCAACATAAAAACAACAAGTAACTGAGCCAGGTTATTTTACTTGTAAGTATTTTATTTAACATGTTTAACTTTATTCAATATCAAATAACGCGTACACGTTATCTTTTTGGCCAACAAAAAACTATAACACGTTATACATACCCGTATTTGTCTGAGTACACAACTGAGAGGGAGAGTGAAATAAATACAACAAATAACTGAACCAGGTTACTTTAATCATAAATGTTTTTTTATTTAAACTTTATCAAATATCAAGTAACCCATACACGTTACTTTCTGGGCCAACAAATACCTGTAACAGGCTATTTTTGCCTGAGTACACAACTGTTGCCATTGCATAACCTGACATCATTTGTGAACCATTCAACATACATACCAACTTCAGTAACTGCTACCTGTTACATAAAATGTCCTAAAACT